>WNWU01000005.1:5466299-5483208 GCA_012654045.1 Ptyas mucosa
GTGTGTGTGTATGTATGTATGTATGTATGTATGTATGTATGTATGTATTTCTCTTTAGCCAGGTTCTTCCTACGTAAACCAAGATTTTTATGCAGCCCTAGTTCAGTGAAATCACAACCCTCTAGTGTCTAGGCTTTTTTCAGGCAGATCAGCAAGCACCCTGCTGCCCATTTGGGAGACTAAGGAGACTAAGATAGATCTATTTCGGACTTTTGGTTGGTCTTTTTTCAGGCTGGTCTGCCTGAAAAAAGCCTAGAAACTAGTGGATTGTGATTTCACTGAACTAGGGCTGCATAAAAATCTTGGTTTACGTAGGAAGAACCTGGCTAAAGAGAAATACATACATACATACATACATACATACATACATACATACACACACACACACATACATACATATATTTACATAACCCTCAAACTTATAAATGAGCAACAATCAGTAATCGAGAATTTAATAAGAAAAAATGAACAAGAAAAAGCACACAAAATATTGTCTTACGGAATCCTAAGAATAAATGGATAAGGAATTTTGCGCCAGCATTGTATTAGTTAACTCCGAGGAGAGGAAGGGAGAGTGATAAATGTAAAAAGGACTTGACAATAGGCCTCCAAAACACATGCTAATCCTAGTTGGGTTGAAAAAAGCCCCATAATTACAACATGGCATTCTCATTGAGAGAGGTGGGGGAGGAAAAGACAACCCAGCAGAAAAGGAGGAGGTAGAACCTCCTCCTCCTATGGCTACTGCCTCTTCTCCCATATCTGGAGATTCCTTTTAGTACCAGGGCTTTGAAATTGCTTCTTTGATGAGGGCTTTCTGGAAGGCCAGAGAACTTAAAGAATGAGGGCCTTCTGGAAGGCCAGAGAACACCTAAAGCCTTTCTCTAGAAATGATTTGAAGATGCTGCCACCCATCCGCTTTCCATGAATCCATAACTAAACCAAATAATAAAGCAAAAATAATAAAGACAAAGAGACCACCAGAGAGATCTCTATGACAAGAAAATGTTACCTCTTTTTTTTCTTCTTCTTTCCCTTCTGTCCTAAAAGTACCTTTCTACAAATGACACTTAACAATAGGATGAATGTTTATTGTACGCATTGCTTACAGTACAGGTAGTCCTCGACTTACAACAATTTGTTTAGTGACCGTTCGAAGTTACAATGGCACTGAAAAAAACGAGTTATGACCATTTTATAACTGTTGCCCCATCCCCATGGTCACATGATTTACATTCAGATACTTGACAACTGGTTCCTATTTATGACGGTTGCAGTGTCCCGGAGTGATGTGATCATTTTTTGTGACCTCCTGACAAGGAAAGTCAACGGGGAAGCCAGATTCACTTAACAACCGTGTTACTGATTTAACAAATGCAGTGATTCACTTAACAAAGGTGGCAAGAAAAGTCGTAAAATGGGGCAAAACTCATAACAAATTTCTCACTTAGCAACACAAATTCTTGGGATCAATTGTGATCCTAAGCTGAGGACTACCTGTATATGTACAGATAAAGATGGAAGCTCCTTATGTATCTTGCTGGTTTCTGATTCAGGCACTACTCTTCTGTTCAGATGTCAGCCTTTTTTATTTAGGCAGTGTGCACTTCCAACTAACTCCTAAAAAAAAATCATCACATTTTTAAAAAGTCGTATTATTGCCAATGGAAGGATTTTCAGATTTTAATTGCTTTGCGTAGCACAATTTTTAAAGCCCATCATTTTAATAAATACTCAGATTTTTAACCATTCCAGACCTACTATTTCCCCAGTGCTCAATTCCCCTCTACCTTTGTATCTCTTTATTTATTGTAAAGTACAATCTCGTTTCTCCCATATTTTTTAATCTCTAAATTAAAATGCATTATGTGCTGGTCCACAAAGTAGGGAGCAGGCCTGCTAGCTATTTTTTTTTCCTTTGAAAATATGAACCGTGAATGTAAGGGTGCATAAAATGTACTTGCAAACTTTTAAAACTTGAATGCTTGTCTGAGCTTAGCCCTTCCTATTGTTACTCTGCCCTTTATTAATTTGCGAGGTAATTTGAGATAATTCACCTCCAAATCAGAAAGTAAAGAAACTATTTCCCAATCTAGTGAAATTACAATGTATACATCAATTATGTGTATATCATTATCCTATTAAAGCTTGCTTCACATTTCCATGGTCAAGCCATGATAGTCTAGATTCTAGATTCTAGAAGTATATATTCACATATGCAAATCAATGTGAGTAGATGGTTTATAATGTTTGACAGCAGTGTTTTTAGTACAAAATGAGAACATGTTTGTGAAAATAAAATCAAAGTATCTCTGTTTTACAATATTATCTCTTCTCTCTTATAGTGAATGCATTTTGGGACCACCAATTAAAGTTCCCCTGTAAGATTGGCAATCTGTGATAAGGGAAGTTTATTACAAAAAATGTACCACAACAGCTACACTCACCAATAAACAAACAGAGCTCACCTTGAATTGACTCAGATTTTTTTGGTCTGACCACCTGCCAGGAAATTTGCAGCAGTCTGCCTGACCCTGTTCTTAAATCACTTTTGAAAGCTAGAACATATAAAACGGGATGGATTATGGCCTGGTTAAAGAAAAGCAAGAGATTTACAACTCTACAATATTTCTTGCTTTTGAAAATTAAACGGCATGATGGAGACACTAAAAAGGGAGTTCACAGAAAGGGGCAATCCCATGCATGACCTGTTCAACATTCAAGACCTTCATGGAGAGGAATGGCACCAGGGTATAAATGAAAAAAAGAAGTTATTGTTTTGCAAGCGGATGGCTATAGAGATGAAAAACATTCTATCCTTTTCGACAGATCATGTAGTATTCATAAAAAGGAACTCTTTTTTTAGTGTTGAAAAAACAAGTACCACCAACCTGCCTTCCATTGAGGACCTGTATACTGCACGAGTCAAAAAGAGGGCTGTGAAAGTATTTACAGACCCCTCGTATCCTGGACATAAACTGTTTCAACTCCTACCCTCAAAACGACGCTATAGAGCACTGCACACCAAGACAACTAGACACAAGAACATTTTTTTCCTGTAATCCATCACTCTGCTAAACAAATAATTCCCTCAACACTCTCAAACTAGTTACTAAGTCTGCATTACTATTAATCTTCCCATTGTTCCTATCACTCATCTCCTCCCACTTATGACTGTATGACTGTAACCCTGTTGCTGGTATCCTTAAGATTTATATTGACTGTTTCCCTATGACTATCATTAAGTGTTGTACCTTATGATTCTTGATGAATGTATCTTTTCTTTTATGTACACTGAGAGCATATGCACCAAGACAAATTCCTTGTGTGTCCAATCACACTTGGCCAATACAGAATTTTATTCTATTTTATTCATCTCTCCCAAGGCAAAGAGTGGTTGGCATTTTAAGAGGCTTTTTGCAGAATCTCCATCGATGGAATGAAACAATAACAGCCTGGGAAGAGAGAGACCATGACTTGTCCATTAAGCTATCATAGGATGGTCACTTTTAGGTTATTCTCTTTCTGGCAAAATAGACAGCTCTCTCCAAAGCAGGACACTGGTTAACAAAGGAAACCTACAAAGTGATGCAGAACAGAAAGGATGTTTCCCAGGGAACATAATTGTGTTTGGGTGGGATGTTTGCTAGCTTTTGCTACCTCTTTCTCTGTATATACAAAAATGCAGGGCTCAATTCTGTAACACCCTTTGCCAAATTACAGATTGAGGTAATCTGTTCCAAGTTAGTGAAAGTCTCCTTTGCAAAGTTTAACAGCACTTGATTATTTATCTGTGAAGTCCTCCTACAGTGAAATCATGCATGGGGAAATTTCTGCAGCAGTTAATTTAGGGTAAAAAATCAAGTAATTTGTTAACGGGCATGTGTAGCAACACGTGCCAGGTCACGCTGGATTTTCTTTAAAAATAAAAAAAATAACAAAGTTAAACTTTCAGTCAACCTGAAAATATTTGCTTTTTATGGGGCAGTGCGGAACGAATGGGACAGCAAATCTTTTTTTTCCTTCAGTGAACTATTTTCACAAAGTGAAAGCTGTGTGGAAGAAAGCAAGAAGAAAAGGAAAGGGAACCTGGAGATATGGGAGGAATGGGGAAGGAACAACACTGAGGCAAATAATTTTCTTTAAAAAGAAAGAAAATTATGAAGGAGGCACAATTTATAGATAAGAAGTAATAGAAAAGCATTTGATGATGAATTTTGGACATTTCTAGGCAACCAAAGGGAAAACAAAAAGACTCCAAACATACAAAATACATTAAAATCTATTTAATGTGGCACATATTTTGAGGGTATGTGTGTGAGCAAATTGCCTACAATGACCTTCACACAAAAAATTGCAGAAAGTAATTGAAACATTAAAAAAACCAATAAACAATATATCAGGCAACCTTTGCTGAATTCAGTTAATATTATCTAAATGAAAATTACCTCATTACACCATGATTAAAACCCCCATAATTTATTTAGCCCAAATAACCTGGTCACTTTCCATAGATTATTCTTCGAACCTGCAAAAAAACCCCAGCAAAGTGCAATTAATTAGGGAACTTGCTTCTAAACTCAAGTACTAAAAATAAAAAAGGGATCTTTTTAAAAAAACAGCAACCACAAACCAACTTGAATTCTGGTTTTAGCTGACACATACTGGCTATCAAGTATGTATACCACAGTTTGCATTTCTCAGATAATCTCTTTTAAGTTTTTCATAAACCACTAGATGTCAATCCACCCACCATTTTTCTTTTGCTAGTTTTGAAAGGTCTGTGTAATTTTCCTTTATAGCTAGCACAATTGTCACATTTTAATTGTGTCGATTGTTTTAAATTAGATCCTGGTATCCATGGTTAGCCATTAAACATTTCATTCTATTTCTTTACATCACTTTGTTCTTCATATGTAGACCAAACCTGTATTGTTCTTACCAGAGTAAAATTCATCTTATATGGACACCAATCTCAAAGAAGGTACCTCGCAGACCTATGTCTTATTTGTGTTCCATTGTGGTTGTGAGCGGCTGCTCCTCAGAGTCATTTCCCAAAATCAGAAGCTGCAAAATATTGCCTCTCTTGGCCCCTGCTCCTATTGATCCTCTTTCACTTTGTCTCACACACGAACCTATCTGCTCAAAGCAGGAATGCTGGATGGTTTTGACCTCCAGCGTCCATACAATGGGCGATGGACAATACAGAAATAGGCCTTTTTTCCCTCTGCTATACAGACCTGCTTTGTACTTTTGATCTTTGGAGCCCTCTGTGAGCTCACAGAGTGCCTGGGAGATAGATGTGATCTGTTAGCCTCATCCATAGCTGACAGCAAGCCACTTTCACACAGTCAGGCAGGTATGGCTGCGGCTGGGTAACAGATGAGAACCCATGGGGACCCCTTGACTGTGGAGAATGAAGAATCAAAGGTAACCATATTGGATGCAGATACAAAGGAGCTCTCCCTCCCCTCCCCTCCCCTCCTTTTCTTTTCCTCACTCCCCCTTCCCCTTGGTCTTTCTGGTTTATTCCAGGTTCTTCCTTGCTATGTTAAAACATAGATGGAAAAGTGTTTTCCCCTTGGAAGAATCTGAACATTCTAGAAGCCAGCATGTCTTCCCTATTTGTCTTGCCTGCCAGCGTTGCAAGAAAAGCGGTACTTCTGAATGAGTCATGGAGATGGTAATGGCAACTCCCCAGGGTTGTCACTCAATGTTCTCAATGCAGAATTTCTGGAAAATATTGACATTTATAAGAAATGTTTTGGGCATAAAATTTAACTTGATTTCATTATATCTAATGTATTATTTTGCTTTTAGATAGTTTAGATAGCAGCCATTAATGTTTCTATTTCTCCTTCCCCAACCTGATGATTTGTGGGTGTGTTTGGACATCATCTTCTACTACTTCTACCACTTGCCTATATTAGCTAGAAGTTCTGCTATGTTCGAAGAGCAATGGTTTGAGGAATGCTTAAGTAAATTCTGATCAACACAATCCCATACCGATACATAGTGAAAGTATATCCCATTGTGTTCAGTGCACTTATATCCAGGTAAATCAGGAAGAGATTAAGCCTCAGCTATTAAGTCTACCCTGGTTCCCACCAAATTACTTCATTTCAATGAACAAAGGCTAAAAAATACACGGAAAACAAGTGGATTGAGGCTGTATCATAAAGAAAATGAATTAGGATAACATTTATTCAGTTTTGAATTATGGGTGTAAAGCAATGGTGAAATCCAAATTTTTTTACTATCTGTTCTGTGTGTGTGGCTTGGTGGGCATGGTGTGGCTTGATGGGTATGGCAAGGGAAGGATACTGCAAAATCCCCATTCCCTCCCCACTCCTGGGGGAAGGATATTGCAAAATCTCCATTCCCACCCCATTCTGGGGCCAGCCAGAAGTGGTATTTGCCAGTTCTTCGAACTACTTAAAATTTCCACTACCGGTTCTCCAGAACCTGCTGGATTTCATCCTGATGCAAAGGAATGGGACATTGGGTTGTCTGTGGAGATTCTCAGTTATCCAAGTCACGGTTGTTCCAAAGGTGCTCTTTCAAAAGCCATCTGAACTTTCTTTGTTTTTGCTTGAAGATGCTTCACTTCGATAGGGGGCACCGTGTTGCGGTGGTTCTCCTCCTTCCTCTCCGATCGGTCGCAGTTCGTGTTGACGAGGGGACAGAGATCGACCTCGAGGCGCCTAGTGTGTGGGGTGCTGCAAGGGTCGGTTCTCTTGCCCCTTTTGTTCAACATTTATATGAAGCCGCTGGATGAGATTATCCATGGTTTCGGGGTGAAGTGTCATCTGTACGTTGATGATACTCAGCTGTACATCTCCACCCCGGACCACCCAAATGATGCTCTTGATGTGATGTCCCGGTGCCTGGAGGCCGTGCGGATTCGGATGGGGAGAAACAGGCTCAGGCTCAACCCGTCCAAGACCGAGTGCCTGTGGCTTCCGGCATCCCGATATAGTCAGTTGGTACCATCGCTGACTATTGGGGGTGAGTCGTTGGCCCCCACAGAGAGGGCTCGCAACTTGGGTGTCCTCCTGGATACATCACTGTCCTTGGAAGAGCATATGACGGCTGTGGCTGGGGGGGGGGTTTATCAGGTTTGCCTGATCCACCAGTTGCGTCCCTTTCTGGATCAGGATGCCTTACGCATGGTCACTCATGCCCTCGTCACATCCCGCTTGGACTACTGTTATGCTCTCTACATGGGGTTCCTCTTGAAGAGCACCCGGAGCTCCAACTGGTCCAGAATGGGGCGACGTGGGTGGTTATGGGGGTGACTCGGTGCTCCCATGTAACACCTCTCCTGTGCGAGCTGCACTGGCTCCCAGTGGTCTTCCGGGTGTGCTTCAAGGTATTGGTTACCACTCTTAGAGCGCTTCATGGCTTAGGACCAGGGTATTTACGAGACCACCTTCCGCCACCGGTAGACTCCCACCGATCAGTACGCTCCCACAGAGAGGGGCTCCTCAGGGTGCCGTCAGCCAAACTATGGGGGCACCTACCCTCTGGAATGAGCTGCCCCCGGAGATACGGTGGATCCTGGATCTGCACATTTTCCGCCGTGCCCTAAAGACGTTTCTGTTTCATCAAGCCGGGCTGACCTAACTCTTTTAAATTGTTTTTAATTTTAAATTGTTAAATTATGGGTTTTAATATAGGGGTGTTTTAATTGTGGGCCAAATTAATTTAATTGGATTTTAATACTGTTTTAAATTTTGTATTTTTTGTGTTTTATCTGTTGGCTCTTCACCGCCCTGAGTCCTTCGGGAGAAGGGCGGTATACAAATATAATAAAATTAAACTAAACTAAACTAAACTTCTCATCCGAAAAGCTTCTTCAGTACAGTTCAGAACTGAAGAAACTTCTTGGATAAGAAGCAAAATGTCTTCAGGCAAAAACAAAGAAAGTCCAGTTGCCTTTTGAAAAAGCATCTTTGGGACATCTATAAAACGACAGTACAAAACTTCTAAACTATATTGACTATATGGCCTGCAGTTTCCTCGTGTGTTTTCTTTTTGTAGATGTAAAGATGCAGGAACATCTCAGCAGGTCTTGAATAACTGTCTGACAATTCTCTGTCTGAAATGACCGAGAATTAGGCCCAGTAAAAAGTAAAGTAAGTAAAACTATCAAGGAAATCCAGGCTTGTAGGCTAGATTAAGAAGTGACGCGATATCTTGAAATAAAACAAGTCACTTCTCTATTGTTGTCAAGAAAATTATATGGATGTGCCCATAAATACATCAGGAGTTGAGCTCAGTTTACATGAATGTCTATGGAGATTCTCAGTCATCCAGGTCATGATTGTCCCAAAGGTGCTTTTTTCAAGAGGCAACTGGACTTCAGAGGTTCAAAAAACAGAAAATCCAGTTGTCTCTTGAAAAAAGCACCTTTGGGACACTTTACATGAAGTTTTATATGTGCAGGGGTTGATGCTAGTCAAAAGCACCTTATGAGGAAAGAAAAGCCTTAAATATTCTCCCCAATCATATGTAATTGACTTCAGAGCTGAAGAAGCTTCTTGGATGAGAAGCGAAACGTCTTCAAAGAAAAACTCCCTTCCTCTTCTTCATGAAAAGGTTTTAAAAAGAAAACTTTAAATTTCAGCAAAGGAAAACCAATAATTACCAGCAACTGGATGCACTGAAAGGAGACTGTGGGTTCCATGCCATTCTGGGTACTTCAATTTCTGGGCTGAGAATGCTTTGAAATCCAACGCAACGTCACAATCCTGTGCATACCTGCTCAAAATGTTTAAGAGTGCACGGGAGTCCTGCCTTAGTGTATATCTTTTGCCTTCATTTCATCAATGGCTTTAATAAAAAGCAAAAGTATTCTCACTGGCCAAAAGTCAGACTTCCCCTCTGACTGTTTCCCCGAAAATAAGACAGGTTTTATTTTCTTTTGAACCCTGAAATAAGGGCTTGGCCTTATTATCGAGGGGTCTGGCAGAGAGAGGCTCCCTCCATCAAGCCCTGCCCCTCCTGTGGGGGGGAATGCGAGCAGCCCAAAGGCACCAAGCTGCGCGAGCGCCTGTTCCCTCCCCCGCTTGTGCGCCTCCCAGACCTCACCACATCAATGTGGGCAAAGCTGGTGAGCACCCAGCTGGAAGCTGCTGGAAATGGAGAAGACGCTGGTCAGTCGCCTACTGCCAAGTCTTCCAGGAGCCGGGGCAAAGAGTCTTCTGGCAGCCGGGCAGAGAGGCGGCAAAGGGCAAAGGGAGTGGCAGCCCCGCATGGGAGACTGTGCTGCCACTATCCAAGAACTGAGGATGGCTTCCTCTGCGGCTTACAAAACCCAGCTGGAAGCTGCTGGAAGCAGAGAAAAGGCCAGTTGGGCGAGCTGCTTGCTGTCGGGTCTTCCGGGAGCCGGGGCAGCCACATGCTCTCTTTCAAGCGGGGCAGGAGTTTGCAGGTGAGTGGGATGGATGAATGAATGGATGGGAGGTGGGCAAGCGCCAAGAACACTGGGGAGAGAGAGAATGAGAGGCAACTCCCGATCAGCTTAGCTGAATCTGTGGGTCACGATTAAGGGCCCCAGCTGCCATTAGCTGACTGGGGAAGGGAAGGGCTGCCTCCTGTGCTGGCCACATCCACCCCTTCACTAGGGCTTATTTTCAGGGGAGGGCGTATATTTACACCCACTCCAAAAATCAGGCTTGGCCTTATTTTCAGGACATGTCGTATTTTCAGGGAAACACAGTAGCAAAAATAGGGGAGAAAACATAGAAAAAATGATATATAGAAAAAATGCCCCTGAAACTATAGACATATTCTGGGCACTCTTAACAATGTTGTGAAGGAGTTAATTTTATGTTGTCTAGGACTGGAACACATTTGCTGTCTTTATTTAGATAATATGAGGCTGTCTCTCCCGCTAGTCTATTAAGATTAAGCAAACTGTTTCTCTTCATTAGGAAGCCTAATGACCAGACAGTCAGAGCTGTATAGCCAATGCATTCCCTTGCCATGCAATCCAGGGAGGTCATTTTCCCATCCTCACCTGCAAAAGAAAATTCTCAGTCCTACCAACTTTAGTCACCTTTCCTCAACAGGACTCTTTGAGTCTTAGATTTAAAATTCAGTTCTTGTTTCTGAATGAGGTGGGTGATACATGTTGTCATGAAAAGGGTTTGTGTTCTACTAGCTGATGTCAAACTGATGGTTCCTGGTCCCAGAAGTGTCATGCCCAGTTTAGTTAATAGCAGATTGTCAAATAAAGTGATAAATCTCCTTACTCAGTGACTTTTGCACAGCTTCCTCACCGTCTCCTTAATTCAGCATGACAAGTAGGCTTTCTGCATCCAGGGTATCTGAGTATCTCCAGCAACCATCAGGCATATCAAGAGAAGTGCATGAACATTTTGAAGTAGCAATACCTATGCAGTAATCTATTGTTTTAGAACTGATTATCAATAAGTAAGGCAAGTATGGCTCCCATCTTTAGTCGACACTAAATGCTGCAGAAACCCTTTGTATAACAGCTTTCAGGGATATTTATTTTAGACCTGAAAATAATATCACTGAGAACGAAAGAATAACATAGAAGATGATACAGATGCACAGAAGAAGTGTAGATAAGGTCTTTGGGATGATCTACTTATCTTCCTTGAACCAGTTTTTAAATTAGCCTTGGCCGAATTTGTCTGGCTCAGTCATAAATTACATATAGTATGTAGACATCCCATATCTGAGTTGCAAAATTGGGAGAAACCACTAGGTGGCAGCAAAGAGAGCCTTCTGCACCTCTTTGCTGTCATTTGGTGGATCTGGATTTTTTGCACCCCATATGTCAGACGACTAATATATAGTAAGTCATGTATCTTATTTTAGACTTTTGAAATAATAACAATTTGATGAATTACTTCTGGACAGCTGGGAATATAGAGAAAGACCTTGCATAGGCTTTCCCTATTCCTGAATAAAGCCTTTCTAACCTACTATGTTGCAAATATGTGCAATAACAGATACCATAATGAAGTCAGCTTGAAATAATGCCTGGATAACTAATCTAGAGACATCAACAACTTCAGACTGTAGTTAGATGCACCTTCAGCACAATTGCAGGTAACTCTCTATGGAATCAAACAATTCTTTGGGTAATCTGTTCCTGAGCTGTGGAAGACCTCTAGGTATAAGTCAACAGCCAGACTTTGAAAATGGCTTGTTTGTTCACTCAATGGCTAGTTGACACCAGTACACAGCTTTCAGTAGTGGAGTTGTATGTATGATAAGCAAAGCAGCTGTAACGTTCACCATCCATTGCCTCCGAAATATTTTCAAGGGAAGCCACATCTAAAGCATATTGTAATCTGAGAGTTCAAATGCACAAAGCTAAGTGATAATTTAAAACAATTTTACGAGACAAATTGGGCTAATAAAGTTTTTGCCTGTATATATACACTGTATGTATATATTTCTTGAGAGTGTTATTATTGTGAAATCAGAATAAGTTGAAAAATAAATCAGAATGAATAAATAACTCATATGTAGTCCTAGCAGCAAAATAATTCATCAGCTGAGTTACATTGTGCCAAGTATTTTTTTTCTTTTTAATTTAGTGCATGATCATAGTGGCATGATTCACACAAATGATTAAGCCACGGTCTGGTTTACAAAGCACTATGACTGGCGGATGCATTGCATTAGGCCAAAACTAAAATAACAACAAAAAACAAGGTGAACTAAATTTAAATAAGAAGCCTACAAACCTTGGAAAAGGAAAACAGCCTATGTGCTCTTGGAAGCAAATTGATCCAACTGTCATCTCTCAATTAAGATATTTTGGCTACTGCTGAATATGAAACGGCACAATCTGAGATTCCACTGTTTGTTGTTTCTCTGGCAATTCCTCTGCTTAAAATACTGGACTATTCTAGTGATTAGTTCCAGTTAGAGATCCATTTAGTTCCTGCAGATAGTGGCAGAAATTTGCTGCAAAATGACCTGGGAGTAAGTCATATTAAAGCATAATGGAGATAATTCTAAACACATTTAAAATTAAGCATAGCTAGAACCCAGCAAAGCGAAGCACTTTGCAGCACCAAATGCACTTGCTAAAAAGCATTACCCTGTTAGGTTGCTAGTGGAGTATTTAACAAGCTTTTCTAAAATGTACTCAGGCCAACCAAATGCTGCAGAAATGTACTGGGTTCATTCAAAGGATGTGTTTAAAATATGCTTTAAAATAATTCACTGAAGTGAATGGGCTTAACATGTATGTATTCCATGGGACACAGAAGCGCAGACTGAGAAAGGATAATCTTTCAATCATCCTCACCCTCAATAATATTGCTATTTCTTCTTTGGTATCCTTTCAATTTCTTTGGCTTAAAAACATGCCATAATTCTAAACTGTATGGCTAAAATTATCTCATGGTGGATTCTGTTAGGCCCATTAAGTGCTTTTGCTGCTGAATTTCATTTTTTATTGCTACTAAAGCTTTAAAATCAATGCAGAAATCTAAAGGAGAGCTAAAGCAGGCTTATTCCTATCTGTAGCATAAAAGTGGATTATAATGTCATCCACTAACTGACAGATCATTTAGAGGCCTGGAAGAGACTGTTTTCACACCGCTGTTGTTTTCACAAGGGATTTTTGAGAAGGCTCCTTATTGTCAGAGCTATTTTTCACCCAATTTGTTTCCAAATGATGTCTAACCTGGGGTCTTCCCCCAGAGAGAAACTTAAGCAATGATTAATGAGGAGCGTGTGCCCAAACCCACCTGGGGAAAGACCCATCTGCAGACTCAGGTAAGACGGAGAGGCCGACACGACATCAGCTTGTGAGTGGCAGGCGGTTTCCCATGGCTTTAGGCACTGCTTACAGCAAACGCAAGATGTTCACTGTTAACATTGCTGTGATTCATAAAAAGTAACAGAGATAAATGTTACTCAAGCTGTCTTGAAAGATGTGTTGTTTGTAGATTTATGTGTCTCTCATATTGTTGTTTAGTTTCTATGGATAGAATGTGAGTGAAATTCTCTAAAGAATTAAATAAACAGCTAAATGAAGTATGTTTCCCTTAAATCAGAGGTCCCCAACCACTGGCACCTGTCTGTGGCGTGCCAGAAACCGGGCAACACAAACAAGTGAAGCCACATCCATGGGATGTCGGCAGCACGGGAAACCACACTCCCTCTGGTCCACAAAAAAACCACTCTTCACGAACCCAATCCCTGGTGCCCAAAACATGGAATCAGTCCCTGTTCCCTTGGCGGCCGCTACCGCTACCTTAAATGAATCTTGACTCCTGGTGATAACATGAAGATGTTAATGTTGATTTTTTGGGACCTATATAAAAATAGTTGTTATCATCTTCTTCTGGGATATGTATGTAAGTATGTATGTAGGTATGCATGTACTATATGTATGTAGTTGAATAGAGTTAAATATGATTTTCACTTGGCCATTAAAGATTCAAACCAAGATCACAGGAATCAAATAAAGTTTCATTGAAACTCCTTTTTAGTAGTGAAGTTCATATTTAGAAGCTGCAGTTCACAAAAATTTCCAATGATTTTTAAAAACATATACTTTTTTAAAAAATAGAGTTTATGAGGCCACATTTATAGAGATCTGCAGAAATTCAGATTTGTAGAATTTATTCCGACTTGCTTCTAATTTTGTCAAGCAAGTGTAAACAAGGAAAGTGTTTTATATACGGTAGATTTTGATATTAGTCTTGCAATGAGACTTGCAGGCTCTACTCCCTTCTCAGCCATGAAACTCCTTGGGTAACTTTGGGTCAGTTGCTGTCAATCAGCCCAACCCAGCTGAAAGCCAAATTGCTGTGGAAAAAAAATAGGAAGAAGGAACACTATGTGGAATACTATTTTGAGTGGTTTATTAAGCACAACAATCCGAACTCCGACTCAGTTGCAGCCAACACTGACTTCCTGGCCAAAAACCCTCCCTTTCCTTTCCCACGTCTCTGCGTCTCATTGGCCATCTTCCAAGTCACTCTGCTATAATCTACTGCTTCAGCTCAAAGGAATTTCCCCCCTCCCAACCCATCTCCTAGGGGATAGTATCTCCAGGGAAATAAGTAGGTGAAAAGTCAAGCGTCCTCTTGCCAGATGCCTCCACCTTCTAATGTCAGCACTGGAGTGAATGCAGCTTGGAGTGCTGACATCGAGTTCCTCAGTAAAAAAATAAATAATAATAATAATCAATAAAATGATCCTTGCAATAATTTGCAAGGCAAAAACATGAGGTGTATTTTTAAAAAAGATTTGAACAGATAAACATCTCATAACTCCACCTCCCATCTCATCTGAATCTCTGCAAACTTAATTTCAAATTAGCATGGCTAAAATTAAAGGTGGTGCGGTCCCAGACCAGGAAAGATTAATCTAAGATAGGAGCCGATACAAAACCATTTCAGATCACTAATGTAAACAGGATGAGGCAACTACTCCAAACTATTCCGGTGCTCCAAACCAGAAGTTTTATTGTTACATTGCTACATAATATAGCCATTGATAGATCTGACAAAATTATTGTGCAAGAGATTGGCAATAATGGGAATCATCCTTCAGTAAATTTTGTGGAAACCCTAGCCTTTATTCTAGAGACCTATCAGTAAGCATGTACTCATCTAACTACCCTATTTATAAACAGTCCCCAGCATTCCATATGAATAGATTGGCCAAGGCTTTTCCTTTCAGATGTTACTTGATTGCAGTTTCAATTATCCTTCACTATTGTCCACAGTGGCTAGAGATGGTAGGAATTCAACATCTGGAGAACTATATCTTACCACCCCTGCACTATCTCTTTACAGCTACCATATTTGGCTGGAAAACTCCCTGTAAGTAGTAGATGGCATAGGGAGATACCAAACACTCAAACATTTTACCTCTGCCTGGCGATCATTTGGATTCTTGCAGCCCAGATATGATAGTCTTCCAGCACCTCATTGATCCCACTGCTTCTCAAGAAAACAGACTGCTTCTGCGGATTTAGAACTGCTAAAGAGCAAGCCTTCAAACTGTCAATATATTGTATCTCGTAACTTGTCAGCACTCCCTTGCTTTTCAGTCCTGTCTGCAGGGAAAAAAAGTTCTTCTCACTTGCAATATTTGGCATCAATGTGGTTGAACATAATATGGCTTTGACTATTGGAAACCAACTGCTGTAGGAGGAAGCAAGGAGAAAATGCCTTCAGTTTGATGTGTACAAAACACACCCTACCAAACAGTTTCACACTTTCTTTAACTACTTCTGTTGCCAGGAACATGTTTACCATGATTTAGATGTCTATTATACGCATGAATGGCTTGTCTACTTAATTTCATCAAAAAATGAACCCTCATAAGAGGCACAGATGCTGGTATGATGGTAATCAAATTAGTTTTTGGACAGGTTTATGGCCACTTGCTGTCAGTTAAGCTCTTTTTTGGCTACCTTCACTCTTAATACAGTTTTGATGGTGATTAATGGCTCCATTAATACTCTGTTTTTGCTGTGATAGACACAACATTATGGTGTTGTTGACCGCAGATTATCGTAACACTCTGTAAAATCCAGTCCTGAAATATATTAGTCATGCCTAATGTTGAGATGTCAGAAGGCAGGCTGAAAGCTTAACATATGTAGGAATCTTCCAAGTAGCCTTAGGAGGCAATCCAAAATAATTAATCTTGGCTGATCATGTCCTGATAGTAACAGGACTGCACTCTTCCAGTCCAGCCTAGCAACAAGTAAGTTTCTCTGACTTGGATAAAGCAAACTTCTATGTCACAGCACAATTCTCTGTGCATTTAGGCAGAGAATCTTACCTTACTGAATTCCATGAGGCTTAGTCCAGGGGTGCTATTCAGCAGGTTCTGACAGGTTCTGGAAAACCGGTAGTGGAAATTTTGAGTAGTTCAGAGAACCGGCAAATACCACCTCTGGCTGGCCCCAGAGTGGGGTGGGAATCGAGATTTTGCAATATCCTTCCCCCAGGAATGGGGAGGGAATAGAGATTTTGCAGTATCCTTCCCCTGCCACGCCCACCAAGCCACGCCTACCAAGTCACACCATGTCCACCAAGCCACGCCCACAGAACCAGTAGTAAAAAAAATTGGATTTCACCACTGACTTAGTCCCAAGTAAGTAAATATAAATAAGATTGGATATAATTACTGCTGTTGCAATAATGTAATTCTAGGTATATTTAATTGGGAACATGTAAATAATCGCTGTAATTTCAGCATGTGCTGAACTATAAATATCTACGAATCAGCAGGCTTTGATTTGATTGATACAAATTTCAGATTTGTATCAATATCTTTTACTCTAAGAATTATTATACCATAAGGATGGAAACAGTTGAAGCAAGAATACTAATTCCTCAAGGTAGCTGCATATTAAAGGCAAGATCAGAAACATAAACTTGTTGTAGTTAATATTTTTCATGTTGGGAATTCTGAAGAAATAATACCTAGTGCTACAATGTTCTCATACAGAACTATGGTGCAACTATATTTGGAATATTTTGCAGAGTTCCAGTTGCAGCATCTTCAAAAAGGGCATGATAAAACTGGAAGGAAAGTAATCAAAATAATCAAGGATCTGGAGCACGGGTGTCAAGTTGCCATCACGTGACATTTTGCGATGTTTTTCCCCTTCGCGGAGCTGAGTGGGCATGGCCTGTGCATGACGCATCTGTCCCTTGTGGCCTTTCTGTAGAATCTATTACTTTCTCTTGGGATAATAGAACATGGGACCTGATTAACCAATGCTCGAATGGAACCAGATCAGATAGAAAGTTGGAAGGAAAAGATAGAAAACACATAATTAATTGCAAACATTTGCAAAGCAGCAGAATCCCCCACTAGTTCCAAAATCCAAGGTACATTTTTAAAAAAGCAAATATTAATGTCATTTGGATGAATAAAC
>WNWU01000005.1:5483218-5508923 GCA_012654045.1 Ptyas mucosa
CCACCCCCCCTTTCTTTTCCATTTTCCCAATACTCAAATTTCCAATATTGGGAATTTCCATTGAAGTCAAATTTTCCTTTGCCACCTCAGTGATGTGATCATTGTGAGTTTTGGTCTCTTCTTGTCCAACGTTTTCACTGGTAAGTGATCAGGCTCCTGACTTCTTATGTTTCAGTTATATTCTAAGGAACAAAAATCTTCCAATGTTTCTTTTTCACAAGTGGGGGGAGAGCCAGGGAGATTGTGGACTGGATGAGAGATGGTGTGTCATAAATAATGTGTATACTTGAATGTCATTGCCCAGCCATAATATTTAATTGAAATTTAGTTCTCTTTTTCCATCAAATTGAATAAGAATTGGGTTTTTTTTAAAAGCTGGGAAAATATCTAGTTTAACACTAATTTAAATCCTACTGATCTCAGTGGAGCTACTCTGAAATATCTGGAGAGATTTGTAACCTAATAACAACTCAGCACCTTTCATTAAATTTGACTCCTGGTTACTACTGTATCTGGTCAGATCCAATTAGTTTTCTCTTATAACAGTATGGAAGAAGTTTATCACCGCCTGTTTTCCAATTTCGCCTTGGTTTTCTTCCCTTGTGAAAGAGGCTTGTGTTTTTCTACCCCATTCTGAAGATGTCTTTGCACATCATTAAAAATTACTGTGTGGTTGCAAATTAACGAAGGATGCACCTAGGCGATTTGGATTGGACTTTAAAGGTTAGTCCTAGTCGGTATTTTAAAAAATGACCACAGCAAATGTCAGGTCTGTAGACCAAACTAAGAAGTCGAATCTCTCTCTCCCTTTCTCCCACTCCCTCCCTCCCTCCCTCCCTCCCTCCCTCCTTCTCTCTCTCTCTCTCTCTCTCTCTCTCTCTCTCTCTCTCTCCATGCTATACTGTTATCAGTTAAACTATATGCATATGTCTGTGGTTTTATCAGTTAATTTTCATGGATCAGATCATCTTATCTTCTACAGTGGAATAGGTGTTATATTCATGTGGACAAAGCAATGCCAATAAGATTGCAATATTGTGCTACTCTTTTTCTACTCTGTAGTGAAGATTAAATCTAGAGTGTAACCATTTATCTGAAATGGTATAGGGTCCCCTGTTTGAGCAGGGGGGTTGGACTAGAAGACCTCCAAGGTCCCTTTCAATTCTATTATTTTTCCACATTATTGGGAGTGAGTTCCTCTGATTATTAGTGTACTGTACTACACTGTACACTATACTACATGTACACTACACATCCTGATTAGTGTACTGTACTACACTGTTCTAGGCAGGAGTCTTTAGAACCAAAAACCAGAAGAAGCCTGGTGGCACCTTTTCAAACTAACAGATTTTATTAAAAGCCATTAGCTTTCATGAAATAAAGCTTGATTCATCAGATGCATGGAGTGATGGGATTTAAATTGCAATGAAGTAAGAGAAGGAGGAGTAGTGGGTTCCTCTTACCTTCGCTCCGATTCGAAACCAGGAACACATGGGGGGACCTTATGCACATGTGCAGAGCATCTGTGATGACCTCCGGGCAGGTGGGCGGAGCCTCCTGCCACCACCACTACCGGTTCGCCTGAACCGGGGCAAACTGGTAGAAACCCACCACTGAGAAGGAGGTGAAAACAAGATGGTTCTGGAGATGCAGATGAATGCAGAATACAACTACCCTATCAATTAACAATGATGTTAATTTGCTGAGATTTTCTGTGCAGCCTGAAACTTGTGAATTCAGCAGCCTTGCTGTTTCAAAGCAGCTACTTTGAGATCTGTATCCTGGGAGTGCATCCTGGGAGTCTTCTGATGTCAAATATATCCAATAATTCTTTTAAGCAAATTTGGCTTGTTTGTCCTACATAGAATCCAAAGGACCACTGTTGTCAGATGATGGTGTTTTTCCAGTGCATTACAATAATCTCTACAGCTGGTGGTGACTTAATATCATCAGTTCTCCTACTCCAGGTAGGGCTGCAGTTGGTGAACCAACTTCACCAACTGAAGATGCATGAAGACCCACCTGGGCAGGCTTCTATTTGCCTATCCAGCAGTAGCTGTGAATCTAGGAGAATGCCCAAATTAAAGGTGTGCTCCTTCAATGGAATTTCCATCAGCTTGTAGGGTAACTACCAGCCTTCAAGCACTGAGTTGACTGCAACAACTTTTCTGGCTCTGCCTGGTCTGGCTGTGAGGGTCTGAACAGGAAGAATAATTGAGCATAAATCCAGAAAAGACAGAGTTGCTGTTTGTCCAGAGATCATCTAATTCTATGTGTGTGCTTTGATAGTTACCTATAATTGGATATTGGCACATGTTGGTGACACTTCTCCCTAAACTGATGAATAACCTTACCCAGCAGTTTCATTTAGATTGCGTACAGCAGGGGAAGAAACATTGTGAAATGATGCTTCCAATTATAAATTCTTGCAGGTATCCCAGAAGTATATTGTAAGAGTGATAATAATTCAAGAGATTATTATGCAACCAACCAACAACCAACCAACCAACCTACCACAAAGTTCCCCATTATGAGTGAAATTACTATTTTCCTAGTCCAGAAAATGATCTGACCATAGCAAATAAATTACAGTAACATCCTATATCTTAGATCATTCAATAACTGCTCAAAACAAAAATGAGACTCAGTGGGTGTTCATCTGTGTGGGTTGGAGTGAGATTATTTGGGATAGACACATGCTTGTCATGAAGGCTATGCAATCCTGAGCTTTGTCAAACTCTACCCCAAAGCATGGAAACTGATTTCACCTAGTACTAATAACTGTGGGAATTCTGACATCAGTCCCATGATGAGTCTGTCCTTCCAGAGTGATTGGTGGATGCACAGAATCTCCAGTCTGTTTGTTCAGCAACAAATCATACAGGGATTGACATCCTGGCTCCAGAGTGGACCTCCAGAAGTGATCTCAGAAATCTTTCTCAGAAGTGCATCATCACTTTCACCATCACATTAAAGTTGTGGTTTATGAAACCTTAAGAACTTTCAGCCTTCTAAAGTAGATGGACTGGGAAACTGACTTCAAATAGACTAGCATCATATTCCCTTAGCCATCTTCACAACAGCACCAGACTCCAAAGGATAGCTTGATTGAAATAGACTAGAGCCATGATGGCAAACCTATGGCATGCATGCCACAGGTGGCACACAAAGCCATATCTGTGGGCACGCGAGCGTTGTCCTAGCTCAGCTCTAGTGTGCATGTGCACACCGGCCAGCTGATAGCCCACCAGAAGTTGGGAAACAGGCTGTTTCCAGAGGGGTGGGGAAGGCTGTTTTCGCCTCCACAGGCTCCTAGAAAGCCTCTGGAGCCTGGGAAGGGCGAGAAATGGGCCTTCGGGTCCCGCTGGAAGTCAGAAAACGGGCCATTTCTGGCCTCCAGGGGGGTGGGGAAGGCCGTTTTCATCCTTCCCAGGTTCCTAGAAAGCCTCTGGAGCCTGGGGAGGGCAAAAAAAGGGCCTACCGGGCCCACTGTGCCATTGGGTGCCAAAAGAGGGGGGAGTGTGGGGGAGGGTTGGGCACACGGGGGAGGTGGGGTGCATTGAATTATTGGTGTGGGCATGCATGTGCATGATCTTTCCACACTCCCCCCTCTTTTGGCACGCGACGGCAAAATGGTTAGCCATCACTGGACTAGAGTAACAGAATCTTGCAAATATGCCTATGTGTTCTATTCTCTCCCACTGATACCCCAGGAAGTTTGGTGGAGCCAGTATCTTTTTAATACTTTGCTGCCACTTGGTTTAATGCATGCTTCTGGACCTGTTATTATTCTAATAACTTCTGGTTCCCTTCTCCAAGGTCACTTCCTAATAACTTCTGGATGGCTTCTCCAAGGACTTGCTATAGAACGTCACATCGAGGTTTTGTTAACCGATGCAACATTCAACTCTTCGCTCACCACAATCCCATGAATGACCACTATTGTATCATAGATTGATCTGATGATTTACCAATACCAACTTGGGATCAAGGTTGGAAGCTTTCTAGCCTCCTGGACTCAGAAATGACACAAAGGGATTGAACAGGAGTCTTGCACCAAAGTGCAACCCTTTCTTACCTTGTAATGGGGCTGCCGCACATTTCCTCTTATATTTCTTCTTCCGTAGGTAAAGGTAAAGTTTCCCCTTGCATATATGTGCTAGTTGTTCCCAATTCTAGGAGGCGGTGCTCATCTCCGTTTCAAAGCCGAAGAGCCAGCTCTGTCCGAAGATGTTTCCGTGGTCATGTGACCAGCATGACTAAATGCCAAAGGCGCACAGAATGCTGTTACCTTCCCACCAAAGGTGGTCCCTATTTTTTCTACTTGCATTTTTGATGTGCTTTTGAACTGCTAGGTTGGCAGAACAACAAGTAATGGGAGCTCACTCTGTTATGCGGCACTAGGGATTCAAACCGGTGAACTGCCGACCTTTTGATCGACAAGCTCAGCATCTTAACCACTGAGCCACCCCGTCCCTTGCCTATCCTTCATCCTTCTTCCCTCTGGTACAGAAATCTACCAACTTCCATATGTATCTTCCCCATTCTGTTTAAAAGTGACATCAAACTACTATTAATAGAGTCTCTGTCTCCTGTGAGTGGTCTAGTTTCTATAATGGATGACTTAATCCAGAATCTGTTTACAAACAGTCTCACTATATATACAGTGCAGTATTCAGATCCATTATTCCCTGGATCCTGAACTGATGCTCCAGGGAATACATTTTGGTTTAATCTTGATTATATATATTACTATATTAATCTATGCATAATCTGGGCCTTGCATAAATCATGTCATCTAATGACAATAAGCTTGCAACACAGCAGGAATATATCATACAAAAGAACATTAGAAGAAAAGAATACTATTAGCATATGTCTATCCATTGAGGATGTTTATATAAGGGAAAAAAGCACTGAGAGGGAGGGGGGTTGGAAAAATAGTTTTCTGCCTTGTTTCATTTTTAATTAATTCCATGACATGTTTAAAAATACACTCAAATTTACTTTTTAAAGCAACCCATATTCTAATTGGTGATGCAGTGATTAGAATGAAGTATTGCAGGCTAACTCACTGCTCACTGACAGGAGTTTGATCCTAACCGGCTCAAGGTTGACTCAGCCTTCTATCCTTCCGAAGTCAGTAAATGAAGACCCAGATTGACTCTGACTCTGTAAACCTCTTAGACAGGGCTGTAAAGCACTGTGAAGTGGTATCAGAGGTGGGTTTCAGCCGGTTCTGATCAGTTCTTGCAAACCTGTAGTGGAAATTTTGAGTAGTTTGGAGAACCGGTAAATACCACCTCTGTCTGGCCCCGCCCCTAATCTATTTGCTGCCTCCCAGTCTCCCAGCTGATTGGCTAGAAGGAAAAAAATCAGGGCTCACTTTTCAGGGGGGAGATCACTTGGCAAAGAAAAAGAAGGGGGGGGGAAAGACGCTGTCACTTTAAATTGACAAGCCAAGAAGCAACTGCTGGAAGGAGGTTTTTACTTGCAGAAGCGAAGTGACAATCAGTAGTTCGTTTCTGGGTCAGCTGAACAACAAACTGGATAAGAGGAGGGATTCTTATATGGTTTTATGTTTTTGAAATTTTGGGGTTTGTGCAACATCGGCTTTGTGTTTCTAAAAAGGTTTGGGTGATTTCCATTGTGAAATATCCTGTCTTGAATGAGTTTTCTGCCTGTTTGTAAATGGATCTGAACTTCCGGCTTCCACTTTCTATTATCTCTAAGCACCGGTAGCTGTTTTCTTCTTACAAAGTTTCCTTTATGCAGCTGGCAGGAATGTGGAATGAGCCTCAGGCAGGTTCCTTTGTTAGTAGCTTGATTTTTCCTTGCTTTTCTGGGAGCCTTTTCTTATGAGTAATATTTTATTTGTAGAAATGAAGGGGGGGGGAGTTTGATTCCTTCCCAGAGCAGGTTAGTGGGGTGGGGAGGGAATGGGGATTTTGAAGCAACCTTCCCCAGGAGTGGGAAGGGAATGGGGATTTTGCAGTATCCTTCCCCTGTCATGCCCACCAAGCCATTCCATGCCCACTAAGCCACATCCACAGAATCGGTAGTAAAAAATTTGAAACCCACCACTGAGTGGTATATAAGTTTAATTTAATAAACTTATTGAAGTTAATAAGACCCCTTAATATAAGAGCCCTGGTGGCGCAGCAGACTAAAGCACTGTTATTAACATCAGCTGCCCCAATTACTGCAAGTTCAAATCTCACCAGGCTCAAGGTTGACTCAGCCTTCCATCCTTTCAAAGGTAGGTAAAATGAGGACCCAGATTGTGGGGGCAATAAGCTGACTTTGTATACATATATACAAAAATATGAAGGCTATTGCTTAACGCATTATAAGCCGCCCTGAGTCTCCAGAGAAGGGAGGCATATAAATCAAATAAAAAAAAATGCTATTGCTATTGCATTTATAATTATAGCATTTGTACATCAGCCTCTATATTTCCCATGGAATGTTTTATATACAGTATATAAGTACCAGTAGATATGTGCTGGAACAATCTGGATAGCCAGTGAATGAAAGCAAAGAGTTAATGTTTTTTGTACCTCTTGGCTGCTGTCTAGTGGTAGTCCAGTTTTATCCAAACCAGATCTGAAAAAAATGTATAATTGTTATGTCTACAGCAAATGCCTATTTTTCTTCTGGGTTTATCTAGAAACCAGCATTACTGCCTGGAGAGCATATTTTCTGACTAGCTTAATGTTTACCCGAGGTGCTGAGTGTGTTTGTATTACTAATTTTGCCAATCTGGCCAATATGAAGAGCTAAATATTGAACTACAATCTGTCAACAGGGGACCAACAGAAACATCAAATTTACCACACCATGTGCCTGTTTCAATGGAGGATTTGGGGTAAGTCTACCCAATTTCTTTAAATCTATTAATTTATTAGAATTCTTTTTAAATACATAAGTATGATGCCATCTGTCTGGTACATGCTGGCAACTTCTCTGACAGATTTTCTCTCATTATTGGAAAAAAGTTCTCATTATGAGAACATTTACCAAAGCATTCTGAATCCTGCCTATGAAAATATGAGATGGAGGGGAAAATGTGTTTTGTGATCTATTTTTGTCTTGGAATAATGAAAATCTGAATCAGTTTTAGTGCTAGGAACAAAAAAAAAGAGGAGATAGGACAAAATCAAACAATATAGATCAGGAAATATATCTGTGTAGGTCTTTGGTGATAAGCAACACTAATCTAAGACCAAATTTATAGCAATAGCAATAGCACTTAGACTTATATAGCTTATATAGCACTTAGAATATATATTCACAGGGCTTTTACAGCCCTCTCTAAGCAGTTTACAGAGTCACCATATTTTCCCCAACAATTTAGGTCCTCATTTTACCCACCTTGGAAGGATGGAAGGCTGAGTCAACCTTGAGCCTGGTGAGATTTGAACTGCCAAATTGCAGGTAGCCGGTAGTCAGCAGAAGTAACCTGCAGTACTGCACTCTAACCACTGTGCCACCGTGGCTCATAGCTAAATATTGAACTATAGAAGATGTACGTGTAAATAAACATACATGTTTCCATAGTTGATTAATACGTTTTCATGCAAAAAGTAGCCTGTCAATGTCATATTTTGAACATATGTCATTCATCTCATTAATATTTAATGAGAAGCTTACAAACAACAAAAACATGAAACAGTTAATTTGCAACAGCTAATTTTTCAGTCAAGGCTTTTGCAAAGAGAGCTCCTGGTGATTTCCCACCAAATATTAACCAGATATGATCCTGCTTAAATTTTCTGAGATCAGCCAAAGTTAGTTAGAAGCTGCTCTCAGCTATGATTAATAAGTCTACAGGAAATATTAGTAACTGGATGTATTCAAAGTAGGTTAGAGACAATACATGAGCAACGTCTGGTCTCTCATGGGAGACCAATTTAACAAGGGCAGAAAGCAAATGCGGCTTATGAACAAGATCTTTGAAATATATCAGTTTAGAACAGGGGTCTGCAACCTTAAATACTCAAAGAGCCATTTGGACCCGTTTTCCACAGAAAAGAAAACACCGGGAGCCACAAAATCTGGGTGGGCGTGGCCAACTCGATGTCACTCACTTCCACCAGTCACATGACCCCTAGCCATGCCTATCCAGCCAGTCATTAGGGCAGAGAACCAGTTGTTAAAAAACACTGGGAACCACAAAATCCTTTTAACATATCTCTCTCTCCTCTCCCTCCCTCTCCCCCCCCCTCCCTCTGTCTCTGTATCTCTCTCTGTCTCTCTCTCTCCCCCATTCTCTGTATCTCTCTGTCTCTGCCCTGGCCGCTTCTCCATCCTCCGCCGTCACCCTTACCTTCTCAAGCCAGGCGAGGAGTGACTGGGAAGGGAGGGTGAGTGGTGGGGCCAGCCAGTGGTGGGATCACCTGACAGGGAACCAAAGAGGACCCAAAGAGCTGCATGCGGCTCCAGAGCCACAGGTTGCTGACCATTGGTCTAGAATCTGTATTTAACGCTCCCTCTACATATACATTTGACTTTCGTACATTAATATGTATAATTTTTAACATTAACATTAATCGGAAACCACATACCAGCACATGGACAGATATACACTGCTAAGGTGTTCAATATCATTTGGCTTACTGTTAATTGGCACTTGTTTATTTGTGTAGGATGTGTCACATTTGTGCATGATGTTATTAGTCTGAAATTAATCTTGTGATCATTTTAGACTACTCAAGAGATACTTAGTCAGGATGTGGGTATGCATTGGAGGTCTCCCTGAATATTAACACAGAAATCCCAGATTTGATGTATCATAGCACAGTATGCTCTTGTCTCTACTTAAGTTGTGACTTCTTGAATTTAAGCATGCTTCAGAAGTGAGGGTGTAGCATATGGATACTTGTAATTATAAAAGTGGCATTGGCTTATGGCTGAGTTCTCATTACTTCAGTTGTAGGATATATGTCAAGTACCTTTCACAGGTAAAATCAAACTATAATGCTTTCTTCCCACAGAACAGAACCTTGTAGCTTTGTATCAGATGCCATATCACTTTATGGTCAAATTCACTATTAGAGGCTTTAAAATTCATTTCAGTAACAAACTGCTCAGAAATATCTCCATGAGTCTTCCAATGATTTTAGGAGAAATCCTACCCAAAGGCCCTTCCTTCCTTCCTTCCTTCCTTCCTTCCTTCCTTCCTTCCTTCCTTCCTATCTCCCTCCCTTCTTTTCTTCTTTCCTGAATGTATAAGGCTTCTCAACTCATGATTTATTGAATTATAATTAATATAAAATAATTTATTTTATAATTAGTTTAATTATAATAAACATAAAATAATAAATATATACATATATAAATAAATCCAAATCAAACAAAAATAAATATAAAACTAATATCTTCTATATCTTTTATAGATATAGAAGACTAGCAATGACGGAACAGATAAACATTTTACAATTGCAAATATCATCACCCCAATCCAGGGGTGAAATGCTCCCGGTTCGGACCGAATCACCTGATCCGGTAGCGATGGCGGCGGGTGGTTTGGATAACCAGTAGCAAAAATCCCTGTCCCTCCCCCATGCCCAGCTGAGCTGCGCGATCATCAGAGGCTGTTTTTTTTACTTTTAAAAGTAAAAGAGAATGCTTTTAAAAGAAAATGCTTTTAAAAGCCTCTGATGATCCCAGCTGAGTTGCTTGATCATCAGAGGCTTTGAAAAGCATTTTTTTCTGCAACCTCTTTGGCTGAAGAGGTTGCAGAAAAAAATGCTTTTAAAAGTAAAAAAAAAGAAAAAGTTGGCCACGCCTACCCAGTCATATTACCCCCACCACCACCAAGCCACGCCCACAGAACCGGTAGTAACAAATTTTACATTTCACCACTGCCCCAATCCAATTCAACAAAAGGATTACTTGCTCACTCTTAGGCTCTTTCTCCTTTCCAGTTATAGTAAACAATACTAAAAAGGAAAGATTTATTGTCAACGTTTGCAGTTCATAACAAGATTTTCTGTAGAACCAGAGGGCACTCATGTTGATTCTTTACTAAGGTGGTTTAATGTCTTTGAACTGAAATTGTCCACTCTGGACTCTGACATTAGGAAATGAATAGAATAGAATAGAATAGAATAGAATAGAATAGAATAGAATAGAATATTGGCCAAGTGTGATTGGACACAGAAGGAATTTGTCTTGGTGCATACGCTCTCAGTGTACATAAAAGAAAAAATACATTCATCAAGAATCATAAGGTACAACACTTAATGATAGTCATAAGGTGCAAATAAATGTATGTTACTTCTACCACAGCTTCATATCAACAAACTTTTTATGAAGATCATTATTAATGAATCATAGTGAAGAGGCCTCCGCATATTCAGATATATTAAGTATTGTTATTGGGGGTTTTTTTTGTGTGCCTTCAAATCAATGTTGACTCATGGAGACTGCAGAGAGAATGACCAACCCAAGATCACCCAGCTGGCTTGTTCCTAAGGTGGGACTAGAACTCACAGTCTCCTGCTCCTAGCCTGGTGCCTTAATTACTTCAGCAAAGTGGCTGTGAGAGTTATTCTTATTTTCACATTTTTATTTTAAAAGAGTAGCATAGCACACCACAGTGGGAGATACCCTCCAGATGCAAAATTATATAATCAGATAACTCTGAGCAAGGTGCATTTAATGAAACAAATCCATACATGTGGGCATACCAATATACTCTCTCTATATATATTTATATATTATCTATGCACCATATGTAATAAGTGATGAAATCTATGAGCATTAGGGAAGCATGATGCAGGAAGCATCTGATTTAGATAAGGCTATTGCAACTCCTGCCACATATTATATTTTATCCATTAAGAAAGGTCTCTCCATTAAATGATGAAGGTTTCAATCATCTACCATATGAATAAGACACTTTGGGCTGCCTTAAGGTCCAATGTCCTGAAGTTGCTCTGTAATTCGTTGGATTTATTTCCAGTAAACATGTTTAGACAGGGCAGTAAATTACTGCCTTTTGTCACCAACCATGTAAATATAATATATGTGTTGTTAGACAAGTGGGGGGGGGGGGGAAATGGGGGGAACAAATTCCCTGTGGATACAAAAGGTTTCACTTCTGGCACCTCAATGATTAGTTTTTTCCCCCCTCCTCCTATTGTTGTTTCTTCTGTAATATGTATAGTGATTGTCTGCAGCCTGGCAACAGAAAAAAGGCATAAGAGGGTGGGAAAACCAGAGTCCCTTGTGAGCTGCAATCCAAACTTCAAAGGCTTTGGAGATACTAAGGGGACAGGTTTAAAACAGGCATGAAAAGAAAAGGTCCTCCAGACTGAGCAAGGATGAGTTCTTCGTCCACTTTTTCTTCTTTCAAAAAAAGCAAACTTCCTGGCAATGGAACAGATCACCGTGCCCACAGCTATATACCCTCTTGGTTCTGCCTCAGATGGAGATACGGGCATTTGCTGCACCATAAATCAAGGAATAAACCATCCATGAGCAGCTGGTGCACGGGCTAATAACTATAATTATTAATCATGTCGATTTCACACCCTTCAAAATTATGTGATGCGTTTTCTGCAAGAAAGTTATCCTTGGAGTTGTGAGCAGTGTACGGTATATGAAAATATGATCTGCTGATCTTCTTGGATAATTGTTCCATCACCCTGAAATTGGATTGTAGCTACCCCAATGGTCAACAATAGCAAGAGAGAGTTATCCATGTTTTCTGGTATACATCATTGTCACACATTTACCATTGTTGTCCAGCATGTGAATGACTTATAGCATTTGTCCCAGTCTTTTACCGCTTGGTCACTATTATTCTAATCCTAATCCTTATG
Source organism: Ptyas mucosa (assembly GCA_012654045.1). NCBI lineage: Eukaryota > Metazoa > Chordata > Lepidosauria > Squamata > Colubridae > Ptyas > Ptyas mucosa. The sequence continues at coordinate 5,495,050 of WNWU01000005.1, forward strand.
GCTATTTGAAGGCATACTTTGAAGTTGCCTTGGTATCAGTTGCAAAGTGGCAGTGATAAACTGGTAAGTTTTTTTCCTAGAGTAAAAAACCCAACCCCAGTATTTTAAACGGGGATCCAGAAATACCTTGCCCCTTTCAAACAAAACAAAACACCTTACTTCATTTCTCTCTGAAGGACAGTGTTTTTAGGGATATTAGTTTAATTAGAAAGAATCAATCCATTAACTATTAATCTAAAGGGGAAAGTAAAGATCAATTCATTTCTTCTGGCATAAACTTTTTGTGGATTACATCCAAGATCAGTTTAGTCTGTATGTTTGCATAGTTGTATTTGGAAGAAAAATAACTTGACAGTGATGCTTCCCTACCCCTTGTGAGATTTTTTTATCTTTTACTTTTTCCAGTGACATTGACACACACTGTTGAGCAATAAAGCGAGGGACTTATAGAGAGAGTGGTCCAATTATTAATTTTTGATCATAGCTTTCCTTAACAACATAAGGCTTTTGGAAACTAATCATCATGTTAACTTGACACATCAATGACCACTCATCATCTACCCTCCTGAAAAGTGCACAGGAAGCTACCCACATATTCTGAAGCTGGCAGGGCTGTCATTGGGAAGGATCTAAACTTCTCCTGCTGACTTTACAGCTGCTCCATTCCAATGACCCCCAGAAGGATCTGGAAATTTGTTAGGAGAAATTTCTATTAATCAACCCCAAACAGACTATTACCATTTCACACTTTGCTTCTACCATTTCACACATTTAATGAATGTGAAGGTCTATTCTTCAAAAAAACATTTGCAACTGGGGAGGGGAGAGGGTGTGGGAAATAAAAAAAAACAACAACCCCAGAGCATGTGGCAAGGGTGACCATAAAAAAACTTTTAATACAGTTCTGTCCACCCCACCCTCCAATTTGTGGCAAGGAGGCAGATAAGACTGAAAAGACTGCAAAATTGTGTTCTGAAGCCCCATGTTCCCCATAAAAATTCCATGGTTGACAATAAGTCCATCAAAACCCTGAGGAATATATTCCTCCTGACTAATTCTGAGTAGAAGTCATTCACCAAGGTGATATCATTTCCATTCTAATCCCTAGGCTCACTGGAGAAGATCCAAATAATTCTCTAAGAAACTATAGAACTCATCTGTTAAAATATTAGGAGAATATTTCCACCACAGAAGCATTTGCATCACTATTATGTAGTTGGCTAATTTGCTCTGGCAATCTTTATTAAATAGGATGAGCAAGGATTCAAAGAGTAATGGTGAGCATGACTTCTCCAAATGATTTGTAAAAAAACCCCAAAAACATGTCTAGGACTAAATATTTAATCGGGCCAGCTGTAAATGATGAAGGCTCAGCAGGATTGTTGAAATCCCTCATCACAGTCAGCTTGTGAGAAGCTGCAACTACATGAGTCAGGTCAGGCAGGGAGATTGAGTAGGTTGTAAATATGAAATGAATTGGCAATTCGTGCCTGGATCGTATCTGTACATCAGCCAGATTCTGCTCTGCTCAAGGCAAAATGCCTTGTCAATATTTTTGTTAAGCTTTGTTTCTTTTGCTTCACAGATATTACTGAAAAATCATATCTGCTGCTGAGCCTGGTCTCAGGAAGACATGGCAGGAGAAGAGAAAGACTGATTGGTAAACTTTATTTGGAAAACACAGAATTAATTTGAGATGCTGCATTCCATCCTAAAGGTTCCCTCTTACTCAGTTCAAAGTTCCCCATTCCTAACATTGGAATGGAATGAATTAATGATCTTGAGAAAGGAGAAGGAGAAATGCTGGCTAAGAAACATTTGGACAAGCCACAATCACTTTAATGGTCACAGAAAGAAACTGAGAAAGGACCTGCTCTAATGGATTTTTTGTTGTTAGTTGCAAAGTTGTGTCCAACCCATTGTGACCCCATGGACAACGTTCCTCCAGGCCTTCCTGTCCTCTACCATCCTCTGGAGTCCATTTAAGTTCATGCCTACTGCTTCAGTGACTCCATCCAGCCACCTCGTTCTGTCATCCCCTTCTTCTTTTGCCCTCAATCGTTCCCAACATTAGACTCTTGACAGGTGGGAAATTTGTACTTTCAGATTTGTCTCAGGTGCTTTTTTTCAAAAGGCAACTGGACTTTCTTTGTTTTTCCCTTGAAGACGTTTTGCTTCTCACCCAATGATGTTTCTTGGATGAGAAGTGAAACATCTTCAAGGGAAAAACCAAGAAAGTCTTGTAAACTTGCCTTTTGAAAAAGCACCTTTGAGACAACCGTGACAATGAATGACTGAGAATCCCCATAGACATTTACTTTCAGATTTGCAATATATTGTTAATGTATTTTTAGAATAAAGTAGAATTAGTTCATTTAGTCCTGTTTCCTATCTGGTTTACCTGGGGGGGCAGACATCAATTTTGCAAGTCTGAAAGTACAAAGTTCCTGCCTGCCACTTTTAATTGGCTGGTCCATTGCGGGGGAGGGGGGGAGGGATGTCTTTTCTCAGTTTCTTTCTGTGACCGTGCTTCAGCTCCTCATGACTGATTGTTTCCTATGTGGCATCTCTCCTCTTTCCTCCAGGTCACTAACACATGCATTCCATTACACATATCTTCAGCTACAAACTTAAGGGAGGGCAAAATTCCCATTCTCTTTTTTCTAGCAGTAATCTATTAAATTAAATAATTTAGTTTTCTGCAGCCATTGATCTGCTGTAATGAGATGCAGTTACAAAGTGAGACGAATATCTTTGAAAGCACCAAATACACTGATCAAAACTTGTAGTCACTGCCAAAAATTAAGGTGAATAAAATAAATTGGTTGGATTATTAAAACACCTTTTTCCTCACTTTTTTAAAGTAGTCTTTATCCCTACAAGGTATGTCTCTTTGTTTGTTCAATTTGTATGTGACCCATCTCACACCAGTAATTTTGGGTGGTGAACAATATTAAAAAATTTTAAAGCACAATACTAAAAAATTAAATATAAATATTCCTTATTTTCTTATTTTTCCTTGTAACATGAGTGTAATGGCAGAAACTCCACAGACAATACTTCCAAATGTTTACATCTCAAAAACTGTTGGCTGATTTTCTGATTACTGTATTCCCCAAACCAAAACTAATCCTGCTTCTTCCATTAGAGACTGACAAACAAACAATAATTTTATTCTGCCAGAAATAAAGATCTCTCCCTTTTCACAAAAAGAATAAAGTTAGCTTGATAGTTAAGTTAGGAATAGCTAGATTATAAATAGTTAAATTACAGATACAATTTTAATTTATAGAATCGCACCAAAATGGAAGTAAATCACATTTAATTCAATAGGATATTCAGTACACAGTTTAGAACTGGACTTAGTGGGAAGCTTTTAACATCAGATGGTATTTATTAATTGGAGAGGTCAGATCTGGCTTCATACCAATAGGTTTATCATTTTTGCTGTCAGAAATGAAAAAGGAGCACCTAAAGTGCTCTACAAGAGAACTATCCAGATAGTATTGAACTAGTTTCTAGCAAAACCTGTAAGGTCACAAGATCCAGTGGTGGGATTCAAATGATTACCAACTGGTTCTCTGCCCTAATGACTGGCTGGGTGGGTGTGGCCATGGTGGGCATGACCAGGGGGTGTGACAGGCAGCACTTGGCCTCCTGTACCCCCCTGGGAGCAAAAATGGGCCATGGGGGGACATGCCAACCCCCATGCCCTGTTTGGGGTCTAATAGGCTTCCCTGCACCCCCTGGGACCGAAAATGGGCTGTGGGAGGGTCGTGCTGCACCCCCCGTGCCCCATTTTGGGCCTAGGAAGCCTCCCTGAAGCCTCCTGGAGCGAAAACAGGTTGGGGGGCGCACCGTACCCCCTGCACCCCATTTTGGGCCTAGGAAGCCTCCCTGAATTTACCTGGGAGCCAAAATGGGGCACGTGGTGACTCCTGGAAGGGGCGGGGTGGGGCCAGCCAACATTTTAACTACCAGTTTGCCTGAACCGGCCCAAACCAGCTGAATCCCACCACTGACAAGATCCCTACTCCTACCATAAAAAAGAATTCAAGCATTTTCATAAACTACAATATAGGCCTCCACAGCTAAATTTATAGAAACAAACATTTGTATGTAAATAACACATTCCTTCAATGACTTTTTTTTCCTACTTCGTCCTATTTTTTTTCTTGATGCCACCACTGACAGAAAAATCACTGCATGGGAGAATGTTGCTACATTAAAAAAAAAAAGGTGGGGAGAGAGATCTGGACCTCATCACATTTGTTGATTAACTAATTGATTTGTTCACTCAAATTTATAGGCTGCCTTAGCTGCAATTGCATTTTGTCATAACTTCAAGTAGTTGTCAGTGTTCCAAGTAATGCACCCATAGAAAACAAAACTCTGAAGCAGGCAAATTCCTCAAAGAACAGTTTATTGGATACATCATATTGGCACAACTGGTGAAAGCCGTCTCTGAAATTTCCTGCGGCTTTCACCTGATTAAAAGTAAAAGTTTCCCCTTTCTTCCCAAGTCACTGGTCTTGCTGGCCGGTCACTTGGCTACTTGCTTCTCCTCTGTCCAGCCACCTGTGAGAATGTCCTTGGTTCCCACAAGAAAACTTTATTGTTTTGGCTACAAAACCCCATCTAATTTCCACATTGGAAGGTGGTTTTCTAATTACAAATAATACTCATCTTACGTCTGTTAATTCAGAGCCTGTTCAAACTTATGGCTGAGATTAAGAAATGGATGTATAAGCCATCTCCAAAGTTCAAGCCATGACAGTACCTCTGTGTCATTTGGACATTTGGGTGCTCAGCTCACAATGACAACTTTGCAGGGAACTGTGGACACACAATCACCATTTGCAACCTTCCCTGCCAGCTTCCCACAAGACGATAGTGTATTTTTTATCTAATGTGACCACAAACAAATGTTAATGTATTAGCGCTGAATGCAGAAAGTTGCATGTTTAATTCTTGGCACATCTAGATAGAATTGAGGGGTGGAGAGTCCTTCTTGAAGCACTGGCAGCATTGGTAATAAGTATCACCAATATCTGCCTAAATAGGTCGATGACATCTTTCTGTGTTTTTACTCAGAACTAAGTTCTATAGTATCTACTGGCACTCACACTCAGGATGTGGACACTGACTGCAATTTCTTTGTATTGAATAGCCATTTCCAGTGTTTAAAAATGGCTAGGAATATCCAGTCTAATATAATTTCAGCAATTTCCAAGCCTCTTGTGTGAATGATAAATGATCTCACGGATTTGCATTCATTACTTGACTGTGGCAACATCAAGAGATAAGCTGTACATGTGGAGAAAAAAAGTCAAAAATTGGATTAGCCTCTATAGCTGGAATTTATTATATTGCATTGGGTCATCTGAAACCAAGAACAAGTTCATTAAAGGACAACCAGAATTATCATGGAACTGGAAACCAAACTGCATGAACAACTTTTGAATAGAGACCACTGATCATCTATTGAGGAAGGAATGTGTGGCATTGTTCTCTACCTATGTCCAATCCATCTAAAATATAACCTCTGCTCATCTTTTTCCGCTATGCATTGAGTAATGTTTGCTGACTTGTGCTAGCAAAAGTGTTGTTCCCTGGTTGGCCTGCTACACTTCATTTCACTGCAAACACCTCCACTCTTATTGGACTCTGTGTACTTCACAAATATGACTCCTCCCTCTTATCACTGACCACTACTCTTCCTGGCTATTCTTGTTTGTCTGTTTAACATTGTAGAAGGTTAGCATCCACCCCTTTCCTAGAAGAATGACATATTTTGGGAAATATTAAAAAGGCAGAATATTATGTTTCCCTGGATGAGAAATGGAGAAGCAAGTTTTAAAGACAAAGCAGCTCCCACCTTCCTGCCCCCACCCTTTTGTTAATGGGCCAGAGGCAGAAACCCAATCCTTTGTCAAAGGACATCTGCAATACAATGAGACCCATTTAGGACAAAACTCACCACATGGCACCTGGGAAGATTACATCAGCCAGGAAGGCTAGCTAAGACCCCCACCCCCTGGAAGTCTGACAACCAATCAGGATACTCTTTCTGGGACCCAGGAAGTTCAAAGCCAGAGAGAGCATAAAACCCAAAAACTTGCTGTATCCCCCCCTTTTTCTGTTCAGAAACTCAAGCCATGTGATCCTGTCCACCATTAAACCATCTTTCCAAGCAGTCTCAATGTTTCCAGTGTCTTTTTCCCCACTTGGAGCAGAACCCAGAAGGATATTTCTTCCTACAACATATTCACCAGTAAAAATGTTTTAAGTATCCCTCCCTCCCTCCCTCCCTCCCTCCCTCCCTTCCTTCCTTCCTTCCTTCTTCCATCCATCCCTCCATCCATCCATCTATCCATTCTTCCATCATCCATAGTCAAAAATAAAGTAAAAGATGACAAGGCTGATAAAAACTGAACAGGGATGAAAAAAGGTCAAGCTGACACAGCTCAAAGGGTGATTTTATGTCTTACTCTGACTCAATCTCCAACATGTTTAAGCAGGAATCAGGTGGATTTGCATTGTGGAATAAAAATGCCCTAAATCAACAAAGGAGAGATTGAAGGAAGTAAAAATATTTAATCTTAGGAACAGAAGATTAACAGAGGATGAGACAACACTTTTCAAGTTTCTGAAGAGATATCCTGCAAGGGTGCAATATTTCTTGTCTGTTTTTGTTGACCACAATGCAACAGATAGAGCGATGGCCTTAAGTCATAGGTTACAGTTGAATCTTAGGAAAAACTGCTCCACAAAAAAGACCAATTCTGCCCATTAAGCTGCAAAATTTGAGATGTGGTAAACTTTCTTTTGCAGGATATGTACAAGCAGAAATTAAAAAATCATCAGTCAGGGATGTTTTAGGTTGGATTTAGATTTCTTGAACTCTGTGGGCTTTTCCTCACCGACATCAAATTATTCACAAAAACATACCCTGATAGCCATTTTTATTTTGAGAAGTACTTTATCCTGATGTGTCTTTGTGATATTTATTTATTTTTCAATGTATATAGCCACCCATCTCAAACAAAGTGTGAGATATTACTTTCCTCTCATTGCTAGTCCATTAATGGGACAACCTTAAACTGTCTTTAACTATAGCCATATTAAAATAATGTCCTCTTCCTTATTCTGATACCATGAGAGTGCAGCTGCAACATGGATAGTATCTATTTGGTTTAGTTAGGCAAATGCAGTGATTTGAAGCAGAGTGAATAAGCGAGGAAATCAGCGAGGAAAGACACTATGATCCTGCAATCTTCATTCCCATTACAATCAATAGGATTAAAATCAAGATTAATTTTTCACTCCCTAATCTGAATGGAATCATGTCAAAGAAAAGCGATCTCCATTTGCCATCACTGCTCCTTCTCACAGATGTTCTACATTGCGACTTAATTCTCCAATAGAAAGCCTTTGCTGTTTATGTAGAACTTCTGTGATCTTTAGAAAATTCAGCTCGAATGCATCAGAGAATTATGGAGATGGGCAAAGGGGCCAGATTAACTCTCCAATACTCTCACAGGTAGTCCTTGATTTAGAACCATTCATTTAGTACCTTTTGAAGCTACAACAGCATTGAAAAAAGTTACTTGCAACCAGCCCTCCCTTAAATTTCTTCAAAAATGGGTGATAAGTTAGAGGTCTTTTGAAAAGTAGCTTCAGTAAAACATAAGGTTTCTGTTTCATTCTTGTTATTTCAGTCAGCTGTTTATCCATTTTTAAAAATTTAATCTTAATAAATTATTAATTTGTTTTTATTTTAATTCAATTCTAGCACCTAATTCTCATTTTGATTTTTAAATTGATAATGAAGAATTATTGTTATGTGAGCTGCTCAGAGTCTGCTGAATGCGAGCAGAGTATAAATTATGTAGTAAAGAAAGAATGACCTTCACTTCCCTCCCAACCCCAACCATCAAAAGCCAAAAACCTGGACCAAAAATGGTTTGGCCACATACAGGTTATCCAGCCTTGGTCTATGTATTATAAAAACATTACTTTTTAAAAAGTGTTTTTTCCAGGCTCACAAATACAGAGAGACTCTCAAGGTATTTTCATTTCCTATGTCAGAATAATCATAGCCCTAATTAAGGCATTTATACAGCTTTGGAGAAATAGATGTCTTGCAATATTGGCCTATATAGTTGTATGTGTTTTTGGACTGCACAGGTTGATGCTGATGTAATCATTTTACACATTCTCAAGAGTTTTATAACAGTTCTTTCCTTCCATGGATTTGGTATGATCTAATATATGAGACCCTTGGTATTTTATCAACTGTGGGTGCCTAAGCAATTATTCCTATAATCAGCCCCTTCTTCTGCTTTACATTTCTTGTTTGATTTAAGATCAGTGTTGTCTTTTATCATGCTGTACCCTTGGTTTTTCCCCCAATCTGAGCTGCAGTAAGTCTGTTTTAAAAAGAAAACCAATACGTGTGTGTGTGTGTGTGTGTGTGTGTGTGAGAGAGAGAGAGAGAGAGAGAGAGAGAGAGAGAGAGATACGTTCAAAGTTATGACTGAGGTTTGTAAACGACGACCCCAAGTTCAAATGGTTGAAGACTTGAATAAACAGGATCTGTTTTGCATGATGAGCCATGGCAATCCACCTCAAAAGAAGGGTTTGACAGAGCCATTTCCTCTGTCTTTACATTTTAAACATGACGCATTTGATTAAACATACCCGCAGGAGAGGCGTGAACTGGCCGCTATTCTCTCCCACCTTCCCTTTCAACCGTGAAATGGAGAGCTAAATTGGTCCACATACATTTTGACAGTTATTCAGTCATTTGGTTTGCTAGTAAAACCGTTCGACATTGTTATAATCCAATAAGAACAAGACGTCAGCCTCACAACTTTCAGAGTCTCAGTTATCATCTCTCGAAGTAGAAAGCAAACAAACCAGGAGAGAATGGATAAGTTGGCTCCAAAGAAGTTGGTTTTGGTGCAGTAGGTACATATAATGCAATTCAATAAAATTCAGCCTCTGAAAAGTTGGGGTGGGGGTAAGGGGTGGAACGAAGCTGCTTCTTTTGAAGATGATTCTAACAGACTAAAGAAAAAAAATACAGGAGAAAGGCACAGCTTCTTTCAGCTGTCCCCTTTTGTGCATTTTCCCATACGAAACTAGGTTACCACCGCTGCTCTGCACTTTGTTATTATGACAGGAAAAAATGAATTTCTAATGAGGTATCTGTACCAGCTGCAAGCACCTTGTGGATCTCCATGGACCATAAGCACAGTCAGATGTATTTTCTGAATGCTAAATGGCCTTGAGGAAGAAGGTCAATTGTAAACACACATTTCCTGGGAGAACCCCTTTTGTGTTGACAAATCAAACTGTTAATCGAAAAGCTATGGAAGGTGTGCATTGGTTCCCAGAGGGAAAACCTGCACAAAATTTTGGAATTTGTGCTGTTTATTCCCAGTACTTTGGGGGATTTAAAGTTGCTTTGTGCTGTTTGCCAATTTTGACACAATTCTGTGAGAAGAGAAATGGTTTTCTTGCCTGGCAAAGGCTTGGTGGCCAGGTTCACCTGTGCTTAATGGATGTATGGATACCTAAGCCATTGTTCACAAGGAAAGCCAGTGAAACATAATGGTTAGAATGTAGGATTCTAAGATTGGGAAAACTTAGTTCTTCCCTCAGTTATGAGCTTCACTAGGTGATCTTGAACTCTTTCTCTCAGGCTGATTATCTTAAGGACAAATAGCCAATATCAGCAGAGGAATGGGAAATAAAATCTAACACATCTAGAAGTCCCTGGATTGAGAAAAATTGCTCTAATCCAATGAAAAGAAGAAAAAAAACCTCTATCAACTTTCCCAAATCTCCAACATGACCCTTTTAAGTAAGGTTATCTTGAAACAGTCCAAATTCTTTAGCCTTTCCTTAGAGGGAGGGTACACTTAATCATTTCTAATCACTTTCTCCAACATGTTCAGCTCTGCAGAATCTTATTTAAAACAGGGTAACCATTAACATCCTAAACACCATATAATATGTTTTATAGAATATAGCATATATTTAGAGAGTTCACTTTTGTTTGATTTTAAGTGCTAGCTTTGCACTAGGAAACTGGATTTTATATTACTTTCATACTTTTCCCTAATTACATTGTATTGTTTGCACTAATTTATTCTGGGTTTAGAAATAGTCACTTGTATTTTTGGCAACTATCTAGATGAGGAGGAGGAGGAAACACATGGCATGATATAATGGAATTACCATACTCAATATTTCAATCTCTTTCCTCATGCTCCACAGCAAGGAATTTGCCTTTTATTCTTTGATTAATCACCACAACTTTTTACACCTTGGGAACACTCTGGAAATCATGGCAGCTATTTTATGAGGGGAAATATTTGTCTAGCCATTATTTTGTATGTAAGATCTTAAACTTTCCTTCTCACTAGGCGTGTTCCAACTATTGCATTTAGAAGCACAATATCACTATGTCACACCAGTCTAGGATCCTTTCCAAGGTGAAATTCTTATTCTGTCACATAAGAATATATTTTCATAATTCTGTTTAAACTCTTCTGAATGTGACTTAGAATATGATAGCTGTTCCTTGCTTTTTTCACACAATAAGGAACCAAATGCCATTTCCCACATAATAGCTAAATAAGTTGGCATATTAACATTTTACCATAAAAATAACCAAGGCACTTGAACCTTTCTAAAAATTTAATATATCCTTTTTCAAAGAAACGAACTGGACTGTTCTTCAAGAAAGGTTATGGCTGCTGTAATAAATGTGCTTGACTGTAAAGTATTGTAAGATTCTTCATGGTTTTCACTGCAGAAAATTGATGCTGTTATTAACACAACAGTTGAATTCATCCATTTCACTAAGATATGAAGTTCAGGTGCTATGGTAAACGCGGGGAACCGTGGCACCTTTACGACTTGTGAACTTCAACTCCCAGATTTCCTCAGCCAGCATGGCTGACTCAGGAATTCTGGGAGTTGAATCCATAAATCATAAAAGGGCCATCGTTCTGCACCGCTGGGCTATGGAAACCTTACTATGACTTATTTAATGAACCATGCCTACACATGGCTTGGCTGCACAAACCAAGGTTACACAAAATGGATGTGTGACCAGAGTTACAAATCATGGTTATACTCATCCTGTTGTGCCTTATCAAACAAAGCATGGTTATATGTATTATGAATCCAGTTATTTATGATTATTAATACATTAGTTCGATATTCAGTTACAAGACTTTCATTTGATGACAAGGAATTTTGAAGGAACATTAGAACGAAAAGAAGACAGACAAACAAATGATTCATAAGGCAGAATCTTGGATTAGAGTTTTGCTGGTGGATCTACATCTCAAATACCTGTCTTCATGCTTGTGCACAGAATACATGTGCATGCTTCCTCTCCTTCCTCTCTGACAAAGAGCCAGGACAGTGTAGCTGACAGATTGACTGACTAGCTATATGTCCCAGAATCTCTGCAGGTGGTGATGACACTGATGGATAGTGATGGATGACTATGACACAGCTCCACCCTTCCCACTTAACCATGTGCATGACAGAAGGTCCCCCAGGCCAGGACTGGCTATTCTAACAATGCCCACAAACAGGCATTTAGATGTGTAAAAAAGCAATGCCTTTGGCTCCAGCAGTGATTGGGCCTACTGATTTGGGGCCCTTTAATGAGTTGCTAATGTGAAAATAATTTTCTTTTTGGACTTTAGAGTTGCGGGAATAAAGACAGATGGAGCAACACCATAGAATTGATAATGGCTTGGCCAAAGGCTAAGAGTCAGGAAATGCAGTTTAAGGGAGGTGGAATTTTATCACTGTCAAGAGCTGCCAAATCCTCACCCACAGTTTTGCATGCTCCATAAAATAACTTTCAAAAATCTATTTATATCTACAGTATCTATCTATCTATCTATCTATCTATCTATCTATCTATCTATCTATCTATCTATCTATCTATCTATCTCTATCTCTATCTCTATCTCTATCTCTCTCTATCTCTATCTCTATCTCTATCTCATCTGTATGTGTGTGTGTGTATTGTAGATGAGCCAATTCAGGATGAGAACAGATAAAGCAACAATCCCCAATGTTTTATTTTTAACACCATATGTTTCCAAGATAAGATATAAGAATGAATGAGAGGAAAGATCATTTCAAGAACTGTTTAGCAGAAACAACACAAATAGCATTAAGTGGGAAACTTATATTCGCTTGCCAACTAAGTGTCTCTAACAACTCTAAAATCTTGGCTTTGCAAAGACTTTGATTTAAAATAGCAAGTGTGAGTAAGTAAATGTGTCTCTGGGTGGATATGTATGTGTGTTTGTGTGTGTTCTGTAAAGACTGTTGTTGCACTTATGCATCTAAAATCTGCAGGTAAAACTTCAAAGGGGAGAAAATGAGGTGTTTTTTTAAAGTCCAAATTATTAATGAAGTATCCCAGCTTTCTGGTCCCTCCAAATGTGTTGGATTATGTCAATGATCACATTGGCAATGAATGATAGGACTTGTAATTAGAGAAGACTTGGCAAGAGCAACTGAAAAGAACTCAGCATATAAACCCTTCCAGAGTTTACCTTATGTACTGTATGTTAACTGACTTCCCTCTCTCCTAATTATTCTATTTTGCTCTAACCATTGTACCATGACAGCAGAGCTTATTCTAAGCTCTGCTGTCCATCATTCTCATGACCATTTCAGGTACCCATCTTAATGAAACGTGGAGGCAGTGGTAGTGCAATACAAAAAAGTCATAAGGCACTGGGTATTATTGGTTCTGCCTTCAATATTTCAGTTATGGTCTATTAGAGAGATAGAAAGAGTAAAACAGTCTCTCTCTTTCCACAAGCTGATTTTAGAATAACAGAGTTGAAAGGGACCTTTTTTTTTTTTTTTAAATGATTTATATGCTGCCCTTCTCCGGAGACTCAGGGCGGCTTACAGTGCATTAAGCAATAGCCTTCATACTTTTGTATATTTATACAAAGTCAGCTTATTGCCCCCACAATCTGGGTCCTCATTTTACCCACCTTAGAAAGGATGGAAGGCTGAGTCAACCTTGAGCCTGGTGGGATTCGAACTTGCAGTAATTGCAAGCAGCAGATGTTAATAGATGTTAATAACAGGGTGCTTTAAACCACTGTACTACAGGCTCTGTTTACCTTGGAGGTCTTCTAGTCCAACCCCCTGCCCAAGCAGGAAATCCTACACCACTTCAGACAAATGGTTATCTAACATCATCTTAAAAAGTGTCGGAGCATTCACAACTTCTGGAGGCAAGTTGTTCCACTAATTAATTGTTCTAACTGTCAGGAAATTTCTCCTTCGTTCTAAGTTGCTTCTCTCCTTGATTAGTTTCTACCCATTGCTTTTTGTCCTACCCTCAGGTGCTTTGGAGAATAGTTTGACTCCCTCTTCTTTGTGGCAGCCTCTGAGATATTGGAACACTGCTATCATGTCTCCCCTACCCTCCTTTTCATTAAACTAGACATACCCAGTTTTTGCAACCGTTCTTCATATGTTTTAGCCTCCAGTCCCCTAATCATCTTTGTTGCTCTTCTCTGCACTTTTTCTAGAGTCTCCACATCTTTTTTACATCGTGGCGACCAAAACCGAATGCAATATTCCAAGTGTGGCCTTACCACACTTACATGATTCATATGACTTATAGTGAAGGGCATTATATGTTAGTTATATAAATATGTATTAGTGCTTCATATTTATATAGTCAATGAACAAAAAGCTTTATAGCCTGATTTGTGCAATTACACTATAATTACCAGTATAATCCAATAATGACATTATATATATATATATATATATATATATATATATATATATATATATAT
>WNWU01000005.1:5525517-5550616 GCA_012654045.1 Ptyas mucosa
ACTTACTTACTTACTTACTTACTTACTTACTTACTTACTTACTTACTTACTTCTCTCCCTCCCTCCCCCCTCCCCCCTTCCTTCCCTTCCTCCCCCAATTATTTCTATTTAGCTCCCTCTCCTGGTCATGTAATTATCCCTTAATGGAAATCAGGGAGTATGCAATTGGCTCATCTGAATTCCTCTCCTTTTATAAACATAAATTCTATTTAAATTCCTTTAAATAGAATGGTTTTCTATTTCAAGTAACTCTTTCCCTTCTGGCGGTACTTCATGCCGTTCCTGCCCACATTTCCTCTCATAAGGGTTTTTCCTGTATGCTGCCACCGTAATGAGTGAACTAAAAAGTCACTCGTGTTTTGCTCGAAGAGATTCATGGTGGCACTTGTGTGGTGTGACCACACATCTCGTCGTGGAGAGGGCCCTCCAACCAACAGACAAACAAATCTTATGAATTGGAAGGATTAAAGAGCTATTCTGAAGCAGTATGATTGTCTCGAACCAATTCACGAGTTTCAAATGACAGGTAATACCTAGCCAGTGAAACTCTTTGCAGTCCCACTGAATTTAGTAGGCGGTTGGTTGATTTCTAACACTGGCATCAAGAGAGTTTAAAAGTGTTTATTTTTAGCAACTTCCGGGCCCACTTTTTCACATATTGGGAAAGGACTTAATTTTTGCAAACTTTCTCAAATGGAGGAGGGGGAGAAATGATGATATCAAAAGGCATACCTAAAGACATACCGAAAACGGGTCCTTTGTTCTTTTTAGAGACCTCTGCAGGTTTGTGATCTTTGAAGACTTTGTTGAAAGTGAGTGTCCCTGTGTCCATAATGGCTTGGAAAGAGAATCACAAGAGGACCATTTTCATTTCCTGAAGGGACTCCCATTGCCTCAGACAGAAGTGGGGCGTCAAGGCTGGAAACCGACAGCCTCAAGTGACCCAAAACAGAGACAAACCCACAACCCCCATTGTCATCTGCGCTCAAAGCAGGAGAAAACACATTGCGTGGCCCAGAGGGCCTCGCCGGTGGGAACATTACGGGCCAACGACAGACAAGATGGGAGAGTGAAACAGGGAAGCCTTATGATTTAAATATGCTTTCACTTATGGTGATGCCGTTGGGTGGGTATGTGGGGGGGGGGAGAGAGAGAAAGGGGGGAGGGAGTGAAATCTAAACATTTGTCTGTAGAATCAGGTGATGACCGGCCCTCTGCTGTCTCAAGGGGGGCAGCAAAATGGTTCCTGCACCTGCCACCTAATTCAGTTTAAGACCTGACACATTTACCAAGAGTGGGCTGGCATAATGAAGTCCATTCAGGCTGTCAGTGGAGTCAATAACTTATCCCCAACTGCTTTTGTTTCGGTGGCGGCAGAGCCTCTGATCGGGCGGAGGTACTTATTCAAGTAAAATTTATTTTCAATTGGAGGCCATAATGCCACTGGCACAAGCCAGGCTTTGATGGCGGTTTTTGCTGGAGGCGAAGCTATTGTTAAAGCCTGTGTCCATTGTCCAGGCTCTTTGATGTGTCAAAGCTGGCTTAACAAGCTGGTTAAAACTGTTTCAGATAACAGGTGTGTCCTTTGAGGACTCAGGAACATTTTTCAACTCCTTTGGAAAGACTAGGCTAGTGGCAGGGGAGGAAAGATTTATGTCCTGATCGGAGGGATCCTTTTCAACTAGCTTTGGAGCAAGGAACTAGGCACAGTGTTTGACTCCCCTGTCTTGTGTGTTCCTGTGTTCAGTCTGGCCAATTTAGAAGGCATTTATCCTGGGGCCCACATGAGATGTATTATTATTTCTAAGTGGGGAAAGCCTCTAATTGTTGCTCAAGTTAAATACTTTTGTTATGTGTAGAGTCCAAACAAACTGGGTGGAAACTGATGTCAGTATGCTGGGTAAACAGAAAAGCAAGAGCCGTAATTAAAGACCAGCATGAGAAATTGAAGTAAAGTATAAATCAAATATGGAAATAAAAATAAAAATGGACTTTAATGCATGTGTATGTAAGAGGAAATTACACTTAACAGTGGCTTATTTTTCTGAGTGAACATGGATCAGACTTACCCATATTTATTTCGTTTACTTCTGCATCAATTCTGCAACTGAAGCAGTCCTAGCTTCATTTAAAGACTTTCCCTTCTCTTCCACTGAAAAATGTACACCAACTTCCTAAGCATCCAATACGTTATGAAGATTTTTGGACAATGGGGCAAGTGAGGGCTGATGGCGATAGCACAGTGATGGGAGTCCCCACTGAAGAGACTATGGTTTCAACTAGTTTCCCCATGAGAGGCAGGGGTGTGTGTGTGTGTGTGTGTGTGTGTGTGTGTGTGTGAGAGAGAGAGAGAGAGAGAGAGAGAGAATATATGTGGATGGATGGATGGATGGACGGACGGACGGACGGACGGACAGATGGACGGATGGATAAACAGGCAGACAGACAGACAGACAGACAGACAGGGTGTGTATGAATATATATATATATATGTGGATGGATGGGTGGGTGGATGGGTGGATGGGTGGATGGGTGGATGGATAGATGATTGATAGATAGATAGACAGACAGACAATGAATATATATGCAGATGGATGGATGGACAGATGCATGGATGGACAGACAGACAGATAGATTCTACCCATGAAAAACTTGTCCCACTGAATGTCAGTGGCATGAACATGAGAGGCTTCAAAGACCACAAAAAAGGGGCCCAAAAGCCATCTGAGCTCACAGACAGACAGTTGCTCAACACTGGCCTTGGATGATTAATCCTATTGGATCTAGAGTCACTTGCTGGATCACTTTGGAAGGTAATTGAGGGAGAATGAGTATTTGAATCTTTAAAATTCTATAAAAGTCTCTGGAGATACAGAAGTAGTGTATTGGGAGATGGCTAGACTTAAACTTAGATCAGTGATTTTCAGCTGATGATGTGTAGACTTCAAATCTCAGAAGGGAATTCTTGAAGTTGAAGTCTATAGTCATCATTGCCAAAGTTGAGAAACACTGCTCTAGATAGTCAGGGAATAATTTACATAGAAATCATTTAAATTACACCCAGGTAAGTTGCAATGGTACTATCTAACAATATTTGTACGATAATTATTATGCCTTCTGACTCTCGGAATCCTATTTACACCAATTAAATTGATGAAGGCCAATTTAGACCCAGTAAGACAATCTGATTACTTCCTGCCTGGCGATCTATTTTATTTATAATAGGGGAATACAATATTGTTCCCCTCTGTCATCACCCTCCCCTCCAAATTTTCTACAAGCACATCCAAACATGGAAAAAGCATGTCCATTGAAAATAAAAGTCCAAATAATTATAGTGGGAATCTTTTGTCCAGAACCAGACACATATTTTTGGCCAATTGGCATGTTGGCTAAGAGCATACTGTGGGTACTATCATCACGGGAAGAATATTTTATTCACAGAATGATTGTCAGGATGGTTGTGGTCAGCCAGTGCTGATGAGCTCATCTCCATCATCCCTTCTAGCTCCCCCACAAATGTTTCCATCCACCCTGCCATTCCTTATTCTGTGTACGCTGATGTGCATGCTTCCTTATGCAACACTGGGCTACGGTTTGTCGTCCTTTTTTATTTTCTAGACAATCTTAGAGAGCTCCTGTGTCAGGGGGACATCCATGTGAAACTGTGGGGCTGTTCTCTCTTTTCCTACACGCCAGCCTCCAACTTCCCATTTTAAACTAAAAGACTCTTTTCAAGAGTAAAATGTCAAGTGGGACAGGAGACAAGCAGGTACTATCTGCAAGCACATTGCTGCTCCCAAGCATTCGAATATCTCTCCCTCTTAAGATAGAACTTGTGGCTCATTTGTTACAGTTTTACGTTGAAATGTATCTGCAGCATGAATATTTTAATTCTATAGGGAATTAGCATTTGTTCTAATTCTGTAAGCTCCTAGGGTGACAGATCTAACTAATCTGACAGACCAGAGCTAAGTTAACCAGACCTAATTAAGTTAGTTAGTTAAACCAGGAAACAAACAAACAAACAAACAGAAGGTGTAGTGTTGTGTCTGAGCACTTGGGACACATAGTGTTGTGGCTCCGACCCCGAGCCCCTCGTATCGGAGGAAGAAGGCTCTGAACATGAAGGAGAGGAGCCGGCCAGGCCTCCCTCCCCCGGCCCCTCCTCTCTGACAATTCCTCAGGTGTCGGCCGAAGGAGAGGAGATTGGCCAGGAGCCAGGTGTCTCCGATCGGTCGGAGAGTGATGAGGGAGACAAGTTGTGGCTGGATCCACGTCAGCGTCGGCGTGCTAAACGGTCACAGCAGAAGAGGAGGCGTGCCAGGGATTAAGCTGAGTCACTGGACCACACCCCACAGGCTATATAAAGGAGGGGGGTGGCCGTTTAGATTCTGTGATGGACAAAGTTAATTCTTGCAAGCTCCTTTGGTGCAAAGCCTCAGTCTGCTGAAGGATTGTGAATTGGACTGTTTTTTCCCAGCCGGTGTGTATTGCATTTGTTATCTGGTGGAGGAACACCCCCCTTCTTGTTATAGTAAAGAACTTGGTAGCTGGTCCGTAGAGCTGTCAAGCCTCTGATAACGGAATGCCTGTGTGTGCCAATTATTTAACCCTCGACTGTCTGTGTGGGTTTGTGCGTGTGGAGGACGGGGACAGAACACATAGATTTAAATCACCTTTGCCCACAATGCTCCCTAAGATAACATGGGCCAGTCACTCTGTTCAACCCTACCTCCTACACGTGTAGCTTGCATTGAATTCCTAGGTTAAGAACAGGATATAAATGCAATAAAATAAATACAGTGTCAGTGACCTCCCCTTCCTCTTATTTTCTTGCCTGTCAGGAACAGATAAAAAATTATTTTTCTGAATGATGGAGGCTTTCAGACAATGATATTTAGGATCTTAGTTTTATTGATTAACAACCTATACTACTGTATGTCTTTCTAGGCATAGAGCACTGAGGGTGCTGTATGTAAAAAAACAAACAAAAGCTTGTTTTTTTGTGTGTTCTTGTTGTAACACACCAGCCACGAACAAAAAAGCATAACACAAAACAAAATTAAAACTCTGGGGTGGGGTGGGGAGCTAAAATCCTTGCTCACCTAACTTAGAATCCTGTCAGGGAACAGATACAAGCTCTTTCCAGAAAGTAGACTAAGCACAGCTCAAAAAACAGGATCATAATTTGGGGGCAAGGCAGGAAAAAAAGTCGCTGAGAACGATGGGAGTTGTAATCAAATTGTTCTTGGGCCATGAAGCTGCAAACCCTTCATAACAACAAGTAAACAAGTGATGACTTTTGCATACTAGGCTAAACCTGATTGTTTTAAAGCCTGATCGTGAGAACCAAGTCCCTTTAGTTAACGAATCGATGTATATTGTTGAATTCCAGAGAATTGACCAAGCATTTTAACTAGGCAGAGACAACTTCGGAAAGTTACCGGGAGCTCAAACGAAAAGTTGAGAAGTGTTTGACCATATTGTAGTTCATTGGGAGGTGGCCGGTTTTAAAAGGAAAACATCTACTGATAGTTTGCGCTTTGCTTTGGAGAAAATGGGACCCTTTAAAACAAAGAGCCCACTCCAGCGCCGATATAGATGTCTTGTCTTAAACCGGGATGCTTTTATTTTTGCCCTACGGTTTTAAGTACAGGGTCTCCCCAAAGATCCGGGTGGGAACTCGCTGAAAAGAGAAATCCATTAGGTGGGAGTTGCAGGGAGCGAGCCTCGTGGCTCCCCCTGAGATTGTGTTTCTTTTTCAAGGGCCAACTCGGAACTGGCTTCTCTTAGCTCGTCTTTGCCTTCCAAGCCATTGACCCCCATCGGGGATGCCCGTAGAAAACCCCCCACCCCGCGACGCGTCTGTGGATCAGCAGCGGCTCGGGGCTCAGAGACGCGCGCCTCCAGCAGTTGACAAGTCTTCGAAGGCCCGGCGGAGGGAAGCTCGGTGCGGTGGACTGGGGGAAACTTCGCGGGATGGGTGGGGTGGCGGGCAGGGTTCTTCAAAATACGAACCAATGCAAAGCAGAGGAGATCCTGGTTCCTTGGAAGCGGGGGACGCTCGCCCTCCCCCACCCGAGGGATCTTGAGGGCAGAGGAGCGATCCTCAAAAGAAACGCCTGGGGCTGGTGGAATCAAAAGACCCTCACGGTATCCGGACTCTGAGAAGTTTATTTATTTATTGGTTCGATTTATATGCCGCCCTTCTCCGGAGACTCAGGGCGGCTTACATTACAATGCGTTAAGCAATAGCCTTCATACTTTTTGTATATACCTGCTTAGTAGGGCTTTCGCCCCCCCCCCAAGCGGTGGTCTTTTTTTATACAGTCAGCTTATTGCCCCCCTCATTTTGGGTCCTCATTTTACCTACCTCGGAATGATGGAAGGCTGAGTCAACCTTGAGTAGCCTGGTGAGATTTGAACTCGCAGTAACTGCAGGCAGCTAAGTGCTACTTAACAGCACTTTAGTCTGCTGCACCACCAAGGCTCTTGCCAAGTTCTGCCACCACCACCCACCCCGATGCTCCGAACACAGCATAGATTCCGTTATTGGTCGATGTAGGTAGGGAGACGGGCAGGGGTGAAATCCAGCAGGTTCTGACAGGTTGTGGAGAACCGGTAGCGGAAATTTTGAGCAGTTCGGAGAACCAGCAAATACCACCTCTGGCTGGCCCCAGAGTGGGGTAGGAATGGAGATTTTGCAATATCCTTCCCCCAGGAGTGGGGAGGGAATGGGGATTTTGCAGTATCCTTCCCCTGCCACGCCCACCAAGCCACACCACGCCCACCAAGCCACACCACGCCCACCAAGCCACACCACGGGTGAGACGGGTTGTTGGTTGAGGAACGCTTGAAGTTGTTAGGGGAAGTCCCTTGTGGCGAAATTCCCAGCAGGGAGCAAAAGTGCCTATTGCACGAAGACATTGATTGAAAGCCCTTCTATTAAAAGCCGGATAGGATTTGGGCTGTATAAATCCTGTATAAAGGTGCGAACAGAGACAGATGCTCTTCCCCTTGCCTCAGGTTGGCTCTGCCCTCCCCCGTCCAACAGAGGGGGAAATTAGTAGTTGCAACGTGAACGTGACTCAAAATCCCACCCAGCCAAGGCAAAGGGCACCATCTCCTGATGATCCCTGATACAAGGGAACTTAGCAGCTGCAGGTCGTCCTCGATTTACAACAGTTCATTTAGTGACCATTCAAAGTTACAACAGCACTGGGGAAAAAAGTGACTCAAGACCGTTTTTCACACTTATGAGCATCGCAGCTTCCCCATAGTCATGTGGTTTGCATTCCGATCCTTGGCAACTGGTTCATATTTATGACGGCTGCCATGTCCCGGGGTGACGTGATCCTCTTTTTGTGGCCTTCTGACAATGGGGGGAACCGGATTCACTTAACAACCGTGTTACTAACTTAACAACTGCCGTGATTCACGTAACAAATGTGGCAAGAAAAGTTGTAAAAATGGAGCAAAACTCACTCAACATAGCAACATAAATTTTGGGCTCAATTGTGGACGTAAGTCGAGGACTTTCCTGTACTTGAACCGGTGGGAGTGGGGAAAAGTCCTTTCCGACAAAAGGCAGGAAGAAGGCAAGGCTCTTCCATGTGTATTTACCAAGAGGAGACAGCCACATATAGGCAACGTTTGCTGACCCTGAAAAGGCTAAGCAGGCCTGGCTGCTAGAATTTAGATGAGAGACCACCAAGACATAGAACTGATAGAAAAAACGGCAGAAAAGATCGCAAGGGAAGACCATGGCAAAGCAACTCTGCTTCTCTGTAAGAAAACTGCAGAAAGTCCTCAGGTGGAGAGAGAGGGGGGGAGGGAGGGAGGGAGGGAGGGAGGGGGAGAGAGAGAGAGAGGGAAGGTTGGAGGGAGAGAGGGGGAAGAGAGGGAGGGAGGGAGGGAGGGGGAGAGGGAGGACTGAAGTGACAGGAGATCTGAAGAACCTAAGCAACGGGGGCAAAGTTAAGCAACGCTTTCTCTCTCTGGAGAAAGAAGAGGCTTCAAAGAAAAACCAGAAAGTCCAGTTGCCTCTTGAAAAAGCACCTTTGGGACCTGGGTGACTTAAGAATCCCCCGTAGACTTTCTCTCTGGAACTCAGTCGACCTCGCTGATAGAATGATGGCCTATTTTACAGCGCTGGACGGGCAGTATTAGGGGATGTATCCCTTCTCCCTGAAATCGGTTAGTGGCTGCATAATTATCCTGGCGCTGGGGGAGGGTGCCCTTTGCCTCAAATCTGTATTCTTCTTCAGACAGATGAGGAGGTGGTGGCTTGCTTACTCCTGGCTCTGTGTCTGCTGAACCCTCTGGCTGGCCAGTGAGTTTGGGCGTCACAAATATGCTAGATTCTTCATCTGGCGCATCATAGCGGAAGAGTTTGATACGAGGCATTTCCACTCTATAGTCTTTTGATTGTGCCCAAGCTTTTCCTGTGAGGGCCTCCCTGGCCTCGGTCTCTCTCTCTCTCTCTCTCTCTCTCTCTCTCTCCTTCCCTCCCTCCCTCCCTCCCTCCCTCCCTCCCTCTCTCTCTCTCTCACACACACACACACACACACACACACACACACTGTTAACGAAGCGGAGACTTTACACGACTAAAACCTCGCCTTAGAAAAGTATCCACGCCCAGGCTAGCTTAACACGGGTGAATTGTAACCGGCTGGGTTTTACTTCGCGAACTGAACAAAACAATTCGTTGGAAAGATCGCGTTCACTTCCCCGCATCAGGGGAGTGTCGGCGTCCTAGTTTTTGGGGGGGGAAGGAAACGGAGGGAAAGGGATGCGAACATACCTCACACTCTTTCCTCTTCCTATTTTCCTTACAACAACAACCCTGTGCGGTGAATTAGACTGAGAGACATTGATTGGGCCAAAAGTCACCCAAACTGGCTTTCATGGTCGAGGCTGGACTAGGTCACTCACGGTCTCTCGGTATCTAACCTCTGATGCCTTAAATCAGTTAGACCCAAGTGACTCCCAGCTCTGGTTAACATCATCTGGAAAGCAAAGGCGAATAAAGACTGGGGTGCTGGGGATCTTGGCTAAAATATCTGCAAGGAAGCCCTGGGAAGGAAGGAGGAGCTGAAAGACGCCCCGGCCGTGCTTCGGAGACCCACTCACCCACCCCTGTCCCGTTCCTCACGGATCCGCTGGCTCCCTCTTTTACATAGCGACTATGATTGGAAGCAGGGATCAATAAGCCGGCGAGAGGCTTCCTATTGGTAGTCAGGCCAGACAAGGAGCAAACGCGGTTTGCTAGAGGGTCCGGACGTCCGGGATCAGGATGGAGGGACGTACTCTTGGAGGACTCAGCAGCCAAACTCCTTTTTATCGGAGTGATCCATCCATGCAAGCCGGATGCCTTTTAGCCAGGGGTGAAATCCAAAAGTTTTCCCTACCGGCTCTGTGGGCGTGGCTTGGTGGGCGTGGCAGGGGAAGGGTATTGCAAAATCTCCATTCCCACCCCACTCCTGGGGGAAGGATATTGCAAAATCTCTATTCCCACCCCACTCTGGGGCCAGCCAGAGGTGGTATTTGCTAGTTCTCCGAACTACTCAAAATTTCCGCTACCGGTTCTCCAGAACCTGTTAGAACCTGCTGGATTTCACCCCTGCTTTTAGCTGTCTTTTTTTTTAATTGCTCCATAACTAGAAACTAATGCAAAAAGAAGACACCCCTCGCCAACCTAAACAAACAAACAAACAAACCGTGCTTGGGGAGGCATTATTAACTATTCTTATTAGTTGGACAAGCGATCCAAATTCATTGGGTGCATGATTTGGGAAATAAACCAAAGTGGTCTCAAACAGCAGAGGCCGGACTCTGTATTGGAACCACATTTTGGCATGATGTCACTTGTTGCGTTTTTTCCGTCCACAACAATCCTCGGGGCGGGGGAAAAAAATCCCGTGGCATCACCACCTCCTTTCTCTCTTTCGGACCCTGGTTCTGAGCTGCATAATGGTCGTCTGGAAATAAGTACTTGACCCTGAACCTGGGAGTGGGGGAGGCGTGTATTTCTCCCCCCTTCCTTCCAAGCTAACTAGGTTATTTTGCTGCTGCTTGTATCCTGGGAGGAGAATTGAGAATTGCAGCCCGTGGTGCGTTTCCTTCGAAATCCGGGTTAGTTGCTTGAGATGCAAATCCCGCACCTCCGGTCCCCGATACCGAAGCTGTCCTCCATCATCTTCGCCTTTCCTGCTTTAATTGTAAATGTTTATGTTTCTTGTTTCTGCGCTGCGTTTATTGCGGTGCGCTAGCTCTCTAGACTGCAACTTTAGGCTCATTTAACCTGAGAATTAAATCTCCTTGGGCAAAAGAACCCTCACGCGCGCTCCGGGAGAAGAGACGCCTCTCTAAGATCGCAGCCGGGAAGCAGCTAAAGTGGAGGAGCCGCAGCGTTTGGGGGATTACATTTTGGAGACGCGGCAGAAAGGACATTGGAAAGGGACCATTCCAAACCAGATTTCTCGGCCCGTCCTTCACTTTCGCTTTACCGTCCCGCAAATTCGTTCTCTCTCTCTCTCTCTCTCTCTCCCTCTCTCTCTCTCTCTCTCTCTCTCTCTCTCTCTCACACACACACACACTCATTCTCACTCTCACTCTCACTCTCACTCTCACTCTCACTGTCCTCTCAGGCATTATGTGGATATTTTGAAATCATTTGTCAGTCTCCTCCCTCCTCAGAATGTAGACATATTCTTAATTTAACTAACCCATAAAACTGTTAATGTAAAAAAGCCCAAACTTTGCCTTGTTATTGGGACAGTGGTTCCCATCAACTACAGTCCTGGAATCTGTGGTTAGACTGATTTCTAAGTCTAAGCAAACAAATAAATAAACATCCTCCTGCCCCCAACTACCCATTAAACCATCTCCCTCTCCCTCTCTCCCTCTCCCTCTCCCCCCCTCTCTCTCACCCGCACACCCCACACCTCCCTCTTCCTCCTTCCTTTTTATTCACGCACACACCCACAAAGGCCCTGGGTACATAAGTTGACTGATTGACTGATACACACTTAGTGGTTTGGATCAGGACCTCCTCGGTGCGCACCCACCCACCCACTCGCCCATCGTTCAGTCTGCAGGAAGGAAGGAGGCGCTGTCGGGAACGGGTAAAAGTTAGCTCCCCCTCCCCTCTTTGCAGTGGCCAAGGAAGTGAAAGCCATCCCAACGTATTTATTTGTCTGGTGTTTGTGGCCAGCCTTTCCGAGGGAGCGAGTGAGGAATCACAGGGCAGTTTGTAGATAAACAAAAGGCAAACGACCGCTGAAGCATAACCATCAAATTAGCTGCTTCTAAACACGAAGGGGCTGAAATAAATCCCACGGAGGAGAAGACCAGTGAGTTCCCCCCCCCCTCCATAAACACACAAAAGACATGTACATCAATCACGTCCTCGTATGATTCAGTTTTTTCTCTTTTCTCTTTCTGACCCTTTCTTTTCTTTTTTCTTTTTGGAAGGAGGAGTGATAGAAGAGATAAAGGAGAAAGAAAAGGATATTTTTTTTTCCAGCGCAACCCACGGTCCAGATAAATTGCTTGGCTTCACTTTCCTGCAAATGGAAGAGTTTGAAAATCAAAAGGCATCCCTATTTCAACCTTTCCAAGTGGAGATAGGTGGAAGCCAGCGTTTCTCTTTCTTTTTGTCAACCTCAGCACTACGCCTTTAATGTTTTTATCCTGGGAAAGCTCACTTGGAAAAACCAAGGACCCCATTGGTTTCGCCCTCCCTATTACATACTCAGGGAGACTTGCCTCTGAGAAAGCCCACCTCTTCGGGTAGAACAGGGCGCTTGAAGGACTGACAAACAAGCAACGAACAGCTGATCGCAGCGGGCCCTAATCTAATAAACAAATACCCCCTCCCTTTTTTTTTCTTTTCTTTTCTTGTAGTTTCAGTAATTCCAGATTGGCCTTGAAAAACCTACAACGGTATGTTTGTATATTACCTTAACCAAATTCAAAGTTTGCCCCATCTCTTACTTTTCTCGTGGGGGGGGGGCGGGGGACCCTCAAAAATTATCCCAGAATACAAGCTTTTGAAATGAGTTTTACACAATTGAGTGTACCCCATTTCTAAGGGTTTGGAGTCCCTCGTTTTGCTTTGCTGCATTTCCGAGGGCAAACAACAAAAGCAAGTGGGGGTTCAGAGTAATTCTCCTTAGCAAAAGGTGGGGGGTTTTTTGGAGAGTTTCTGCAGAATGACAGCAGACTCTGGGGGCAGCAGAAGAGGCCGAGGCGCAACATTCGGCTTCGGTTGGTGGCAGGAACCCATCCACTGATTTCCATTCCCAGGATTTTCGTTTTTAATCCTTCCTAATGGAGAGCTGCAAACTTCAACCATCACCAAAAACAACACCGTATTGAAAAGGGTGACTATTCCTGGGGAAAGGGGAAGTGGGTGGATGGGTGGGGGGAATATTTCAGAGAACCTTCTAAAAGCTAAATTAAAATTAAAATGACCTCGCAGAATGTAGCTTTTTGAGGTTCTTTGTTGTTGGTTCTTTTTTTTTACTTGTTTTGGAGAGATTTGTAGTGTAAAGACTAGAAACACAGAAACGGGTTTAAGTATTTAAGTTAATATCACGATACCAATAAAACGATTCGAGATTTACCTTTAGCAAAGACGGCTCCGAATACCCTATTTTGTATCCATTGCTTTTTGCCACGGCCTTTTTTTTTTTTTTTGGTCGGACAGCCGGAGATTTATTACTTTTCCTTTGCTCACGGGGCGTTTGTTTGGTTTTGTTTTTAAGCAAGCCCTGATCATTGTGCAGAGGCGCTGAAGTCATTTTATGGATGTTAGGAATTTAATTCGGTTTTTCAAAAGGAAAAGACTTTCAAATAATAATGCATGTGTGTGGGTTAGTTAGTAATTTTATTGCTCATTTCTAAACCTGAAATTTTCGGGTTCCTGGATTCAGTTGAAAGAATTAGCAAATATATTCCGGTGGTTTTCTTTTTTAAAAAAGATTTGATTAATCTATTTGTGCATCTTTTTAAAGATAAAATTTAACTGATGCTGCTTTTAAATAAGCGCCTTTGGAATCCCAACCTTCTTCACCCATATTGAACCCAACCCATAGGTTAGATAATCTAATCTTTCCCATATTTTCTCAGAAGCAAGAAAACTTATTTTAGAACACTTGAAACTAGTCCATCCTTTGCAAGTTTAGCCCTCCCCCCCACACACACTTGTTTTTCACTGGTTCTCATACCAATCCATATCAACTCGTCCCACCCCTTCCCTCGTCCCACCCCTCCCTACAAGTTATTTCAGGTCAGGAAAAAAAATAGAGGAGGAGGAGGAGGAAAAGATACTCAAAACTTTTTAACGCCTGTGTGTCTTTTGCTTTTTTTTTGTTTGTTTTAATTTGAAATTTCATCCAGAAACACTGGTTCGGTAATAATAAATATATCGATAGTTCTCAAGAATATATAAAAAATAAAGACACCGTCATTGTCTGTGAGGCCCTTAACAAAATAGTTTCAAGCAAGCGCCCAGAAGGAGAAACGGAAATCAAGGACAACCAGAGACTTTCCAATCCGAGCTTGCATGCAGAGGGTGAAAAGGAACGGGGGGGGGGGGAGGGGGGGGGGAGATCGGGATGGGGAGGGGGAAGTCCGTTTACTCAGGAAAACAGGGGAGCTGCTCGAGGGCACAGATGATGTCCAGGCAGGTGAGATGCTTCTCCCCGTCCTTTGGCGTGCGGTTCTGGCGCGTGGTTTCTTTTCCGAATGCAGGAAGGTTTTTTTTCTCCCTAGTTTTCCATCCACTTTCCTTGTTCCAAGAAAAACTACCCGGCGTAGCACAACAGCGGAGATTCTGGACAATGAGAGGCATTCTCTAGGAACGAGCGGCCCAGACGAGGGGGAAATTAAGCGAGTTCAGAGTTTCGACCGATCGCAGCATTGCAGCTAACCAGGTTCGGGCCAAAATCGGTTGCTACGGTCGGCCGGGCTGCAAAAATCCTTCGTTCAGATGAAAGGTCACAGAAAGAGGGAGCTCCAGAACTCCTCGCCGAAAGGGGATACAAGGCATCAGGGGCAACGAAGAAGAATAAAAAGACACCCAAAATTTAAAACCCCCCCTCCCCCCCAAAAAACTCGGTTAAATGTTTTGCCCGGGAAAGAATATTCGCCCGCTCTTATTTTTCCAAAGCTGTGTCTTACACCCCTTCCCCAATTTGCTCAGGTCGGCGTGTTTGCTGCCCAGAAACTCTAGGAATCCCGAAAGCGATTAAATTGATCGTGAGCGTCAATCAAACCACAGAGCCGAGCAGCCCGATTAGGGTTCTCTCCGTTGAAACAGGCGCAACAAACAGGCTGAGCTTTGGCTACTTGCTTGGAATTAAACCTCCCCCACCCTCCCCCACCCACCCCCGCGTCCCTCCGACGCTGCAACTTGTTGGAGCTCCAGTGGCCCAACCGCAGGCAACCTATCCCCGCTTCCTCCGAAGGAAGCCTCCCAACGCTGCTCCGCTGTTGACTGACTCCCGGGAAAGTTTGCAGTGGTTCTTCAAAGCCTTTGCGTGGATAAGACCTGTGCCCCCCCCCCCCCCCCCCCCCCCCCCCCCCCCCCGGGAAAGGAATTCACATCCAGGAGAAGAAGAAAAAAACCTTGGAAAACCTCGGCCCACCCAAATTGATGGAGAAGAGCGCCGCAAAAGCGCCCACCGCGAGTTTTTTTACAGCTTGGGAACAAGTTCAAAGTCCGAGAGGCGGAGAAAGCAATTGAGTTTCTCTTCACCCCGCCATTCTTCAACGGGTGGCTTCTCTTGCTCTCCCTTTTCCCCCCCGCCTGTGCTCGTCCCAATCCGGTTTGGTTGAACCGACAGGTCGGTTAGGCTAACCTCCCTACAGGGAAAAGAAAAGCGAATTCCACCCTCCTCCCAATCCAGTCCAACCGTTACCTTTGCAAAAGTCTTGTCTGGCTCCCCCTCTTCCCTTGTAGGCTGGATGCCAGCCCGCGTTGCCGCGAACGGACTTCTGGGGACAAGGCCGACCGGGAGGAAGGCGGGAAAGCGGGGCGAGAAGAGGACGGAGGCAGTTTGGGGAAAGAGGAGACGACGAGGCATGCACACGAGATCCCCATCCCCCCCCCCCCCCCACCCCCGGGGGACGGAGGATGAGCTGCTCGGACTCCGCTCACCCCTCCCAGTCGGCAAAGGTGCCCGGCTGATCTTGGGTACCGGACCTGCCCAGTTCCGCCTGCCGGCCGCTTACTTAAGCAAGTCCTTGGCTTCCGTGGAGAGGCGGGCCAGGCCGGCCGTGGGAGTGGGGAGGGCGGCCAGATGCGGAGGCGGGGGCACCTGGCAGATGCTGCAGGGGCAAGGCAGGCCGGCCCAGTGCTGGAAGCCCCCGCCGCCGCCCCCGCCGCCCCCTCCGGTGAGCTGAAGGGCGGGCGGGGCGGGCGGCGTCTTGAGCAAGGAATGGGGCGGCCGGAGTGCGCCGAGGCCGGGCAGGGAAGCGCTGCTGGGCGGCGCCAGGGCGGCGCCCAGGATGGGGTGGACGGCGCCGGCGGCGTGGCCCGGGTGGCCGGCGGCGTGGGCCACAGTCCCGCAGTGGAAAGCCGCGTGGTGGCCGCCATAAATCTCGCCCACCAGCCTCTTCATCTCTTCCAGCGAGCTGGTGAGCATCAGGATGTAGTTGCGGGCCAGGAGGAGCGTGGCGATCTTGGAGAGCTTCCGCACCGACGGCCCGTGGGCGTAGGGCATCACCTCGCGGAGCCCGTCCATGGCCAGGTTGAGGTCGTGCATGCGCTTCCGCTCCCGCCCGTTGATCTTCAGCCGCAGCTGCTGGAGGTCCTGCTCCGAGAGCTGCTTCTTGATCTTGTACTTGCTGCTCTCGCCCGCCGAGCCTTTGGCGCCGCCCCGGGAGAGGCTTTCGCCCGAGCCTTTCTGGCCCACCTCGTTCTGGGTGGAAGACACCGAATGGTGGTGGTGGTGATGGTGGTGGTGGTGGTCCCTCAGGTACATCTCTTCCATGTCCGGAGAGGAAGCTCTGCTGGAGACGGAGCTGGAGTCAGAATTCATGGTCTGGGCTGGGAAGGAAGGAAGGCTGGGGCGGGAGAAGCTTCCCTGCTCGGGGAAGGAGAAGAGGCACCCAAGGCAGGCGCCGCAGTGTACTCAACGCCTCTGTCCAGGAAAGAGGAGTCCGAAAAGGGGGCCGGCCGGCCGGGGTTGCTGCAGCCCTCCCTCTCCCTCTCCCGCTCCCGCTCCCTCTCCGGGAGACCCGACCGACGGCCGGACGCGCCTGGGCTTGATCTAAGCTAGCCGCCGAAAGGCGAGGGGCTTTTATAGGGTTGCGAGCAGTCGGGAGACAAAAGGAGTCCTCCTCTGGCGGAGGGGCTCCTTGCGATGACGCGCCGTTCTTTGGGGCGGTGCTCCTCGGGTTTATCCAGGACCCCCATTCGCGGGCATGGTGGGGGCCGCCCCGGGTCCCCCTCCGCCGTTGCCCCGCGGGACTCGAGGAAGCCCCGCCCTCCCCCCGCCCGAGATTGACAGTCCAGAGCTTCGCCCGCTCTCTCGCTTCCCCGACGCCGCTGGGAGATGCTTTGATGTCCACCCCACGGGCGAATTGGACCCGTCTGGGTTTCGGAAAGGGAATCCGGGAGGCCGAAGCCTGGGAACGGTGTTCAGCTTCGCCGAGTTCAACCCCGCCAGCTGGATTCGGACAATTCTGCGGGTCTGGCCACTGGCCGAAATTGCTGGAGGCTTCCATCTGGCTTGCTTGTCTTCGGCAACTTCGCTTCGGAGAAAGCGCCGCTGTGTTGTTAAGAAGACCCGCTGCTTAGGAGGGACGCGCAAGAGACTTTTGCGCTGGCAAAATTCCCTTCCAGGCCTTGGGCATCCCGGAAAGATCCTGAGAGATTTGGGGGAGTCCGATTCCACCTCCCAAACCCCAGCTAGATTTGCTGAAAGGTAAACGGATGCTGCTATCAATGATGCGAGACTGGTTCTTTTTTCTTTTTTTCTGGCCTTCATGTCACTAAATAGCCTTGAGAATTCTTGGGGATTGAAGCCCTTGTTTCGATTCGCTCCGGTCGGGAGTAGCACAAGCGCTTTTCCGTTGAACCGAACGAAGTTGCCTCCGGGGATTCCCAACGCAGGCAGGCTTAAAAAGCAATTATTTGTAGCAGATCACCGGTTTAAAAATTAATATTAATAATATTAATATTAATAATAATAATAATAATAATAATAATAATAATAATAATAATAATAGGATTGCTTAGGTTGGACAATATTAGAAGGTAGGCCGTTTTTCTTGAATAACTCCTTTTCGCAGAATTTTCTTTCCTCCCCCCCCATCTGTCTCCCATGTTCTACCGCTAAATTTAACCATCTTTTTCCAAAGCCCCTTTCTACCATATGCTACGCGTGCCCCTCCCTTGTGTTATCGGGAAGCGATAAATAAAGGCGTGAACTGGCCGTTGTGGGAGGAGAGGAAAGGACAGCAGCTGCATTTCCCGAAGTTGATTTTTTAAAAACGTTTCTGGGTGGAATACTTTTTAAGTAGCCAGTTTCCTCCCATTCCGTTGGAAATTTTCTAGGTGGGAATTTCTTTGCGTCTTTCTTGATCTACGCCCTGCCCTTTTAAAACAAAAACAAAAAACAAAAAATCCCGGTCTCTGAAAAGGAACGGATAATCCCGTTCTTTCTAGTTAGGATGTTAAGCAAAACCTCGACGGTTCCATATTTAAAGCTAGCGCGATCAGTGGATTCCGGCAGAATTACTTCGGCCACGTTCGCGGGCTCACTTACTTGGAAGTAAGTTCATTTGAACTCGTGTTACTGATGTTTGGGGCGACGCGTCCTGGACTGCGCAGTTCCGTGTGTCGAGACGTGCACGCCTTAATGGCTCAGGAGTAAGACGCTGTTGACTGAGGAACGATTCGTTTCCAAATAAATGTGTTTTCGGATCAGTGAACAAGCGTGAGAAAAACAGTCGGAGAGCAAATGTTTCAGCGTCCTCCCCTCGCTTGTTTCCTAAATAGCCAGTGGCAAAATTGTTTCTTCCATTGGATGAAATACGAATCAATTCTAGAAAAAGGGAGTTCTCTTTGGGCAAGATTATGTACATACAGATGCATGAACGCCTTGCTCAAATGGGAAAAAAAACCCCACTTCCTCAAAGGTGGCAATATCTTACTCCGCTTAGCGATTTCGCCTCTCTCTTGCCTAAAAATTGATACTGCAGTTTAAAAACACACAGAGTCACCCGGTTCTAAACGCGTTTCCTCGAAAGTTAATCCATTGGTTCTAAATTGTTTACATCCCAACTCTTGGTCTACTATTGTTATCGGGAAGTGCCTACTAAACCCCTTGTTTAACCGCCCGATGCTTTGACTTTCCACTAAATAAGATGCAAAGTTGAACTGGGGCACCATAACTCCTTCCGAATAAACTAGGTTACTTTCAACTTAGTCCTATGCAGGTTTATTTGAAAATACACCCTCTTGGGCACTAAAACTCCTTCCGAATAAACTAGGTTACTCTTTCAACTTAGTCCCATGCAGGTTTATTTGAAAATACACCCTCTTGGGTGAATTCGAATTAGGTTTAACAAGCTAGGTTAAATCCTAGCTTGTGATAAATCTGACCATCAAGTTAAAGCCATCATATATTGGGGGGGGGTGTCTAATCAAATGCTGTGTTTTTAGCAGGTTCTATGAAGACAGTCGATGTCTTTGATGGTGCATTTGCTGCCCCAAGGAAGATGCGCAGAATTGAAGGTATAGTCGTGGGATTAATGCAGGACTTTAGGCTTTATCCCAGCAATGTCTCCAAGCAACCGCTGGGGAGAAGCGAGGCAATACAGAGAGTAGCGGGGGACGCAGCCCGAGGCTCTGCGCTCAGGTCGTGATCACACAAAACTGCTTAACCAGATCAGTTAAAGAGTTAGCAGGTCTACATTAGGCTGAACTTGCAATATGTTAACCCCAAGGAGGTTTTCCCAGATGGTGCACGTAGTGAAAGGCAGGCCATTCAGTTAATTTATCTTGGCTAAACAATTCCCTCAACACTGAAACTATTTACTAAATCTGCACTATTAATCTCTTCGTTCCCACCACCCAGCTCCTTCCACTTATGACTGTAGAACTGTAACTTTGTTGCTTGTATCCTTACGATTTATATTGATATTGTTTCCTGATTGCTTATTTGTACCCTATGACTATCATTAAGTGTTGTACCTTATGATTCTTGATGAATGTATCTTCTCTTTTATGTACACTGAGAGCGTATGCACCAAGACAAATTCCTTGTGTGTCCAATCACACTTGGCCAATAAAAAATTCTATTCTATTCTACTTTTAACTTGGCAATCAGGCTAGAAGTGTCTTATGAACGTCAGGATTTTTCATCTGAGTTGGATGGGCCAGGGCCAGTGAAGATGGGGGCTCTGGAGTAGAGCTTTGCTTGATTGAAGGAGGATCTCAGATATTCTCTTATCCTGCAGATATTTTTAGGACTGGAAACTCAGCATCCAGCCCGGAGATATTTGCTAAGCACTTGCAAAGATCTTTCTCTAGTACTTCTGCCTGGACTTCCTTTCAGCTGCACTCTTATGTCTGGATCCTGGGAACCCACGAATTTGGGATGAATTGAGGGAAAGGAAGAGCGCAGGAAAGATGCCGCTTAGTTTAGAGCGCAGCACGTTGAATGCACAGGGGATCTCCGCTGATTGAACAGACTTGCGCACTGAGACCTTAGATGTCTCCTAGTGGTTGCACGGTTCCTGAAGACAGGAAGAAGGTGCTAATTAATGCCAGTTTCCGAAAACAGGAAAATACACGCAGGCTCACAGCCCAGTCGAACTGAACTTCCGGTCAGCTCCATGCAGCGGGTTGGGTGCCAACAATATGAAGGGGCTTTTGGCCATTGTCTCTAGCCCGCGATCCTAGAATTCCCCGGTGTTCCCCCCCATCCAGTTTAATCAAGCCAGACTTTGCTTAGGTTCTCTGACCACACAACTTCGTAGCAACCCTCCCATTTCCCGGCTGACAACCCAGTTTTTTTACTGAGACACCAGTGGAGTTGTACCGGCAGCACAATAAAAACTCGCTTTGGGGGAGGGGGGGAACCAAGGATGGTGAGAATTTTTTATCAGGTTGTAAACAAGATCGGAGAAGTTCGTTCGATTTAGGGAATGGCTAACCCGATCGGCCCGCGAATTGCAAAGCAGGACATCAATGCTGGTAGTAGGAGAGAGATGGGAGGGAACCGTGCCTAGATTTTACTCGGGGCTTGCAATTCAGGAGAGTCTTGAAGGGAGGGGGGGGAGGGAAGAGCCGGGGCGCTGGTCCTGTCAACAAGGACCGAGCTTGTAAGTGAGGCTTAGAATTCCTAGCGACGACGATCCTAAGGGTTTGGAAGAAGCTGGCTTTGGAGCGAGTTGGTTCACTGCCGAGCACGCAGGCCAGAAGGGAACTTGGCTTGGACGCAATTTCTAGGCAAAAGGCTTCTTGGGGTTCTTAATTTCCCCATTTCTGCTTCCCCCCCCCTCTCTTTTTAATTTGATTTATATGCCGCCCTTCTCCGGAGACTCAGGGCGGCTTACAATGCGCTAAGCAATAGCCTTCATACTTTTGTATATTTATACAAAGTCAGCTTATTTGCCCCCACAAACTGGGTCCTCAATTTACCTACCTTAGAAAGGATGGAAGGCTGAGTCAACCTTGAGCCTTGGTGAGATTCGAACCTGCAATAATTGCAGGCAGCTGATGTTAATAACAGGGTGCTTTAGACCACTGTACTATCCAAGGCTCTTTACCTGCAAGGTGTTCAGAAGAGAATACAAACGGGAGGTCTGGAGAGACAGTCCCTAGCCGTGCGTGGCCAGTAGTCTTCTGCCCCGACTTTGCCTTAACTTAAACCGATTCTTTTCTCCCTTAGTTTGAAATGAAGGGAATGAAGTCAGTCCTTCCTTTGGTTCAGGATCTTGACCGCTTGAAGAAGAAGGAAACGGGAGGGGATAATTTACCCAACCCGATGGTTGCCCAACGGAGCCATTGCTTTCCTTTCTTTTTTCCCTTCTGGCTAGAGAAACCAGGCCCTTTCTGGCGCCTTGGCTAAAAAAAAAAACAAAAACACCAGGCTGAGAGGGGAAGGGTTAGGAGAGATAGGTAACTGTCTCTCCCTCTTCAAGCTAGTTTAGTGGAAGAATCTGGGATTAGGCCTTCAGGATGAGCCCCTGAGCTCCGGCTTCAGCCTGAGCAACTATTAGTATTCCAGTAAGTCATTGAACAAAGTAGTGAGGTGCACTGATTGGAGCATTGGTGGACTACATTGTGGCAGTTCTGTCTTCCCTTTGTGACATGCGCACATTCTCCTCCCCAGCAACCCATCCATTTACACAAACAAACAAATTGAAAATGACTTATCAGAATTCAAGCTAGATTCACAATTTCGGAAGAGATTTACCATATTAGGTACTGATGAAAATGTTCTCTTTTCCCCCGTTTGCATTCCGAAGCCAACCCCCCCCCCCCAATGGTCCCACTGTGAATGAATTTAAAATGGCAGGCTAGAGTGCTGCAATGGGAGCAGGTTGGCTTCAGGGTTTCAATAGACCCCCTTTGATTGTCCCAGGTTTAGGATCGCATTGTGCAGCACCCATGTCTTCCCCTCTTCCTCTGTTTTTACACTCCGCTTAACTGTCTTCATTTAAGATTGGCACAGTTATAATTTGCCATTTTTCTCCCAGCACTTGGTTTCCTGAGTTTCTTTCATATCTGTCTCCTCCCTTTTTGTGACACCAACTTTTTTCTGGGTTTCTAAAAAAAAAAAAAAGGAAGGTTTTGCAGTTTTTATTTGGTGAAAAAAGAGAGGGTGTTTTCCACCACTTTAACAGTATTCTGATGTAATTTTACCTTAAGATGCAGCTATCCAACCATTCCTCATTGAACTATCCAGAGATAACAATCCCTGTTGCTTATTTGCCAGTTTCCCTATTTTTGTCAATTTCAATTTTTTTAAAAAAATTTGATTTATATGCTGCCCTTCTCCAGAGACTCAGGGCGGCTTACAGTGCGTTAAGCAATAGCCTTCATACTTTTGTATATTTATACAAAGTCAGCTTATTGCCCCAACAATCTGGGTCCTCGTTTTACCTCCCTTAGAAAGGATGGAAGGCTGAGTCAACCTTGAGCCTGGTGAGATTAGAACTTGCAGTAATTGCAGGCAGCTGAATGTTAATCGCAGTGCATTATCTACTGAGCCACCAGGCTATTACTTTCTATGGAGGGAAAAGAGTGGTTTCTCAAAGGTTGCTCCATTTTAGATTCTGGGATTAGCTGGTTGCACAATCAGGAGGGTTCTTCCTCCCTTCTGTTTGGGCCTATCCTCCTTCTTTATTTCTTATCACTTTAACTTCTTATTACTTTAAAGCCCAAGGTGGCATTTCCCCAGAAGGGAACAAATAGCCTAAAGAAGATAGAATAGAATAGAACAGAATTTTTTATTGGCCAAGTGTGATTGGACACACAAGGAATTTGTCTTGGTGCATACGCTCTCAGTGTACATAAAAGAAAAGATGCATTCGTCAAGAATCATAAGATACAACACTTAATGATAGTCATAGGGAACAAATAAGCAACCAGGAAACAATAGCAATATAAATCTTAAGGATACAAGCAACAAAGTTACAGTCATACAGTCATAAGTGGAAGAAGATAGACAAAATTATCCTGCTGTGTCACCCGGATGAATAGTTGCTGAAGGAAGTGCAGTGAAGCCAGGAGAGGGGAAAAACCCCTCCAATCAGTTAATGCGCTTATAATGCTTGGCATGTTCACAAATTAGGGCATGCCATTTGGCTGTGGCTTGAAACAGAGGCAATAAAGGCAGGTTCAAGATTGACAGTGAGGACAGCAAATTGGATGCTGGCATTGTTTTGTGGCTGGATGGAGAGTGCTTGACTTCAGTAATGGAGAAGGGCCTTTGATTAGAGGGAGGGAGGGAGGGCGAGAGAGAGAGGGAGGGAGGGAGGGGGAAAGGGAAGTGAGCAGATGTATATTCTCATTAAAGACACCCAGATTGTAGCTCTGTAGTCTGCCAGTCTGAACCTAGGGAGCACCAGGGTTTTCTGTTGTTGTTGGTTTTGTTTTTGTAGAAAAGGACTATCTGTATTTCACACCAGAAGATCCAAAGGAGCAGCTTGAAGTCTGTATATCCCAGGCTCTGGCCATCCTCTGATGGGGCCAGCCTTCTCCAGTCTCCCCCCACCCTCTCCACCTCTTGTGGAGAGGGTGCGGGGAGGCTCACCTGTTCACCCTCTCTCATCCTCCCAAGGCTGAATGGCCGCTCTGCACCACTGCCTGCTAAAGAAGCAACCCTGCTGAATGAAAGCTAACTTGGGTTTCCACCTAGACGTACTTTACCCAGAAAATGTGGCTACCACACCCCTAAGGGTTAAACCTAGAATTAGCACTACTGCAGAAATCTAGAGGAAAGGCTTTGTTAATGGGTTTTTTTTTTTTAAAAATGGTCAGGTTGATCAGAAGAAACCTCTTGGACCCTATCAAATAAATAAATAAATAAATAAATAAATAAATGAATGAATGAATGAATGAATGAATGAATCAATCAATCAATCAATCAATCAATCAATCAATCAGGAGTTAGGCTGAGGTCAAAATAATTTCCTTAACCCCCAATCAAAAGGAGTGGACTTTAAACCTCTGACCCTCCAGGCGGTAGATCGTTTTGCAGGAGCCCTCTCTCAAACAAACCTCAACAGATCGCCCGAAAAGAAATCAGCAGGACAGAGTGGGGAGGCAGGGACGCCTCGATCTTTTGGTGCTACTGCTGCCTTGCTTAAGATCAATTTCTTCATTGCCCTTTCGGGACCAGGAAAGGGTGAGAAACCGAGGGAGCGAAAGGTGAAGCCTTGTTCCGTCAGAAAGACCTATTGAACTCAATAGGATTGCCCCCCCCCCACCAGGCTTGCGTTGTTGTTCCTCAGACTACAACGGGATATCAGTCGATCCCAAATGCCCGAGATCTCTCCTCTGCGCCTTTTTTTTTCTCCTGCAGAAAGTCAGCAAGCCAAGTCTTCACACACACCCTCCCCGATCGTGGGCTGCTTGGCGGGACGCCTTCGACGCGTTACTTTCCTCCCGCGTTTCCCCGTTTCGCCAGACTATGCGGGACAAGTGCTCCCCGCGTGCCTTTCGACCCGGCGTTATTGGCGCCTGCTTTTGAAACTAGATTCGTTCTAGAATGCAGAACTTAGCAGGCTACTTCTGCTGACTGCCTGCAATTTGGCAGTTCCAAATCGCACCAGGCTCTAGGTTGACTCAAGCCTTCCAGCCTTCCGAGGTGGGTAAAATGAGGACCCAAATTGTTGGGGGCAATAGGCTGGCTCTGTAAACCGCTTTACACAAGGCTGCAAAAGCTCTGTGAAGCGGTATATAAGTCTTAAGTGCTACGCTACTGTTATTACTTTTGTCACGGGTCTCACTTGTCGAGCCGTCCGAAAGCAGAGTTCCGGAGCCCCGGAGAAAGCGCTCCCACCGCAGACTTTCTGCCTTCGAGGGAGCGTTTGGCTCTGCCCTCGCAGCTCATTCTTGGCGGTGGGTTTCTCGGTCCAAAGCTTGCACATAGCAGCGGAGCCTGGGTGTGTGTGTGTGAGAGAGAGAGAGAGAGAAGGGGGGGGAGAAAGGGGAGATAGAAGAATGAATGAATGAATGAGTGAGTGAGTGAGTGAATATTGGTCCCGATTCGAATTGAGCGCGAACCAGAACTAACCAGGCAGGTCAGTGATGGCACTGCTCTTGGAGATCGGCCACTGGCCTTGCAGAAGGAGCTCTGGTTTCCAAGGAGGAACCAGCTCCGTTTTTCTCAAGGCTTCGGGGCCCAGAAAGGGACACTCCCCCCCCCCCCCCCACACACACACAAACAAGCCCTCCCTCCCGCTCGGTGTGCAGCCTTCCCCTCAGTTTACCAAGACAGGCGCGCTGGAGGCATCGGTCT
The DNA here is from genome assembly GCA_012654045.1 of Ptyas mucosa. Classification (NCBI taxonomy): domain Eukaryota; kingdom Metazoa; phylum Chordata; class Lepidosauria; order Squamata; family Colubridae; genus Ptyas; species Ptyas mucosa. Next base: position 5,550,516 of record WNWU01000005.1, read on the forward strand.
GGTCCTGGGCTTTTTAGGAAGGGAGCGTTTGCAGTAGAGAGCCAGTAGGCGGGATCTTCTTCTTCTTCTTCTTCTTCTTCTTCTTCTTCTTCTTCTTCTTC
>WNWU01000005.1:5562932-5606819 GCA_012654045.1 Ptyas mucosa
TATTATTATTATTATTATTATTATTATTATTATTATTATTATTATTACTACTACTACTACTACTACTACTACTACTATTCCCTGCTTTTCAGTGGTAATTCCTGCCAATCAGCTTGTTCTTTATATAAATCACTTAAGGATAAGCACTGCCATGGATTCCTTCCTTTTCATTCTGCCTTGTGTATTTGCCTTTAAACCAGGGATGAAATGTAAAATTTGTTACTACCGGTTCTGTGGGCGTGGCTTGGTGGGGGTGGGGGTAATAATGTGTCTGGGTGGGCGTGGCCAACTTTTTTTTTTTAAACTTTTCAAAGCATTTTTCCTAATGCTTTGAAAAGCCTCTGACGAATCAGGCAACTCAGCTGGGATCGTCAGAGACTTTTCAAAGCATTTTTTTACCACCTCTTCGGCCAAGAGGTTGCAGAAAAAAATGCTTTGAAAAGCCTCTGACGATCCCAGCTGAGCTGCACGATCATCAGAGGCTTTCTTTTTTACTTTTAAAAGCATTCTTTTGTTGGAAGAGGTTGTAGAAAAAATGCTTTTAAAAGTAAACAAAAAAAAATCCTCTGATGATTGTGTGGCTCAGCTGCATGGTGGGGGGGGGAGGGATTTTTGCTACCGGTTCTCCGAACCACCCGCCGCCATTGCTACCGGATCAGGTGATCCAGTCCGAACCAGGAGCATTTCACCCCTGCTCTAAACCCAACGCTTTATGATTCTGTGATAATATTTCGGTTCTGACTTCAAACCTTATTAAGAAGGGGCTTCAGTGTAAAGCAATAAAAGCACTAAAATAAGTTTGTTTGTTTTTTTTAAATGATTTCAAGGCAGGTGTCTTTTATTTGTCTTGTAAAGCACTAAACACAAACTCAGCACCTAAATAAATAATAACGAAGGCTAATTAGTAGCAAAGGAAGCAAGTTTCAATTAATAAAACATCTCTGCTATTTCTCTATCAGCTCCTCTGAAAAAAAGACATTTTAAAGATGTTATTTATTTATATTAATGTGCTCACATGGTTTGTATCTTGCCTCAATTCAGCAAGCATTGAGTGGCTCATATAAAAAAATTACAGCTAAAAATCATTTTTTTAAAAAATAATTAAACTATTATTCAAAGCGGCCTTCCCAGGGTAACAACTGAAGCCCCAAACACTTAATAGAAAATCACAGTCTTCACTGCCTTCCTAAATTCTAAAATTGTGGTGGCCATCTAAATCAGAATCAGAATAGATCTTGAAGAGACCTTAGAGGTCTTCTAGTCCAACCCCATGCTCAAGCAGGAGATTCCAGTGGTGAAATCTAAAATTTATTACTACCAGTTTTGGGGTGGGGGTGGGGGTTGTAATGTGACTGTGTGGGCGTGGCCAATTTTACTTTTTATTTTTAAAAGCATTTTTTCTCTTCGGCAAAGAGGTTGTAAAAAAAATGCTTTCAAAAGGCTCTGACGATCCCAGCTGAGTTGCCTGATAGGCAGAGACTTTTTTCTTTTAAATGCCTCTGATGATCCCAGCTGAGCTGCGCAATCATCAGAGGCTTTTTTTTTTACTTTTAAAAGCATTTTTTCGGCCGAAGAGGTTGTAGAAAAAATGCTTTTAAAAGTAAAAAAAAACCTCTGATGATTGTTCAGCTCAGCTGGGCAGGGATTTTTGCTACCAGTTCTCCTAACCACCCGCCTCCATCGAACGGGAGCATTTCACCACTGAGGAGATCCTATACCAGTGATGGCTAACCTTCTTTTCCTTGGGTGCCGAAAGCACTTGTGACCCATAATGCAATGGCCCCCTGCATGCCCCGCCCCCCTGCACATATGCATGTGACCCCTCCCCTGTGCTCCCCCCGGCCCCAGCGCATGCATGCACAACCCTACTTATGCCATTTAATAACAGTCCAGCTTTCTATAACAAAGTTTTGGAAACTATAGGGTGAGTGATAGCAACTGGTCAAGGATGAAGATGGGCTTGAACTTGGGTCTCCTTGATCTCAGTCCAGCATCTTAATTACTGTACCATTGTCTAACTTGTTTGAGCCTCATGTCTATCAGTTCCCCAACTCATTATTGATTCTTCTTACTAAGCTTGAAGAGGAAGGTGGCTTTGCTACATCAAAAGTTTTTACCTGAATATCCTCCAATTAATGAAGCATTAATGCCCATGATGTCACACTGATATATACAAGATTAAAAGAAGAAGCCTTGTAAATTGTAGAAGATTGGTATGTGAGTTCATTTCCATATTATTAGCATTAGATGTTATATATGGGGCACCTTTTTATAATCTGTTACGAAACCATTGCAGCAGTAAAGTCAAGTTTATGTTTCATTTTGAGATACTTTGAAATGGGTAATTTCTGACTTAATTGTGTCTATGAATTTGCCCTCATTAACTTAATAATTAGCAAGATCTTTTTTGATCTTGGAGTTCATTAGACTCTGCAACCTGATGATTCTTTTAGTTTTAACACATCAAAATAAACAAAGCAGTAATAAAGAAACTATATCACTACCCTGCTTTTCGATTTATTGGGGTCATTCTCTGCCTAATTAAAAGCAACTCATTTTTCCTGAAATATATTTCATCTATTTTATGTTATTTTTGGATTAACTCACCTTGGCATTATCAACATGTATTTGAAAAGAAGCCATGGATATATATACTGGACCTCAATGGCATGTAATTAGGTGGTGTTTCAGACAAAGATGAAGATATGGTCCAAGACATATTTAGTTTAACTGACACTCTTGTACTGCTTCACTGGGAGTCAATCAGATGATATATAAATTAAATAAACTCTTATTATATAAATGTATAATATAACAATTATGCCATCTAAACTAAAATATAAGTTCCATAAGCTCAGGAGGAATGAAAGTAAGAATTTGTAAGAATTCAGATGCATCTCTAAAAGTTGATTATCTATTATCAACCAGATTTTAATCTTGGTGTTCCCTGGTTTTTTATTTTTTCCATGTCTTACTCAACTTCTATGAAGATTTTAATTTCTCCAACTACACGGTAAAGTGGCATTCATTGCATGCTTGCCCAGTAAAGTGGACTGAAGTTTGAGGATGAGAATATTGGTCCCTTCTCATCTTCCAAATGACCAAAATGGACATCACCAGATGCAGCAGCACCTATACTGTAAATCAAATTGGCAATATTTTTGCCCAAGCTAACGGTAGACTTCAGTTGTAACAGCAGAACAAGGGCCGAATGTGAAATAGTTCATAATCTGTTCATGCACAAATTCCAACTCAAACTAAAGTAGAAGAATAACATTAGTCAGTTTCCATGATAAGATCTTTAACTTATACCCACCCTTTTCCAAGCAGAAATAACAAATTGTTTGAAATTCTAGATCTCATTTATAGATAACCAGAGGAACAGTGGAATGAAATCAAAGAAGTTAAGGATGAATGTGAAAAGAACAGAATAAAGTAATCTGGTTAAACAAATGATGGAAACTGCCAAGAAGAGAAAAGAATTCTTACTTGAGGTACATATCCCCTGACTCAGTTTGTTATATTTTAGGTAAGTTCTGGTAAGGTTCCTCTCCCTTGAGGAGTTCATAATGCTGGGAAAGGTGGAAAGAAAGAGAAGAAGAGGACAAACAGCAGCAAGGTGAGTGAACTTTATCATAGTTGCAATAGAAGCACAATCGAAAAACCTGAAGGGCCAGGTTAGAGACAGATCATCCTGAAAAAAAAAATATGTATACATGGTTGTTAAGAGCTGATATCAACTTGATGGCATACAATCAACCAATTGACCTTGTGAATAGGGCTTACTGCTGAAAAGTGACATTTAAATATAAGGATGAGTAGAAATGTAGAAGTTTTGGAGATGGGCCATGAGCTCCAATAGCTCCTCCCTTCAGCTCCTCCCCACAGCCATTGGGCAAAATGAGAAAGCAGAGGCTTTGAGTTTTCCACTGTGGTATCCCATGTATCACAGGAGCAGCAAAATCAGACAGCAAAAGGCAGCAAAAACTCTGAGTCTTTTGGCTCCCTGAGGCAAAACTGGCTGGATTTACAAAACATACTCAACCAGGGTGTTAAAGAAACTCAGCCTCTTTCTTAGCATGTTGTGTGACCGTGTTAAACCACCTATTTGAACACAGCACATGACAACAACTCTCCAATGGTGGCAGGCAGTGTTTTAAACCCAGATTTAGCCTGTGGATGAAACCCAGCCATTGTGGAAATTATCCCTTCTGGGTGTATATGAGAAAAAGAGGTTTGAGGCAAATTCTATCTAGCAAGTTGTTGCCATTCAGAAAGAGAGCTTGTGAGTGGGAAGGGCGGCCCCCAGATAATGAAAGCAGCACATTAACGCCTGGCCTGCTGGGCTCACACAGTTGAAAGCAGCCAGTGGGTGAGTTTCCCAGCATCCAGAATTTTGTCTCTGTTCTGTGGGTTTGCTCAAGTGTGCGATGGTTGTTTGCAAGGGAGCTTTCCTGCTGGGTGGGTTTGCTTTTCTCCCAGCAGCTCAGAAAAGGTGAGAGCTGCTGCTTCGTGTCATCTTATTCCCTCCCGCCCTCCTCTCACCCCTCCCAGACAATACTTTTCCCAACAGGTCCCCTCTGTTAAGCAGCCATTGCGGCTCCCAGCTCTCACACTGAGACATTTTTCCACATTTCCAAGATTATGGCCACTTTAACTTAGATCTATGTGTGTTGCCTCCAGTACAAAGAAACACTCAGGGACAGGATTAGTAGGATTAGAAGAGATTCACATATGTCCAGTTCAAGCAATTGGTATTCAAAGCTTTACACTTTCAAATGCCACCAAGAGAGAGAAAAGGAGCTGAGCGCTGGCTTTGCTTTTCAGCACCTTAAGAGGTGGACAGTGCTTTCTTTCTTTCTTTCTTTCTTTCTTTCTTTCTTTCTTTCTTTCTTTCTTTCTTTCTTTCTTTCTTTCTCTTTCTTTCTCTTTCTTTCTCTCTTTCTTTCTTTCTCTTTCTTTCTCTTTCTTTCTTTCTTTCTTTCTTTCTCTTTCTTTCTTTCTTTTCTTTCTCCCCCCCCCTTTGCCTTTTTTTTATTAAGTCTTTAAAGCTGCAGTTACTAAGGGGAAGCATTTTCTCCTTCTCCTCTTTCCCTTTAATTAAATCTCAGGCCAGGTTCTCCCAACCAAGTGCCTTCCAAATGTGCTAAATTCCAACTGCCAGTATCCCCAGTTCACATGCTCAAGTGTTATGGGAGTTGTGGTCCAACGTATCTGGATGGCACCAAATAAGGGAGTGTGAGTATAAACAATAGATTTGCAGAAGGGCTGAACAGTTGGACAGGCTCAACTAGATGGAAACAAAATACTATAATATAATAACTTATTTGGTGGCAATATTATATTACAACTATAGCACACAGGAGAAAGTTACTGTGATGTGGTGGTACAATCTATTTAATTTTGTCAACTATAAAATTGCTGTTATTGCAGAAAGTCCTGATAACACTGCATTAATGTTACTTGCTTACTTTTTTGAAAGACACTCACTTTTTCTCTTTAACACAGAATTGTTAACTTTAGTCCATGTTGTCTCTGGAGTGTCTCTAACACACACCAGTTAATAAGTTAATATTCAAGGATTATGCTGCAAATGAGATTGGAGGAAAAAACACAAACATTGCCATGACAGTGTGTATGCATACATGCATGCACACACACCCACACACCCAGAGAGAGAAAGAGAGACAAGCAGTAGTATGCTAAATATGCAGATTCAGAAGTGCTATTAAGTACAATTGTTATTTATCCTCTAATAAATGCATCTAGACTTGCAACCACGTCTTTGTACACATAGTCAGGATAACATTAAAATTCTATGTTTCTCTCTTTTCTCCAAATTTGAGACTAAACCCCAATGAATTATGTGGGATTAAAGAATGTAGATTGCAGACTCCACGTCTTATTTATGTGGGGACTCTTAAAAAGTAGCCCTTTCTATGCAATGATTGAAATTCTTCAACTGTTCCTATGATAAAAATTAGATTTTTGTACTGCTGGGTTTTGCAAATGGAAGTCAACCCATTTCCCCTTTGCTTTGTGAAATTTTGAGCATCCTTCAAATACTCCCAAATCTCATGAGAGATTATGATGACATTCTCATTGCAACAGATCCATCCATGGCCTTTCCACAAGGCTTAAATTTGTTCTTATTTGGGTCAGGGCTTTTGCTAAGTCTCTCTCTTTAGGTTGTTGTTTGCTGTTATTGTGAAAGTGTGTGTGTGTTCACACCTGTGCACAGGCACATGCTATTGATAGTTGGGATTCAGTTCAGCCGCAGAGATGCAGAAGAGTTTCTGCTGTATTCTGGCAATGTTCAATGTGCTCACATGTAACAGAACCAGCAGGGGTCTAATCCCCATAACAAACATTATATCCTTTTCCTGACTCACTTATACTTTGAAATCAAGGGGGGGAGTATTAGTGCTTTGAAGATTTCTCCTTACTCCACACTACACAGATATGTTGGCAAGCTGGCCTAAGCTTCCCATCTTGAGCCAGACTTCACAACGAATGAAATACAATTGAATTACTATGGCCTTTATGTGGGGTAGGCAGTGCTTAATTTGTATTAAAAAGAGAAAGTTGGGGGTGGGCAGGGAAGGTGTGGGGCGGGGGGTTCCGGGGTTGAAACCTGAAGAGAATTTTTTTTCCAATACCAGGCAAACACCGAGGAACCATCTTGGCTTATGGAGCAGTGAAGGGAAAAGTTACCAAGTATTTACAGATGTGTTTATTTATTAAATTTATATGCCACTATCTCCCTCAGGAAAGTAACTCCGGGTGGCTATATAATGCATGTTTTGGAACATAAAAGACAGTCTTCGGCCCAGAAAACTGGCTCAGGGTTTGAAATGATAAGAGAGGTTTAGGTTTCTCAACCCTTATCCCCAACAAAACTTGGTGAAGTTTACACATGTAGGACAGTGGTGGATTGCTCCCGGTTCTCCCGGTTCGAGAAACTGGTAGCGGCGACGGTGGTGAGAGGCTCTGCCCACCCACCCACATATCATCAAAAACTCTCTGTGCATATGCAGAAGCTTCTGCGCGTGCGCAGAAGCACTATGCACTCACAAAGCACCCGCCCGCGCCCTACCGATAATAAACCGATAGCGCCAGGATTTGAAACCCACTACTGATGTAGGATTACAATGATCCATTGTTCTCTGCTGTTAGAACCAGAGTGGATCAATGGAACTTATAGCTCAATTTGGCTCACCTTCTTTGAGATCCACCAACTCTTCCTTCGCTTTCCTTCTCCATTCTTCCCATTAAAAGTGACTGCACAGGATTTGGGCATGGAAAATCATACCAGAAATTAAAACAATAATACATTTCTCCTGCATTTCCCCCACAGCACTCCTGAAGAGCCATTCTGAGATACTTTCAGTACAATTGTTCCCTAGGGCTATTTATATTTCTTTCCATCTTACTGATCCTAGTTGGAGCGAACTGGTTCATTGATGGTGTGATATTCCAGTTGCGATTCACAAGAGAATATATGTTTAAAACTTTGAGAGATGGTGGGTGAGATCCAATGGCTTCAAATCTTTTCAGAAGGAAATTATCCAGGAAGAATAGTAAACCCTGTGAAACAAATTACTACTGAATTTTTTAAAAAGCCAATCTCTCAAACAATTCTCACAAAAAGGAAAAATAGGACAAAATAAAAAAAGGTCAGTGTGGGTACATGCCTCCTCTAAAATACTGAAGAGAAAGAGGGACATTAAAAGGAAAAAGAAGGAGGGGAAGATAACCAAGGAAGAATACAAGGTAATCTGCAGAAACAGAAGAAACTGGTCAAAAAGGCTAAAGCTCAGAACACGCTGAGGCTGGTGAGAATCCCTCAGTGAGGGAGATGGACAATTTAAAAAAAGAGTTATTTGGGTTTGTTAGACGTAAAAGGAAATTTATAAAAAGGGTAGGTTCATTGTGAAGAGAAGGTGGTGAATTGTAATAATGATGGTGAGAAGGCAGAACTTAATTTCAGTGTTGCTTCTGTTTTCTTTCAGAAGGAAAATGATATTTGCTGGTCATCATTATATAACAGAATAACAAGAGTTAGAAGGAACCTCGGAGGTCTTCTAGCTCAAGCAGGGAGAAAGGGAGAAATGTACATTACTATTTGGAGAGAATGAGAAATGCACCTTAGGACAGATAAGGAGCAGGTAAGAGAGACCTTAGCTAATGTAAATAAGTTAAAGTCTCCATAGCCAGATGGATTACATCCCAGGGTTCTGAAGAAATTAGTGGAAGTCATCACAAGACTCTGGAGAAAGAAGACAAGGGAGACACTAATAGGAAGCAAGATCAACAAACTTGAAACTTCGTTTTCCTACTCTTGCTGACTGAAGCTTCAATGATGTAAAAACAGAACTACTTTATAGGAGCAGAAACTTGGTTGGTGGGAAATTCAAGGCAATTGTGTGCCACCCCATGAAGGGATGTTTTTAATTAATTACGCAATAACTACGCACAACGAGTAAGAGGTTAAGGATAAAAATAAAATGCAGACGTTTCTGCCAGCCAGCTGAATGGGACCCTCTCTTGTCTTGTCAACAGAACATTTTGAATCAAAGTGACTTCATGGGAGTCAAAGAATGAGTTTGGTGGCAGAGTGCAATGATGCAGTCTTTTAATCATTAAACCCTTTTTATAGCAGTAAAATGAACATCCATTGTCATGGCCACTCCATTGGGGTCATCAAAGCAGGTTAAAAAGAGGAGGTGGTTCATGAATGACTTGAAAGAGGGGACACAAAACAGCCAAACTGCTGGAATTCCTGCAGGGAAAGATAAAGCAGGAGAAGAAAAACAGTGCAGCTTGGTTTGCTGAAATGGCTTCCCTTGCCATCCCTATCATATGCAGTGGGCTTGCACCATCTGTAGAGAGCATTAGCATCTGTAGGTTCAACAGATCTTTCCTTTCTTCTAGCCTGAGTGTTTTATTGTGTGTTTAATTTTTATGGTTCTTTCAGTGAAGTTCCCTCAGGGAACCTGTTCTTGTTTTATTAACTGGCGCTGCACAGTTAACAATAAAATTGAGTAGCTAAGCTTCCTTCCATCCATCCAACTGTATGGCACAGAAGAAGAACAAACTTGGAAAACGTGTCATCATGTGAATGCTCCAAAAATAGAGTTATTGTTTTGGAAAGCCCATCGCAGCATTCTTACTATTCTGATTAAGTTTACTATGGTAGAAATTACAACTACAGTAACACCCTCAGGCATAGCTTTATGCTTGCAGACTGTCCAAAATAAGGATCCCAAAATGGAATGCTAAATGACCATTTAAAGCTGTAAAGAACTTAACATTTCATATTTCACTCCACTCCACACCAAAGAGGTCCACTTAATGGTTCAGCTCTAATTGTCTTCAATGCGAAACAGATTATAAACTCTTGTCGTGAAATCTATTTTCAAGCCCTTTAATTCTTGGTTGCAATTAATTATTATTTTATTGTTGATCCAGATCAGCATTTTCACAAGCATTTTGAAATATAAAAAAAGAATCAATATTCCACTTCCCTTTTTTACTTTTTCTTTTTTTGCTGGGGGTGGTGGGGGTTGTGGTAAAAATACAGGTTTTGTTTTTATTGTTTTGATGAAAACCAGTTTCCTAATATTTACATTTATTAATAAACACCATAGATGATAGCCATCAATTTATTATTTTTTTGGACATAATCAATAAGCATGTAGCATTAACACCCAACTATTCCTATTAAAATTCTTTGGTATTAAAAAGGAAGAGATTTGTGATTATTTGTGTCATCCATGAAATCTTTGCTATAATGGCAAAGATATGCAACTACATTTTATTATAAAATATAACCATCTAAATAAAGCTTTCAAAAACAAATAGATATAAACATAAATATATACCCACATATCCACAAGTTCTGTTAATAGCCCTTTCTTAAGGAACCACTTTTCCACCAATGATAGATAATATGTTTCCCTTATTTTGAAAGAGTTTAAATTTACTTAAATGCCATTGATACATAACTTTTTCATAGCTGCTTTCCAACCTGCTGAAGAGGAAAACTAAATGCAATTTATGTTCATGTCAGACCATATCCATTTTTCTTCTTAAATATGTCTCTGAAAATATATCTTCCGTCATCGCTGTTTAAAGTTTGATTCCATCCATGATTTGTATACAAACATCAGTCAATGCTGGCAGTGTTTTCTGAGTGTCAAGAAATGTTAAGAACTGGAATTAGTTGAAGACCTAAGATTATCTAATTACTTCCTTAATTAATTACACAATAACTATGCACAATGAGTAAGAGGTTATGGATAAAAATGCAGATGTTTCTACCAGCCAGCTGAAGCAAAATGACATGGGAGTAAAAGAATATGTCAGCCCTGGAGGCCATCTTTTTCTTTGGATCTTCAGGGCTGCCACACTTAGTGCTGTGGGAAACTAGGAGGGAGGATTGCATGGAGTTGTGGAGATATCTAGCCATAATAACATTCTTTTCTCTGAGAGTCAAGGACATTCTGCCTGCAACTTGAGTGGCGTGACTGGGAGGCATCTCCAGTTGGGATGGTGTATTGATTGGACCATGTGATCGACATGTTGGTGCAGGGGAAGGGACTTGGACTTTCTTTTGGGTGGGGAAAACCTGGAAGATTTCTGATACGGGTTTTCCCAAATGTGCCAATATGACATCTCTAATAAAATGGAACTTTGAGGAACTTTTAGTCTCGGAGTCGTCTTCAGTTGGGGGTGTTACTTGGAACCCCGACATTATGAGTTTGATGGCAGAGTGCAAATCTTATTCCTTCTTTGTATTCACTTTACAACAAGTTGATTTCCTAAATTATCTTTCTTTTTGTTGTTTACTGTGCAACTTTTCATAAACCATTTCAAGACATTTTACTAAAATGGTTAAGGCTCCCAACTAGAAACCTGGATATTGTGAGTTCCTGTCCATCCTTTGGCACCAAAGCCAGCTGAGTAACTTCACTTTCTCCCAGACCAGATCATAGGCTTGTTGCAGTGGAGAAAAAAGCAGAAGGGACTATTTGTATGCCTTGTTGAATTACACAAAATAAAGTTGCGGTATAGATCAAATAAATAATATAAAGATATAGATCCTCACTGAGATAAGATAACAATGCAAAGTTTCAGTTTCTGTAAACACCTGACTAATAGTCTGATTAAGCCAAAAGAGATTCTGGCCAGATTTAAGGTCCTTGTCTTGAAGTTTCTTTACAACTCCGCTCAAAAGAGTAATCATTAAGAGAAATAATTGCAGCTTCATTTCTATATTTTCTATGGACTCTACATCAAGGAGTGAAGAAAGAGATTTGGTATACAGTGGTAGGATTCAAAAATTTTTCTACTGGTTCTGTGGGCGTGGATTGGTGGGCATGGCTTGGTGGGCATGGCTTGGTGGGCATGGCAGGGGAAGGATACTGCAAAATCCCCATTTCCTCCCAATCAGCTGAGACTCCGGAGCAGAGAATAGATGGGGGCGGGGCCAGTCAGAGGTGGTATTTACCGGTTCTCCGAACTACTCAAAATTTCCGCTACCGGTTCTCCAGAACTGGTCAGAACCTGCGGAATACCACCTCTGGTAAGGAAGCAGATTCCATCTTCTCACTTGACTCACACCATCATAGAGAGGGAGCCCCAATCTTGGCATTCTTAATTTCTCCATGCAAAGAGAGAAGGAAGGAGCCACCAACCCACTTGCCTAGAAACTCTTGCACACACAAAAAACACAACCCACACAGGACCCACCACTTCTTGCTTTACCCTAAACACATTTGAGCATCTGCATAATGGAGAGGGACTTCTGTGGATGGATGAATTGACAAATTGCCCTGCAATTTCCCCAAAATTTCAAGATTGACCTTCAGACTGGTTTAACTAGTTTTGTTTTTTTAAAAAAATTGATTTATATGCCGCCCTTCTCCGGAGACTCAGGGCGGCCCACAATGCGCCAAGCAATAGCCTTCATACTTTTGTATATTTATACAAAGTCAGCTTATTGCCCCCACAAATTGGGTCCTCATTTTACTTACCTTAGAAAGGATGGAAGGCTGAGTCAACCTTGAGCCTGGTGAGATTCGAACTTACAGTAATTGCAGACAACTGGTGTTAATCACAATGCTTTTAGTCTGCTGAGCCACCCAAGTTCCCAAGTTCATGCTTTTCCTAATGGGCTGAACCAACCTGATCACCTGATTCTTCATAGATATGCAGATAAAGCTGTTGCCTAATCTTTCAGCGAAAAAGATGTGTGCGCTTGTGACAGCTATATCTATTTGATCATTTATAGCTATTGCAATTTGGATTTTTTTTTCTAAGAAAGAAAACACTTGTTCCCCCTTCATCTTTCAAGATGCTGCTCTATACCTTGGTGCTGAGTTTCCAAATAACTCAAGTAAAATTCCTTCAAAGACATCAGACTGTCAGTTCAATTGTGTCTACTGAAGATATAGAGTTAATCATTAATTATTGCCTGATCAAAGATTTCAATAGATAAATGATAATCCTTTTAACAGTATGACTTAAAATCCATATATACACACATATATATGTGTGTGTTTTCTGAGGTTTTTGTGGGTGTTTGTATGTAGGTCTTTGGTTATTTGGGTTTTCTCCTGCGTAATATATATATATATATATATATATATATATATATATAATATATATATATCTATAAAGTGTTTTTCTATCGAGACATCTGGTCTACCCCAGCATGTGGGAGGGAGCATTTTGCTCCCTTTTGCCTTTCAGCTCCAATCCAGGAGCCCTCAAGCAGTCGCATTCACAACAAACCATTTTATACCAAATTTATATTTTGCTGATAAAGAAATAAAGGGAGACTAGTATAGATCTATTTCAAGCTATTTAGCTCTCATCAGCTAGCCATATATATATGGATTTTAAGTCATACTGTTAAAAGGATTATCATATATATAACTGATCGCCTATGGAAAGATAGAGGAAGAATCAGGATTAATTCTGTTGCTCCCCATGCATCCAAATGTAGCAAATCCAAGGACTGTAAATTTAAGATCTGTATTTAGCTAGACCAATGTTTCTCAGTCTTGTTGGCTGGGGTATTCTAAAGTCTACTCATCCTAAAGTTGTGATGGTTGAGAAACAGTGAGTTAGACAAATCAATAGTTGAACTCAATTTCCTATATTAACATGAACACTTCAATATACTTAGCAAAATAGAATGCAGACAATTGAAGCTAAATCATTGATCCAATATTTCACATTATACATTTATATTAGGCAACTAATCGTCTTAAGTTATAAGAAGTCAAAATGAAAAGAAGAGAAGAAGTTTAAATTGCAATTCTTTTCTTTAAAAAAAAAACCTGAATAACTGATAAATGGAATAACTAAATAATAAAATTGAAACATAATATTCCCCCCCCCCCAAAGATAGCTTTCTATATTTTAAACTTAAAAGAATTCAAATGCTGCTCTTCAAAACTTTGTCAAATTTTATCACTTACAGTTTTACCTCAAATGGTATCACTAATGACATTTTTGAATTATGATCATTTTTCAGGTAGTAAATGATGAGCTGTGGATTTAAGAATATGGGGAAAATAAAATATATGATAAAGATAAGCAATTTTAAAATCCCCCCCAAGACATATTCATAAATAATGACCCAGAAAGAAAAACTGAGATGCAAAGTGCATGAATAGATAAATCCATTGGCCTTTGAGTTCATACCCTGTGAATTTTATGAAATCACGATGAATGCAAATCTTGCTGGGAATATTCATTTCAACTCTGTAAAGTAGTCATCTACAATTCTAGAGAGACATTACGAGTAAGACCGTGTCACATAAAGTTCCTCTGGGGTCTGTAACAACAGCCACATACAAAAACAAAGTCACTTCATTCGCTGCACTTTATTCTGTTGTCATGTTAAAAGCAATGAATTTATTTCCCTCCCTTCTCTGTCTCTCCTCCCTCTGCTTCTACAGCCCTGTAGTAAATCAAAAAAGTAAACTCTCATTCTCATTGTGCAAGGCTTACTTCCAGGCCCCTACAGTTTCCACAGTAACTAATTAGAAATTTGCATATCTAAGAGAGAATTATTTAATACCGATGTAAACCCTTTTATTCTCCCAAGCTTGGCTTTTTTCTACTCAACTTCTGGTAGATGTTGGGCCTTAAGGTCATACTGTACAAACTCTGATTGTAGGTGGCCTGGTCTTGCTGTTTTGAGTGTGGGTGATTCATACCCTGTGAAGAAAATGCCTTGCCAGGGTTTTGTTAAACAGACACAGTTTGAAAGGCAGCCCTGATTCATTGAGTTGCCATTTGTTTTAATCTATAGCATCTTCCGCATTCCTCATTAGCTAACTCTTGTGTAATTGAGTCATGCATTTTTAGACACATTAAGCCAGCAGAGCTGGGTCACCTCCATATTCCTTGCCTCCTCGCTCCATTGGCTTATTCCTGCTCGACTTTACGCATTTTTCCTTGGGAAGGTAGAGTGAAGAAAGAGAAATCCCTGGTGTTCAGCAGCATTTCATTGGGTCAGTGAAAAGAAGGAGAGAGGAATGCAATATTATAATTTGCTTTCGGAAGTAAAGTAAAAGTGTTTGCATAAAGATAGCAAATGCTCGCAGTTTTTCCTCTACGAAGGAGATATAACTTTGCTTCTTATCCCTGGCAAACCATTCATGTGTTTTGCCTTTTAGAGAGTGTACAGTAAGATCAGTCAGTCCTAGAGGAGATCAACCCTGACTGCTCTTTAGAAGGCCAGGTCCTGAAGATGAAACTCAAATACTTTGGCCACTTAATGAGAAGGAAGGACTCACTGGAGAAGAGCCTAATGTTGGGAAAGATTGAGGGCAAAAGAAGAAGGGGACGACAGAGAACAAGGTGGCTGGATGGCGTCACTGAAGCAGTAGGCATGAGCTTAAATGAACTCCAGAGGATAGTAGAGGACAGGAAGGCCTGGAGGAACATTGTCCACAGGGTCACAATGGGTTGGACACGACTTCGCAACTAACAACAACAACAAACAGTAAAATCACTAGCATGATTAATTCTATCTCAATCCCTTCTTATGGCTGTCAATCCAAATAATGAATGGCAACCCTATGTGCTTGTGAACAGTAGATTTTGACTTCATCCAGATGCATTATGGCCATTCAACACTCTCACATTTTGATCAGGTTATTCACACATTGCTTCGAAAGAAGGTGCAGTATTATGTGTAGGCACTAGCAGATGTGTCTATCAAAGGTTAACTTTACCTAATCCTAAACGAGAACATCTGCTTTACCAAAGGATCATGAAGGAGATCATGGCTAAACATGGTGCCAACATGCTGTGACATTGTCCCAGGCGATGGGTGATATAGCTGTAAGTCAGCTGTGTTAAAATATTACTTTCTCCTAATTCCAATACCATCCAGGGATAGTCTCATGGTGTATCAGATCTGTTAAACCTTGCTACCCACAAACCTAGAGATCATTCAGGTGACTGGAAATAGAGGTAATAGAAGCAGGATGATAGATAGAATTTCAACCCTGCCATGAGAAATGTCCTAACTGTTGCATTGCTTTATTTGCCTAGTCTTAGCTATATATACTTTATACATACTATAGTTACAAAACAATACATATAAAGTTTAAAACCATTCAAAAATAAGCTAAAATGGACAATGTATAGTTAAACAAAAAGCCAATGGGTATGATTTATTGTTTTATTTATTTATTTTAGTAGTCATATTTCTATGCCGCCCACTCTCCGAGGACTCTGGGTGGCTTACACCAAAGACAGTATACTAAATAGCATATTGCCCCCAACAATCTGGGTCCTCATTTTACCCACCTCAGAAGGATGGAAGGCTGAGTCAACCTTGAGCCGGTGAGATTTGATCCGCTGAATTGCTGATCTAGCAGTCAACTGAAGTAGCTCAGTACTGCACTCTAACCACTGTGCCACCTCAGCAAGATCTTCCTACCTGAAGAGTCCATATAGTCTGTTTCCTCTAAGTTGCTATGTAGTTGCCTTCTTATCACTGCTTCAGCAATCTTCTCTGGAAAGGAAAAGTTGGAAAGAGTTATCCAAAAGTTGGAAATTGTTATCCAATAAAGCTGGATCCAAAAAGCATCTCTTGACCATCATTTCACTGTAGACTTCTTCAAGGCCACAGGAAACACATCCTGTCAAAGTCAAGCACTGATCATTCCCTGCATCCTAATGACTGCTCACCACTCTCTCACCACTGTCTGAATCCTATCCTCTTCCTTGGAACCCATAAGTCAAAAAGAATCTGCATTAACGGGAAGAACGCTAGAAGATTTGAAGACAAAATATTTTGAAGAACCTGATTTTATTGGCATGTACTGTCAAAATTGGTCACAACTGGTGGGCAGTAGATCTGTTGACCATTCTCTTTCTAGTAAGGAAGAGGGATGTGTCCAGTATCTATACTAAGGATGAGGGATACCTAACTACTTGTATTTGTTGCTTCTCATGGCACTCCAGCCATGTCAGTTCCTAGTCGTTAGTTCTTGATCACTGTGATATTTTGCAACATTCAACCTGCACCATATATTTACATGAGTATGCCTTTAAAGATTGCAAGGGACCTCTTTAGTTCATTATGTAGGGAAGCTGTCAACAAACGTAAGAATGGCTACATTTCAATGGAATATAGGGTGGAGAAGGTGATACAGATGAGATTTTGAAGAAGAGATAAACTCTTCTTCTCTGCAATCTCTGTAACAAAATGAATTACTTCCTAGTTACACCTGCTCTCATTTTTTAAAAAAGAGTATTTTGTTATGATTTATTTATCATGACCTTAATAAAACATGCATGTCGCCATGCACAGGACTGTCATACACATACATGCCAGCTTGCAATGGTACTAGAGCTGCACTGGAGGCGGTATTATTACTAAACAATCCATCCTAATGTGCTGTTTTAAAATGTTTCACGGGTTGCGGGAAGAACCTAAATGTTTGGCTTTCAGATTTTCCCTTCCAGGGCTCTCCTGGTTACAAATTATCTGGTGCCAGAATGGGGAAGGAGAACACAGGGTCTCCTATAGAAACAGGGCTAGTGGGGGACTCTTGACACCACACATCTGCCATCTCAACTCCTTTATACTCTCCACAATGAACTCCCACAACACAAAGGCTGGGCAGACATAAAACAGACAACTGATCCAGGTACTGGTACTGCATGCTGCATTAGCAAGAAGCCCCATCAGGAGAGGAGAGTTCCTCCTTCTGAAAGCATCTCCTGGTGACCCATTCAGAATTAACTGTGGAATTAGTTTTATGGCCTAACAGCCTCTGAACTGTGAAAACAGGAGGCTTGCAGTAAAACCAGGACCAATCTTGATCTCCGCTCCCAGCCCTCCTGCCAACATGCTCCTCTTATCCAGTTTTGGAAGAAAGGAGAAGGGCTGGTACCATCTTTTTAAGAACTTTTTAAGAACACAAAATTGTCTGCTACAACATCCTACCATTTTATTTTAATGTGCAATTGTGCGTTTTATTGTTGTTAGCTGCCCGGAGTCCATTGGAGATAGGGCAGCATATAAATCGCATTAAACTAAACTAAACTAAACTAAACTAAACTAAACTAAACTAAACTAAACTAAACTAAACTAAACTAAACTAAACTAAACTAAACTAAACTAAACTAAACTAAACTACCTGTCAACGACTATTTCAGCTTCAACCACAATAATACATGGGCAAACAACCAATACAAACTCAAGAGAAATCACTCTAAACTTGATTGTAGAAAATACCACTTCAGCAACAGAGTGGTCAATGCCTGGAATGCTCTACCCGACTCCGTTGTTACATCCTCAAACTCCCATAGCTTCAACCTTAAATTGTCTACCCTGGACCTCACTCAATTCCTAAGAGGTCCATAAAGGGGGCGTGCATAAGTGCCTACTGTCCCTGTCCCACTGTCCCATTTATTTGTACTCATTACCTGTGCTCATGTCCATGTTTATACTTATGCCTGTTAATCTCGTACATGTTTGACAAACTAAATAAAATAAATAAAAAATAAAAATAAACTTCTGCTTACAGTGAGTGGTTTGTCAGGTTCAGCTTTTTCATTTTTGGTGCATTTCTCATCCATGGGGTCTTTAGGATATTTGCATTAAAAAGCAATCGTACCCTAAAACTAGTCACACTGAGCAGCAACTGAAGTGCAACAAATGTCAATTAAATTGAAGAAAAAGTTCCATGGTATCATGTAGCGCTTTAGAGTCGAAGGGGAAAAGATGTTCCAGAGTGTGCAAGACCAGAAAAGCAGGGGTGAAATCTAAAATTTGTTACTACTGGTTCTGTGGGCGTGGCTTGGGGGGGGTGTAATGTGACTGGGTGGGCGTGGCCAATTTTTTTTCTTTTAAAACCATTTTTTATATTAAAACCATGTAAAAAAATGCTTTCAAAAGGCTCTGACGATCCCAGCTGGGATCGTCAGAGTCATTTAAAAAAAATGAACTTTTTTTCTTTTAAATGGCTCTGGCGATCCAAGCTAAGTTGCCTGATCAGCAGACAATTCAGCTGGGATCATCAGAGCTTGGCACGTCAGAGCCATTTAAAAGAAAAAAAAAAGGCTCTGATGATTGCGCGGCTCAGCTGGGCATGGGGAGCGGGAGAAGGGATTTTTGCTACCGGTTCTCCAAACTGCCTGCCGCCATCGCTATCTACTCGCCCGAGCCGGTCCGAACCAGGAGCATTTCACCCCTGCAGAAAAGTAATTCCTGTTGGCAATGCATTGAAACAGCTGTGTCTGTACTCAGGACCCTGTATTCGGAACCCTCAGAACCGACTTAGGAGACGGCATTTGGGGTTTAAGGAACGCATACGCTTGGGCCTTCTGAAGCACACTTTTGTCTTCCAGTCTGAACTGCTACCCAGCCCTGATGCTCAGGGCCAGGATAATAACAATGCACGCAGGTTCCAACACAGAGACAGAAACATCTGCCTTGGGCTCTGTCTGGGGTCACAACCTGCATAACTTTTAAAAATCATGGTTGGTTGACTTCTGCAACAGGGCCACCCAAACTCAAACAACTCCGATATGATTCACATATAGCATTTACTCCTCTGACAAGCGACCCCAGTTCTGCCTCGGTAATTAGGCTCCCAAGTGCTGCTGTCTGCATTGCTTTAAATTAGAAAGGCATCAGGATTGGAGAAAATTCTTCTAAGTAGTCCTCAGTGTCATATGGTCTTAGAACATTAATGTGATATTTAGCTGCCAAGGATAATTGTGCGTCATATTATACCTTCTAAAGCACCAAGCCCTCAGGAGGGAAGAAGTGCTATATGCAGCAACAGCTGCATCTGAAAATCCCTATAAAGCAAAACTCCAACAAACAAAGTTGTGTTTTCTGGATGGGTACCTCTCATAAGGCTCTCTGTCCCTCCTTCTGTTTGCAGGATGTGGATCCGGCCTGAGCAGCCTTCTTAAGAATCTACCCGATTTTTTTCATCTTCCCCACTCAGGTGATTCTGCTTACTTAAAAAGTCAATGTAGAGAAGTGACCTTTTGTTCACTTCCTGCAAGAAACTCCATAAAGACATGAATGGATCTCCTTCCTTTCCTAAGATCTCTCTTCATTTAGCCTCCGAGTCATTTAAGAAGAAAAGGGAGAAGAACATGTTTCAACAACTGCCGCAGTCCTTTGGCAGCCTTTTGTATTGTGGGGAGACCCATTGTTCCAGCCTTAAGTATATTGATGTTCATTTGGTGTTGAAGAGGCAATCGATCCAAGAGTACTTTTTGTGGACAAAGCCTATAATGAACTGCACTGATGATGTTGGGGAATTCCTTTGCTGGGGTCACAAGCATGTTGAGAACCATTTCAACTTCAATATTATCTGTAGTTAGATTTTTCCCATCATTTTTGCCACTATATCAATGGAGTGATGTGTATAAAGCACTTGGGAATGTTTTTATTAATTCTGCATTCATTTCCTGTGGGTTCTTTGTAGAATTAAATTTCAAAAGCACCTCACCAATCAATCTGTTCAGATTCAAAAGCTACAGCTAAACTCATATCGAGGAACTATGCGGTTGAAGCTACATTTCCATGATAGACATCTGCCATGGTTATTTGGCAGAATTTATTCCGAGATACATATACGGTTTCACCCTATTACTGTTAGGGCATTGTGAATTTTGGAAATGTTTCCCTCATTTTTTTAGTCAGGAATATAAAATGACTTCAATAAATATGTATTAGAATATTTATTATCTATGTAAGGATATGTTCTGTTCCTCCTTATGCTAAGCACATCTCTTTAGGCCCTTTTTAAAAATAAAAATGAACATACAAGTTCTCTTTTTGCAAGAAGTTACTCAGTGCAGCAAGACCTGCACAATGTTTGAATGGTCTCATTGCTGTTCTAAGAGCAAGTCTAATCCTCTTATGAAGCTACAGAGGAAAGATGTTGGCTTCTCTGCTCTAAATAACACCACTGATTATAACCCTTTGTAAATGTGACTTGTGGAATTTACTTACTTGCAATATTCCAGACATTAAAACAAAATGTGGTACAGAACTATTTTTTACTTGTGGCTTTGAGCTTCAGGTATTCCTGGAAACTTTCATGAGAAATATTTGACATTAATGGAAAGTATTCCCAATGAATTATGAAGAAACAAATAATATGGAATGTGTTTCAAATACTGTCTATTCAGAAGTTAGTCTCCTTCACTTCTTCAGTTCAGGACGATTTACTGCCAAATAAATAATTGCAACCTCAATTGTTCTCATTTTTTTAGAGATAGTATATTTCTTATTTTGCACACTCTCTATCACTAATTTAAGTACGTAAGTAGCCATAGCCTTAAATCTGTTACAGAAATTTACTTCCATCTCTTTTTAAAAGTGTAGTTGTAGTTAGATTATGGTTTAAACAGGAAATCTATACTCTTCCTCAAGCCAATTTTACTTATATCTTTTCATTTTTCTTGTTCTTTTTCCCAGCTTCAAGCTGGAACTATCACCTAATTGTGGAATACTAAGCATCTGAAAGATGAGAAAAGACCTTACTGGAGTGGTTACTTTTTATATTTATTTGAACGAGAGCTCATACATCGAGTGACCAGAATGTTAGCCAAATTTATGGATTCGTCTAATAAAATAAACAGGAGACGTAAAAGCAAGAAGCATTCTGGAGGATTTTTTCCCCCAAACTGTATCAATAAGATGATAAAATTCAAAGTGCTTCGACATCATCAACACTGTTCTTATTCCTCAGGTCTTCAGAAGGAGTTAACTTCTGCAGGCCTTGAAATACTGAGAACAGGCAGAGACCATCATGAACCAAACTGGGCTTCCTCCATCTGATGAAGAGAAGAATGCAAAATTGAGAGGCTCAATTGTTAAATAGACAGAATTTAGGGAAATAATTGTGAATTGTATTATGTTGTGTTATTTGAATTAAGAACTTTGTTTAAATGTTAAATTGGTATACTTTCAAGATTAAAGATAAGACTTAAATTTGATGAAGTAATAATTAAATAAAGACTTAATGAATATTATAGGAAGTAATAATAAAATGTAAGGAAGTTCTAGAAATGGAAATATGATTTAGAAATATAAACATGTTTGAATGGTATTTTTAATAGTGAGTATTTGGGGTAAGAATTGTGAAATGTATTATGAGGTATTAATTGAATTAAGATTTAAGGTGTATTAATAGAAGAATAATTGCTTTGATTAAGTTAATATGAGTTAGCTTTCTATAAGATGGTAATAGTCGAGATAAGTCGAGATAAGTGATAAGTGTTATGGCAAAAATAGAATATATGAAATTTTGTTAAAGATGAACAAAAAGTTGAACAAATTTATGACCGGATCAATGTTCTGTTCCGAAAAAAAGCTCTAAGGCAGGGGTCTCCAACCTTGGCAACGTTAAACCTGGTGGACTTCAACTCCCAGAATTCCCCAGCCAGCAAAGCTGGTTGGAGACCTTTGCTCTAAGGGAAAATGGAAATGTTATTTGTTTGGAAAGGATTAAGTAGGGACAAGATAAAAAGGTAAAAAGGTTTGTATCTCTGGAGAAAGTGTTGCAGGGTGAAGTTGAATGGCCAGCTGGAAAAACTGTACTTTCCAAAATGCTGCAGAGTTAATTTACGGGATTCCCTGTCACAAGAGGTGATAAGAGTTCTAAAGAGGGGTTAGAAAAACTTATGAACAGGAAAGGTATTGATGGCCACCAAGCATGCAAACTAATATTACCTGCAGAATCAGAGGGAGTTTTTAAGATCAGGGGTCTCCAACTGTGGCAACTTTAAGACTTGTGGACTTCAACTCGCAGAATTCCTCAGCCAGCTTTTCTGAGTGTGGAATTCTGGGAGTTGAAGTCCACAAGTCTTAAAGTTGCCAAGGTTGGAGACCCCTGCTCTACATAGCATCTGTTAGGAAAAAAACAGCATAAATTGATTATTGCCCTTATAAACAGTTTGTGAAGTTTGCATCAGCAGCTGATTGACCACTTTAGTCTAAAGATGATTTGTCTTAGAAGCTGTGCAGGATAAGAATTTTCACACTGCAAAATGATAAGGAAATAATTTGATAAAGGAGTCACCTTCTCGGGCAATGCAGCTACATCAACATCTAGCTTTATTGAAGGATCTCTTATAATTCAGCTGACATCATGACTCTCCCATAGTGAGACCTCAGTGGCACATGTTCTAAGCCAGTGATGGCTAACCTTTTTGCTGTCGCGTGCCAAAAGTGGGGGAAGAGTGGGGGGTCGCAGGTGTGGGTGCCCACATCCATAATTCAATGTGCCCTGCCCTCCCGCACATGCACACATGACCCCCACTTCTCCCTGCTTTTGGCACGTGATAGCACAGTGGGCCTGGTAGGCCCGTTTTTCCCCCTCCCCAGGCTCCAGAGGCTTTCTAGGAGCCTGGGGAGGGCAAAAACAGCCTTCCCCATCCCCCAAGAGGCCTTCCGGAGGCCAGAAACAGCCAGTTTCCCGACTTCTGGTGGGACCGGAAGGCCTGAAAATCAGTTGGCCAGTGCGTGCATGTGCACTGGAGCTGAGCTAGGGCAACACTTGCGTGCCCACCAATATGGCTCCGCGTGCCACCTGTGGCACCCGTGCCATAGGTTCGCCATCACGGTTCTAAGCAATGGCAGGCATTCACCTGTTGTTCTTTCTGTCCCTATTTACTCTGAACTGAATCTCTCCTAGCTTATATTTAGGCAACAAGAGCAAAACATCTTAGCTCCAAAAACTGCTAAAGAAAAAAAAAGCAACCTGAATAGTTCTGTTAAATTTCTTGAGAAGCTGAACTCCAAAGGCTGCAAATATCCTACACTACTGATGATGCAGGACTCTAAAATGAATTTATTTTAATTTATTTCTAATCACTTCTCTATGTTGCTTCAAAACAGACTCCCAAATGTTCAGAGTTTTATATTGTCTTTTTGTGGAGAGAAATATTCTATAGTCTGTACTACTTTATTTTACCCAGATCATCGCCCCATTTCAAAGTGTCCTGCATTTGAGGTATGTATTACATTTGAGTCTAGTGCAATCCCAGTTTAAAGGTGCAATGAAAACAGGGGCTCTAAGTGTATCTATCCGGTTAATAACTAGCTGGAGCATCTGCAGGGAGGTCAAAAAAGTTTAGATGATTGCTATGGCCATATGATTGAAGTTTCAGACCCCACCCCCTTTTTAAATGCTTCACATGAGCAATATATCTAAAATACAGCCACAAGGTTTATATTTTCGTACCCTTTCCCACAGTGTTTCGGATACCTCGTCAGCAAACTGAACAGACACACAGTCATCTGCTATTCTTCACAATAATTATTTCTAAAGATGTGTTTTTATGCAGATATTTATGTGCTTCTCTTATGAATAGATTTGGACTTGTCCATAAACTCTTACAAGTCTAATAATCCTGCTTTTAAACAGTTACTGGATTATGCCAGAAAGTTATGCCAGAAAATGGCCCGACAGCTCAGATTATAAAGCCATTTGGCATTCATTTTAACATGGACCAGGTGCTGAGATCACACATACATTTCTCAGAAAAGGATCTTCCAGTCCTCCATTGAAGCTGGCCATTGGATTCTCTGAGACAAGGAAGAGTATAGCTTCCTTTTTCGATCCAGATTGACTTAAAGAACATAAGCTTCATTGGTTAGTCTTTTCCTTTGCTTTCTAATTATGCTTATTTTTCATCCCTGACTCTCATACAGTTTAGCCCTGAATACTTTTTTCTCAGGAAGTTATGCCACCACTGAACATAACCTAACTGTGAATCTAAGCTATCTTTTACAAAATTTCCAAGAACATTCCAGTAGATTGCTTCCTCTTCCTCCATCCTTTTCTCACATTTGCATACTTAGGCCACTGTAAGCAATAGCAAAGAGTTTCACCAACAAGGCCTTCCCTACCTTGGTGTCTACAAGTTAAATTGGACTACAGTTGGGAAAAGCTAGGCTAGAAGTATCAATTCTTATTTTCTTTACATAAGGTTCTTGGATAACTTCTGGGTTCCTGCACTGCAACCTGAATTTCCATTTGCAGACTTCTACTGTAAATTCTTGAATTGATCCAGATGAAGTGACCAATTGTTTGGATAATTAAAATGTGCCAGGATGTTTTTGAACAGCTGAGGCAAATTGTATTTTATTGCATTGTCATCTCCCAATAGAATTATTAATAGAATAGTACTGTAAACTAACCCTCCTATTTTATTTTTTTTTAAAAAAATATCACTATTAACTAATGTGCACTAGCTGTTACGCCTTGTAAATAATAGGGATGTACAAAATGTCATTTCTATTCAATGTTTGTGGGGTTCCCTCCCCCCCCTTTTTCCCCTCTTGCTTATTGATGCTGCATCTGTTTTGTCAGTACGTCAGCTAATGAAGAAAGTTAATTGTGTTGGTTGTAAGGCCACCTGTCACATGCCTGCCTCATTTCCATACTAATGGTCCAACCGTGGCAGGCAGCAGACTTCTTTGCAATCACAGCTCCTGCCTCTCCGCAGCTTGGGCCAAACGTGGCTAGGCGGCAACTCTAGGCTGCCTCTCTGAAGGCCTTTAATACCGGGTCAAGTCAAGCTTGCCTTAGCCCTCCACTGCTGAGGGAGGGAAGGAGGGAGGGGGGGAGAGAGGGAGGGAGGGAGGGAGGGAGGGAGGAAGGAAGGAAGGAAGGAAGGAAGGAAGGAAGGAAGGAAGGAAGGAAGGAAGGAAGGAAGGAAGGAAAATGTTGTGTGAAACTTACAATTTCACAGCAAGATAATCAGACCATGGGATTTAAAAAAATATCCTTCAGAATGTTGACATTAGTTGTTTCTGCATTAGTAGTTTCTTCTACTTTGTTTCTTCTTACTTCCTTTTTTCATGCCTAGGTGAAAGCAGATACGGTAAACTGGTAACTCTCCACGTTTTTAAGGACTTTTCACAATTTGCTGTGGTTTACTTATTCAAAATTTTTTTACTATAATAAAGAAAGACAAACACATAGCTTTTTGGAACTCCATTGTCTTTTCAATAATCGACTGGATATTAACTCTTGAGTGCTCATCCTCTTCTTTTACATCTAGCATTTCTTCTTTTGCACAGCTAGTAAAGGAAGGTATAGAACTTACATTATTAGAGTTCTACTAGACAACCCATACTGGGTTGGTCATCCTTTCAGACATAATTCCTTACCTAAAGAGAGATGGGATGGGATGGGATGGGATGGGATGGGATGGGATGGGATGGGATGGGATGGAATAGAATAGAATAGAATAGAATAGAATAGAATAGAATAGAATAGAATAGAATAGAATAGAATAGAATAGAATAGAATAGAATAGAATAGAATAACCATAGGTGAATTGTTTTGGTTTTAAAATAAAAGAAGCAGGCATCATTTTATTAAAGAAAATACATAGCAAGAGAAATGTATATGCTTTTAACAAAGGACATTTTTGATGGCAACATTTGTGATTGATCTGCCAATCTTTAAAAATATCTTCACTTTTTCACTTTGGCTTAAAATGACGTACAGCTGGTCCTGCTGAAATATTAGTTCCTTCAGATAAATTATTACATTCTCCACGGTTTGTCCTTTGCTTTATGTAGAGTGATAGGAAAGCTCCTAAGGTATTCTAAGGAAAGCTCCTAAGGTACATACATCTACATTTTTTCACTTCCACACTACTGTATTCCAGGTGCCATACCTCAATTCAAGTATACCTCCACACCATTCCAGGTGTCATACCTTAGCTATGTGTAAGACTTATTTATTTAGAAATGGTATAAGTTATTGAATCCAAATCATTCTGGGTGATTTATATAAAAACCATAAAAAACATAACACTCTAAAAGACCACATTGTGGAGATATGCTCTGAGCTCCCTCCTTAAACAATGATATGAAAGAATCTAATATAGCAGTTTGTTTTATAGTATATGTGCCACTGATTAAGTGTTGGTGCTGATTAGAATTACACTGGGAGTTGCTAAAGCCACCAGCCAAAAACTTCCCCATTTAAAAGCCCAGAGAAGATGCTTTCAGTTCCCTATGTCTTGCAATTCTAGTACTTTTAATCAAAATGTATTCTTGGCAGCCAGCCTAACCAAATGAAGAATCCCTGGGCCCCGATGCTTATGTTAACTATGTTTGCTCAGCATGCAAAAAGAAGTGAGACAAGTGTCTCTCTCTTTACATCTGGATGACATTTATTGGACCAAAATAAAAATAGCTTAAGGATGCCTTTTGAAAAAGAAGAAGGAAAGGGCCATTTGTTATCTTAGCCTTTTGAGGAGTTCTGAAGCATTTAGTTCAACATTTCTTATAAAACATAGATTTTAAATTTCCCTAATAACACCTTAAGTGATTAGGGGGTACAAGGTTTCTATCACTCTGTTCCAGATGAAGTTCTGCCTTTTGGCAGCACAAGCGAAAGCTCTTTCACTCATATGTCCTTCCTTCCTTCCATCCATCCATCCATCCATCCATCCATCCATCCATCAATCCATCCATCCACATTCCTTGTCAATTCTCAGATAGTGAGATAGACTTTTATGTGGAAACGGAAAGTATTCAAGGAACTAACGAAGACAAGAAAGTTCTGGAATAAAGGAGCTCAGTGACAGCGTCACTTAGATCCCTTATGAGGCAGTACACACATTTAAGTTCTTAATATGAGGGGACTGATTTATTTATTGGAGGTGCTGTTCCCAAATCTGGCTTATGGCCACTCACACTTACAGCCTGTTCAGGCACACAGATCTTGTAACCCTCCATTTTCCAAAGAGGTGTGCTTAGCACAGACAAAACACACAGCCTGGTCAACACACACAATTGGGGACACACACTTCAACCAAATACTGGGATGCAACAAGTACTTTGGAATACATAGAGACCCGGTGAATTTAAAATAACAGGAAAACCTTATCATTTGGTCCCCCCCCTCTCTCCCCCTCTCCCCATCTCTCCCTCCTTCCCTCCCCCTCTCTCTCTCTCCCACATCATTTACTCATGTCTTCATCTAAGCTGCACTGCCTACAGGGATGGAAGCTATCAAGTCAGGATCCAAGATTGATTCAAGAAGGTCTTGAGTTTGTTAAATGACTGAGATTGGGATTTTTCATCCATGTGCAGGTAACATTTCCCTTTGCTTCTTTAATGACTTGTTCTCTTCTTTTAGGGATCTTTTAGACAAGATTCCTGGCTTTTGGTCCTCTCTGCTTATGTGCCAGCTTCATCTTTCATTATGTCAGCTTCAACCTAGTGCTATAATTCAGTGTCACTCTAAGCATTTACATTGCAAGAAAAAGATGACAGTGTTCCTTGCATGACACATCCAGGTTGGTGAAAAATCAGAAGGTTGGACAGTTAGTGGGTGGGATAGTTTCCTGGGAGCAAAAAAAATTAGAAAAGGGTCACAATTTTTTAAAAAAACAATCAGATACATTTTTGCACTTACTCCTAAAGCAATACAGTTAATATAACCATTGTAGATCCTAATTTAGAGAGTTTGTAATTTAGCAATATATTTACCATTTAGGAATATATTTATCATTTATCAATGCGATGTATTTCATAATGAATAAATAAAGTATGGGATAAATTTGATGAATGAATAAAATATGTGTTTTTAATTTTTTAAAATAATAATAATTGTTTCTATATGTTAATTGTTTTATATCTTGTATGCTGCCCACATTTGCACTTTTGTGAGATGGGCAGAAGTATAAATTTGATGAATAAATTTGATGAATAAAATAAATAAGTAATGAAGAAGCCTGGGACTGAGTGACTTTAATGTTTGCTCAATTTACTCTTGGTTGTTGATGCTGAAATGACTCTTTCTGCTCGTTCTTCTTCTCTTAAAATCTGTTTTAGGGAGGTTTTGCCTTCACACATGATCACACAGTTGCAGACTGAAACTTGCAAAAATTTCTTTGGTATTGATGGTCAGAAAAGGCTAATGGGAACAGAAAGAATACAATTTGTCTGCCAGGGTTTCAAATTCCTGTACAATTGGTCCTTCCTTGCAAGTATTGGCGAGATTCATTTTGAATGAGCAGCAACATTTCTTTCTTAGCCCTAAAACTTCAGCACTCAAAATCATCTTTCTTTACACCAGAATTAGTGAACAAAATTGGGATCGGTAACTCAGTTGCTAAGCAAAGTGGTCATTAAGTGAAACCACAACTGAGTTTATGATCGTACTTCAGCTTTCCTTTTCTTTACTTAGTTGTGACATTTTAAATGCAAGGACTGGTTGTACAACTATTTTTTCATCCCCATTGTAACTGTGAATGGTTGCTAAATGAGCCGGTTGTTAAATGAGGACTTAACTGTGCACCGTGAGATTTTAGGGTCATATTTGGCCATCAGATCCATAGCTGTGATTCCCAGAGCTGTTCCACAAAGTATCACCAATCTGTTATTTTCAACGTGATAGATAGGAGAAATCTTATCTATGTCTTAAACAGTTAAAGAATTGTTTAATAAACATACTTATTCTACAAGATTCTGGTAGATTAATTTAAATCTACCATTCCATTAAAAAAAAATTGCTGCATAGTTCTTTGTTGCATTTTTCTTTTTTGGGAGGGTGGGGGGGGGAATTGCAGCCCTGGAACAACATTGTGACCAAATATAGCCCTGATCCCCATCTCCCAGCCCTCATTCTTCATAGAAATTATAAATGCAATTATCTCTATGATGGATGACTCAATGGATAAATTATTGCGTAAGACATTAACTTCATTTTTTTTTCTTTAAAGCAAATCCAACAATATATGTTATAACTGAAAAGATAGTGTTGGAAAAAAATGTCCATCCGGGTTCAGTTCCACGTCGGGAAAAAGGCACCGGAAACATGGAGACTGTTTGAAAGGTGGTTTTTAATGGTGGGCAGGATCACATGCCTTGATGATGTTGGGTGAAGAAAAAAAGGCAAGAGATGCTGAGATTGCCTGAGTTTTATACTCACTCTGGGCTTTTGAATTTGAGCTTGTATTCTGATCGGTTGTCAGACTCCCGTGGGGCCATGCAGGGGCAACTCTGCAGGCTGTCCTGAGTCCCAGGCTTGGTTGAGCTTTGCTGGGTGATGTAATCTTCCCAGGTGCCATGTGGTGAGATGGGTAGAGGGCTAATCCTATCATGTCCTGAGGGCCATGTCTTAATCCCATCACCCTGGAGCTGAAGGAAGCTGCTTTGTCTTTAAAAACATGTTTCTCCTTTTCTCATCCAGGGAAACATAATATTCTGCTTTTTTTAATTTCCTAAAATATTCCATTCTTCTAGGAGAGGGGTAGGTACTAACTTCCTACAATAGCATAGTAACCTTGGATAACCATCTCCCCCACAGAATCTTACACAGACTCACAGACACAGAGACAAACACAGTGGATCACAAATACTGGCTGACCAGATCTGTGAATCTCCACTTTAAATTTCCCAAGCTCTTACGTAAATGATTATCAAACACAAGAAATCAGTTTTAAAACAGAGGGTCTGCTATGTAACAGTAAGGCTGCGCTTTCTGCTCCCCCAGAAGGCTGCTTTCACATCTGATGCCATTTTGCCAACAACTATGTGTTGTGACCTCATGTTGAAAGCTATTTTCTGCCCAGAATATTATCGGACTCCAGCTACCAGCCCTGGACAACATCTTCGAATCTCGCTGTTTGAGGAAGTTGTATAACATTCTCAGAGACTCTTCCCATCCTGCTTACAATCTTTTTGGACTGTTGCCTTTTGGCAGAAGATACATAACAATTAAAACTCGGACCACACGTTTTCTGAATAGTTTTTATCCCAGAGCTATAATTGCACTCAACAATCAACTAAAGGGCCACCATCAGTGAGCTGTTGGACAGCTTTACTTGGTCTGTTGTGTGGATATTTGGGTGGTTTAGGGGTGGGGAATTGTGATGGGTGGGAGTGTGTTTGGGGATTATGTGTGTGGGACCTGGTCTTTAGGTGTCAAGTAAATTTCGTTGTAGGTGTATACTGTGTATACACATACAATGACAATAAAATTAATTAATTAATTAATTTTCCTAGAATTCAGCTTCACAGGAGAATAGGTGCTTTTTACCATTCCAATTCTCTGAGCGCCTAACAATAAAGTGACCAATCATCCTCCTTTAGGGAGGACAGTCCTTCTTTTGTAAGTTCTGTCCTCTCTTGAAAAGTGTCCTCCTACATGTCCTCCTTTTCAATATTTGAAGACTAATCTGTAAATCTCCGTATTCGATAAATGTTGATCCGATCCATTGTGTGTGATGTGATGTATTTGTATTTGACATGACGATTTGTCAAGGCTCGGTTCAGTGTGCCAAGATGCGATTATGAGACGCATGCGCTCCGCGCAGGAGAATTGTTTTGAGAGAATGCGCTGCATGCAAGAATGTGCCACGCGCAAGTGGCTTTGTTTACTTCTTACCAAAGCATGACACGGCACACACGCACATGTCCTCCTTCTCATTGTAAAAAAGTTGGTCACCTTACTCACAAGGAAAACAAAAACTCTTTGCCAGACTTCACATGATTTTGAAGTTGTGTTTGTATTAAAACAATAAGCAAGTGTTGGAAGAAATGTCCATCTGGCTTCAGTTCCAAGTGGGGAAAAAGACACTGGATTCATGGAAGTTGCTTGGAAAGAAGGTTTATTGATGAACAGGATCACACGGCTTGAGATCCTGCGCAAAAAGGGCACAGATGCTGAGAATGCCTGGGTTTTATGGCCTCTGTTGGGCTTTGAATTTGAGCGTGTGTTCTGATTGGTTGTCAGACTCCAATGGGGCCATGCAGGGGTAACTTTGTAGGTTGTCTTTTGAATCCCATGCTTGGTTGACTCTTGCTGGGTGGTGATGTAATGAAAGGGCTTTGGGCAATTCCTATTATGGCTCTGCCTGAAGGAGGTAGATCTTTGTTGATGTAAAATAGACTGGCCCAGGCCTTAATGGCCCATTGACAAAGGTGGGGGAAGAGACCTTTCAAGAGAAGGTATAAAAGCCAGCCACTCTCAACTCCATGTGGTCAGCTACCCAGAACCCATGTGGTTCTGCTTCATCATTAAACCATCTTTCCAACCAGCCTCCATGTTTCCAGTGTCTTTCTCCCAGCTTGGAACTGAACCAGACGGATATTTCTCCCAACAGAATTTAACTGGATTAATAATCTTCTCAGAGATTACTAATTCTCTAGAAGGCGTTGCTAGCATTCCCCTATATTAGTTGCAGTGATTTGTACTAGCAATCTTTAAAATATGGATTTCTATGTCTATGTTTTATCTAGCCTGTGGCCCAGCAGTTTTTGTAAATTGAAGTTAGATGGAGATCTGTTTACTTCTGAGTCTCCCACTCCCACCCCCCACCAAAAAACCCCACTATCATTTTGGGATACCCACCCTCCAAAAAAAATCCATGACATCTGTAGCCTCACTGCTATGGAAACAAAACACAATGCTTTAAAGCCTCTCAGAAATTCTACAGGACAGTTAACATGATTTAAGCCTATATTTAAATTTTATGAGACTCATTTTCAAAGCTAATAACCCAGTTTACTGTGCACAATATCACATGCAAATTTTATTACTGACTTGGAAAAAACCAAGACATATTCATTAGCATATCTCAGTGCATCACCCTTTTTAGCCAAAAAGGTGCACCAAGTGTAACAGTGGGAGTTTTTATATTTGCTGTAAATTAACGTTACTATCTCATTAGATAAACACATTTAAAATCAGGTTATCATTCACTTATATATCAGAAAGTTGTTTGTTCAATTGCAGCTAATCTCATACCATAACATATGGTGAATGAAATTCTTAGCCTAATAAAATTTCAAGGTACAGGGAACTACACTGTCTTGAAAAAAAAATACAGTTTCTGTACAAGGAATGGGCTTGATATAATCTGTAATTTGCTTGGAAACAGTTATGCTGCAGGCTGTTTGGTATTTAATAGTATTTACATTCTTGATTTTATTAGCCACAAAATCTGAGTGGAACTTGTGAAATAGAAATTAATTTTTGTGCAGAAGGATGTAAACTTTAAGTTAACAGTCCAGCGGTTTGTTGAAAGGCAAAATAAAGTCCAACTGGTAAGACAACTTCTGTTACTTTGAGATCTGTTTACTCTAAGTGGTTGATTTAGCAGCCAATGATGGTCGCACCAAGTGGTGTTAATTCAGTGGTTAACACCAATTAATGTGTTGGTTTTGCCATTTAATGTGTCACGCAGTGTCTTGTTTGCTAGTTTGTTTAAATATGTATAGCCTGTCCTGTTGTAATATGCTCTCAAGACAACCAGCAGTCAATAAAAACAATTTGAAAATCAGCACAACTTAATTAAGAGCGCAAATGTAGGAAATGCATGAAAATTACAAAAGAAGGGTGGAGTTACATTTAGTTAGGAAAATAAATCTAATGGGGAACATTTCTATGCAATTAAATATGATTTCTTCATTTTGTAAAGAAGCATCAACTAAGCTGTGGGGTTATTTTAAGTCTCTTTGAATCCTACAAATATTAAATAACTCCTAGTCCATCTCTAATATTTCATTCTTGATCAAAGTGCTGGAGCATGTGGTAACTTCTCAGTTATAAGAATTTCTGGGTAATATGGATTGTCTAGAACTCTAGTTCCATTTCAACTTGGTTTCAGAGCAGTTTATGAAATTAAATGCTTTGATCGTTTTGATGAATGGATTGTGTTGGGAACTAGACTGCAGAACTGAAAGATGTTCATTGTGTTGGCCCTTTTTGCCTGAGATGCCTAAGTGACAGGATTTTGGAGGTGCTTTTGTGTAGTGTTCCCAACTTTCTTGCAAGTGGGATTTCAGAAGCTGATTCTTGCAGGCTTCTGTTTAATGTTATGACCATTGGCCAATGATATAACAAAGTTCATTTTCTTCCTTACACTCTTTAAGATATACATGACATCTTTGGGAAAGTTGACCTGGACTTTGAGATGCATTAATATCTGTATATAGGTAACAGTTGATCCCTTTTTTTCCCCATGATAATATATTGAATATTCAGTAGACATTAAAATATTCACATTTTAAATAAACCAACCCTCCCACAACTAACAAAAAGTAATACACTTTCTTGGGTAAATGACATTGGGTGAAAGATATACAGTATCTAGTTTACTAGAATATTCAAGTCAAGAAACAAAGTCTTATGCCTTACGCTCCAGAGGCATTCTTTCAAAATAAA
Organism: Ptyas mucosa; assembly: GCA_012654045.1. NCBI lineage: Eukaryota > Metazoa > Chordata > Lepidosauria > Squamata > Colubridae > Ptyas > Ptyas mucosa. The sequence continues at coordinate 5,596,646 of WNWU01000005.1, forward strand.
ATGGAAGTTAGCTGCAGCTGGGCACTTTGTTTTGAAGTGTGCCAGCTGCTTCTGAAAAAGGAAAAGTGGGTTAATTGAGAGTATGTTGATGGCTGAAGATGATGATGGGAAAGATAACAGGGGACTTGGAGGAGAGTAAGGGATTCGTTTTATCTTGTTCTTAGTTTGTTTTCTTATTTGTTCATCTGTAATATCCAGATGCAGCTACTAATTATTTCACTATCACTAGAGTGGAGTGGAGACATTGATGCCTTCAAATGGTGTTTCATTTTGGTGTTGGATAAGGTGATAATACATAGGTTCTTGGTTGTCCACCATCGCTCTCTCCAGTCTCAAGATACTACCTCCAAATGGATTGTCTCTGGGGAAATATGATCCATGGTAGAAAAAATGTTGCCAAGCCCTGATTTAGAACAGATCTCTTTCACCTGAGTATTATGCCAATTTGCACAAACCCCTAGTGTATTGTCTAATACAAAATTGACTGAAAATTTGTGGGTTATGTGACCACCTACATATTCATGCAAAGTGACTTCCCCTGATAAATCTCAGGTTCTTGAACATCCCAATGTTTATTAAACACACACTCCAGAAAGTTGTGTGGTAAAGTGTTGATTCCAGAATATTAACTTCTATGTTAACCATTGCATGAGGGTTGCCTTTTTTGCTTAAACATTTGTTTTGAAACCTGACTTATATTTTGATCTATATGTCTGCATGAGTGCTCAGACAGGTTTGCTTGGTGCCCAGTTTCAGGAAACCTGAAGTGTGCCCAGTCGATCTAATGTTGTGGACTTTCCACAAAATTTTGAATTAAAGAGTAAGCAAAGTAATTGAAAATTAGTTTAGCATATTGGACTTAGGATATTTTCCATCCTAGAAGCATTGGGTATCTGCTGTTCTTTCATTCTGCAGAATCCCCATTTAGTGATGGATAGCATCTTCTAGCAAGCATAACTCAGTCATTATTGAACAATGTAAATCCCATCTTCATTATTTTCATTGCAACACAATGATGCTTTGATGATTCTAGAACATGCCGTTAATCAAGATGCTAAGTTTCTCATGTAAGCAGTTGTACCTATCTATGACCGGATCGAGACTTCATTTTTGAAAGATACATTTTATGTTTATGTTTGAAAAAAAAAAATTTAAAAAAGATGCTAAGTTTCTCTATTAAGAAAAAAAAAGAGAAAGTATTGGGGAGAAATGGGAGGATTGTAAACTAAAGGCAACATTTTTGGAATGTTCTTTTCTCTCCTGCCTCCTCCCCAAAAATCCATGAGAGGATGGCAATTGTACACTTAATCACATCTGATGAACCTATTTCTTGTAGTGAATAAAATTATTTTGATAATTTTGCAATCCCTAAATACGGCTTCTCTTCATGTGTACACATTCATCTTGGAGAAGATCTACTGGTATATGTGTGGTCACTAAGAGCTGACATCACCTTGATGGTATATAATCAGTCAATAAACCCAGACACCCAAAGATGTTTTTAAATGTTAGTAACAAATTAGGTGAAATAGGGGAGTAGGAGACAAGTGCAATTTAAATTGAAAAGCTTTACAAATTAAGAGCTTTATCTGGCAATTATTTTTAAACTAGAATAATAAAAAAATCTGTCCAAGTCATTTAAGATACGAGTACATGATGGCATGCACTTTATGTTATTTAGAAGCTATGTTGCCAACATTTTTAATATGCCTATTTTAATTGAAAAAAATGTCCATCAGTACTGGATTCCTAGATATTGTCATCTAAGAAATATAATTCTAATTTTAATTTTAGATTCATCCAGAATTCTGCTCATTCCACATTTTAGATTAATACATCTTAGATTAATTTATTATGCTGCTAAATAATTTTGTGAAACAATGTATTGCTGAGGGTGTGTGCTATTTCCTTGAGAAAAATTATAGTATCAGGAAATGTCCCACCTCAATTTTCCTGTGTATACACCTCTTTGTAGAGCAAGTCCTATCTCTTTCCTTTCCAGGCATAAGAAAAGACGTGGAGCCCTTTTTATGTACTTGGAATTAAACAAGCTCACTTAACAAACGTTCCCCTGTCCCAGCTGACACATATTCACTCTGGCAGCGGGCCAGTGTGTGACAGCCAAAATAAGTGCTTCACAGAAACAACACCCCCCCCCCCAAAAGCATAAAACTGAATTGTTTTGTTTTGATATTTAAAACAACTAACAAACCACCCAAATCATGAAAAACAAATTAAAGACTTTAATATTATTGTACTACAGTCTGCTTTATGAGTTAACAGACGGAGAGATTCTTTCCTGAAATGTACAGTCTGCTTCTTCGATAAATGAAATGACAATCACGGCCTGCCCTCCCTCCCCCCCCCCCCACCCCCAACACTGGTTGCCTGCTGTGGCATTTTAAAGGCAGCCAGATACCCGAGGGATTTAAACACTGTTTTTCTGTCAGGTTTCCGATGAAATTACAGAAACAAAAGTTTTCTACACTTACATCACAGAGAACATAAAGATACGGCCATTTGTTTTTGGAGATATATGTAAAGCGTTAAGAGTAACGTGCGATACGGTTTTATTCAGCAAAACAATATTAAATTATTATTCACTATCAATATATATTAACTACATGAAGGATAGATTATTGGATAGATGTAAACACACAGGAGAGAGAGAGAGGGAGAGAGAGAGAATTTAGGAAAACTATATATTTTTCCACATTTTTATCAATGTGGAAAAAATTCATCATTCCATTCATATTCAATATTGTTATTTAAAGGTTTCCTTTCAAGAACAAAAATCATGCAAATGTATTGCATTAGAAACTATTATGCATATTCTTTTTTCTTTTAGTAGTTAGTGAAATTAGTGAAGAGCGGTACATAATAAAATACATAATTGTTGCTGTTTTGCTGGGACTTCTTGTTCTGTAGAACAAATCCATTTATATTGTACATCTCTAATTATCATCCTATGTCCGTTTCCCGCAACCAAGCCACTGAATTCAAAGGCAACCTTTTCTGTCTGCATCCTGATACTCTGAGAATAACAAAGCACACACACCCCTCCCTGTGTATGTGTCTGGTTGTCTGTGTGTGTGTGTGTGTGTGTACGTGTGCGAGAAAGGGATGGCTCTAGGGTTTCTTCTGCTCAGTGTTGTGTCGCACTGTGTAGTTTGTTGCCATAAATACTTCCTGACACTCTGAAAAAGAAAATGAGAAATAGTTTGTTGCATTGGAGGAAGCAAAACTGAGGGAGGGAACCAGACGCAGAGTGGTTCTCACTCTCACAGGCACAAATCCAAGCTTAAAAAAAAAAATCCGCTTTAAGGTGTCTAATTAAGGCCGCTGCTAGGTAAACAAAACTGTTTAAAACATGTTCATCATTAAAGTGTCCCTTGACAGAAGGACGAGGCAGCAGACTTGGCGACAGAAGGGAGAAGAAGAGAGGCATATGGCCCCCAGTTCTGTCCCCTGCTGACAGGCGGCCTAGCTGCAGCCCCCTTTCACGGCCGTCCTTACGCAGAGCAGATTGCAAGGGCTGAACTTTTCCATCTGCATCCAAGGCTCGTGTCCTCAACAATGTGGCAGCCATGTCGTTTTTTTTTTCCTTTTTCTTTTTTTATCCATCAAGGGGGTGGGGGGAGGGAAGAGAACATAGCAAAATGAGGAGGGGATGAACAACCAATAATCACAACGCAACCCATAAGGCATTGACTCGGCTACATTGCAGGGTATATTTTCCAGTGAGGATTGGACCATCCATCACTGGCCTTTATCCGGCCCCTTTCTGGTGGTTGCACAGAGCTCAAACACTGTTATAAAAATCTAAACGGCTTAATTGCTCTGCTGTAAACCTTTGCATATCAGAGATGTCATTCTATTGAGAAGTGACATTCGGGGTTTGTTACCGGGCCTCAACAATCACACCTGAACATCTCAGGAAAAGGGTTCAACACTCTCAACCTCATGCATAGTCCTGGATTGAATTCTAATCAGTGACAATGATGGGTTTTAAATACTATTGCAATTCAGATTTGCTTAGTTTCTTGTGATTTACTATCCGTGAACTTCCAATCGCTTCTGGGATTTTGGTAGAGAGAGAAAGAGAGAGACAGAATGGCTTTTTAGCTCCCTCTTGATTATAGTCATTATGGGCAACAAGCTTGTTATTACATCCTAGTTCTGGGGTGACATTTTAATTGTGTTTATTTGTGTTTGTCAAAATCTGAAAGGTCTCACAACTAACAAGTATAGGGATATCTTTGACTGAATTACTTTCAGTTCAGCCCTTTTTTTCCCCACTCTCTCAAAATGTTAAGCAAAGAGAAGGTCCTCAAATCTATTAAAAGCCCATCTTTACATTTGGTTTTTGTGCCCCAAGCAGTATATGATGTATACTTGATACTGTCCAGCTTGTATTTTCAGAATGGAAACTCCCTTGTTTCTCTCCTGTGCTCAGCAGCTGGCTTAGAGGAATATGAATTAGAATGGGAGGAGGGGCGGCGGTGGGTGGGAGGGAAGCAAAACCAAATACTTATGTGATACCAGCAGGAGATCTACTTTGGAGATAAATGAGAATAAGAGTTCATCAAAAGGTCCACAACATAGACTCACAGCAAAATTCATATACCCATCCTTGAATATATAAAGGCTATTTACAGTCCAATGTGGAGTAAATGTCTCTAAAGCAGTGGAACATGCTATTGTAGTAGATTTCTGCACTGAACCTTAGGCTGGTTTAGATCAAGGGTGAGCAATTAATTTTCCCAAGGGGGCACAGGAAAAACTGGGACTGTTATGGAGGGCTGAACCAATACGGCTGTGGAAGTACCTAGGCGTGCACGCACACACATAGGTAAATTTTAAAAAATAGCAGCCACCTTCAAAATAAAAGCAATCCATGTGGGTTGGATAGGGACAAGGGTGTAAAATGTCCAGGTCTGGATTAAATTATCTCTAGCAATCTTATGCTGAATATATTTCTTTAGAATGGGGTTGTGTGACTGCAGTTCTACAGAAGCTCTAGTGAAAAAGATTTCTGAATAAATACATGGTACTGTGTGTTATGGTTATAACTCTATGCTATTTTAATTCCTTGAATTCACACATATAAAATTTACCTTGTAAATATTCTTAAAGGCTTTTCAACACGCTGGGTTAAAATATTATCTCCCATTTTTGAGTTGGTACAGAACAGGCCATCAAATTTGCTGTCTCTCATGGAAACCTCTTACCTGCCCCCAACTCATGAATCTTCATTTTCAGAAAGTGTGTTCAGTACTGTAATTCCTTTCAAAGACGAAAATGGAGCTGGGATCAAGCCAGACAAACTGATCATCAACAAAAAGCAACTGCGTCTTGCAAGGATTTAATCCGTGCTTGTTTTGACCCTTCCAGATCCTTATACTTTCCAGGCATTAGGTTAGCATTGCCACACAGCATCTCTGGTCTGGTCTGGGATGCAGATGTAAAAATTGGGTATCATCAGCGTATTAAAATCTCATCCCCCAAAGTGACAGAAGATCTCCTCCAGAAGCTTCTTGTCAATGTTAAACAGCCCAGGGGGACTGGGAACCAAGCCCAATCAAATTCCATTTTGAAGTCACTACGTGCATGACCACTTTTCCTTTATGCATATAAATTGGAAGTGATCCCTTTAGAGAAAAAAAAAACTCCAGAATCATTGCAATTCAGTGCCTCCAAGCTCAAACTCTTGTTCACAGAGATATCATGGTCGGTGGTAACGAAGGGAATGAAAAGGTTTTAAAGGACCAGGATTGCTTCCCTCCCTCCCTCCAAGTCCCAACGAAAAGATCACCCCAAAGCAGTGGTGGGTTTCAAATTTTTTTACTACCAGTTCTGTGGGTGTGGCTTGGTGGACGTGGCATGGCTTGGTGGGCGTGGCTTGGTGGGCGTGGCAGGGGAAAGATACTGTAAAATCTCCATTCCCTCCCTAATCCAGGGGAAGGTTACTGCAAAATCCCCATTTCCTCCCGATCAGCTGGAACTTGGGAGGCAGAGAATAGATGGGGGCGGGGCCAGTCAGAATTTTTACTACCGGTTCTCCGAACTACTCAAAATTTCCGCTACCAGTTCTCCAGAACTGGTCAGAACCTGCTGAAACCCACCTCTGCCCCAAAGGCAACTAGTACTCTATCAGTCCCACATCCAGGCCTGAATTCTGACTGCAGTATGTCTCTAAAGGAAGGGAAGGTGGGGAACATCAGCTGCAGAGGTGGTATTCAGCAGGTTCTGACCAGTTCTGGAGAACTGGTAGCAGAAATTTTGAGTAGTTCAGAGAACCGGTAAATACCACCTCTGACTGGCCCCGCCCCCATCTATTCTCTGCTTCCCTAGCCCCAGATGATTAGAAGGAAATGGGGATTTTACAGTATCCTTCCCCTGCCACACCCACCAAGCTATGCCCACCAAGCCATGCCACGCCCACAGAATCGGTAGTAAAATGTTTTGAATCCCACCACTGATCAGCTGTTAGTTGTCTCAGAAGGCAGACTAAGAGATGGCTTCTTCTTCAGAAGGAAACCCACCATTTTAATCCAAACAATGTTATATGAATTTTAAGGGTACCATTAGTTATTAGCAATAAGAATTATTTTCTCTTATTTGATAACAACTCTTTTCAGCATATTATCAGTTAGCAGAGAAGGCATATATCAAGAAGGATTATACAGCAGGAAAAGCACTCGGGTTTCCTAAATTGTTTAATCTAACACACACACCCCTCAGTTTAGGATTATCCTAGGTTAAAATAATTAACACAGAAAACGAATCAGAAGACATCATTTCCTAAGAGAGGACAGTCTCTTAGAGAGGCTGATTCTGTCATGATTGTACATGTAGTTATGTTCTACTCCATAGGAGAATCAAAGGCAAATTAGCTGGTGACAGCCACTTTCTTATTTCATAAAGAGAGAAACAGAAGGGATTGAAAGACAAATATAGAAAAATTGGCCAACAAACAATAGAATCGTAGCTAAACATCTTTCATTATTTTTCAAATAGAACAAAAGTTGTTGTACCTAAAGATAAGGTCTATTTAAAAATATGTTAAAGCAGGGTAGAGGTGAAATCCAGCAGGTTCTGACAGGTTTTGGAGAACCAGTAATGGAAATTTTGAGCAGTTCGGAGAACCGGTAGCGGAATTTTTGAGTAGTTCTGAGAACCAGCAAATACCACCTCTGCCTGGCCCCAGAGTAGGGTAGGAATGGAGATTTTGCAATATCTTTCCCCCAGGAGTGGGGAGGGAATGGGGATTTTGCAGCATCCTTCCCCCAGGAAATGGGGAGTGAATGGGGATTTTTCAGTATCCTTTCCCTGGAGTGAGGTGGGAATGGAAATTTTGCAATATCCTTCCCCCAGGAGTGGGGAAGGAATGGGACTTTTGCAATATCCTTCCCCTGCCACGGCCACCAAGCCGCACCCACCAAGCCACACCACGCCCACCAAGCCACACCCACAGAACCCAGTAGTAAAAAAAATTGGATTTCACCACTGGAGCAAGGTAGTAAAACGTGTTCCCTCCTTGGTGGAGATTTGATCTTCTCTACCTTGTTGGAAGCCTGGAGCAAAGTTGATGTCAAAACACAGGGGAGACATGGTGGATATGAAAAGAGTTCAGGAAGCAATTTAGAGATGAAAAAGGAAAAAGCTGTGAGGGGAAAAAAAGTTTGACATGTTTATTGTTTTTATTATTTTTGCTGTATGCCACCCACATTTTGTGGGATGGATGGCTAATCATTTATTTATTTATTTATCTATCTATCTATCTATCTATCTATCTATCTATCTATCTATCTATCTATCTATCTTTCTGTCTTTCTGTCTTTCTGTCCATCTGTCCATCTGTCCATCTGTCCATCTGTCCATCTATCCATCTATCTATCTATCCATCCATCCATCCATCCATCCATCCATCCATCTATCTATCTATCTATCTATCTATCTATCTATCTATCTATCTATCTATCTATTGCCTGCCTGCCTGCCTGCCTGCCTGCCTGCCTTTATTAATTTTACAATTAATACCACAGCAAATATATCATCCTCCTATTTCCCTCATAAGAACAACAACCTTGTAGGCTGTGGGTTGAGAGTGTGACTGGCCCAAGTCAACCAGCTGGCTTTCATAGCTAAGGTGGGACTCGAACTGTATTTTTTATAAATGAATAAATAAAATGGCTATTTTGTAGGGTAGGTAGTAACCAGAGGGAGGGCTCTGTCAACATTTCCAAAATATATTTCTGATCACAGCTACAAAATGTCACTTGATTTCCCCCTCAAGACAACTGGTTGTGAAGAATAACAGGTTCTACACACCTTGGGGCTATTTTTTGTAGTCTCAGAATAAGAGGAAAATGGCTACTATACAATTATAGCTAATGATGTCCTAATGATTGAAGGTAAGAAAAGGACAATTCCTTTGGGGGCAAAAGAGAAAAAGATATTTTGCATAGGGAGGAAAGAAGATTTTATATAGTTAAGTGCAAGTGAGACCAGGGTCTAAGACTGAGTGACATATGGAAAAAGAGGTAATACATCTGAAAAAGTGGTAATACATCTGAAATGAATTGAATATGAATGGATCTCCGCCAATCCCCCAAAGGAGGATACCCTTATGGATGAAGGCAATGCCCTTATGCTTTAAATCTCCTTGCAAGAAGTTTCCCATTATTGTGTATCAGAGTACACAGATGTGTACCCATCAAAGAGCACATAATCCTAATGGAGAAATACGGCATATGTCAACCTTTGGTGTCTTCTCAGACAGAAGTATTTTATTGCTAGGGTTCAGCTATCTGGCTTTTCAGGGACTCCAAATCTCCATGTTTAAGTGTCCCTGCTTTCTGAAACTGCCACAGGCAAATTGTTGCTCCCCCGATTTTGTTCTCTTCCTTGCATTTGTGGAAATTCTTTATGTATTTATTATTAGGAGATATAATCTTGACTCATCAAGGTTGACTCAACCTGCCATCTTTCTGAGGCCAGTAAAAGGAGGACCCAGATTGTTGGGGGCAATATGCTAATAACGCTTACATTGTAAACCCCCCAGAGAATGCTGTAAAGCACTATGGGGTGGTATATAAATCTAAACACTATTGCTATGTGTAAATGTGTGTGTGTGTGTATACAAAATGGAAAAAGGAAGTACAGCCTTCCCAAGCTGATTCTTTCCAAACATGTTGGTTTTCATTTGCATAATTGCCACATTAACTAGGATGATTGTAAATGGACGTTGCATTTTATATTACATGGCAACCAGTTGAAAGAGGTTAAGAGCCTGCCTTGCCTTGAGCTGGGCTATTGATTCATTTGTACGAAACAATATTGTACTACATTGTTTTGGTTTATAATAATATTATCCATAAATATGAGCAATATTTTTGTTTCTTTGGTTTTACCTTACTATGTCGATTAAACCAAGAAAACAGTAAGGCATGAGTTCTATCTTAATGTGATATGCAACTTCAAGATTTCTTTCTCAATCTGTTGATAATAGATTATATCCAGTAATTGAATGGCAATCAACTGCTTTATCACATTGTCTATGACATTGTCGTTTGTACTATCTACCCAGCAGGAGGATATGATACAAATGAGCTTGAGCACCTTTACATAATTTGCACTATCATGACCATAACCATGGTGACATGGATTTCCTCAGAAACATTTATGATCGATTTCCAAAATTTCCTTCAATTGCAACTTTGGAAAAGAGACGACAGGGATCAAATCAGAGAGTTTATTTATTAGATTTTTATCCCATATTTATAAATAACTCAAGGTAGTGAACATACATGATGCTCATTCCTCTTTCTATTTTCCCCAAAACAACCACCTGGTGAAGTAGGTTGGGCTGATAGTGATTGGTCCAAAGTCATCCAACTAGTTTTCATGCCTAAGGCAGGACCTGAATTCATAGTCTCCTGGTTTCTAGGTCAGCACCTCAACCACAACACCAAACTGGCTATCATCTGTCTGTCTGTCTGTCTGTCTGTCTGTCAGTCAGTCAGTCAGTCAATCAGTCAGTCTTATCTATCACCTACCAGTTATATCTATCTATCTATCTATCTATCTATCTATCTATCTATCTATCTATCTATCATCTATCTTGTCAGATATTGCCTACGTATGATGCCCCAGGCACCAGAAGGGGTTA
>WNWU01000005.1:5614886-5712891 GCA_012654045.1 Ptyas mucosa
AGAAGAAGAAGAAGAAGAAGAAGAAGAAGAAGAAGAAGAAGAAGAAGAAGAAGAAGAAGAAGAAGAAGACTTATTATGTTCTCATTGTCAATTCTGAAACATGCATGGTATCTGGGCATCACTGGAAACAAACAATATTGATTGCATATGGCACTTCCGGTGGGACCGCGATATCGCCAGACGCTTCTTTCCGAAGCGCCAACCCAGGGCTCCGTAGAACCGCAAGAACAGCGACTATCAGCTGTCTTGCAGTTTGGAAACTTTCCTCCTGGTAAGAGGGGGAAAAGTGAGTAGACGGGTGGGGTAGAGCTCCCTAAGAGCACCAGATTTTACCCATAATCTGGCGCTCGAAGATGAGAGCTCCCCGCTAAGCCTGTCAGTACTCCAGACCCTGGATGTCTCTGCTTTGCAGAGCTAGATGTCGTGGCCATCCCAGCAACCAACTTTAAATAAATATTTTTGAATTGAGCTGGCGGAGCATAAGCAGCAAGAATAAAACAGCAAGTATTTTCTTTTTTTTTTTAACTCCAAAGATTTACCTTCTTTAAAAGATTTTCCTTATGCAGAGCAAGTGAAAGCAAGATGGCGTTTGAGTTTCAACGGGGCGTGAAGAAGTGAAAGTTAAAAGCAATTATTGATAAGCCCCTGTTTGGAACGTAAAACTCTATTCTGAAAAGTGGATTAACCAAGAAAGGAAGTAATTATAATAATTGAAGCAGTAATATAAATTACAAATTGCAAGGGGTCTTTTTTTTCTTTCTTCTTTTTGATACTTTTTTCCCCCTGTCCTTTTGGAAGGGAAAGAAGGGGGGTAAGATGGCTGGTCTTTTTGAAAGCAAAGAAAGTAAAGAAGGGTTAATTAACCCTCACATATGGTCTGATTTTGAGGAAGTTCTGAGCTCAATTACCTCTGCTTTATTGGGAAAAATTGATACTTTATTTCAAGCTTTTCAAGCTGTAAACAATTAAATACATGGAAATACTGAGTTGCAATCTAGCAGTGGGGGATTGACTGAAGAGCTGGGAGAAGGAAAAAAACAACAACAACAGCCTATAGTAGTTTTGGAGAGCAAAATGGATGCTTTGCAGAATAAGGAGCAAGAAATTTTGGGAGCTGATGAGACTTTGGCTATACGAATTCTTTGTTACAAAGTCCAACCTGCAGTTAAAGAGCTGCTTTCAGAAGAAGTTATACTTTTGCAAAAATTTTATAATATGCAATCCCAAAAAATGCAAGATTATATTGGAGTTAAAAAAGGCAGAGGAATTAGAGGTAAGAAAAGAGTTCATAAAAAGGAGAAGAAGAAAGACTGGAGACAAGGAAAATAATCCTGCTTGATGAGATAATGGTCCTTAAAAAGTATTGTTTAAGTGCTTAAAGATTTTGAACTTTTGGAAGAAAACATCCAACAGCTTAATGCCAGTTAACTAAGCGACGAGCGATGATGAGGAGGTAACCTACAGTTGTATTGGAATATTTTGAGAAGAATAAACAGATCACTGCAATGCTGGTGTGTTGGGTTGTGAAATAAGCCTTGACCTGAGTGATCTGGAATATTTTATTAAGGACTGTAATAAATTTGGACTTAATTGTATTTGCAGAAGTTTTAATGAATATAGTAAATTGGAGTTTTCTGCTTGAAGGTAATAAATATAAGGCAAAAGGACTACGGGCCTAGGGCAATTGCAGCTGATCTGGTGGTTTCCCTAATACGTCTGATGAATTTATTAATCTAATTTTTGGCTGGATTTGATGGATATTATTTGATATACAATTACAAAGTCACTCGGGGTTTTTTTTTTATATAAAGAAGTATTTTTTATTTAGGTGGGTAGACGCAAATGAAGACATTCTAATTGCTGTTGGAAGACGTGAACATAAGATTAACAACTGGTTTAATCTAGTATGAAGAATTTAAATGTTTTATATAGCTACTAAATGATGTTTTTAGTTGATTTGTTAATATGTACTGATAAACTAATAAGAGGTTTGATTACTGCTTTTTAGCTAGAAAATGTTTTTTTTTAAAGTGTTTTAACTATAATTGGACCTTAATGGTTTAAAAGTGGAGGACGGAAGAGTTTATATAATATTTTATTTTAAATTTGGGGGTTTTGAATGAGGTTTCTTTTTTTGTTTTCAATGAAAGAAGTTATAAAATATCTTGTTAAACTGTATAGATTTAATAATCTGCTAAGTATGTATTAGTTAAATTGAGTAATGATAGGTTTGATTAGGTAATATTTAACTGTTTTATTAACTGCTTTAATTATAAATGGATACTAATTCTGTTAAATTAGATGGAATAAGAAGAAAGAAGACTTGCTTTCCTTTTATTTACTTGCTTAATGATTATGATAAGTGAGAGATGGAGTTGAATTTAGGGGATTTAAGATGTATTTTATATTTTGTATTTGCTCTGGGAAGTCGGGGGGGTGGTTGGGGAGGGGGGGAAATGTATGTAAAACTTTTAAAACTTTTTCAATAAAAAAAATATTGATTGCATATGGAGCATATACATAGCAGACTAACACACTCACTCTTTATAGGGATAACGAGAATTAGAGTCATTTGTGCCCTTCTCCATCTTTCTTAGCTCTTTGAGAGTGGATTGAAAGAGGATCATAGCTTAGTGATACAGGTCCTGATTTACCTTGCAGAAGGCCCAAGATTTAGTCTGCAGCATCTTCAAGGAAGACAGAAAAGTTCTGGTTCGAAAGCCTGGAAAGTAGGCTGTGTGTAAATCAGGCAAAGCATAATCCAGATTTATGAGATTGTATCTAAACGAACTGGGAGATCCAGTCCAATTTAGAATTCTGAATCAGATGGTCAAACGATTGTGAACCGGATTGTGAAATCAGATTCAAAAACTCCATCCCATTCAGAAAAACTGAATGGATGTGCAAAAGTCAATCTAATCTTGAATCGGATGAGGATTGAGGATTTAATCCAAAAGAACAATCCAATTTGGAGATTTGGTTTAGCTCTCCTTTAACCGAATCTTCACACCACTCCCTTAAAAAAAACCTTGTTAGGCAGTCTTGAGAACCCTGGTAGAAGCAACAACACGTCACAAAGCAGTTTCTCCTGTTTGTATGTGCTAATGCTTTTGAAGGCAGGGAAGGAAGCTCGTAACCCTCATATCATCTGTGCTGAAGCTTCTGACTGGCCACTGTAGGGAACAGGATGCTGGATCCTTGGTTGAATCCAGCAGAGCTCTTACTGTATGTTCTAAATGATGTCTTTCCTTGGCAAGTCCCTTTCTTTGGGTTCATTGATTATAACATCCCTCTGCTGCTTGGCAACTCGCTCCTGACAGGATGGCGGTAACATTTGTTAAGAGACAGGCTTCTTTCCAAGGGTCCAATTCCATATCCCTCCAAGTTTTCAGGAACAAATGAGAAGACAGATAGGCATTTAATGAACCTCAATGTAACCTGTGTGGAATAATCTTTCCACTAATCTCCAAACTTCTTTCTTATCAGCCTAAGCAGCAGCAGGACTTAAGTCTCTTGTTTACACTTTATTAGCTACAGATTGTAAATGTTTTATGAGACGCTGAGCTTGCAGCATTACTATTTTATTAGAACATTGAATATCTTGGGTTCATTGTCGTCTTGTTGGCAAGCTCCATTTCAGGGAGGGAGGTGGGTGGGAAGTACCTACTGTATTTGCTTCATGTAAATGACAGTTCAGTAACTTGAAAGATTTGAACTGCTTGTCTAATTACTCTCTTTTTCTCTCTCCCATTTAGGTAAATGGGGAAATTGCAAGTTTGAAAATGCACATCTGGACTCGGTTGTTGCAATGCAACATTCTCCAAGTTGGTGTACTCCAGATGGGCATTCCCCAGCTCTACAGTAAGCCTAACAGAGCTGGTCTGCAGTATCCAGTTGACCATTAGATGGCAGCAAAGACATACAGAAAACCCCATAACTGCAACTATTGTAATTCTTGGATTTTTGCAGGCAAGGATTGGAATTTAACACTGCATTTCAGCCAGTGTATTAGTTGAAGATGTGGGAATATGAAGGCCAAGAAGGATGGAGGAAAGACTGTGGTATAACTCTTCTGAATCCAGCAGTATTTCTGTGCTGACCTTAGGAACCATAGTGCTAGTTTCCTTCAGAGGAAGGCAAACAGATTCTGTTGATATTCCGTATCTGCACTAGTGACTTACAGCTTTTTAAACATTATCTAATCATCCATGGTTCTAACAGTAATAAAAAACCAAACTTTTCCATAATCCATAATGTACACTGCCCAAAAGAGCCTTGGTAGCACAGTGGTCTAAAGCACCCTGTTATTAACACCAGTTGCCTGCAATTATTGCAGGTTCGAATCTCACCAGGCTCAAGGTTGACTCAGCCTTCCATCCTTTCTAAGGTAGGTAAACTGAGGACCCAGTTTGTGGGGGCAATAAGCTGACTTTGTAAAAGTATGAAGGCTATTGCTTAGCGCATTGTAAGCCGCCCTGAGTCTCTGGAGAAGGGCGGCATATAAATCAAATTTTAAAAAAAAATTCCTTGCTTTGTCAGCCTAGAATATATATATAGCTGAAACTAATCCTGGAGATTTTTCCTTCTTCACAATAGTGAATTGTGCCTGTGTCACATTTTTTGGTGTGTACAGAATCCACATTCCCCCCCCCCCCAAAAGCAAAACCAGAACCCAACCACCCCCCCAAAAAACCCTTTAGTTAATTGAATCAACTGAATGACTGATTAAAATAAATTGCCTGCCAAACAAAATGCCCCATTTATAAAATTATTTGGTCTTCCATCTGTATATACCATTCTCTCTCATGTACACACATCACTGTCACATAGAAAAGCATAATCCCAGGGTCTTCAGTTGTATGGACACATGCACACACATGCACCATCCATCCATCCAGAAAAAGCAGTCAAAGGAACATGGGGGGGGGGAGAGAATTAGAGGTGGGGAGGAAAGATAAAAGTAGAAACACAAAAGAATGGAGATGAAAGAAGGGAGATAACTGGAAAGGGAAAAGATTGAAAAGAAGAGACGTTAGCTCTCTTTAGGCATTATAGAAAGAGTTAAAGGGTTACAAAAAGAGTTACATTCATGTCAAGAAGCCTCTTCCACCAGTTATTGTTGGGCATTCCTTGTTTTTTAACAACAGTATCTGTATCACTTTGTACCTTACCTCTCTTGTCTCCTTATTCTTAATAATATAAGCAAATGTAAGCATAAAGGTAAAGGTTCCCCTCACACATATGTGCTAGTCGTTCCTGACTCTAGGGGGCGGTGCTCATCTCTGTTTCAAAGCCGAAGAGCCAGTGCTGTCCCAAGAGGTCTCCGTGGTCATGTGGCTGGCATGACTAAATGCCAAAGGCACACGGAACGCTGTTACTTTCCCACCAAAGGTGGTCCCTATTTTTCTACTTGCATTTTTAAAGTGCTTTTAAACTGCTAGGTTGGCAGAAGCTGGGACAAGTAACGGGAACTCACCCTGCTACGTGGCACTAGGGATTTGAACCACTGAACAGCCGGCTTTTTGATCGACAAGCTCAGCATCTTAGCCACTGAGCCACCATGTCCCAACATTACAGATACAGCTACATTATTCATATTAAACAGCTGCTACATATCTATGCTGAGAGAGTTTTTTTTTCTTTGCTCTTTCTTTTTGTTAGAAAGTTGGTTCCAGGTGTTCAGAATAAAAGATAAGTGTGTACCATTGTACACATTATATTGTTTCCATGCCGATGTCTGTTTTTGTGTTACAACAAACTAAAACCACAAAATAAAGGTGAATGATAGCACCTTAAAATGTCCTAAAGAAGACTGTTAACTTCTATTATTGATTGATTAATTATGTTTCCCCTTTTATCTTGGGGATCAAGTGAGCACATGTAGCTTTGTCAACAATAATGCTATAAAATGTAAGTAAGTTCAGGCTCAGATCCACCCTGGTACGCTTTGCCATTTGATACCTAGCTTTGTTCTGTGCCAGGATTTTATAAATTCTAATAAATTTGTATGTTATAATAAGAATATATTTAACACCAGATAAGCTACCTAAGATGTATAAAGGCATGTCAAATGAATGTTGGAAGTGTAAAAATAAATAAGGGACTTTTTATCATCTATGGTGGACATGTGATAAAGCAACAAAATTTGAGAGCATGATTCACACTAACACAGAATTCTAACACAGAAAATCTTGAAAATGGAGCTAGAAATGAAACAAGAATTTTTCCTTTTGGGTCTATTGGAAAAGGAACTGGAGAAAAAATTTGGAACTTTGTTACTAATATATGTTGACAGCAGCAAGACTATTGTATGCACAAAAATAGAAAGATTCTCGGAAGAATGGATACAGGAGTTGATGGAGTTGGCTGAAATGGCAAAACCGCCTACTCTGATTAAAGAAAGGAACATGAGTACTTTTTGTTTCCACCTGGAAACCGCTTCTGAATTTCGTGCTTGATGTGGAAAAGAATGCAACTTTGACTTTGGGTTTTATAGATTAGATTGATAGATCTTTATAGAAATGACTTGCTCATATTATTATGGAAAAACAAAAAGCCGTGGTTTGATGTCAATGCCTTATTCTACTGCAGCAGAGAGAGTCGGAAGTCAAAGCTTTTTTTTCTTTTCTTTTTCCTATCTTTTCTCACTTCCCTTTCCCCTTTTCCCTCTCCCCTCACTGCTCTTCTATTTACTTTTGTATTTTGCATTTTATAACATAATAAAAACTATTTGAGAAGGATATATCTGAATAACAAAGTGGCCACCTATAGTCGGAAGAGTAATTCTGGGGTGCTATTGTCACATTTTCAGCTTATTGGCATTAACATGAATCAATAACTCTGCCTCCCCTCCCAATACCTATAATTGAAAGTCACCAAAACCATCCACTTCCACTGAACAACAATCCGTGCCTTCAATTCTATATATCATCTAACAGTCAGTCATATAGATTTGGAGAGTCACCTCTTCATCACTGATAAAACAGACAGCTAAAACATTTTAAGGAATCAATCTACAGCAATCAACATGCTTAAATTTCCATTTTTCTCTTTTGATAAATAAATTGTGTTGTACAAAATATCATGATTTACACAAAGCTAATTTTGATTAGCATATGAGAGCTATGTGTTTTTGCATATTTCCCCCCTATTTCATTTTGCATATAACATTTCAGATACAGGTACAAAATACATGTTAAGCAGCTGCTATATGTCTATGCTGAGATTTTTTTTTCCTTTGCTCTTTCTTTTTTTTTAGAAAGTCGGTTCCACATCTCCAGAATAAAAGATAAGTGTGCTATCATTGTACACACCTATAATTTTCTCCTGCAAATGTCTGTTTTTGTGTAACAATAAACTAAAATCACAAAATAAAGGTGAATGATAGCATCTCAAAATGCCCATAAGAAGACTGTGTATTTCTATTATTGATAAATTAATTACATCTATCTTCCCCCTTTTATCTTGAGGCTCAAGTGAGCACATGTAGCTTTGTCAACAATAATGCTATAAATTAGTGCTGAGTGTGAATACATGTATTGCTTCTCACTAACAATCTCAATGCTAGTTCAGGAATTTAACCTTTTAAACTTGTTCATATAAAGCCAGCTCGTTTACTTCTGGATTTACTTCTGAGATGCATTTTTTTTTCATTCACTTATTTTAGAAAATATTTCTGCCCATTCCCAAATTACAGAAGAGTAAAGACTCTCATCATTTAGTGACCACAATTAAGACCGAGCATTCAGACTCAGTTATTAAGCAAGACAGTTGCTAAAAGAAATCACTTAGTGCTCTTATCTCAGCTTTGCTTTGCTTTACAGGTCATAAATGCAGGGACTGATTGCAAATTTGCTTCTTCATCACCATTGTAACGTCAAACAGTCATCAAAGGAGAATTGCCTGTAACAGAAATACAACAATATAAATCAAGACTTTAAATCGGAAGCGTAAATAAAATAAAACAAATAATAAGCGTAAAAAGCTTTTTGGCAAAAGCATGTGATTCAGTGTTGGTCTATATTCTCATGCAGTGTTCTCCAGATTTGATGGTCTCCAAAATGATTCAATGGATCATCTAATGGCCATGCTGGTTGAGAATGACAGGAATTGTAGAAGGAGCCATTCTGAGATTCTTATGTTTAGCAAGACAATCCTTCCTAAAGAATAGTTGCAAAGAAATAAGACATTGTGGAAGTCAGTTTTCTCCCACGGGATCCCTAATTGTATGATTTGGATACTGTTAATAGAGAAAACAAGATTCTCTGCACATATTCAAAGTTTGTGCTATTTTGAAGAAAACTCGTGCATTGTATAAAGGTTTATAAGGCTACTCCCACATAAATTTTCACTGTTTTCAAATATTGGTAGGTAAATGGCTACAGTTACTCTGAAAGGTTCCCATTTTATTTTATTTTTTTAAATAAAAATCCACTGTAAATAGAATCTATCCGTTCTGGGTGAATTGTGAACTTGCAGTATTCTCAGCAGACCAAACTAGTCCCCCAATTTTTTTTTTTTAAATCAGCTGACTTTGCTGTCCTATATTGCCCTCTTCTGGTCACTGTCAAATATAATGGCAAGAGCTGGGTTTCTCAGAAGAATTCTGAATTTTTATATCAGGAATCCTTTCCTATTAATTATTTCTTTTAATAAAATTTGTTAGTCAGAGAAGATGCTACCATATCCTTTCCACTTTTACTGCCCTAGAGTAACACAACTCTTCCTACAATGAATTACAGCTAAAAAGAAATTTGGTTTCAATTAATTAATGTCATATGGGTTCAAATAGTTGAGGAAATATTAAAATACTATAGCTATAAGCAGCCATTAATCTCCTTCACTTCTTTTAATCCTCTAAACAGAGCTTTTGGTATATAACATGAAATATAGAAAATAACTACAAGGTAGCTTTTTCTCCCCGTTTTCCATAGCTGTTTGATTTGTTCCTTCAAAAATAAATGTAAAACTATTCTTTAATGCTGAGATTTTAGCTTTCGTGTTTCATATTATTTATGTCTAATGCTTTTATAAATTGCTCTTGGTCTACTTTTCCAGTGTTATTAAAGGAATGAGCAACACATGCAAATTATAAATAATTTTACAAATGTTGGCTGAGCAATGACTTTGTGTGCACAAACTGAAGGCAAGACGTTACAAAAGACAGACTTGAGAGAACAGAATGGGAGAAAAATTTTCACTCCATGTTGAAGAGAACTTTACATGACTAAACCCTTAAGGTGGAATGGAGGAAGGGAAGGAGGGAGGGGAGGAGCAGCAGGAGGAGACTTAAGATGTTTGTGGGAGAGGTTCAGGTGCAAAGAATTAGGATCACACATTAGTTCCAGTTAAGAAGATTTATTGCTGAAATCAATTCACAAGAAATTAATCAACTAATGGTTAGTACTAAAGTGGCGCTAGATAAGAGTTAACTGAATTCAAGGGGGCATGGACTTGGATCACCTGTGGAAATGTATCATGTTTCCCCGAAAATAAGACTGGGTCTTATATTAATTTTTGCTCCAAAATACACATTATTTTCCGGTTAGGTCTTATTTTGGGGGAAATATGGTATTAAATACCGCCTAGCTGACAATCTTAACTGGAGATTATTTTGGGGGTAAGGTTTATATTATGAGCACCCTGAAAAAATTATGCTAGGGCTTACTTTCTGGTTGGGTCTTATTTTCAAGGAAACACTGTAACAACTCCAGTCTGATTACCTTTCATAACTCTGGCCCCAAGTTCTATCTCTCTTTCTCCTAAAGGGAAGAAACCAGTGGTGGGTTCCTCCAGGTTCGGCCCGGTTCGGCCGAGCCGGTAGCGGTGACGCTATTACGTCACCAAACTGGTTCCCTTTCTTCGGGAGCTGGGCCCCCCCCCCCCCCCCCCCGCTATTCCGCCTTATATTTCTTCTTTTTTCGCCCAGCTGAGAGGTGCGGCAGAGCAGATTGCTGCACCTCAGCTGGGAAGATTCGCAACGTGCTTGCGCTTGCGAAGAGGCGATCGCGCGCAAAGCGCACACACAAAGAGAACCGGTAGTAAAGCCGGTTAGAACCCACCACTGGAGGAAACCCTGCCAAGATGGCAACCATGATCATGTGATTAAGGTTCCCTTTAATGTACAACATGCATACAAAGAGGGCAGTGTTCCAATTGTGTGGCAGTAGTTTTTTTTGTACCTTGCCTTTTTTGACAAATGTGTACACATCTCCCACTCTCTACAAACCCCCTGCATAGACTTAAGCAATTTAAACTTGTAGGATGTCATGTAAGTTTCAGGTCACACATGTCAGATAAATTCTGCCATTTACAATTTACGTGTCCAATTTATAGCAATTTATTTTATTATTTTTTTTAAAAAAACTGTAAAATGGTATCTAAAAATACAGTGTAATGATGACAAAGGGCAGATAAAAGAGAAAATGACTTCCTGAAGGAAGTGCCCATGTCATTTGCTCTGTTATACATTTGAATATCTGACTGACTGACTGACTGTGTTATGTGCTATCAAGTGCTATCAAGTCATATTTTTTTTTACTCCTGGACCAATCATATAGACCATGGGTCCTCAAACTATGGCCCGCGGGCCACATGTGGCCCTCTGAAGCAATTAATCGGCCCGTGGAGCACCACGAGGTTGCCCCACCCACCCTTGCCTTCAGAGCGCCCTGTGGGCTGGAACCGAAAGGTAAGCTCAATGATTTTGGCCTGCAGAATGCTTCTGGAGGTGGGGGGGGGGTGAAAGAAGACCAAAAACCAGGCAAAAATGGACTTCCCTGCCTCCAGAAGAGAGAGAGAGAGAGAGAGAAAGAGAGTAAAAGAGAGGGAGGGAAGGAGAGAAGGAAAGAGAGAGGGAATGAGAGAAAGAAAGAGAGGGAGAGGGAGAGAGAAAAGAGAGAAGGAGAGAGAAAGAGAGAGGGGGAAGAGAGAAGGAGAGAGAGAAAAACAGATAGAAAGAGAGAGGGAGAGAGACAAAGAAAGAGAGATAGACAGAGAGACAGAAAGAGAGAGAAAGAGAGGGAAAGAAGGAGAGAGGGAGAGAGACAAAGAAAGAGACAGAGAGAGAGAAAGAGAGAAAGAGAGACAAAGAGAGAGAGTGGGAGAAGGAAAGAGAGAGAGAGAAAGAGAGACAAAGTAATAGAGAGAGACAGAGAGAGATTTCTCAAGCTCCTTGGGGCTGAGAAGAATTTCTGCAAAACTGAGTTTCCTGAAGTGGACCACTAGATTCCCAAACAATTGAAAAAACGATCTAGTAAAAAGAAAAGGCAACCAAAAGAGCAACATGCAAACAAAAGCAAATAAAACAACCCCAGGAGCAAAACAAATTAAAGTTTAATTTGTGTGCATTGTTCAATGGACTGTTAAATTGGCCACGCCCAGCTAGACACATGACCACCTAGCCATGCCCACCCAGCCAATCCAGGGGCCCAACAGTCTGAGGGACTGTGAATTGGCTCCCTGTTTAAAAAGTTTGAGGACCCCTGATATAGACAAACCATTGTTTCTCCATGCTAACCTGGTTTTAAGGTCTTTGAGTAACATTTAATGAGCTTTAAATGAAGTTCATAGGTTCAGTTTAGGTTCACTACTTTGCTTCAGTTGCAAAGAAGCAAAATTCTGCAATTACTGCATAGAACATTGTTATGTAAGAGTCGTTGGTATTTACTAGATTTTTGTAATATAATTCATGACAGCTCAAGCAACTTCTCCCTTCTCCCTGATATTTTTAATAGTCACCATATAATGGACTTGATATCATTTACTCATTTCAGTTGGTGGGGGGAGCAAGATGCCATTAAATTAAATTGCCACATTTCATAAACTAACTTATTCTTATGCCTTCTTTCAATGAAACATTTTTTATTCATTCCCCTAGATCAATTTCAGAATTCTAGTCCTAAAGTTAAGTAATAAACTAGTACAGCGTGTAAGATTTAATTAGGGATCTGCTTCTGACCAAACTAATGAACCATTTCTGTGGTAATTATTAATTGATTAGAATATTTCTATCTGCTTTCCCTATTTTAAAGAAAAAAATACCCACAACAGCCCACATCAACATTTGAAAATAATCAAACATAAAACATTTAAATTCCTTGTTAATTTATATTACTCTGAATAATTTACTGTTAATCAGAAAACTTACAGACAAGTTTTAAAAGACTAGTTTCACATCTACAATCTGCCATTGTGTGAACTGATCATTGACTTCCATCTTCTGCTTCCAAGTTGTGTGGCTTTTTTAAAAAAGCTGATTATTAATCCATATGGGATGGTTGGTAATCCATGAACCTCTGATCACATATGGATTTGACTCAAAAAAATGAAATAAAAATAAAAATGTGCCCTGTGTAGTCATGGAAGGCTCCTTAATGCATTTACCTTTTTTTGGTAAACTTTTCTTTCTGTTCAGTTAATCAGTCTGATCAAAACACATGATTTCTCAGCGCTAATGGAGAAGTCCACATCTCCAGTGACTCTGCTTGAAATAGTGGAGTTATACAGAAAATCTGTGAGCAATAGAAGGTTCTCTGTATCTAGGGAAATAAGTTGTTTCCCATTCTTCCTATGGCTGCTCTTCTCAAGAACATTAGACAAGTGAATAAAGTATATCTGTGTCTGAGTATGTGAATAAAGTTATGTGGACAACTATCTGTTTGCAACCCACCACCGCTAGCTGGTATACCAATGGATGGCAGCCTTATAGACCAAAATTGTTACTCACCTTCATCATAAGAAAAATTCTTCTGTTGTGACTGATAAATGTATTAAGAACAATTTCCCAAAAGTATTTTTATGGTTTAAGAACATAACCTTCTTTTGACAGGTTTATTTACATTCCTCCCTCAACTTTAAAACATTTTAAGGACAGAAATCAAGATTGTTCTTCATTACTTGATAAATGGGTTATTTTTATCAGTTTATTTGCAGCAGATGCTATACTGTTTGGCCTATAACTTCCTGAATTCTGTTCAGTCCTTTAAAAAAAAATGGAGATATGTTGGCTGTTTCCCAGTCTTTGAGTATGGAGGACACCTTAGGCAACTTATGCATTTTTGTTTAAAGGTCAGTTGTTTCACAGTCCAGGTGTGGCAACCTGACAGGGACTTTTCCTGCATTCCTGCCAGCCATACTTCCTTCAGTTACATAAGCATGCCACTCACTTTGGTGCTGGTTTAATTAATCTCAAGAGGCTACACAAAGGGAGAGTTGTAAGTATGAGTAAGGTAAAGGTAAAGGTTCCCCTCGCACATATGTGCTAGTCGTTCCCGACTCTAGGGGGCGGGCTTATCTACATTTCAAAGCTGAAGAGCCAGCGCTGTCCGAAGATGTCTCCGTGGTCATGTGGCCAGCATGATTAAACGCCAAAGGCGCATGGAATGCTGTTACCTTCCCACCAAAGATGGTCCCTATTTTTCTACTTGCATTTTTTATGTGCTTTCAAACTGCTAGGTTGGCAGAAGCTGGGACAAGTAATGGGAGCTCACACTGTTACGCGACACTAGGGATTCGAACCGCTGAACTGCCGACCTTTCTATTGACAAGCTCAGCGTCTTAGCCACTGAGCCACCGTGTCCCTGTGGTGTCCTTTAAGTATGAGTACCCTACCCCAAACCTGAGTTTCAATGTTGACAAGGGAGAAACAAATACCACTAGGCTCCATATTTCTTGGAAAATGTCAGCTATAAATCCTCCAAGATTTATAGAGACAACTCAAAATGTTCCTGTAAATTTAAAAAGTATAATCAGGTTGAGCTGCAGGTATGTTTTTATCAGAGAAAAAGGAAGGCCTGGAGCGGGTCACTCTTTTCCTCTCTTCTGAACTCCATGAACTGCTTCCCTGAGGGAAGTTCTGTCTCTGTGCTAAAACATTTATTGACTTGTCTTTAGTTTCTGTTCAGGTCACGAATACTTAGAGGTTAAAAACTGGCCGTGACCACTTTAAGGATAAGGAGAATGCTTACTTCTTTAATGAATACTTCTGAATGATTAGGGACTTTGAGGTCAGGCCAGGCGAGAAGTTTGTCTGGGGATGTAGTTTTTTCCTTAAGAAATGATGGTCATATTTGTCTTCTTCCCATTCAAAAGCTTCGTGTATAAACAAAAGTCCTTCAATCTTATAAGCTACACTTCTGCATAGACATTTTGATGAAATACAATGAGCATAAAACAGATGAGCTATTTTTAAAAAATTATTATTATTTACATTGAAGGTCAAGGCCAACCGAAGACATTACAGTTTGAGGTAAAGGACAAGATGTCTCTTCCCCAAGATCAGTGGTGAAATTCAAATTTTTTACTACCGGTTCTGTGGGCATGGCTTGGTGGGTGTGGCTTGGTGGACTTGGCAGGGGAAGGATACTGCAAAATCTCCATTCCCATCCCACTCTGGGGCCAGCCAGAGGTGGTATTTGCTGGTTCTCTGAACTACTCAAAATTTCCACTACCGGTTCTCCAGAACCTGTCAGAACCTGCTGGATTTCACCCCTGCTCAAGATTATGTACAAAAACCAACTGCCTGTCAGAATTTACCTTTTCTGACTTAGAGAGAGATCTCAGCACATTAATGGTTGTCTGCCAACAAATATATTTGCTTTGTTCTGCACCTAGTTTCATGCAAAATGGCTTCCTTCTTGAGCCCATTATGAAGTTATGCCATTTTCTTGTCATGGCAAGATGGAGTGGGAAATCCTCTCCTGGCATCCTCTCCAATGGATGTGCAGCCTGGGCTGGGTTTGACAACATTCTGAATCATTCCTTGTTTCTCCATCAAAGTGGGCTGCTAAGAATGGGAGCATCCTGTTAGCCAAGAATGTGGTGAGATGTATAACCCAACTTTATGAGTAAGGATCCCTTCAAAGAAGGCGACAAAGGATTTTTTTGTACCTCTAGCTAGAATTCATAATTCTATGGGATTTTTCCCCCACAGGTGGAAGAAGCAAAATTGTTCAAAATCAGTGTGCATGTGATTGAAGGAAAGCATTTATTTTCTCATTTGAAACCTGCTAGAGAAATCCTTTTGAAGGTAAATGATAAATTCTTGATGCAAATATCCAAATATTAACCATTCTAGAGTCTCTTCCCCTGTAAGTTCTTGCTTACATACTTATATACGTCTAGAACACACTGCGTAACATACATACATATTTATCCTATCGTTTGCATTATATTATTTACCAGGTAAATAATACAGTGCAAAGCTCAGAATAGGATTAAGAAACAATAAACAAAGGAAATGAAAGACATGAGATAAGAACAATAAACCTAGATAAATCTATTTTATCTTACCATCATACTGCTACTCCTTGCTTTCCTACCTTAGCAAATAATTCTTGCTTCCACCATGCCTTTTCATTCTTTCATACTTTCCTGAAATGTCTCATCTCATTTATAATTCCATTCAATAACAACCCCTTCCCCTTATCCCATTCACTTTTACTTCCTCCATTAGTTTTGTGATTGAATCCCCATGCATTTCCATCTGACCAAATCATCTGAATGTACTTCAGTCACTTACTGTTGTTTTCACTTAGAGCAGGGGTGTCAAACTCAAGGCCTACAGGCTGGATCTGGCCCGCGGTCCCAGCCTGGAAATAGCAAAGGTCTGGCCTGCAGTGCCTATAATAGAGAAAACAAGGCATGGGGAAGCCATGTGCACCCCCCTGTGCCCCGGTTTTGGCCTGGATGGCCTCCTGCAGAACCCTGCCAGCCAAAATGGGGCACATGGGGCCACACTTGGCCCCTCTGCATCCCATTTTTAGCCTGGATGGCCTCCTGCAGCACTCTTCCAGCCAAAACCCATCTGCTGTTCATCCCATCTCCCCCCCCCACCCGCTGGCCCATGGAGGACAACTACAGTGCTAATTCGGCCCACAAAGAAATCCAATTTGACACCTCTGACTTAAGAGTGTGGGCATTCTCTTCTGTATTCAGTTCATGTTTATTATCACTCATTACTTTAGTGGTTCTTATTTTCTCATACACATTTTTTAACCTTACTTATTCTCATTGAAATTAATTTGATGTTTCTCCTTACATGCCCAAGTCTCATTTCCATATAAGAGGGCAGAAAGCTGCTGTTACGCATAGTCATTTTTGCTTCTTTCAACAGGCATTCATTCACCACAATGATGTATATACGACCCATTACATTTATTTCAGCATTTGTATATCTTAAATCTTCTCCATCCAATTCCCCAACATTAGTAAACATTCTAGAAAGGTACCAAAATCAACATACAGTAAACATTATCACATCTCTCAATATCTTGCTGGAGAGCAAAAATCTGTAGACTTCTTCCTTGCATTAAACCACATTACATTTCCGAAATTATCCTTGTTGTCACTTCTCAAAGCTTTTCTGTCAGAGTTTTCTTAAAGATTTCCTCAAGCCTACTAAACCAATGAATCCCCTTCAGTTTTTCCGCATTCAGGCTTCCCTTCCTTTCACACAAGTGAACAATAACAGCATTTTTCACACAAACAAATCACACAGCCACTCCTTAAAGAATTCCCATCTGTATTTTAATATTTCCCCAATTACACCATCTATTCCCACAGACTTACTATTTTTTATAATATTTTTATCGCATTTATTGTTATTTTTCATCATTTTTCCCGGGGGGAATTAAGATCTGTTGAAATTGATTTCCCATTCCACTCTTCTACATACCACTATTATTCTCATATAAATGTCTAAAGCATTACTTCACTTCTCTTTCATCCAAAATCATCTCATCATTTATTTTTTTTTTCATTTATTCATGGGTTTCCAAATGTCCCAGCTCCTCTTGGTGGTTATTTTACTGTTTGCAAGTACGGGAAACAAAACTGGTGTAGTCAATCAATCACTCTTTTTAGCTTGCTTTCGAATGACAGCAGCTTTTGCCAATCTCACTATTATTGCAGAATAATAGATAAACCACACAATTTATACCATCTTATTTTTCTGCTAATTACCTCAACACAGCCATGTAAAACAATTTTGATACACTCTGCTTATTCACTTCTCTCACCAGCCTGAATGTGATCTTTTCTTAAGTCCTGGAAAATTCTCATTCCACAACCTTAAGCCCTCACTTTCCTACTATAATTTGTTTATTTAAAAACATTAATATAGATATTGAACGCTGGGTAGCTCCCAATCAACAATTAGAATATCAGTAAAATTAACTGTCCTTTTCCTAGGACAAGCTAAGACAAATCTATTAAAACTATAAACATTTAAAAATATTTCATAGAAAAACCAAGAAACTCCGCTTGCCTCTTGGGAAAAAAAAGTGACCTGGATGATTGAGAATCTCTACAAACATTTAGCTATACAATTTGAGATGAACATCCTTTGAATTGTGTGGGAGCAGGAATGGATTTCCAGAGAAAAAAATTGCCGACTACAGAAACCAGGAGCACTACTCAGGTGACCCTGATAAACCTTCAAGTGCTTCAATGACCCTCTAAAAAGATGCAAATTACTAGCTCTCTGCAAGGAATATAAATCCTTCTATTCTCCAGAAGCTGAAGAAGCTTCTTGGATGAGAAGTGAAACATGTTCAAAGAAAAAAACAAGGAAGTCCAGTTGCCTCCTGGAAAAAAAACACTTTGAGACATTTAAAAACATTATATATTCAGCAGTGAAATCATAGCTGCATGTACTTTAGTTGGTGTTGGCCTTCATATGCACTCAGTACTTCTCAAGGACCTAGGATATCGTAATGTATTACCATACTTAGTATATGTGCAGATACAAGCAATATGGCCTTTTGTAATTGACAGATGGAAATTTTGTAAATGTGTAGATTTTGTAAATGCCATTCAAGATTTTTTGGTGTGCCACCCAGGGTGCTGTTAATCACTGGGACCACCACAGATGGTTTATGCCATAATCTTTCACGTCTGATTTTCAGATCTTGATACTTTGTGATTTTCTCCAATTCTTTGTCTCTACTACTACTTCTGGTATTGTCACATCACTTAAATTCACACTTTCTTCTTTTCAACCACAGTTAAATATGGTATGTTATGAGCCAAGACTTTTATCACTTTGTATTCAGAAATCTCACAATAATTTATAACCTGCTATTTTTTGACTACTTTATCAACTATATTATTATTAGATTTTTATGTCACCTTTTAACTGTCCTGCTCCTAGGAAGAGCTAAGACAAAAGACAAATAAAATCCTCTCTAGATATTTAATTTCAAGGGAAGGAACAAACAGGAGTGAAATGCTCCCGGTTCAGACCAGATTGCCCGATCTGGTAGCGATGGCAGTGGGTGGTTCAGAGAACCGTTGGCAAAAATCCCTGCCCCCCCCCACCCAGCTGAGCTGTGCGATCATCAGAGGCTTTTTTTTTTTACTTTTAAAAGCATTTTTTCTACAACCTCTTTGGCCGAAAAAATGCTTTTAAAAGTTTTTTTAAAAAAACCTCTGATGATCACACGGCTCAGCTGGGATCGTCAGAGGCTTTTAAAAGCATTTTTTCAGCCAAAGAGGTTGTAGGGGGAAAAATGCCTTTAAAAGCCTCTGACGATCCCAGCTGGGTTGCCTGATCATCAGAGGCTTTTAAAAGCATTTTTTTCTGCAACCTCTTAAGGTTGTAGAAAAAATGCTTTTAAAAGTAAAAAAAAAAGTTGGCCATGCCCACCCAGTCACATTACCACCACCCCCCACCACCACCAAGCCATGCCCACAGAACTGGTAGTAACAAATTTTTCATTTCACCACTGGGGACGAAGTTAAATTGACAAAGAATGATGCCCATTACAGCAACTTTGGGGGAGAAGCAAAGTATGTTTCTCTTGACCTCTTTTCAAGACCACATTGGCAAGTACTTATGAGATTCACACAAATTGTTTACAGTCTGTAAAACTCAGGGAGTTGGATAACAGAGGGTCACCACTTGTTTGCTTGGTGCTCTTCCTTTCTAATAAAAATGGCCAGGTTAGGACTGACTGATCCCAGGGTTAAGGAAGGAGATGATATATGCCTCTTTGAAATGAGCTGTGTCCCACCATGTGCTTCAAAGCAGAAGTTCATAGAAACCTTTGTTGACTCAGAAGTTCTTTTTAATTACAGACCAGCCTCAGGTGTTCTATTCTTGAGTAAGGTGACTGTGTAAATGGTAGCCTTGCCACTCCAGATGCACCTAGATAAAACCATTTTTTTCCTGGCTCCATTTCAACTGGGGTGTTACTCAGATACACTGAGCCTACTATGATAGATGGCCTACGTCAGAAGCCAGATGATGGGAACCTCCCAGCAGCTCTTACTACTGACCATAGTATTCTTTGGGGTCATCTGAAATAGGAATTTGGGGCATTGTTTTGCAGAGATTCCAGTCCTTCTTGTCAGGTCAGTTAAGAAAATGGTAGCGGGCAAATTTGACATCTAGATGGTGTCCAAAAGGACTTGGTCTTGACCCCTGGACAATCTAACATCTACATGAAATCAATGAGGTCTTTCAGAACTTTTGAGTCGAGTGTCACCAATACTATATCATGATGATATTCAGTTTTATTATTTCCTGCCTCCTAATTCCAAGGAAGTAATCAGTATCTTTGAAAGTTGTTTAAACCTGAGAGAGGAGGGACAAGCTGAAATTATAAATCAGACAATCATTTATCAGATAAGAAAAAGGTGCACATACACAGGTCCTCAGTAACTGCTTTCAACTTATAAAAACTTGATATATCCTTTCAGTTAGTGTGGCTTGGAAATTCCAGATCTCTGTGCCTTCAATAAAGGATTTACAGATAAAGATGAATCTGCTGTAATGTAAGCTATATCTCACCATATGAAAATCAAATGCATTGAGCAATAGATTAACAGCTTAATTGGAATAATAATTATACAGGTTCTAGTCAGGTTTCTATGTTTCCCATAATACCCGATTGCAGCATGTCTGTCTCTCTACATTCACTTAACTTTTCGCAGAAGTGCTCATGTCTCAACCAAGGAAATTCCTACATGGCTCTGAAAATTCTTTTGCTGGTCTTGTGAAAGTAAAGATGCCTTTGTGCAAAATTGCGCTAGTCAATCTACTACAGAGGGAAGTTTGATAGATTTATGATGCCAACAAGTTCACAAGTGGATCAGTTTTCATACCAGTTGTGCTAAACCGGCTGTGCAATTCACAAAATTGCACACCCTTCATATTGCCAGTCTAATCATGCGTGTCTCTTGACTGCATGTACACCCCTAGACTTCACAGTTTCATGTATATACTCATAGTATTACATGGTGTCTATTACAAAAACTCTGTGCCACAGTTAAATGCAAAGTCCTAATATACTATTTTAAAAAAACACTGTCCGCAAACAAACATTTTGCTGAACTTTGATTAGTTGTTGTTTTTTTATTTACAAAATACAGAATAACACAATTGGTAGGAATCTTGGACATCTTCTAGTGCAGTGATGGCTAAATGTTTTGCCATCGCGTGCCAAAAGCAGGGGGAGTGCACGTGCCCACACCCATAATTCAATGCACCCCATCCCCCTGAACTCCCCCCGCTTTTGGCATATGATGGCCCAGTGGGCCCAGTAGGTCTGTTATTTGCCCTCCCCAGGTTCCAGAGCCTTTCTAGGAGCCTGGGGAGGGCAAAAATGGCCTTCCCCACCCACCTGGAGGCCCTCCAGAGGCCAGAAACAGCCTGTTTCCCAACTTCCAGTGGGCCCAGAAGGCCTGAAAATTAGCTGGCCAGTGAACGCATGCGCGCCGGACCTGAGCTAGGGCAACGCTCGCGTGCCCACCGATATGGCTCCATGTGCCATCTGTGGCACGTGTGCCATAGGTTCACCATCATGGTTCTAGTGCAACCCCCTGCCCAAGCAGGAGACCTTACACCATTCTGGACAAGTGGCTGTCCAGCCTCTTGTTAAAAGCCTCCAGTGATGGAATAGCCACAACTTCTGAAGGCAAGCCATTCCTCCGATTTATTTTCTCACCATGAGGAAATTTCTCTTTAATTCTAGATTGGATCTCTCTTTGATAAGTTTCCATGTATTACTTCTTATCTTGCCCTCAGTACTTCAGGTACAGAGAATAGGCTAGACAACCACTTTTTCTTCATCCAACATAAGACTTGTGGAAATATTGAATAATAAAAGGAAAAAATCATCCCCGTTCACTTCTTTTCAGTACATGCTATTGTTTTCTAAAAAGGATCTGAGCTATTGTTACAAGTGGAAGCCACCTGGGCATTATTTTTCCTGCAATAAATATGCTAGATGGCTGATATAATTCTGCAGTTTTGTAGCCTATTCACAACACTAAAACCTAGTTACAGGCTCGTTAAATAGTATCTGTGTATGATAGGAGAGTGACAGATGATTTACTTCAGCAACCCCCAACCTTTTGGGCAACAGGCACTGGTTCTGTGGAGAAAGGCTTTTCCACAGGCCAGAGGGGGCATGGTTTTGGGTGCTGCCTGCATCCCACAGATGGGGCTTCGCTTGTTTGTATGGCCTGGTTTCTGGCATGGACCGGGGTTGGGGACCCCTGATTTACTTAAGCCAAAAAGTTTAATCACTCTCTCAAAGAGATTAGTCACTCCTTCTCAGTCCTGCGAGGCAAGCAAGGGCAAGTCATTTCTGAAAACCCATGCCAAGAAAACTGCAGAGACTAGTTCAGGCAGTCAGAATTGAGTAGAAGACAACAACGAACAAAGACTTGGAACTTGGATTAAGCAAGAGATTGCAAAACAGAGTAAAATCTGACTAAGGGCATGAATACTGAGTTTGCTTATAAAGTTATCTGTGAAATATTCCAGAGATTATATTCCAAACCTCTTGAGTTCAGAGGTTTGATGCCAGGTAAGGATACAGTTCTTACAGATGAAAAGAACTGTTAAAACTGCTCAAACACCATGGCAAGCTGCATTAAGGTGCACTACAACTGGTCCAGAAGTAAAAAAAAATCAGCTTTACTGCTCAAGAAGAGGAATATCATGTCATTAATAGCATCAAAATCCTGTGTGGTAGAGCCTTCCCCAATAAAAATGAGATTATTACAGGTAAAGGATACATTCCTGTATATTAGAAGATGCCGTATTCCATATGAATATTAATTAATAAATTAAAAATAAAGAATAGAATAGAATAGAATAGAATAGAATAGAATAGAATAGAATAGAATAGAATAGAATAGAATAGAATAGAAAAGGTAAGGTAAGGTAAGGTAAGGTAAGGTAAGGTAAGGTAAGGTAAGGTAAGATAAGATAAGATAAGATAAGATAAGATAAGATAAGATAATTTTATTTCTATACTGCCCCTCTCCCGAAGGACTCAGGGCGGTGCACAGCCAAGTAAAAATACAATACAAACATCTCAATTAAATTTAAAATTATTAAAATTATTACATTTATGGCCAAAATTCATTAAAATCCAAAAATTTAAAACTCCAAATTTAAAACTCCTTTACAAAGATAGCCCTGCCTGTCAGAAGAGCAGGGTCTTGAGGGCACAGCGAAAAACTCGGAGGTTAGAGATTGTGCGTATTTCCAGGGGTAGTTCGTTCCAAAGGGCAGGAATAGATTAGAATAGAATTCTTTATTGGCCAAGTGTGATTGGACACACAAGGGATTTGTCTTTGGTGCATATGCTCTCAGTGCACATAAAAAGAAAAGATACATTTGTCAAGAATAATAAGATACAACACTTAATGATAGTCATAGGGGTACAAATAAGCAATCAAATCATACTAGGAAACAATCAATATACAAGGATACAAGCAACAAAGTTACAGTCATACAATCATAAGTGGGAGGAGATCATAATAATATAATAATTATTATATAATTGTTTACATAATTATATAATAATTATTATATAATAATTATTATATCATTATATAAGAATAATAATTATATAATAATATAATATATATAATAATATATATAAAATTAAAATATTACGACTAGCCAATCATATTATGTGTTTGAATTTTCTAATTAACCACAGGAAATTGATATGCAGGTGAAATACTAGAAAAGAAAACTGGAAGAGGAAAGACCAAAATATCAGCACAAGGTCATCAAAAATCAAACAGCTTAATCTCTTTTTCTAACATTCCTTTTTCCAAAGACTTTTTAGATAAAACAAACAGCAGCCAGGAATTTTTGGAAACTAAAATGATAGTGTTGAGCAGGGAGACATCGTTCGTGAATTATTTCAGCTAAAGAACTTTCTAGAAAAAAGAAAGATTATAAAGTTAATTTAATTGACTTCAGCCCTGGACTATATTCAGAGCCTGTTCTTCTTGCTCAATAACCCTTCAGAGTATGGCATACATAATGCATAATGAAAAGATTACTAATTAATCTAATTATGGGCAGGTTACTGATTAATATCCTTGTTAATAACGGGAAGAATACAGCTGTGGGCCATGAAACCATTATAGGTAGAGGAGTATCTGGTGCCTTTGCCCGAGAAAGCTGATATGCCAAAAGACAAATTAACATTCTTCCTGATCAGATAGATGGAATACTCTCACCAATATGCAGCAATGAAATCAGGTGAGACTGGTTTGCCAGCCAACTAGGCTGAAGAGGTAGACCGACTCAGCTTTGTCCATCTGCCATTTTTACATGTGTTGGGCTTTATGAACAAAATACCAAGCTGGTTCAAAAGCCTATATGATTTCTTTGTACATGTTACTATCTTGTTTTTCATTGTTCTCTGCCTACCGAAGCCTTTGTAGAACCTGACTTCATTATTTACCAGAATAGACTAGACTAGACTAGACTAGACTAGACTAGACTAGACTAGACTAGACTAGACTAGACTAGACTAGCATAGCATAGCATAGCATAGCATAGCATAGCATAGCATGCATAGCATAGCATAGCATAGCATAGCATAGCATAGAATAGAATAGAATAGAATAACAGAGTTGGAAGGGACCTTGGAGGTCTTCTAGTCCAACCCCCTGCTTAACATTACAATTCTTCCAAACAGATTTAGCACAGAAAATATCTCACTCCCAAGATTCATAAGGTAGTACTAAAGACATCCCAAAGGTGCTTTTTCAAGAGGCAACTGGATTTTCTGGGTTTTCTTTGGAGAGGTTTCGCTTCTCATCCAAGAAGCTTCTTCAGCTCTGACTGGATGGTGGGGAATGGAAGGATTTATACTCCTTGCAGACAGCTGGCCATTTGCATTCTTTTAGAGAGTCGTTGAGGCCACCTGGAGGCTTATCTGTGTCGTCAGGGTCACCCGAGTGGTGCAAATGGGTGTGGAGTCTTCTTGGAACAGCTGACAGACTAAAGACTTGAAGTCTTTTTTTCTTGAGGACTTGAAGTCTACTAAAGATTTGAATATTCCCACCCTCTGTTTTATAATGGAAAATCCTACACTCAAGGACACCTAACCAAATGGTGAGGTCAAGCTTTTCTTCTTTCCGTCACATCCCTAAAAAGAATTGTGTATAGTTCAAAAACGTATTTTTTTTCAAATACAGATAGTCCTTGACTTATGACCATAATGGAGCCCAGAATGTCCATTATAAGTCATGACAGTCGTAAATTGGACCCAATTTTACAACTTTCTACAACTAGGTTGCAGAAATTGTTAAGTGAATCAATGTAATCCTATGACCTGTTTTTGTCAAAAATAGTCCCAAAGGCCAAACACTGGCAAAAAAAAAAAAAAGTAAATCGTGGTCACATAACCATAGGATGTTGCAACTGGTCATAAAAGTGAGCCAGTTGCCAAGCATCCCATAATGTGATCATGTCTCTCCCTCCCTCCCTCCCTCCCTCCCTCCCTCCCTCCCTCTCTCTCTCTCTCTGTCCAGCCGTTGGAACTCAGAATAGTCATAAGTAGCTTTGGGAGAGGTTGTCATAACTGGTCATAAGTCAAGGATACAGTATATCCAGAAGAATTCTGCATGATTCCACAAGCTTAGGAAATACACTTATCCAGTATGAAATTTTCAGCAAAGGGTTCTGAAAACAAGCCATGCTAAATAGCTGTCAGTCATCCAAAGCAGGTAAGTAGAATCTGAGATCATGCAAATGCTGCTGAAGTACAATTCTGTATCACTGATCATTTCAGCTAGAAATGATAAGTGTTGGAATCCAACATCTAGAGGGTTACCCATCTAAAGGATTACTTGAGGGTTTCTTGAGGTACCAGTTACCTCAGAGCAACCGGATGGGTATGAGTGGAAAAAGATAAAAGATTTCTATAGAAGAGAACATAGATAACTCCAGGTTGAACTGTGCTGTCTTTGATGCTCTCTACGCTTGGTTGTTTTCTTGCAAACATTTCATTACCCAACTAGGCAACATCATTAGGGTTCTCCATGTGCTCTGCATGTACGTTGATGATACTACCTAGTTAGGTAATGAAATGTCTGCAAGCAAACAACCAGAGTGCACCAAGGATTCCACTATATATAAAAGGTATCTCCAAACAATATAATTTACATAGCCTGCCACAGCTGGATGGACGGCGAGGCCCATGTAGTGCATCCGCAGTGTGCATGGCCTGCACACTGGACTGCATCATCACTGGAGGACGATACGTGAGGGGTGGGGGGTTATAGGGGCGGGCCCCAGGGGTGGAGCTATGGGGTTGGATCAGACCAGTGGTGAAATCCAAATTTTACTACCGGTTCTGTGGATGTGGCTTGGTGGACATGGTATGGCTTGGTGGGAGTGGCAGGGGAAGGATACTATAAAATCTCCATTCCCTCCCCACTCCTGGGGGAAGGATATTGCAAAATCTCCATTCCCACCCCACTCTGAGGCCAGCCAGAGGTGGTATTTGCGGTTCTCTGAACCACTCAAAATTTCCGCTACCGGTTCTCCGAACTGCTCAAAATTTCTGCTACCAGTTCTCCAGAACCTGTCAGAACCTGCTGGATTTCACCCCTGGATCAGACGCTATTTAAAGGATGGAGGGATTAACCATGGTAGCACTGACTTTGCCTATTTCCTGTTTGTTACTCTGTGCCAGTTGTTACAGCTTCTTGGATAAAGTTTGTCAGTTAACCATCTTTGGCTGTCTGAATTCCTTGCTGACTGCCGGAACGTGACAAATTAGTCAACACTCTGGGCTAATATGACACTACAGCAAGTCGGGACAGTTTTATTTTGGCTCATGCTGACCAAATATTTCACAACAAATGAAGATGACAACTAGTCTTGAACTGAAATACAGTTCTGTCCAAATACACAACTTCACATTTAAACACACATGGAATCAGACCAGCGGTATGAAATCCAGCATCAACCTATTTTAGTTAAAACGAGTTGGACAACTTCAAGTAATTACACAAAACGTCACTACAATGTGTGACCTATTCTTTTCAGGAGGAGGTGTTCTAAAATGGAATACCTACAGATTTTCAGGAAAGGCAGCCTTGTATTAGCACAAGATGCTGAAAAATCTGGAAAGAACAGGAGCAAGCCCTTACATTCTATTTAGAATTTTAGCCTCTTCCTCAAGGGTTAACTTTTTTATGTTGAAAAAAATTGTTTTAGATGTACTCTGAAATCATGCAGCACTATCAATCAGTCCTGTTATTATTCTGGCATCCCATTACAATTAGCTTTTTTAATAAACTGTTATCCAATAGAGGCAGTCCTTGACATATGACCACAATTGAGCCCAAAGTTAAGTGAGACATTTGTTAAGTAAGTTTTGCCCCATTATATGACTTTTCTTGCCACAATTGGTAAGTGAGTCACTGCAGTTGATAAATTAGTAATCCGGTTGTTAAGTGAATCTGGCTTCCCCATTGAGTTTGTCAAAAGCTTGCAAAAAGTGATCGCATAACCTTGGGACCCAGCAATGGTCATAAATTGCCAAGCATCTAAATTTTGATCACATGATCATGGGTTGTAACTGTGAAAAATGGTCATAAGACACTTTTTCCAGTACTGTTGCAACTTTGAATGGTCACTAAATGAACTGTTGTAAGTCAAGGGCTACATGTAAAGATTTGCAAACATCATTTGTCATTTCTAGTCAATTGCCAATAGATGGCAGCATTTTAACCAATTAATGTTTGACTAAGTAGAAATGGAGGAAAAATGTTTTGACTAAGGACAAACAAATATTTTACAGTATTCAGTTAAGTGGTCAAATAAAAACAAGTAACAAGTAAAAGTTGGTTATGCACAGTCCTTGACTTAAAGACAGAAATCCTCAAATGAAAACCAAATATCTCCTCGTGCCCATCTTTAAAAAAACCCCAACAAATAAAAAACCCAGAGAAATAATGACAAGATTTAATCACTTAAATTTTCCAAAGCATGAAAGCAGAAGAAAATAAAACATACAGAAATGTGGTTTAAAAATTCCCGTGATAACGGCATTTGTAGACTAATCTTGATTTTGGTCTGAATCTGGGGAAAAACCAAGAGTTAAACCTTACAGAAATCTAGAAAACTACTGGCTCATTCTTGGTCATTACTCTGTGCTTGTTAAGAATTCAAGAAAATTCACATTTCTTTTTTGATTCTACTGCTACTGATGCTATTGTTATGATTCCTGTCAAACACTTGTAGAAGTTTGCCATATGTGTTTGAAAAAATTAAGGGAAGAGAGACAGTTCTTAAGAATTAAACTTATTTGGCGGTCACTGATGCTGACTGAGTCATGAAGGATGAAAAATTGGTTAAAAGAGGAAATGGATGAAGTATCATAGAGGAACAGGGAAGAGAACCAAATGCTGCAGGTGTTATTGAAATTGACATGCAACAGCAGATCTCCACTGTTTGCGTCTTTTATCTGGCTATATCCGTGATGGAGAACCTATGAAACGAGTGCCAGAGGTGGCACACAGGGCCCTCTCTATGGGCATGCGTGTCAGCCACCTGGTCTTCAGGTTTCCAGTGCTCCGGCACGAGCAAAGACCAGCTGGCCGGTGCACATGCATGCACAGGAAACCAGAAAACCAGGTGGCTGGTGCGTATGTGCATTCCAGTGCACATACAGCTAGTCTTTGAGTTTTCGGGGCTGCGGCATGCATGCGCATTCTGGTGTAGGCACTTGGTGCCAAAAAGGTTCGCCATCACCGGGCTATATCATTTCATTCAGTCCTCTGGAGCTGAGATGAAAGAGGCATCAATCTGATGATTAGGGAACTGGAGGCTAAAACATATAAAGAACAATTACTGGAATTGGGTACATCTCGTTTAATGAAAAAAAGAACTGGGGTGACATGATAGACCGCCTTCTGCCACCAACAACCTCCCATCGACCCGTGCGCTCCCACAGAGAGGGCCTCCTTGGGGTGCCATCAGCCAAGCAATGCAGGCTGGTGACCCCCAGGGGGAGGGCCTTCTCTGTGGGGCCCCCTACCCTCTGGAATCAGTTGCCCACAGAGATAAGGAGAATCCATGACCTCCGTGCCTTCCGCAGTGCCCTTAAAACATTTTTTTTCAAACAAGCCGGGCTGGCCTAAGCAAAACCTTTTAAATGATTTTAAATTGGGGTGTTTTTTTAAATTTGGGCCAATTTAGATATTCTTTTTAAACTCTTCTTAATGTTTATATTGTGTGTTTTTTACTTGGCTGTACACCGCCCTGAGTCCCCAGGGAGAAGGGCGGTATAGAAATCCAAAAATAAATAAATAAATAAATAAATAGCAGTGTTCCAATATCTCAAGGGTTGCTACAAAGAAGACAGAGTCAACATATTCTCCAAAGCACCTGAAGGCAGAAGAAGAAGCAGTGGATGGAAACCAATCAAGGAGAGAAGCAAACTAGAACTAAGGAGAAATTTCCTGACAGTTAGAACAATTAATGAGTGGAATGACTTGCCTCCAGAAATTGTGGGTGCTTCAACACTGGAAGTTTTTAAGAAGAGATTGGGCAATCATTTGTCTGAAATGGTATAGGGTTTCCTGCCTTAGAAGGGGGTTGGACTAGAAGACCTCCAAGGTCCCTTCCAATTCTGTTATTCTGTTAATCTGGAGATGAGCTAGTGTGTGCATGCTTGATGAGCAGTCTTAAGGGAGTCTTGTGTGAACTTCCTTCTCCATCATTGAGTTCGAGTGGGTCTACTATGGTAGCAGCAGCATTCCATTGGTGGCAAGTGACTGGCTCTTATTACCAATTTCCCATAGTCTTGCCAAATATTACTTTGCTCTGCTGCAAG
This sequence comes from Ptyas mucosa, assembly GCA_012654045.1. Lineage (NCBI taxonomy): Eukaryota > Metazoa > Chordata > Lepidosauria > Squamata > Colubridae > Ptyas > Ptyas mucosa. The sequence continues at coordinate 5,643,998 of WNWU01000005.1, forward strand.
CTGAGCTATTTTAAAAAGTAGGGGAAGCAGTGAAGAGCACAGAAGATTATCTTGATGGAAGTACGCTACTGTGGGAAGAAACGACAGAGGAGGAAGGCTTAGAATGAAATAGTTGCCAATATTCTGAACTGTTGCCCAATTGCTTTGGAAAGTTTTTTTTCTCTAAAATATTTATTTTTTCCTCCAGAACTCCTACCCACATGTGATCCATTTTGGTATTTTATGTTTCATTTGCCAGATTTTCTCCATAAACCAAATATGGTCCCATTAGGATTTTGGGAGAGTTGCTCTGCTGATGAGCTGACAATGTTCCAAGGCTCTTATCATGTAAATAAGACCAGAGCCAAGTTCTTGGCAATGTTGCTTTAAAAGGGGTTTAAGGAAAGCATCAGTTCTGGGTGATTGCACAGAGGCTACCAGCATATTAGACACCAGACACGGGAAATTCTGCTTCTTCTCATTCTGGAAGAGAGCCATTGAGGTGGTCTTGAAGCAAGTACAGAAACCTTGATGTAACATTTCCCATGTCCTAGGAGCAGAGATAGCATTAAGAAGAGATTTTTTTTTTTTTGGTCTCTGAAGGGCCATAACAGTAGGACTCTTTAAAGAAGTCTTAGTCTTGCTTTGTCTACTGTTCTTGATGGGACCTGCTTATCAAAACCATGTAGAAAAAAGCAGGTTGTTTCAAGGATGCTGCAGTTGAATTTGACTGGATCTCCCAGGCAGATCAATATTGCCCAGAGCAGTACTTAAAAGTTTTGACGGATGGCTAAACTCACTTCCTCCTCTAAGCCCATATCAAGGGACACAACTAATGGATGTTTTTCCCAATACCAGGAAATTCCATCTTTTGCTTCACCTTAACTTGATCAGCATTATACTGATAAGTACTTTCATTACCAAGCCGGAGCAAAGGTCAGCTACAAGTAGTCCTCGCTTAACTACGACAGTTGGGACATTGGTGAAATCCAATTTTTTTTACTACCGGTTCTGTGGGCATGGCTTGGTAGGCGTGGTGTGGCTTGGTGGGCGTGGCTTGGTGGGTGTGGCAGGGGAAGGATACTGCAAAATCTCCATTCCCACCCCACTCCAGGGGAAAGATATTGCAAAATCTCCATTCCCACCCCACTCTAGGGCCAGCCAAAGGTGGTATTTGCCAGTTCTCTGAACTGCTCAAAATTTCCACTACCAGTTCTCCAGAACCTTTCAGAACCTGCTGGATTTCACCCCTGAGTTGGGACCAGCAACTCCGTCACTAAGTGCTATGGTTACTAAGCAGAAAATCACATGACCATGATGGCTTTACAACATCACCTCCCATTGGGTTGTTAAGGAAATCACCATGGTTGCTAAGCAAGCAAGACATCACATGACCATGACTTGCCATTTTAAATTTGCATTCTCCCTTCATTCTGCTGGTTGGAGTCCAGTTGTGAAGCACACAAATGGTGATTGTGTGATTGCAGTGCGCTGCAATGGTTGTGAATGTGTGTCAGTTGCAAAGCACCTGGATGGTGATCACAAGATAGCAAGGTGCTGCAATAGTTGTAAACGTAAGGATTGGCCACAAAGCTGGGGATTTTTGTACTGCTGTAACTTTGAACAGTTGTTAAACGATGTAGTCAGTAAGTGAGGTCAACCTGTATGGCTAAAATGGCTACATAAATAAACAGCTTATTTATTTATCTGTTTTTATAGTACCAATAGAACATAAAATGATAAAAAGCAACAAAAACATAAAATCAAAATGAATGATCAAGACAGATGAGTACAGTATGCATAATAATGTCCATTCATTCCCCAAATGGCCTCTGAAACAGCTTTGTCTTTAATAACTTCTGGAAGACGAACCGTGGAAGTGCTAGTTTAATTTCCTAGGGGACTCTCTTCTACAATATGGATCTGCAACTGAAAAACATTCTCTGTGACCCCAGGTTTCCTTCACCTCATGAGCCCAGGAAGATGTTGGTAGCACATGAGCATTGTGCAATTTGGGTGGGCTGTTTCTACATAAAGAAGTTGATCCTATAGTGTTAAGGATATTCTTGGCTCATAACCGATGTTATGGGTTATTGAGCAGAGTACCCCTTGAGTATGCACATGAAAGTGGTGAGAGTGAATAACCACAGTTAATATACTGACACACTGAGTTGTGGTAGTCTTTTACTTTTTAGAAAAAAGTAAAGCAAAGTCCAATAACAATCCAAGTCATACACAGATAAGGCGATAGTTAAAATATCAATTCAGGGATATTCCAAGTACAAAGTCTTCTTACCAGTTGTTGTCATTACACAATAAAACAGTTCTTCTTGAGTTTCAAACAGGAACAAGTTCAGTATTTAAACATTTAATAAATAGTAGAAAGCAACAATGATCAAACAGTGATCACACAGAGAGAACAGGTAGAGAGTAACAGCAAATAAGCAGATAAAATGGTGTAGTGTCCACAAGCCATGATTCAGGCTTCCCCTTAAGTACATTGGCTACAGAGCTTAGCCAATCCGGATACAGGATGATGCAATACAATACCTTAAAGCAATATAATACCTTTTGACAAACATGTATTGATAGTTTATATATTGCCTGATCAATTAGTTAGACAATAGCCATTTCCTAACATATAGCTGTCTTGGTACTAACCCCGTGATGGCGAACCTATGGCATGGGTGCCACAGGTGGCATGTGGAACCATATTGGTGGGCACACGATCTCAGCTCCTGCACTCATGCATGCGCCAGCCAGCTGATTTTCAGGCCTTCTGGGCCCACCAGAAGTCAGGAAACACACTGTTTCCGACCTCCGGAGGGCCTCTGTGGGGGTGGGGAAAGCCGTTTTCACCCTCCCCAGGCTCCTAGAAAGGCTCTGGAGCCTGGATCGAGTGAAAAACAGGCCTAGAATCATGATATGGGCACGCATGTGTGTGACCCCACCGCGCTCCCCTGCTTTTGGCACGCGATGGCTACAGTTAGCCATCACTGTACTAACCCATACAGATATAACAATTTCTTTGAATTATACCCAGGAATGTATTGGTAACAAATGAAGTAACCAGAACACACATGTTATGTGATAATGGTGCTTTTGCTTTGTCAATATAGAGGCCACTATGATTTGTCCCAACTGCAGTTTCTGGATGCTCTTCAACAGCACCACCATGTAGAATGCATTTCAATAATCCTAGTGGCAAGTACATAAATGACTGTGGCTAGGGAGGCAGGGCTGCAAATTCAGGACCATCTGAAATTGGGAAAAAATCCTCCCAAACAAAAGTCTCCAGCTTCTTATTTAACTGTAGCCATGAGTCCAGGAGGACCCCAAGTTGAGGAACTCAACAAACTAGATAAGAGAATTCTGAGTAAGCATTAGATTATTTTAGGGGTGATTTTGGAGTGGAAGCTCTAGCGTGATCCTTAAGTACTGCAGATGAGACTTTGCAATGTAAAGTAGACTTCCAGGGAAGTTGGCAGACTGAAGATACCATTTTCTGAATGCGGGATCAATATTTGTAAGGATGAATATGGGAATTGATGTAGATCAGCTCCTACAGTCTTCTCTGGAAAAGGAGAGCATGCGAGATCACCCAAGCTGTTCTCTTTGTGGTTGCTCCTCATGAAGTGACTGCAAAACAGTGATCTTTACAGGAGGGAAAATTGGGAGACAAGGAAATAGTCATTCCAGCTCCAAACTGAGCCTTTTCAAAGGACACTATGTTCCTTTTGGAAGTGTCTATTAGGTGCTTCAAAGTAGCTAGACACTTTCAAAGCGACAAGGCTGGAAATACCTTAATATAAGAATATGAAGATCTATTTTTATAACTCTTAATAATTTAAAATAGAAAGCAAAACAGCTAAACAATGTTTTGGCAACATAAAGTTTTAAATGGATTAAGGATTCAGAAAACATTGGAAATTGGATTTTGAATATTAAAGCTTTGAACTTATTTATCAAGAATAATTGCATGCTTGTGGGAAAGAAAAATGTTTCTGTAGATTGAAGATGTAACAAGTAAATTATAATAGTTTTCAGAGATACCTTTGAAGAACTGCACAGGATTCGCCAATATTGGGAATTTGATTCAATTATGCCAGCTATGTGATGACTTCTTGGGAGCAATCTGTTCCTAGAACAGGATGTTACAGAACAAAATATGCAGCAAAAAAAAATCCCGAATAAGAGCGTGTCATCAGATATAAAGAGGAAGCTGGATGTGGCTTTAAAAATTAAGGAAGAAATAAAAATGACAATCCCAGTGAGCAACTGGAATAATTTGTTTTTGTTGAATTCATATAAGAAATTATTGAAATTTGTAACAAGGATCAACAAACATTTGAATGGATTCCAGAGAAATATTGTTCAGTACAGAAAAAAAAAAGGAATACAAAGTTGGATGATTTGACCAGGGATAAAAGTGAACATATTGCTATTCTGGGTTTGTTTGGTTGGATGGTTTTGTATGTGTGCGGAATTTACTGATAAAATGTAGTTTATTGGTTTTGCTTATATATAATAAGGTGTTGTAGTTCTTTCTCCAACAATTCCTTTATGTATCCTAACTTTATAGTACTCAAACTGGCTTTGCATCCAATTGTATTTTTACTCTAATAAGGAAGTTTGGTGACCTTGTCTTTTTAAAGGAGAAATTATTTTTATGCTAAATTTTAGTCTTTTGTTTATATCAAGATACTGAGATTATTTCATATGTATGAAGTGTGAAGGTGTTTATAGTTTATACTTCAGATATGTACTCTTTATTTAAATGGGATAAATTGTTGTTTGGGGTGGGGTTCTTTGGAATTGTTGGTATTTGAGATGGGAAAAATATATATTGGAGCTTGCCTTTTGTAAAGAAGATATGGTTTCTTTCTGTTATGTTAATCTCTGGTTTTCTTTTATTTTGTTTACATTGGGATATCGGGACCATTTTTATGCATTTAAATGGGGTTTTGTTTATATCTCAGAGTTGAGATGTGGAAAGTTGAATTTATATATGTTAATTAATGCTAATATTTTAGAGCTCTGTTTGGACTATTTGCTGATAATTGAGTTGGGGAAGGTGTTACTTGATTTGCTTATGGTTAAGAAATGAACTATGGGGTAAAGAGTTTTATATTAGTTAAGAAGAGAGGAACAGATTATGAAATTTTTTATACTTATCATCTTGAGATAGGAAGTCACTTTCTGGGGTAAGGGTATACACACACCCACATACACAGACAGATGGTGCTTTCTTGCACCATTTTCCTTTATTTTTACTTTGTATTAACTTTTATTGTTCTATCTAAAACTTTTAATAAAATTATCACCCTGGCTATATTATCTGACAATACTATCTAATATATCTTCAATTTTTCTCTTTATCCTATTCAATCCTCACTTACTGAAATAATGAATATGACACTACTTTATTAGCTTGGTTTGGAATGTACCAATTAGTGAGGGAAAAAAATCTTTTACCCATATATAGAATATGCTTCAGAAAAATCCATATCCATTTTAAGATAACATCTGAAACTAAAAGTAAAGGTTTTTCTAAATATATTCTGAGTTAGGAAAGAAAGAGAAATGAAAAGCACAAATACTAAAAATGAAAGCAGCACAAAAAAGGAACAATACTTCTGTAAATTATAGAAGGAACAATCCAAAAGCAATCCTGCATTAAGCTTTGCAAGCAACTAGTGGGTTGAGCATCTTTTCTACTGTATAATTAATTAAATCCCAAATACAATAATTGCTATACAAAGCAATTTTTGGAAAACAGAAATGTTATTTTATCCCATCAATTCCTGTTGAAATAAAAATATGTTAAGTTTTTAAAGCTTTTGAAATATGGTTGTTTTAAGACTAATTAAGACTATTATAATGGTATATGTGGAGGTGGGATTCACTTACCTCCCCTACCGGTTTGCAAATATGAGCGCGCACACATGTGCACGGCCTTCCCGCGCATGCACAGTAGTCGCGCATTACGTCCGGGCGAGTGGGCAGAGCCTCCCGCAGTCGTCGTTACGTTCATGCGATCCGGAAAGAACCGGCTGAATCCCACCACTGGGTATATGGGAATGACCTTGGGAGACAGAAGGAAGACCTGCAAACTAGGCAATGGTCAGATAAGAGGCCGCTGTGCCTACAGACGAATAGGGGCATGCCAAACATCTCAGAAGGGACCCTCCCTAGTTTCGTGGACTGTAAAATCAAGAGTTATGTAATTTAAGACTTGCAAGATTCTGCTAATGTAACTTTCACTAAAGATTGAGCTGGTATTCCTGGGTGTGCTTCTTGCCTGGATTACTTTGAAGTAGTCTACTTAATAACTCAGAACTGAAAATTGTCTGTTCTACCTTTGATTATTGTTTCTTAAATTAATACAGAAAATCAAGTACTGTACAATCTATGTTCTGCAAGGTACATTTGTTACAAATTATAAGAGACTCTTGGTTGTTTCAGCAGCTATGAAATTTTGTACTCTCTCAAACAGTTTCATGTTGAAAATTCTCAAGACCACAGACATCAGATTCTTCAAAGCCCACTCTGAAATCATCTCACTCAGCTCAGACAGGGGGACACTTAGCACAGAAGATGGGCTAGAAACCAAATCTCTAGACTCTTTCAAGTTCCCAGCATAGATGTTCAAATCTGACTATGGTTAAATAAACAATTTGACCAGAGAGATAACAAGCCTGGGTTCATTTTATAGCACTAAGCTATAATTTGCATATCTAGGAAAGCTTCACACCTCTCAGATCATCCACCAAGGTTTCAATTATACACATCAAGTTGCAAATTGTTCAGGGTTAAGGCACAGATGTTTTTAGCTTTCCAACCAGACAACTTGGTGTTTACCAACAACTTAAAATCTTAGAGGACCACAGTTAAGTCGTTAGATTTATGAAGATCAGACAATAGGCTGTCTGATTCTGCAAATCCCTTTTGGTCTAATGCATAATGGAAGCAACATAAGCCATCCTTATGTGTTTCTCAGAGGCTGAAGCAAACTGAGCAAGAGAATTTGTGTGCACACAAACTTTCTTTCTTTTAAAAAAAACATTTAGTTCCTATAGTATTCAAATGCTCAAAAATTAATGACAAAGGAAAAACAACCAAACACACACAACCCAGAGATCTAGATTAAAATCACTTCATTGCTCTTTCTTTAAAAAGGAAATGTTAATCATTCTCTAGTTTACAAAAAGAGATAAAAGGAAGCCATTTCAAAGAACTGGACTCTCTTAAAAACCTTGAGTCTCATGTGGATGTATGCTTTTTCTTATGTAGAATTTGTTAATGTGGATAGGAATTGCATGTCCCCACTTCGGTACTCCCTTCCTCATATTTTGGAATAATTCTCTCAATTGTTTCAATCTTTTCACTTATAAGGCAAGTGCTAATTTTGCTTGCTGTCACTACCTTCTCCCCTCATCATAGCAAACATTGGCTTTTCATTTTCTTTTCACTAGGTAGTCGATATGAAGGGGAGGGCCCCAGTCGTGGGATTCAAGTAATTTAACAACCAGTTCTCTGCCCTAATGATTTCTTCCAACAACCAATTTGCCAAACTGTTCAGAAAGTTAACAACCGGTTCTCCCGAAGTAGTGCGAACTGGCTGAATCCCACCACTGGAAGGCCCAGCCAAGAGTGGAGAAAAATTTCCGGACTTTCAAAAAAAGAATTGAAATGGCATTTAGTCCTGAATTTCATTCTGATATAATCCAGGAGTGCATTGACATATTTATCATCAATATTTTGCCATTATAATCTGTGTCCTCTATAACTTGCTGCCCTCCAAGTACACTGAGGCTATATTTCTCAAAGCTGTCTAAAAATTCTGGAGTCTCAACTCTTTTCAAGGGTTCCAGGCTGTAGAAAGCTAATTTATTTCTTTACAGGTATTTACTAAATCACATATAGCATCTGAACTTTGTCCTTTATGTAGCTGTTGTCTTACCCTTCTCATTTATGTGAATAGTAAACTTAAAGGCAAACTGGTAGCTTCCCATTTTATTTCTTGTAAAAATGATCATATGCCTTATGAATGCTGAGGAGCATAATAGGTCGCATTTGGTTGGCTGGTTGGTCTATTTATTATGTTCATGCTACAAATCATGCACCCATACCAAGGATTATGGTCAGGACAGGGTGGGTTCTACTTACCTTTACTACCAGTTCGCAGCAGGGCCACATGCATGGGCTCGCTTTGCTCATGTGCGCACTCTTCTGCGCATGAGCAGAAGCGTTTTGGTGATGTCGGGGTTGGTGGGCAGAGCCTCCTGCCAGTTTTACTACCGGTTCTATAGAACTGGTGCGAACCAGGGGCAACTCACCACAGATTACCGTAAAGGGGAAATCACAACATGTATATGATGTGTATATGTGTTCCATTCTCCAGTTAATCGGTTTCAGGCCATCAACTCCAATAACTGAGATCTAAACTATACTTTCCTTAAAGATAGCTGTATGGTATAGTGGTAAAGGCATTGGTTGTGGCTTGGGAGACTCAGTTTCAAGTCCCTATTGACCACAGAACATCCTGGTTAAGACCAGTGATGGGTTGCCCCTGGTTTAGACTGGTTCGCAAGAACCGGTAGTAAAACCGGCATGAGGCACTGCCCACTGCCCTGGATGTCATTAGGGAGCAGCCCTAATGCCTCTGGTTCGCAACGATCCCATTGTGAACCAGTAGTAAAGGTTAACCCTGGTTAAGACCTACCTGACTAAAAGTTGTTGTGAGAATAAAATTAGGAGAGACCCCCAACACATGATGCTTTGAACTCTCAAAATAAAAATTAGGATATAAATGCAAAGGGAGAGAAAGGGGAAACAGCCAAAAAGTCTCTGAATAATTCAGAGTGAAAAAAGTGCAAATACAAGGCGAATAAAGAGAAGCAGCAATCCCAAAACAAAGTGAATATGAAGAGTGGTAGGGTCAAACATCCAATTAGAAGCAGACAGTCAATGCATAGAATTTAATAAGCTTAATAAACAAGTTAGTTCCATTATGTTTTCAATAAATATTGGGATTGAACAAATACTTGGCTTTTACAATTGAACCCAACTAAATTTACCTTTATTAACTACCCCAAACCTAGTGATTTGCAAACCCAATTTAATTTTTAAAAACCTTTTATTTACCTGATGCAATCTTTGGATAGTAATAATAATAATATATATCCATTGTTCCACCACAAGTAGTCTAAAAATACCCATTAATTGTCATGACAACGTATGTTCAATAGCTGAACATCCTACTTATGTGTTATGAAAGTAATTCTGTTGGACTAGCAATCCTTTTTAAGGCTTAGTCAAATAAATGTTTGAAGTGTACTTTCAATTACAAGATATGAAAGAGACCTGAAATTTGGTAGAAAGGGGAAGCTACCTATACATCTATTAAAAGCCTGGAATTCTTGAAAGGATCTTTTAAGTTAGGTCAAATGGTAATTTAGCATGATGATTGAGACTGAAAGGATACTGGTTGGACTTCAGCCCACAAATTGTCACTTCTTGATTGAAGCGAGATTTTAATCTGGGGCTTTCCAGATAGATGTCCTGGGTATTCTACAACAGAGGTTTATGTTTAATATGTGAATTTTTAACAGATGCAATGTTCGCCTTTCTAAATTCCTTGTAGTCCTGAGTGATCTGAGCATCATTCCAGAGAAGGTGCATCAAACTGTTGTAAGACAAAGCGCTTTAAAATTATACCCACTTTGTAATGTAGCAGAATGGCAGTTGCTAGCTTCAGTCTCTCTGATGCACTGATAATGAGGCTCAAAGGGGAAGTGTGCAGTTAACTCAAGGGGTTTTCCTCCAAGGCATGTTTTGATGTATCTTCTATCTTGTAGATTGGAGATTTTCTTAAGGGTGCATAGCCTACAAACCCACAGGAAATCCTTTAGGCAAAAATATTCCAAGCCACATCCTGCATTGCACCTGCTTTATAGAGTTTACCTTAGCAGCAACAGGCCTAGATGGTATTGATAGGTAAGCTTTGCTACGTGCCAAAGAAAGCAGGTGGTCCTCGACTCACGACCACAACTGAGTCCTAAGTGAGATGCTAGTTAAATGAATTTTGCCCCCCTTTTGTGACCTTTCTTGCCACAGTTGTTAAGTGAATCACTGCAGCTGTTAATTTAGTAACACAGTTGTTAAGTGAATCTGGCTTCCCTCATTGACTTTGCTTGCCAGAGGGTCACAAAAGAGGATTACATTGATCCCCGGGACACTGCAACCATCACAAATAGAAATCGTTTGCCAAGCGGCTGAATTTTGATCACATGACCATGGGGATGCTCAAAAATGGTCTTAAGTCACTTTTTTCAGTGATGTCATAACTTCAAAGAGTCACTCAATGAACTGTTGTAAGTTGAGGACTATCTGTACCCTACCTGAACAACTGGTGAATAAGCCTCAGGATATTTCTCCAAAAATAAGACCTATCCTGAAAATAAGCCCTCACTTGATTTTTTACATATGCACCTAATATAAGCCCTACCCCAAAATAAGCTCTAATTAAGCTCCCACTCCATCTCACCATCTGGTTTAAGAAGGTCGGGTGAGGTGCATATGTAAAAATCAAGCTAGGGTGAGGCTGGGGTGGGGGGGTGGAGCTGCCCCACGCACCTTGCACCAGCTGTGGCGTGCGTGGGGCAGCTCCACCCTCCTACCCCTGCCCTAGCTTGATTTTTACACATGTGCCTTGCCCCACCTCATACAACCAGACACAGTGGGAGGGGCCTTAACTAGGGCTTATTTTGGGGATAAGGCTTATATTAAGTGCACACGGAAAAATCAAACTAGGGCTTATTTTCAGAATAGGTGTTATTTTCGAGGAAACACAGTATTTACATGTACTTAAATATGACTTTAGGAATAAAAGATGCCATAATATAGACAGGCATGATATTATTAATTCCTGATCTGCATGATGTCAGGCTAAGGAGGATAAAGGACACAAACAAACCTGGTCTGTTGCTGCTTTTTTATTTCTGGCACTTACTGACAATCCAAAAGAAACTATTGTTAGGGTTATCAGCCCGTGCTTCCCACTGCCTTTTATACTTTAGTCACCGCCCACCCATCACCCAATCACACGTGCAATCCCCTCCCATGTGATTCAGAAGTATTTACAATTGTCAGCCTTGGAAGCCATATTAGGCCAGAAGCTTCAATGCTGCCACCTCCTCATGTGTGGGAAAGTAGGAGGGGGGGATTTAGGAGAGGGGAGTTAGTAGACATAATAGCGTTCTTCCTATCAGTCAAGGTCAGGGTGAGCCAGCATCTGGAGGAGGAGTGGTCAGGGGCTGGCTTGAGGTGGAATGGACGATGATTGGAGCATGTGACCGAAAGGGGAGAAAGGGGTTGGTTTTCGGAGCTTTGTATTATTGAAGGAAAGCCCGGGTTTTTCAGATTCGGGATTTCCCAGATGTGCCAGTTTAACCTATTGCTAGTAAAGAAAACTTTGGAAAATGCCTGCTTCAGTGTCTTTACTGGGAGTCGGGGGTTTTCTGGAACGCTGACAACAATATTCAATAGCCAGCATCTGCCTGGTCTATCCCATGTCCCTCAGGCTGCTTGGCCATGCCCGCTGGGAAAGGGAGCCAGTCGCTGCGCTGGTCATCAGTCTATGTCAATCAAGAGAAGATGCAGAGTTAGAATTGCTGCCAGGAGAGTCCGAGTAAGATGCAGGGAGATTGGACGTGTTTCCTCCTGCTTTTGCTGGTCTCCTTGCCGATGTCATCGCTGCGTGACCACCTCTTAGCTGTTTGGCGGCCACACGACTCCCCTGTGGAAAGGCAGACCTCTGGAAACAGTTCGGAGCCCTGCCATTGCTCCCACAGGTACCAGGCAGTGCAGCGCCGTAGTGTGCATCCCACTTGGCTCCAAGTACAGCTGGGTGGTCGCTTCCCCCCCTCCCCTCCCCCCCGAATGGCAGCTCTGGGCCGGCCGGCCAGCCGGCACACCGGAGCTGACATATGAATCTATTAAATGAAGCAATGGAATAATTAGAGATTGATCTTAATGATGCAGATATTCCCCTTTAAAAAGCAAAGGTTTGATACAAGAGAACAGTGAGAATAAGAGAGAGGAAGAGAGAAATAGGAAGAATAGGAAGAAAGGAGAATTTAAAAAGCAGGAAACATGAAATTGTCACGAAGATACCTTGCTCAGAGTTCCTTTATCCTAGAGTACCATCAGGTGAGATTTTATCAGAATTTGGATAAGTAGGATAAAGATTTATTTGATTTACTCTTCTTTCCTATAACTGGTGGAAGAGACGTAGCTGAAATTCTAAACCAGTATTAAGAGGTTACACCGGTCAGTAAGAGAAAGAATAAATGGAAACTTAATTCAGTCAAGGTACGGTTGCTTGGAATTTCTGGGAAGGGATGTATAGTCTGTTTGGGAGAGATTTGCACTTTTTCTGAAAAACTAAAAATACAGTTTGAGTTTTTGTTTGACTTGCATAAACGTTATCTCTCAGAATGGTCTGAAATTATTGTCCTGTCCTATCTTGTGATCTAGTTTCAGTCACTCCTGCACTCGTTACACAGGATTTAGATTATTCTAATACTCTACACAGAGGTGTGTGAAGTATAACAGGAACATTCCAGGTGATTCAAAGTGCAACTAAACTGCAGGTAGAAGCAAGGTGACCATACTTCAGATATATCCTACACCAGTAGTGGGTTCCACTTACCTTCGCTACCGGTTCGGAACTGTGAGCACGCGCGGGGTGCTTCTACGCATGCACAGAACCTTCTGCATGTGCGCAGAGCATCCATGGTGACGTGCAGGTGGGCGGTGCCTTCCGCCGCCACCACTATCGGTTTGCCCAAACTGGGGCAAACCAGGAGAAACCCACCACTGTCCTACACCAATTAGGATATATAGGTCAGCTGTTCATTTCCAATTTAAATAAAAGGGCTGGGGTGAATTTTAAATTCCTAAATGGCCTCGAATAAATTATTCTTTTATATCCCATCTAAGCTTGGAGACTTAGTTACAGCATCTCCAAGTAAATCTTCTTTTGTTTTCCTATTTTTAGATGGGGAAAAAAAGAGATTTTGTCCCAGAGGATTACATGATTGACTCATACATACAAATTCGTTCTTTAGATTTTTTTTTCTTTTAAAAGACTATAAGTATTGTGTTCACCAATTTATAAGCTATTTTGTTTAAAAAATAAAAATTGGGATATAAAAACATTCATAGAGATCAATTTTGCAGATAACCTCGGTTATAGGACCATGCTTCTTCAAAATGAAGTGAAAAAAGAACTACATTTCAAAGCCAACGGAACCTTTTCTGTCAGATTAAAATTTTGAAAATGAGGACTTTCTGAAGATAGTTTTGCAATTAGGGCTAGTTGCAGTACTGAATGGATTGGCAAAGTTTTAGAATAAGAAGCATTCTTACGGTATGAGTCTTGTATTTAAATGTCAAAGTTATGATTCTATTGCATGAATCACTGAACTTTTCCTTATACTGTAAACTATTCAGGAAGAACAGCAGAATGACTGCCTATTTTATTGTGTAAAAAACATTGAATGTTGATGGGTTTTCTGATCTTATGACAAACACACACATATGCACACATGCACTAGCTAGCACACATGCTGCCAGTTCTATGTACATTTTCACTCTGTACTTTCCCGGTTTGTCATGGCCATATACTTCCTGTAGAGTAGACAGTCAGCTGGTGCTGAATTACTTACTAAAGCAGACAGAGGAACCAACGATAGAAATTATCCTTAGAAGCGGGAGGTAGGAAGAGAACAGATATATTTTACCTTCTGCCCCATTCATAAAATGTCATTTTAAAAAAACTTCAGTGAACTGGTACTGCAGACCTTCATAATAAGAACAAAACAGAAAGTAGTTCAACACATTTTAAGAATACCAGGAATTTTTAAACTCAAGACATTTTAATGAATGAATGACTCATGCTGCTATCATCACTGCCTTCAAAACCATCTCAGTAAAATAATGTACACTGGACATTGGCCAGAGAGATAAGCTATTAAGAAATATCCTGGAAGGTAACAATAGTTTTTTGGCAAATAGCTACCAGTACTGTATGTGTTAGAGTAACCCATGATGCAATACTGTTGCAAGGATATAATAATTGTGAGTAAAATACTTGACTAAAGACCCTGGGCCAGCAAGCAATCTTCAGAGAAATTCTGTCACATTTTTTAAAAAAATAGTTGGTTGCTTCCAACAATTTTGACAATGAAATGAAAGAGATACATAGGATTAACTGTGCCAATAATAAAGTTCTTTAGCCTGGAAGATATAGATTTTGATACCAAATGTCTTCCATGCTTTTTTTCCGCATCAGAAATGGAAATGCTATATTAGCTAGTTTTCAATAACTAGGTTAAAAAAGGTCTTACAGTAAGGTTGCTTCATACCCTAAGAATCATGACAGCTAATCTCTTCCTTGTGCCACTGATTGATTATGTACAATCAAGTTGATGTCGACTTTTATAACCACATAGACAGATCTTGTTCAGGATATAAAAAGGGATGAACATTAAATATAAATACTAAATTCATGACAGTGGGTAGGCAGCCTTAGAAATGACAATGAAGATATTGAAGTGTTTGACATTTCTTTGACATTCTTTGAAATAGTTACATCTATTCATTGACACCCTTTAGCATACCAGTCTGAGATTGGGACTTTCATCTGAGTTTGGAAAGCTTTTGGAAAACTTTGCTTCTTTTTCCATATTTGTCCTTCTAATCACTCTCAAAATTCTTTGTTGATTTTTTTTCTGAGATCTTTGTATTCCTCTCCTCTCCTCTCCTCTCCTCTCCTCTCCTCTCCTCTCCTCTCCTCTCCTCTCCTCTCCTCTCCTCTCCTCTCCTCTCCTCTCCTCTCCTCTCCTTGCCCATTTCCATTGTTCCATCCTGATTTCTAGTTTCCTTTCTTCTTATGTTCTTTGGTAGTTTGTTTTTCACATTTATCTTTTAACAACTTCTTTGTTTCACTACCACTGTTCCTCTGGTTTTCCTATCAATGAGATTCAGGAATTTAAAGCGATTACTGATGTTCTCTTTGAAAATGGTGGACATACGTTCACTATCATATCATGGAAGCTGGTTTTCTTATGCATTACCTTGATTTGAAATTATACACACAACCATAATTCGTTCCATAACTTTGGTCGCAAACCGATTTGGTTGTGACCCAAACCTAATTTTGGAAATTTGGTGCTTATAAAAAAAAAATGGCGCGGAAGAGGAAATTGGTCATGGGAAAAAAATGTGAATTTTTTGGTTGGAACCTGATTTTGTCATGGTTAGAAGCGTTCGTGACCAGAGGTTCTACTGTATAAGTGGTTCATAATGTCTTCCACAATCAAACTCTGGCCATGTATTTGCTGTTATTACTGATCTCTTTCACCTCCTTTTACCTATATATAGTCACCTTAATTTTTTGTACTCTAGCTCTTCTTGAATATCAGTGTCATTCTGCCTGTTTGAAGATGATATTGGCAAAGGGGAAATAATTGGTTTGGCAGAAATTGATAACTCATTCTCCTACTTCAATCCAGTTTCCTAGGCCATGTGGTCCAACTGCATCATTTTCTTCCTTAACATTTCCAATCTCCAATCACAACAGCACATCTCAATTTCAGATTGAATTTGACGATAAAAGTATCCTATCAGCTTCTGATGCATCAGTGGCTAGAGCATAAACTTGGTTTACTGTCAGGGTTGTCCATGAAATCTAATTAAAATTATTTGCTCTCTGCATTGTACCCAAGTATCATGTTTACTATATTCTTTCTGGGTGTTCCATTAAAGTGTGTATAATATGTTTTATTGTTCAGATGACGAATTAATTTTAAAAATAGGAAAAAATGTCTGATACCATGTTTTTAGAAATGTTGTTGTTTTAAGAAATGATATATTTGTACTATGGGACCATGTAATATTAATATATTACACTTAGTATACTATAACATACATCCACCAACTTTTTACAACATGCTCATGCATTTGGACATTAAATCAGAAATGGGACGTTCACTATCATATCATGGAAGCTGGTTTTCTTCTGCATTACTTTGATTTGAAATTATACACACAACCATAATTCGTTCCATAACTTTGTCACAAACCAATTTGGTTGTGACCCAAACCTAATTTTGGAAATTTGGTGCTTACAAAAAAAAAAATGGTGCGGAAGGGGAAATTGGTCTCCTTTAATATAGTAAACCAGAACATTTAGCAATATGTGAAAATGAACAGTTATTTTAATTTTAAGGAAAAGTTCAGAGTCAGACACTCCATACTGCCATACCACCTCCTCCAGATCAACAATCAGCCCACCTAACCTGTCTCCAGTTATTTTTAAAATGCCTCTGAAACCATACATAATTCAGCCCACTCAAAACCTTGGTGCTTAACCTGGGGGAAAACCAGCACCAATCACCTTATTCTTCTCAAAGAACCTCCAGTGTGTTTTCCCACCTCACCCCTCTCATATAATTTCTGATACTCCCACTGCATTGTGACCCATCTCCTCGGGAGGAGGGGAAATTCCATCCCAGCTAATGACACATAATAGTGCTTTGCACTTCAATAGGAGGGGTGTTTACCTTTCACATGGAGAAGTTGCTAGGACAGGCTCAGGTTAGGGAGGGGGGGAAACTAGCCGGTTTTAAATACCAAGGTGAAAATCCATATATAGAGATATGCACAAGAACACGAGTACTGAAAAAAGTCAACGCTCTGTCCTAATCATAATAGAAGAGGATCTAAAGGATGATTTCCCCAACTGTGAGGTGTACCTCCGTTGGGGACAGAGTGTGAAGAGATATGAAAATCCTTTTAGTTGCAAGTTGTTAATAAATCCACTTTTCCCAAAGTTCCATTGCATTGTTTTCATTATTCATTTGTGTCCATTTTGGTTTTTAGGGTTTTTAGGGGTAGTTTGTACATTAAGATAACACTAAAGGGAGGCGTGATGACAAAAAGTTTAGGAACTCTTGGTCTAAAGGGTAAACTGAAAGAGATAAAATGATTACAAACATAAAGAAATTTGGCCCTAAAGAAGGACATAGCAACAAGACAATTAAGAAAAGGTTCTCTTCTTCAATGTTTGACTTTTTTTAAAAAATAAGATCAAGTAAATTCAATCCATCCAAACTTATATTTAATCCAATTTGGTTTCAGTTAGAAAGTGAAGCACACTTAAGTCTTTCCCACTAAATCCAGTGGCAATGAAAAGCAGCTTTGACAGCATTGTACTTTTTATTCCTTAATCCTAAAGGGGATGTACTGGTGATTAAAGCTATGTCTAGACATCTCTCTCTCTCTCTTCTGTATTTACCATCACTTTCTAGAGCAAGACAGAATTTAGAGAAATTCTTCTTCACCGTCACAAGAATTTAGAAAATCCTGTCCTGTTTATACCAGAAGATAGGTCACAGCAGAATATATTTATATTTCTGTGCTTTTTCCCTCCCTTATCAGCCTCTCTTCTGTCTCCGTTCATACCGGAGCGATTATAAAGCATTTGGTTGCATTAAATGCTGTCTCCACATGTCTTTGAGTTGGTTTTTACAACTAAATTGCAAAAGCCAAAGATACAATTATTGCAAACAGACTACAATGGAATCCTGGAATTTTGGGAGTATTAAAAAACCCAATGTTTTGCAAGTCATAAAACCACAAAGCAAACAGTTTGGGTCTTAAGAGAATGTATTACAAGAGAGAAGCTTCACCACAGGTGCCAGAGTTCCTCCTCGTATCCTGTGCAGCATTTTCATGCTCTCCCAAATATCTTCCCACCTGGCCAATTGGAATTTGCCAGCTAGTGGTATCCTGCTATTGGACCCATTCTTTCCTTGGGGGGTTTGCTTTCCACAGGGCGGAAAAAAGAACAACCCCAAACCATGAAGGGGAGCAGCCATCACTCAAAACAACCAAGCACAGGAGGGAGGCGCTCCAAGGCTTCAGGAATGGGAAGGAACGCAAAACCATCTGTTCCTCAGCCTCAGAGGAAATGGTGCAAAACTATTGCTGCAGCATTTCCTCTGGAAGAGAACCTAAACTGAACACGAATCAGCTCAGTTTGTAAATCCAAGCCCATAACTTTGTGGGGGCCAATGGGGCCAGACACAGATCTCGGTGAAGCAAAGCAATTGGGCATGTGGAAGGAATTCCTACTGTTCTAGGTGTGGTTTTGTGAAGGCCTTGGATTAAAAGAGAAATCCTTTCAGAATACCCTCTCATAAAGAGAACTGGCTATTGTCAGAAGAATAATTTGGGATTCCAACTCGAGCCGGGGCCTCTCAAGAATAAATAAAAATGAGATCTTCATAGCTGTGAGGAAAGAAGAAATATTTATTCCTAGAAGTAAAACAGCTTGCATTTAGGGGCAGGTTGAAGAGAAATGGGGTACAGCCAGGAGTGGGCTGTTGGGGGTTCGCAGGGGTTCGGGAGAACCTCTAGCTAAGATTCTGTGAAGTTTGGAGAACCCCCAAATCCCACTCCGAGCTGGCCCCTCCCTTCCCCTCCCACCCCACCCTGCCCCTCTCAGGAGTCCCCACACGACCCGTTTTGGATGCAGGTTAGTGCAGGGCCCACACGGAGGCACTGGGAAGACAAAAATGGGCCTACCAGAAGTTCGGGAAAGCCAGAAACGGGCCCGTTTCCAGCCTTCAGAGGGCCTTAGGAGCCTGGGAGGCCGTTTTTGCCCTCCCGGAGACTCAAGGAAAGCCTCCGGAGCCCAGGGAGGGCAAACACCCCCCTCTTCCACGGTGCAGGAAGCCAACTGGCCACATCCACCCAGCAACCAGGCAGAGAACCCCTTGCTAAAATTTTTGAAGCCCACCCCGGGTACAGCAGCAGATTTTTATAGGGAGAGCTTGCTGATTCTAGGGTGACACTTGAGGTGTGTGTGTGTTTGCGTGTATGTGTTTATTCTTGTGAACATGCAGTTTCTCTGGGAGATCTAATTTAATTAACTCTGCGTTTGCAGACCTTATCCTTTGATATGTGGATTAGATCTGGGTAATTTATATGAGGAAGTTTGCTAATTTTAGTTGATTAACTTATTTTCAGCTTGACTGTTAATTATCTAGTGGAGACACTGATTCTCAGACCATTGTGGATTCTGTTAATATTTTAAGGGGAAGATGGAAACAATATAAAAGAATAAAATATATTTGGGTATAAAACTTTTCACACCATGCTACTATAATCTTTTCAACCGTGTGTCGCAGACTCGCAGTTCAATAATATTTAAAAGAATTCCCATTGCCCATCCTGGTTTCCTTGTGTTTCTTCTCACTCTCTATGATACCCAAGCCTCTTTGCCTCCCCCAAAATACATAGTAAATTGCAAAATCTGCTTGTGTCAGCATGGCTTTTTATTCTTGTGTAAACACATGGAGAGAACAAAATGTTATAGGCCTCCATTACATGGATGACCACTCCCTGCCACAGGCTATTTCCACTTCTTGTCTTCCAGATGACTACATAACCCATCATTTAAATCCACCATGAAATGCTGGTTAAAATGGTGGAATTGTAGTTCAACGCCTCTGGAGAAAGTCAGATTTGCGTAGCCAGCTTTGTTCAGTGTTGCTTTTTCTTCTCCAGAAACACATGCTTTTGTTTATACATTTCAACTGTTTCAGCATTTGCACAACTGCCAATTGCCACACATCTATACAATCCTGAGGAAATGAAAACCAGGAACTATTATTTCCCCAGTGATTCAGTTTTCTTTTTTTTCTTGTGAAATCCCTGGATGTGTTCTTAAAACTGCTCGGAAAGACCAACCCCCTAATAATGATTGAGCAAGACATGTGGGCTCACATGACTCAACCTGCATTATGTAATTGCCCACACTTCAAAGCATTTATAGACCCAGCATGAAGATTAGGAATGAATGCACTCAGAATATTTATCTTTTGAGGTATGGAAAAGGAAATCAAATGTAAAACCTTGTACGTGAAAAGCATTGAGTCACATTTTTAAGGTTTATCAAACTAAAAGTTGCAAGCAACTGAACCACAAAAGATAATTTGATTCTAAGCAATGACACTACAGCAAATGGCATCTTCATTTAAATGTAAATATTATGACTAGGATCTGATGCACCATAACGGGTTTTATTTGCTGAGTATTCTGAGAACTGTAGACTTGCTACATTTGGAAGAAAAAAAGGTGGGGGGAAAATTTTGACAGAGATTTTTGAAAATACAGTACTTTATGAATATGATAATGCTCCATCATCATCAGTCAATCAATCAATCAATCAGTTAATCAATCAACCAACACATATTTTTATACCAGTTGCTTCTGACAAAGTCAACAAAGGGATGAGCTATTTTAGTTTAGTTTACTTTATTGTCATTGCACCTCATACAACGAAATTAAATGTCATCTTCAGTGTACATATGAAAACTATAAAATAAAACAAAAACACACATCCTTCTCATTCTATACAATTGAATTGAAACCACTTGATACTGCATTAGTATTACACTATT
This sequence comes from Ptyas mucosa, assembly GCA_012654045.1. Classification (NCBI taxonomy): domain Eukaryota; kingdom Metazoa; phylum Chordata; class Lepidosauria; order Squamata; family Colubridae; genus Ptyas; species Ptyas mucosa. The sequence continues at coordinate 5,664,514 of WNWU01000005.1, forward strand.
GTTATTGTTTTATTGCACTTATATCCTGCTTTTTCTCTGAGAGGATGATTTATAATATACTTCCAAAGGGATCCAACCACAATACTGCCTATTACAGAAGAAGCTGAAGTTTCATGTATATTTGCATTAGTTACTACTTTTCAGAAAATAAAATTTTGCTTATTTATATGTACCCAAAAGGAAGATGAACCTGAGTTTATGATGATTGCCCATCTCCAAAAGAAGAGTCAGCAAAAAATTTCATCTATTCCTATTATAAATTTTGAAGAAAACTTTTTTTAAAAATTGCTTATTTTAATGACATATTATCTGAAGAAAAACCTCTCTTCCAGATACACAGTAAAGTTCCATTTCAGCTACTTTTATCTCAAATCCAATGCTGAGCTCATATGACTTTTATTCATAAAAAAATAAATGTAATTCTCTGACAGTGAATTTTTTTTTTAATTTGATTTATATGCTGCCCTTCTCCGGAGACTCAGGGCGGCTTACAATGCGCTAAGCAATAGCCTTCATACTTTTGTATATTTATACAAAGTCAGCTTATTGCCCCCACAAACTGGGTCCTAATTATTATTATTATTATTATTATTTTGTAATTCTCTGATAATCTCCTTCTGTGATCGATGAGGCGAAGGGGTTTGTGTGGTAATTGAAATCATGGGCTATGTCATCAGACATGTATATGTCCAAAAGGGTCTCCCAAGGCGAACAGGCCATTAGTCATATCACAGACTAAAACATTTGCCAACCCGTATTGGACCAGCATGGCAGATTATGATCTATTCCTTCCAATCCACATGCCAATACAACATCAGAAATGGCTGTCATTTTCCCGGAAGCCTGAGGGCAACTACTCACAGCAGCAGAAAGACCTGCCCGAAGGCAAGAGAGTGCTAAGAATCACTGGATTAGAATTAAAACAAGATGGATTGACGACATCAACAAATATTGCAGGCCCAATTGGGGGGAAAAAATAGCTCAAGACCATATTAGTTGGAAAGAGGCCTTCATCCTGCAGTGGATAGACAAAGGCTAAGACTCCTGGCGAGGAGGAGGAGGAGGAGGAGGAGGAGGAGGAGGAGGAGGAGGAGGAGGAGGAGGAGGAGGAGGAGGAGGAGGAGAAGAAGAAGAAGAAGAAGAAGAAGAAGAAGAAGAAGAAGAAGAAGAAGAAGAAGAAGAAGAAGAAGAAGAAGAAGAAGAATTCTGTGACAGTTCAAGGCAGCTTATAGGGATACTTCCACTAATGTTTCTCCCCAAGTGGGTTATATTATGAATGGATAGCAATGCTGTGAATTGAATTGGGCTGAGAATAACTAACCCCAAATATTAATAGCAGCCTTGTGGACAGTAAGCAATGTGAGTTGCATCCGACATACAATCAACAGTACAATCAGCCTTCCATTTTTTGAATGGTAAAGCAGTGAATGGGAATACTGTGACTTTTCAGCCAAAGATCCTTTGAAGTGCCTGGGAATGCAAATGTCGCCCCTGTTTGCAACTCTTTAAAGCAGCTATATCACTTCTTGGAATATATTGGAGATGGACCCTGAAGTACAACATAGTCCTACTGTCAGGGGACTTGAGAACAGTTGAAATTATTTGGACATTCACTAGATGATATCTGAGCTTGTTGTTTTTGCATGAATTATTTCCATGCTTAGTTGAGGATGATAATTTTGACATCGACCAGGACCAGAAAATCTTAAGAACTACTTTCAAATTAGTCTTTTCTTTGTCAGTGTGATTTGACATGAGATTGTGATACTTGATTTTAAACATGAGTGTACCCATAAATCCATTCTAACCAGGGGTGGGTTCTACTTAGTTTTAGTATTGGTTCGCAGCGGGGTCGCGCATGCTTGCTTAGCTCCTACGCACACACGCTCTTCTACGCAGAAGCATTTTGATGACATCGGGGTCAGTGGGCGGAGCCTCCCGCCAGTTTTACTACCGGTTCTATGGAACCGGTGTGAACCAGGGGCAACCCACCACTGATTCTGACCCATGCTTACATATCTCTATGATTATTTTAAGCTTGCATGAATAGTTGCATTTGAGTTTGTGGTCAATATGAATTTTAAACTTGTTTTCTCCAAAATGATACCTTCCTAAATATAAGTCACATCTATTCGAATTAATTTGGACTTTGGAAAAAGGAATAGAGATTCATTTCAGAACACTGTAGAAAATTAAATGCTTCCATGCAGTCTATTATAAGGCCTCCCAGAGACGTATTGGTTGATGCCAGTGTTAAAGCTATAAGAAATGGCAAATACTGAGTTCCATAAGCTTCTCTGCTGATATCAGAACTGCCATATGTTTCAGTCAATTATATTTAATCTGAATTTTGGATTGACACTTGCTGTTTAATAATCAGTTTAAACTGCTCATTATCATGAGTTGAACTTAACTGATGGACAAACATGTTCTGACAATTTTTTCCCCATAATATTGCCTTCTATTATCCTTTGGTAATGGATTAAACAAATGGAAATCATCCTTTGTTGTATAATTTTTCCCCTTTTCCCAACCATGTCCACAGGAAAGTCCTTGTGTGTATAATCCTACTACTATTGCCACATTCTACTGTTCTGTACATTGAAGGACTTCATCATTGTAAACAAGAGGAAATGATATCAATAGAGATAAGAATGAAAGGAGTCATAGTTCAATTACAGTTACATTTGCTGGAAGCAAAACTTCCTTCTTTATTGTTAAGTCTTTCTTCTCCCCTCAGACAGAAGCTGATCATAACCTCACTCCCCCTCCAACATACTTTACAATAGATCTGAATGTGGACAGCTATGTTCTACCCCAAAACAAAAATCAGCAACATTCTATGATCTTTATAACACAGGGCCACATATTTTAAAAACTGTTTATTTATTATTTTACTTGAAATATTCTAGACTCTCCCACTACACAAGGGGATTACAATCCACAAAAACAATAATACCAGTTTAATTAGCTAGTTGACTAATCTAATTAAAACATGCAATAATCATCACAATAAAGGAAGCTAACAGAGAAGAACAATAGGCAAGGGTTTCCATGGGGATTAAAATAAGATGGTAGTTACAGTAATGGCTCCATCTCTTTTTTATGTGTATCTAAACTTTTTTTAAAAAATCCCCTGGACCCCCAAGTATTCCTATGACTGCTATATCCTGAAAAAAAATCAGGTCTAGTGCCAAAAGGCAGATCATGTCAGGGCCAACCTGATGTTCAATAGAAGGGAATTTCAAAACAAGGAGCACACAGAATCTTGCCTTCTGCAGCACCACAGAATGTGCTTCTCCAGACCATTCTGAGAAGAGTTCTCACTGCAGACCTTAATATTTACCTACCCTGTTTCCCCCAAAATAAAACATCCCCTGATAATAAGCCCAATCGGGCTTTTGAGCGCATGGCAATAAGGCCAAGCGTTTATTTCAGGGTTCAAAAAAATATAAAACAGGGTCTTATTTTTGGTGAAACATGGTAAATATATTCTGTCCATTTTGTTTGCTTGTTTGTTACTAATCGTTGCTAACCAAACATCAAAACAATTTGTTATCCTCAAACCGCAAGTTGGAAACACTGTAGCTTAGAGGATGACTTGCGACCCACTATTCAGAGAAGTGAGGCTGATTGGGATTTGATCCACTATCACCTTACACTGGAAGTCAATTTTCTTACTCATATTTGCCCAGAAGAAAGATAACTCTGAATTTAAGATGATGCACCACAAAAGAAAGATTTCAAAGAAAAAAACACATCTGCTTCTATTATCATATTGTTACCATGGCTGAGATGAATTATTTTTGAAGTAAATTATCTGGATAAATGACTCACTCAGGTTGCATCCAAATCCAGTATTCAGTGATGCAGGTAGTCCTCATTTAATAACCATAACTGAGGTTGACCATTTGGTTGTTAAGTAAAGCAGTCACAGAATGAAATCATGACTGTACTTAGTCTTCCTTCCTTCCTCTTTTGCTTACAGACCTGCAGGGTCATAAACATCAAGGTTGATGGTTGTTACTTTTTCATCACTGTGTTAACTATGAACAATCTGTACAGTAGTCCTCAGCCTATGACCGGTTGCTTAACCACTATTTAAAGTTACAACAGCTACAGAAAGACCACTTTACAGCCCATAGAGGACTTCCAACCATTGTAAAATGTCATGGCATACATGAAGGATTTTCCCTTTTTGCACAGAGGGCACTTGAAAATCTTGAACGGGCTGTAGAAACATTTGAAAGTAAAATGGCTGCTTACTGGGCAGATTTCAGCTCCCAGCAGAGCTGAAACCCTCTGATAGGTTTTCTCTATGGAGATTGCGCTATGGATATTGCTCTATGGAGCTTAAATCTTTGGCAGGCTGCTCTTTTGCTCTTTTTGCTTAACAAACAGGGAGATCACTTAATAACCACAAAGAGGAATGCCAGGACTGTAGCTGTTGAGTGTAACAGTCATATAAGCATCTTGTTTAATGACCATTTTATTCATTAGTCAACAATCAAGATGCTGGTCCAAATTGTGGTTGTAAGTCAAGGGCAAACTATATGTGGCAGTCACTAAATGAAGGCTAATTGTACATGAGGAGATCTGAAACTGAATTCAACCTGCTCTCTGGGAAGTCAAACTTCTAAATTTGGAGAGGCTGAGGCTGCCAATTTTGTTCTTGAGTTACTGAGTTTTTGTCCATATGCTCTATTGTTATCAGTTTCTTTACTGGCTGTTTTAATGTGCTGTAAGTTACCTTGGATTTGTATATATTAAAAGAGCTAACAGGGTTTCTTTTTGAAAAACTGTCTATCTAAATTGATTGCTAGACAAATACTGGTAAGATGGATGGATGGATGGATGGATGGATGGATGGATAATAGGCAGATACTGTATATAAATAGATAGTTAATTTCCCCCAAAGAAAGAGTAATTAAATAACTGCACAAATACGCAGAAGCAGCTTTCTAGGAACCTTGAAGTCTGACCTGAGGATATTTTGGGACTACTGTTATCAGCTGCTCAACCTTTAAATGTGTAAATATTAAATATTGCATGAACACCAAATAAATTCTCTGGTCACCAGAAATTGACTTGTTAAATCCTCCCTAAAAGATCTTTTATGTCTAGGGAAATAAAGCACAATATTGCATAACATATTGCTTAACAATGCTTACTAGTGTTGTACAATGACCAGTTCACTTTGTGGTTTACTAGAGTTAGAGTAGTCCAACCATTTAACTTGGGAATAAGATAAATGCTGAATAATACCTGCAGTATAACTTTTTTCATTATTATTAAAATGAGACCAAGTAGGCAGAAGAAATGGATTATGAGGAAAAGAAAAATATCAAATTTCAACACTGTTCCCAAAGATCTCAGTAATATTTTGCTAAGCCAGGTTGACTGATCTGCATTTCTCAAGGGGAGGTCATTGGTAGGTATGGGATCTGTATGCTGCTGGTACCCAATTATATATCTCCACCCCTAGCTGGACAGTTGATGCTGTAGAAGTGCTGGCCAGATGCTTGGAGGTAGTAAGGCTCTGGATGGGGAAGAACTGGCTTCAACTCAACCCTGGCCAGATGAAGTGACTGCGTTTTTGGTCAGTCAGATCCAGGTACTATTTCATCCTTCACTCTGGATGACATGGCACTTCCCTAAACTCAGCTGGTACACAAAGCAGCTGAACTGCTCAAAAAGCAGGTGGCACTGCCACCACCATGGCAGTGGTAGCTAGGACAGCCAATTGCACTCTTTCTTGGACCGGGATTTGTTCACAGTCACCCATTCCTTGGCCATCTCCTGTTTGGAATATTATAATGCACTCTACATGGGACCACCCAGAAACTTTATCTAGTCCAGAACGTGGGCACTGACTTTCAGTTTCTTTACAGATGCAATTCAAAGTGCTGGTTATCACCTTTAAAGTCCCATATGGCACAGGGCCAGGCTATCTGTGGAACTGCCTTTCCCTATAGACATCTACCCATCTTAAAAAGTTAGAAAGGGTGTGTCCACTCCTAGACCCTTCCTCTAAACCCTGCCATCTTATGGAAGAAAGGAAGTATGCCATTTTCATGGCTGCTCCTGCCCTATGCAACCCCCTACCCTCCTCAACTTCCTTATTCCTGAGTTGTCTCAATTAAAATTTTTGCACCATGGCATTTTAGCTCAAGGAAATTCTCAAGGAAGGTTGCCAGGAAGCTTCCCCATTGTCTCTTGCCTCTTCCACCAACAATAAACCAGAAAAACCTTTGTGCACCTGCTGTTAATGCTTAGAAGCCTCTTTGGGCTTTTTTGAGTGCTGGTCAATGCAAAGAGAAAAACCTTGACTTTATTCCATCCTCTGAGAGTTCGCTAGAACTTAATGAACTCAAAAGATTGTTTATGCAAATGAGGGGTGAGGAGAGACTACCAAGAAGAACAAAGCAAAGCAGCTTGGCTTCCCCCCCACCCCCAACAGAATCAAAGAGACCTTATGATTTTGCAAGCTTTGTTGCAGCTGGGGTTCTGTTCTCCTCATGCGAATGGGCATTAAGTCACTCTGGAATGGAAGCCAACCTTCAGCTGTATATTTCCTCAGAAATTGGGAGCCTCACACTTGGGAGGTCCAAATCAAGCACCCTGAGTAAAAGTCGGCTCAGTCCTTTATACAAAATGTTTCACGTTTACAAAAACGATAACATTTGTTGTATTTAGTACAACATAACGAAACCCTCCTAATGTTATTATTGTGAGGAATTTCCTGCTGCAGCCTGTCGTTTGTCAGTTTCAAAAGGAAGCAGGCAAAGAAAGGGGAAGCTTAGACAGTCAGGTGGATAATTTAATCACTTCTAACTTTTGGTGGCTTGTTCCTATATAATTTGATAAATTCTTGGCCGACTTGCTATTGAAAACATTATTTAAAGACCTATTCTTATGAATGGAATTCCTTTCCTATAGAAGTTAGTCACTTTTGCAGTTACTGTCTCTAGGATTTAAAGGGGACATTCCCTATTTGAAAGATTCCATTATTTTATATTTTTCGTTCTTAAACTGTCATTAAGCTTCAAAAAAGGGACACGGTGTCTCAGTGGCCAAGACATTGTGCTTGTCGATCGAAAGGTTGGCAGTTCAGCGGTTCGAATCCCTAGTGCTGCGTAACTGGGTGAGCTCCCGTTACTTGTCCCAGCTTCTGCCAACCTAGCAGTTGGAAAGCATGTAAAAAATGCAAGTAGAAAAATAGAGACCACCTTTGGTGGGAAGGTAACAGTGTTCCGTGCGCCTTTGTTGTTCAGTTATGCCAGCCACATGACCAAGGAAATGTCTTCGGATAGCGCTGGCTCTTCGGCTTTGAAACGGAGATGAGCACTGCCCCCTAGAGTCGGGAACGACTAGCACATATGTGCGAGAGGAACCTTTACCTTTAAGCTTCAAAAGTTCATCAAAGCAAAGGAACCCTTCCAAGATTTATAGATGATTCTCAGCTTCTCTTAAGATCATTATCTCTTTCTTTTACCCACAGTTGATGTTTATGATTGCTCTCAATATGTTATACTCAATAATAGACTTTTGATTGGCATATCCAGTACACAGCCCCAGCCATAACAAAGAACATAACATTCCATTAGTTCATTTGACAGAATTCAATGGATCCAACATTAGGGTAAACATGCATAGGATGAAGCTTCAGATGAAACTGATTTTTTTTTTTAATGAACCGAAATGTTTGAGTAGAGAACACGTAAAGCAAGAATGTTGAAAAGGGATTTTGTCAAGTCTGTGTGCTTAAAGCAATAGTACAGATATCCCTCAACTTATAACCATTCATTTAATGATGATTGGGAGTTAGAATGGTACTGAAAAAAGTGATTTACAACTTGTCCTGGAAATTATGACCATGACACCTTCTCCACAATCATGTCAAGTTTGGACTTTTGGCTACTGGTTTACAACTTGTTACAGTGCCCTGTGATCATATGCAACCTTCGCTGCTGGCTTCTGACAAACAAAATCAATGGGGGAAGCCAAATTTGGTTAATGATCATGTGACCATAGTAAAAATTGGGTCATAATTAAATTGGGTCTGGTCATGTGATGACATTGCTTATGACGAAAATTCCAATCCCAGTTATGGTGATAAATTGAAGACTACCTGCCCATAAATCAAGTATAAGCAAATTTGTACAAATGCTCTTCCCATTTCCCTCAATGTATTATTGCATTTCCTAGAAGTTAAAGAAATCACTTTGCACTAACTTAAATTGCTTATGAACCTTCCACTAGAAAGTATACGATTGTGCAATGTCAACTTAACATCAGAATATTTTCATGCTCATTTTCAAGGGTTAACTCCATCTTCCCTCTGAGTTGCTTAAATGTATGGTTAGTGACTTCCTTTTGAAGAAAAACTTAGTCACCTGGTCTTGTTACACAAGTTTGGCATTCCCCTTTTGAAAAATGAAATGTTCTGTATGCGCCTATCTGCTGTGTATCTATGTTTAACAAATAGGAGTAACAGAAATGCTCGCATATTACTTATCTTTATCCCGATCTGAATCTGTTTATCTATTTACTGCTTTGTTTCAATATTTGCTTAAAAGGGGATGATCTGTACAAACCACTTTGCAAACACCCAGGAAATGAAATACAGCTCACCGATATTGAAACTATGATGGAATATCCTTAGGTATTTGTCCATCAAGCTGAGGACAAAGCTTAATGCAAAACTGCAGTTTAAAAAACTCATAGAGATACTCAGTCTCATATAAAATGGAAGGGAAATTATTTCTCCTATATGCTAAGGAGCATATACTGTAATTCACTATTAAAAATTTTTATCAGTTTTATCAATTATACCTATGAAACAAAACATCTCAGATCATTAACTTCTTATATGAAGAATGCCCTTCACGTGAGCATCTTATCGTAACAACATACCATCCACAGTTAACAAAATTGAACAACTAGAGCAGGGGTCTGTAACCTTAAACACTCCAAGAGCCATTTGGACCCGTTTCCCACAGAAAAGAAAATACCAGGAGCCACAAAACCCTTCCCGTGCCTGATTGTTTCTTGAGCGATCACAAAACTAGCATATGTAGTTGAATTAAACGTTCTGTTTTCTTCTCTTGGATTTATCCATGGTTGGCCTACCGGGGGCTGAAAACCTCAATAAATTGTGTGCCAGCGGGTGTCGCACATTGGCAGTTGTGACACATATTTTGAGTGACAGGAAGCCATAGCAGAGGGATGAAAGAGCCACATGCTGCTCCAGAGCCGCAGGTTGCTGACCTCCGGACTAGAGAAAAGCAAGGGAAAGTAAACGCTGTTAGCGCTTTTCTTTGAGAAAAAAAATAGCACCTTAAAAGTTTATTTTTCTGAGCCAGGAATAGACAATTTTACAGATGTGACTCACTCTGAGGGCCACAGGAGGAATTGGCAGAAATATAGTTATGTTACCAGAGAAGATTGATCCAAATATTTTGGTGATTCCCCCCCCCCCCCATCCATTAGAAGTTGTTGAGGAAGCAGATTGTATCTATTTTCCAGTTTATGATGCTAAGCAATATAGTTTAAAAATTGCACCGCAGGAAATCAAGTTTTTTTTTACAAATTTTGTCCATTTCAATCCTGGCAAGTTTGGCTCCAGCAAAATTCAGTTCTGAGAGTCTGTTCAGCCATGCCCGAGGCCTATCCTATCTTAAATAAACAAAAGAAAACAGAAAGAAAACACTTCTCTCAATATGTTTCTTATGTAAAAATTTCCTCACTAACAGATTTCCAAAGTTTTTTAAAAAAGTGAGTTGCTTTTGGCTCTCATAAAGTGTTCCTTACCAAAATAAATATTGCTGTTTAATAGAGGAAGGAGGTACGGGGCATTGGTTTTTCTTTTGTGTAGAGTTCTTGCAAAGAACTGAAAGATAAATAGCAATATCAGAAGTTTTTTTTTTCCAGAATTGATGTTGAAAAATAAAATACAATAGAATGGGGTGCTCAAAAGATGGGCATTGAACAGCTTGCAACATGGGGACTACATGATAGATATGGCTTGGTTCTTATTCAGGAGTAAAATGCTACCGGTTTGCTCCAGTTCGGGCGAAATGATAGTTAAAAATAGCTACCGGTTCCTCCGAACCGGTATTTCCGACGATCAGCTGTGCAGCGGGGTTTAGCTTTGCTAGAATGCAGGAAATCCTGCTTTCTAGCAAAACTAAATCACGCGGTACAGCTATTTCCTCCCCACCCTTGCTGTTCTCCTTACCTTCCCAAGCCTCCTTTTGGCATGTACTGCATGCGCGCATGGGCAGTACACACCAAAAGGACGCTTGGGAAGGTAAATAGAACAGTGGGGAGGGGATCAGCTGTGCAGCGCAGTTTAGCTTTGCTAGAAAGCAGGAAATCCTGCTTTCTAGCGAAGCTAAATCTCACACCACAGCTGATCCCCCCCCTTGCTTCTATTGACCTTCCCAAGGCTCCTTTTGGCACGTATTGCACATGCGCGCACGCACACAGAGCGTGCATTTGGTGCGCACTGCACATGCACATGAGGCGCACGTTTGGCGCGCAGTGAGCATGCACGGCCAGCGAACCGGTAGTAAACTGGTTTGGATTTCACCACTGATGCTACTGTTATGTTCTTTCAAGTCAACCCTGACTTCTGGCAACATTTTCAGAAGTGATTTGGCCTTGCCTTCTTCCTAGGCCCGAGAGAGAATGATTGGCCCCAAATTACCAGCCACCTTTGTGCCTAAGGTTAGAACTCAGGTTTCCCCACTCCTAGTCCAGTAATTTAATCACTACCCCAAACTAGTTTTCAGTCATACTTATGTGTATATAGGTATTATCTTTCTTGCACCCAGCACTATGGCTTGGAGTGAACTATGCAGGAAGGACATTCTTGCATTGGTTTGTGATTTTCTTCATAGTTTCCAACTTAAATCACCTCTAAGCATCCCAAAGAGGGATGTTCTTTCTCAGCGCTATTTTTCTGTTTAAAATTAACTCTAGAGTCATTTTCTTTCCCAGGTGGGGAAAAAGTAGTTTTAATACCTAGAATATTATGTTAAAAATGGGCAGTGGTTAACAGTTTAAAGAAGCCTTAAATATGAATTCTTTCAGGGTTGCTTTATATTTGTGTGTTTTAAAGTTGAAGCTAAGATACTTATATGTGAATATACATCATCAGCCTCTAGTGCAGTGGTGGCTAACCTTTTTAACATCACGTGCCAAAAGTGGGGGTAGCGCGGGGGGGGGTCATGTGTGCTCGCACCCAAACCCATAATTCAATGTGCCCTGCCCGTTGCACATGCACGTGCAACCCCGCTGCGTGATCTCCGCTTTTGGCACACGATGGCCCGTTGGGCCCGGTAGGCCCATTTTTTGCCCTCCCCGGGCTCCAGAGGCTTTCTTGGAGCCTGGGGAGGGCGAAAATGGCCTTCCCAGTCACCCTGGAGGCCCTCCGGAGGCTGGAAACAGCCTGTATCCCAACTTCCGATGGGCCCCGAAGGCTTGAAAATCAACTGGCCGGCATGCACATGTGCGCCGGTGCTGAGCTAGGGCAACACTTGCGTGCCCACAGATATGGTTCCATGTGCCACAGGTAGCACGCGTGCCATAGGTTCGCAATCACGGCTCTAGTGAATCAGAAGTCATTTTATATATATATATACCACCCTTCTCCGGAGACTCAGGGCGGCTTACAATGTGTTAAGCAATAGCCTTCATACTTTTGTATATTTACACAAAGTCAGCTTATTGCCCCCACAAACCGGGTCCTCATTTTACCCACCTTAGAAAGGATGGAAGGCTGAGTCAACCTTGAGCCTGGTGAGATTAAAACTCGCGGTAATTGCAGGCAGCTGGATGTTAAATACTGCCTTGGAGGCATTAGCCTGCTACACCACTCAGGCTCCTTAGTATCAAGCCATATTAGTATGGGAATTCAATTTATTATTGTGCATTGATCAGGATAAGGATTACAGTGTCAGCAGTGTGTTCAATAGCATCTAAGGATATAACAGAAAACATCCCATAGTTTAATACAGGTATGGTAGTCCTTGACATACAAACACAATTGGGACCAAAATTTGTAAGCAAGACATATATTAAGTGAGTTACACCCAATTTTACAATTTTTTGTGCCATCATTGTAAGCAAATCAATGCAGTTGTTAGTGAGTCACACAGTAGTTAAGAGGGTCCTGCTTCATCCAGGTCACAAATGGTAATCACATGACCCTGGGACACTGCAACCTTCATAAATAGATGCCAGTTGCAAATTGCCTGAATTTTGATTGCATGACTGTGGGAATGCTGCCACAGACGTAAGTGTGAGACTTCGTCATAAGACACTTTGTTCACTACTATTCTAACTTTGAACAGTCACTAAAAAAATAGTTGCAAGTTGAAGACTTGAGGAATCTCGCCCTTTTTCTGTTCAGGAACTCAAGCCATGTGATCCTGTCCACCATTAAACCATCTTTCCAAGCAGTCTCCATGTTTCCAGTGTCTTTTTCCCCACTTGGAGCAGAACCCAGAAGGATATTTCTTCCTACAGTTGGAAACATGCAGCAGAGGCCTTCACCCAGCATTGAATAGACAATGGCTAAGATGGTGATGATGTTGTTGATCATGATGATGATGATAATAATGATGATGATGATAGTTGACATCAAACAACTGGTAGGGAAGCAAGTCAAGTCAGAGAACATGGGATAAGGAAGCAAAATAAGGGAAGGCCATTTTCTTGAAATGCTTCTCACTAAAAGGGATGCAATATCAATATTCTTTTTTGCAGATGGCAAAAAGCTAAACAGAGACAAGGAAATCCCACAGGTCTACACTAGATGGAGAAGTTTTAAAAATATTCCAGAAGAAAATAGTGGCAAGTCATTTCTATATTCATTGGCAAGGAAGCAGCATGATTCATTCCTGCTACTGAGTTAGAGAGGATATAAGACTGCTTTGTCCAAAATCTGAACCCTGCAGTTGTTTCGCTGTAAGACTGTATGCAGATTATCCTCCTCCCAACACTGAAGAACTTTATAATTCAACAGGCATTTTTTCTTCATTGTCTGGGGGGGGGGGGACACGGGACAGGGAGAGGTTCCTTAGCCACCATCCCTATATAAGAATGCATAAACCTATGAAACGGATATTTCAATGGTTATTGTGTCTCTACATGTATGTGTAATTACACAAAGGAGGAAAAATGCACAACTGTTGATCCAGGAATGGAGGAAAGAAAAAAGGCCTCCATGGAAACTTTGCAGTGCTACCATCAACAAATCCAATCTGTTATAATCATAATAATTTCTTAAACCTGTATGCTGCAAAACTCTCATGGCCTAATATTTTTCTATTTTTTTCCATGTCAGTCCAAAGTCCCAGACTACAATAGTGGCATATAAATGTAATAAATGATTGTTACTGGTCACATAGTCAGCCAGATGTTTAACCTGGATTTGGCATTTTTATCCTTCTATTAAATTATTCCCAAAGACCTAGGATAGGAAGATATTGTTATTTGATGTTTTTGAAGATATCATTGCAGAATGTAAGCTGTTCTAAGTAAGACTACTTTTTGCAATTGACAATAGTTTTGTCAATGTTGATTGTGTCAGTAGTGTTCCATATGTTTTGGAATTGCACCAGAGGTGGGTTTCAGCAGGTTCTGACCAGTTCTGGAGAACCGGTAGCGGAAATTTTGAGTAGTTCAGAAAACCGATAGTAAAAATTCTGACTGGCCCTGTCCCCATCTATTCTCTGCCTCCCAATTCCCAGCTGATTGGGAGGAAATGGGAATTTTGCAGTAACCTTTCCCTGGAATGGGGTGGGAATGGAGATTTTACAGTATCCTTCCCCTGGAGTGGGATGGGAATGGAGATTTTACAGTATCCTTTCCCTGCCATGCCCACCAAGCCACGCCCACCAAGCCATGCCACACTCACCAAGCCACACCCACGGAACCGGTAGTAAAAAATTTTGAAACACACCACTGAATTGCACCCAGCACATCTATTACTATTTCCCACAATTGTTCTATTTGCAAATCTTTATATTTTGTGATTTTTCTCCATTTCTCTCTCTTCTATTCTGCCTTCTCCATGTACTGCAGCATCCATTATCCAGACTATTTTGTCTTCCTTATCAACAGTTAAGTCTGGAGTTTTCCATGGCAGGTGCTTGTGTGTTTGAATGTTAAAATTCTAGAACACCTTATCTTCTTTATTTTTTATTACACTGTCTATTTTGTAGTCCCACCAGTTCTTGCTTGCAGGCAAGTGTTATTTCTTGCAGACATTTCAATGCACCATTGCTGCTCATTTATCATACTATTGTTTGTAGTTAGTCTGTGCAATCGTCTTGCAGCAGTTAAGTAGGTGGTCCATTGTTTCTTCAGCTTCTTTGAAGAGGCACTTCATTGTGACTTTCTTCTCAATTCTATATTTATATTCATTTGTTCTTAAGGTTTGGTCTTGTGAGCCAGAATTAGCCCCACTGTCTTAATATTATCTGTTCACAACAATGTAAAATCACAGCTGCCAGTTCTTTAACTGATATTGGCCTTCATATGCATCAGTTTCTTTCCAAAAATGTAGGATGTTATAAAGTAACAGCATAGTACAGTAGTGGTCAAAATTGTGGAAACCCTTTGGGAAAAATGTATTTTTGAGGTTTGATGGCTAATAGCACCACTTTTTTTTTTTTTGGAGTTTCAAGATAATCATATTCCACTGCTGGAATGGCCTGGGAATAGCCCAGACCTTAACCCAATTGAAAATCAATGGAATAGACTAAAGAAACTTGTTAGTCAGAAGCGACCAGTGGTGGGATTCAGACAGTTCGCACCACTTCGGGAGAACCGGTTGTTAACTTTCTGAGCAGTTTGGCAAACTGGTTGTTGGACGAAATCATTAGGGCAGAGAACCGGTTGTTAAATTACTTGAATCCCACCGCTGGAAGCGACCCAACAATAAAACCCAGTTAATAGAAGCAATCATTCAATCTTGGTTTCACATTATAACAGCTGCAGAACTAAAAAACTTGGTTCACTCCATGGGAAGATGTTGTAAGGCTGTAATTCATGCTAAAGGTTACCCAACTAAGTATTAACTAATGTGATAATTTTTGTATATCTCATTTTTTCTATGGTGAAATTTTTTGTATATTTAATTTTTTGTACATGTTTCACTTTTCTTCTTTATACTGTAACTGCTATTCTAATAGCAAATTTTTCATAAAAGTTATGGCATTACATTCTTGATTAAATTATCTTTCCATTGATATATAATTTTATGGTACTACTCCCCCAAAAAGTGGTGTTATTACCAAGTTTTATAAAATACACTTTTCCCGAAGGGTTTCCACACTTTTGGCCACTACTGTATATGTGCAGATAAAAGCAGAGTAGCCTTTTGTAACAGATAGATGGAAACTGTGTCAATTCACATATTTTTTAAATGCCATCCTAGGGTGATAATGAGTCACCCTGGAAGATGCCTCTCCTAATATTGAAAAGCCCGTACTTTTCATTTCTAACCATCAACTCTGTCTTCCACTGCTTATTTTTTTGTACAAAATGTTTTTGTAATCTTTTGTAATGTTTTGCTGTTTTACTGACAGTTGATTCCAAAGATTTGATGATCCGAGTGGTTAATCAAACACCTTTTATAATCGATGCAGACCATATGTAAATTGGCTTTTTGCCTTTTGCAATTCTTCAATACCATTTTAGCAATCAGAAGTTGATCTTTTGAACTTTTGCTTTTCATTGTATTTCCTTTCTGTTCTACTGGAAGATGTTATTTTCTTCTTTATCATGTTGGATGTATGGTTGTTAATTTCCTTTCAGGTCACCGACAATACCACATGCATACAGACTAAAAAAATAAACTTTTATACACTTAGTTCAATTATTTCCACAGAATCTTTCCACAGTTAGATTTAAAAAAAGAAGAAATTCAGATCAGGGATTTGAAACCCAGGTTTCTCAATCCACCAGACAGAATGATCAAATCTCCAGTTTTTTTAAGATCCAAGGCAATGTGCCCTACAGTGACTTGTAACATACTATAATTACGTAATTGAGAGAGCCTTATGAAAGATTCTAGCACAAGATTCTGACCTACTAAAAATTCCATGGAAACTTTTACTACAATTGAGTTATTTAGGGATGCTTCTTGCTCAAATTCTACTACTCCTTTTGCCTCTGGTAATATCTTGATTTTTTTTTTTTATTAAACTAGCAAACCCCAAGCATGGTGGCTTCTTTTGCTTTCTACAGTTAATAAATCCATCCATTAAACAAATCAGGAAGTAGACAACTAGAAAGTGGAATGTATCTGTGATTTTGTTTTGTTTCATTTGTTTTAGGAGTTAGGGAAATGTATCTTACTGAACATCCTAAACACAATTCACACTAAACAAGTGTGAATAATTAATTTAAATCAAAAGTGCCAAAGCTAAGACAAATTAAAAGACAAGTAAGATGAGATGAAACAGCACGCCTTTAATCAGGCACATGATAGAAAAGAACAATGTGAGAGAATTTCCTGCTTGTAGTCATTCTGAGTAAGGACTATAGGCTCCATTTAGCATCCTGTTAAATAATAATCCTGTATTTGTTAATGGCTGAACTATCATTCATCACACTATAACAAAGAATGAGTCTCATGTTTAGGAAAAGCAACTTAACTATATTCATATGGTTAAATTTCAGGAGTCTTTTCCTTTTTAGGCTAACATTTTTCTAACAGAACTGAGTTATAATCTCTATTGGGTTTGCACCAACAGTGGTGTGCATTTGAGCTTATTCCCATGTTTACAGTTCAGATAAGGGCTCAGTGGCTCAGCAGTTAAGATACTAGGCTTGTCAGCTAGAAAGCTGACAGACCAGTTTCAAGATCTAGTTCCATGCGACCGAGTGAGCTCGTGTACCTGCCCAGCTTCCGCCCACCTAGCAGTTTGAAAGCATGCAAATGTGAATAGAAAAATAGGTATCACTTCAGTATGAAGGTAACAGCATTCCATGCACCTTGGTGTATACTCATGCTGGCCACATGATCACGGAAGTGTCTTCAGACAATGCTGGCTCCTTCAGCTAAGAAATTGAGATAAGCACCGTTCCCTATAGTTGGACACAACTGGGCAAGGGAAATCTTTACCTTTATCTTAACTGTTCACATTGAATTTCCTCAGGAAATTCAGTGGCCCTAACCTCACATAAAACAAGCCCATCGTCTAGTTTGTGCATTTTTTGTTTAGCATAAAAAGCAGGGGTGAAATCTACTTACCTTCCTTACCAGTTTGGAAGCGCACGCGCCGCACACACATCATGTGTGCATGCAGACCTGCACATGCGCAGAAAGTAAAAAACACATTACTTCCTGGTTAAAACCAGGAAGTAATGACACCCAGGTGGCTGGGCGGAGCTTCACTCCGCCATCACTACCAGATTGCTGAATCACCGGCAAGATTGCTCCTGGATCGGGTGATCCAGTCCGATCCGGGAGCATTTCACCCGATAAAAACCCTTCCACTATGAATTAATATAATATATATATTATACCTACCTACCTATCTACCTACCTACCTACATATATATATTATACCTACCTACCTACACATATATACATATATTATACCTACCTACTAGTCATGCCGGCCACATGACCACAGAGATGTCTTCGGACAACTCTGGCTCTTTGGCTTTGAAACAGAGATGAGCACCGCCCCCTAGAGTTGGGAACGACTAGTACATATGTGTGAGGGGAACCTTTACCTTTACCTTATACCTATATGTACGTATACATATACATACACACACATACACACACAATGTATATATATAAAATTCGATCTTGTTCAACATTCAGCTAGAGTTAAATCTTATTCCTTTTTTTTCTCAAAAATCATAGAATCACAGACTTGGAAAGGGATAATTAGATCAACATCTCCCTGCTTAGTATATATTGCTTAATATATGGTTTACATGTGAATTCTGCTAATATCTGCATGTTAGGCACAAACTGAAGGGTTCATGCTCAGACTTTTTATATGGAAGATCTTCTTTTTGGCTAATCTATATTTCTCTGCCTTATTAGAATATGTCAAGGGGGCTACAAGGAAAAAAGCGGGGAAGATATTTCTTCCCTGCCTGGTTTTTTTAATGTTAAAAAAGCTTTTTTTGTGTGCTAAACTCATATTGGACTCTCAACAGTCCATACAGAATTAATATAACACCTGCAATCAATTAATAAAGAATCATGTCTGGAAAATTTTACATTGAAAATCAGATGATTGTTTCTCAACACTGAAAATTCAAGCTTAGGAGTCTTAGGAAGATATTATTCATTTGATCATCCATTTTCTTTCTTCCTTTTCCCTCCATGAGCCAGTTCTTTCCTTGATATGATATATGGATTCATCATTGAAGATCAGCATATCAGCAAAGTGAGGTAATGTGAAAGATGCTTAATTTTCCAAGAAATTGTCTTGACTTCCCTAAATGGCTGAAAAGAATATACTCTATATACACACTAGCCCACATATACTGTAATTCTTACTCTTTACTACTGTGGTTCTGCAACCACAGGAACATTTAAATATCGGAAAGCTGGCACACGATTGTTAGTCTCCAGGGCAATGGAAACAAGAATGGCCCAATATCTTACAATGTCAGCATTATCAACTCAAAAGGGGTAAAAAAGATTTGAATGAACTTTTCACCATATGCTGTACAAAATATAAATGTACTTATGCATTTATATATTTCTAAAATACATTGCTCATTTTTTTAATGATAAATATAATAATCAGGAGCTCAATAGAATTTTAAAAAAAAAAGAGTCCTGGTGGCGCAGTGGACTAATTCACTGTTATTAAGATCAGCTGCTTGCAATTACTGCAAGTTCAAATCCCACCAGGCTCAAGGTTGACTCAGCCTTCCATCCTTTCTAAAGTAGGTGAAATGAGGACCCAGATTGTGGGGGCAATAAGCTGACTTTGTATAAATATACAAAAGTATGAAGGCTATTGCTTAACGCACTGTAAGCTGCCCTGAGTCTTCGGAGAAGGGCGGCATATAAATCAAATTTAAAAAAAAAACTACTGGAGTATAACAACTTAAAATTGTTAAAGAGTAACAAGACATATTAAAAACAGATTCATCTAAAAACCCGAATAAGGAAATACATTTTTTAAAAAGTTCATAAGGCTTAGAGACCCCTGAATCTGAACTGAAGGCCAGTTCATGTTCTTCTCAAGTAGCTACAAAGAAAGATCCTGTCAAATACAGGTTAAGAAGACCATGTCACCCCTTAAGCCTTAAAAATCAGGTTGATATATATGCAAGATATTAACATATCATATATTATTTACCTAAATCGTACCTGATTTTATGCATTACCACAAGCATCTTAAACTTGACTTCATCACAAATTAACAGTGTACTGTGTTTCCCCGAAAATAAGACCCTGTCTTATATTTTTTGAACCCCGAAATAAGGGCTTGGCCTTATTTTCGGGGAGATCTTATTATTTTGGGGAGCATGGAGCAAGATGGGGCTCCTCTTGCTGACTCACTTGATTTTCAGCTCTGTGTTTAAATACTTTTGGGGAGGGCTTATTTTCGGGGGGGAGGCTTATTTTAGCACATATGCTCAAAAGCCCGATTGGTCTTATTATCAGGGGATGTCTTATTTTCGGGAAAACAGGGTATGTAGCTCCTTCTGAACTGAAATAGTCTTAATGGATTGTCCCACTTCTTTGAACAACCCATGGCATTGTAACTTTTAGGGCAGTTACATAATGAAGAGTTAGCTTGTGAGACTGTTTTGGGTAACAGTAAAAAAAATTGGAAACCAAAATATTGAGTTCTAATCCTGCCTTGAGCACAAATCCAGCTGGGTCATGATGGACTAGTCATTCTCTCTTAGCCATAAGAAGATGACAAGGGCAGACCATGTCTAAAAAAAGTTGCCCATGGACTACTCGTCCATGTAGTTACCAGGAGTCAAGACTGAGCTGAAGTATTCAATCGGTGAATGATTTCAGGTTAACGAAATTATTGATATTATAAAAGAAAAAGATATAGTTATATCATGGAATAAGAACATCAGGAATGTGTGCCATTCCATTTGAAAAGTGAGTCTCTTCTCTAAAGCATGGGAAATCTTAATTAATTCTGGGCCGGAACTCTAATAGTTGCAGGCAAGTACAAGAACTTGTATATATCTCCAAATATCAAATGTGCCACAATAAAAGGGAACTGAAGACCACATTAGAGAGATGGTTAGAAATTAGTGAAGGCTGAAATCCATTGTTTTTTGAGGTAGATTAACTCAATAGCTCTAATTCATAGTTTGCATTTTAAAGTGTATTTCCCAAGGATGTAGACCAGTGGTGGGTTGCCCCTGGTTCGCACCGGTAGTAAAGGTACCAGTGTGAACTGGGGGCAAGTAAACGTACATCGCGCACGGCCCCGTTGCGAACCAGTAGTAAAAGTAAGTAGAACCCACCCCTGATGTAGACTCTACTGGATTACTTCCAAATAAATACACAACACAGTATAATGCCTTTACACAGGGAGGGAGAGAAGATTAGATGGTTAACTATGTAATCTTTCTGATTTGGAAATTATACTGTAGATGCTACTATACTTTTCATGTATGGCCCTTCTACATCAATTTTAGTTTGCATACAGTTGTGTTTTATCATATGAAATTGCTGTGGAAACTGATACTATGTCATAGTGACTGTTTCCTAATATGGTTTGATTAATATGGTTTGATTACTTATTTGTACCCTATGACTATCATTAAGTGTTGTACCTTATGACTCGACGAACGTATCTTTTCTTTTATGTACACTGAGAGCGTATGCACCAAGACAAATTCCTTGTGTGTCCAATCACACTTGGCCAATAAAATTCTATTCTATTCTATTCTATTCTATTCTATTCTATTCTATTCTATTCTATTCTATTCTATTCTATTCTATTGGAGAAAGTTCTACTGCTGGACGAAATTGTTATTTTCTATAAAATAACAATTTTATAGAAAATAAAATTGTTATTTTAAAATAATGAATTCTGAAAGAAAAAAAGTTGTGAGGAAATCAATGGGAAAGTGTATTTTACTGTCACTTTAAATACTTTGTAATATATACACTTTCTTAAGGGTAATATTTCATTTATAACTTCTCAGCAGCAATGCATTTCAGATCAAAGGTTGCTTAGGAAAAGGTTTTCAGCAGTTTATAAGACCTTTGATCAAGATTGTTTCTAAGAAAATTAGTGAAAGCCATGAAGATTTAATTCCTCAAAAATAAGCCAAGTAAGCTAGTAAATCTTTCCCCCATTTTTTCCAAAGGCATTGAAAGTCATCATTTTGCATTTTTTCTATATTGCCTAATAAAATCACCTAAAACTATAGATTGATCTTTTTAACGGCAGAAGCCTCTTTAAAAGTTGAACTTTCTATTCTAATTTTCATTGTACTAAAAATTTAAAATATGTTTGCATCCACAAATTTGCAATAATTATGATTATCTTGTTTTAGGCACTTCTACAAATTCAGTGTTAGTGTAACTTGGTGTGGTTTGGTACTATTCTCTTTTACTGCTTAGTATGGACACCTCCACAAGAGGGCTTTGCAGTGCTTAAAGCCAGCTCTAGACTTGTACATTTGTACCATATCCACTGACATGGAGAGTGGAGGTAGCCTTTTCCTGGATCTGTATTGGTTTATCTGAAACAAAATCAAAACTGATTTCTTTTAAACAATACTATAGGTCTTTATGGAAATTGTGGATGGGTTTTTTCCCGATCCCTAAGAAGTTTTGTCTCATTCTCTCTCTTGAATCAATTTTTCATCCTCACCTCTAAAATTTAGTTCCTAGTCCTTGAGTATTCATCTTCCCTTCTCTTCCAACTCAGGCCACTGCATTCTGGCTGCAGCAATTGGGAAAAAAGCACCGGTTGTAAAAGATGCTACATGCTGTTAATCTGCCACCATGGTTTACAATGGATTTTATACTGTACAATTAAGTGCCGATGGCCTAATACCTTTATATTACTTATTCAGATTATTCTTCACCAAAGTCAGAGAAATAAAGACAGTGTAACTTGTTTACTAAAAATAGGAAGGAATTTCCTGTAGTGTAGAGATGAGCATTTTTCCTACTCCAGTCAGATAATGTAATACCCTAGTATGTGGGAATCGTCTTGGAAGACAGGATGAAGACCCACAGCCTAGACAATGGTAACAAAATCTAAGTTCAAAGGAGGAGGGTGGCAAAAGTGCCTGAGAATGGAGCTTTCCTAGTTTTTGGGAGAATAGAATGAAGATGGTAGGGATACTTTTACATTTGCAATATTCAATTGCAACTTCACAATAAAGATATACCGTATTTTTCCATGTATAAGATGATACTTTTTCTTAAAAACATTTAGCTAAAAATGGAGGGGCGTCCTATAAAAGGGGGGCTGAGAGGAGAACCGAAGTTGCAAAACTGCTGATCTCTACAAACTAGCTTCATGAGCAAAATTGCTGATTGCAGAGACAAGCTAACAGGTTTCCTCCAATCATGAGCCTTATCTAACTGACATCAGCAGATGCTGCGGAGACCACGTAGCCATACCCAGATGTGACAGGGAGTGGTAATGTCAGAGCGTTCTGAGCCCATAAAAATGTCAGAAAACAAAAAAATAAATACCGGTACCAGTAAGTAGTAAGTACCAGTAAGCATATACCAGTAAGCATATACAACAAAAGTGCGTATAGTCAAGGCTATGGTTTTCCCAGTTGCTATGTATGGCTGTGAAAGTTGGACCATAAGAAAGGCTGAGCGCCAAAGAATTGAGGCCTTTGAACTATGATGCTGGAGAAGACTCCTGCGAGTCCCTTGGACTGCAAGGCGATCAAACCGGTCAGTCCTAGAGGAGATCAACCCTGACTGCTCTTTAGAAGGCCAGTTTCTGAAGACGAAACTCAAATACTTTGGCCACCTAATGAGAAGGAAGGACTCAATGGAGAAGAGCCTAATGCTGGGAAAGATTGAGGGCAAAAGAAGAAGGGGGCGGCAGAGAATGAGGTGGCTGGATGTAGTCACTGACACTGTAGGCATGAGCTTAAATGAATTCCAGAGGATGGTAGAGGACAGGAAGGCCTGGAGGAATGTTGTCCATGGGGTCACGATGGGTCGGACATGACTTCGCAACTAACAACAACAACCAGTAAGCGAATATCTTACTCTGCAAAATAAGTGTCTTCTATTTAATGTTTAGAATATTGATTTCTGAATTTTGGGTAAGAAAATTGGGGGGGGGTGTCCTATACATGGGGGCGTCTTATAGACAGAAAAATATGGTAACTAGCACCCTTGGGTGTATTTCTTGTCTGGACTACCTCACAAAGCTGACAGATAAGCTATTGAATTACATTTTTATTTTTTCCTATTAATGGGCTGGAGCACTGATTAGATCATGGTGCTTTCAGACTTCCAAATAAAAGTGAAAACAAAAGGAAGAAGTGAAGATAGGCTGGCTATTAGCTGCTTTTGAAAATTTGGGGAAGCAGGGAAATAGAAGTGGGTGGAAGGTTCTTAAACCATTTCCCTACTGGCAGTTTGGCTATCTTTGTATCGTCTGTCATCAAAAATGCACAGAGGTGTGTAACAAAGTATTTTGAAAGTGTTATCACTGTTTAATGTTAATGATCAGACACTGGACATTCATTTAACTGGTCTCCCACAGATATTTGCTTTGGGAACAGTGTTTATATTCTAATTCAACCTTTTTCCTTCTGAATTTAATTTATATTAACATATGAAATCACAAAATAAAAAAAGAATGCACCTGTATGGATACTGAATATAATGGCATTTTTATCCAGTAAATTCATAATATGTGGACTATTGGTTTCACGTAAGTCTGCATCCTATTAGTCTCAGAATACAGTAAAATATTTTACTGCCAAGAAGCTGTGTGATAAAGAGTTCAAGGAAGTTTAATAATTATGCAGAATACAAGATGCGAAGGGTGTTGCTTTTACCATCACATCGATACTCCATGACCAAGCAGGTCACATTTTTTTTCCGATCATATTTTAAATATAAGCAGAAATCCTTACTTATATTCTCAGCACTTCATGACTTGCAGCATTTTTAGAAACTGTAGGTCACCCAGTCCACCCTTTGATGTCTTTCAGATCATGTGTGATTATGCCTCTGATAGATCATCTTTAGTCATTTCTGAGGATAATCAGTGGGAAGCTAAGTAGCATCTGCTCGCCCCACACTCATATGGTGCTAAAGTTCAGAAACAGAGTAGCATTGTCTCTTCCACTTTTAACTGGAAAATTAAGTACTTGCCTTTCTAACTGAAGTGATTATATATATAATTCAGGACTGAACTGTGGAATCTTTGGTGCTTTCTGATGTGTATGCATGATGCTATGAAGCTGAGTAATAAAATATCTGCAAGCAAAGAATTAACCTTGGAGGACACCAAGTAGTCCATATTTGCCCTTTTCCACAATTACTAAACATGATTAGGTGGCGTTGTATAGTAAGAGATATAGTAAGACATAAACTTACAAAAATGCCACTTCAATTGAAAGCATATAGCTTAAAATCAAGCAACCATTGCTTTTTTGCACTTTAATAATAAGATTCACACAGCAGGCTTTTGAATCGTGGACCCACAGTGGTATCTCCCCCTCTCTGTCATGTCCCTTTTCACGTTCCAATGAAGTAAACATAATAAAACAATTATAGAATAGAATAGAATAGAATAGAATAGAATAGAATAGAATAGAATAGAATAGAATAGAATAGAATAGAATCAGTGGTGGGATTCAGCCAGTTCGCACCACTTTGGGAGAACCGGTTGTTAACTTTCTGAGCAGTTTGGCAAACTGGTTGTTGGAAGAAATCATTAGGGCAGAGAACCGGTTGTTAAATTATTTGAATCCCACCACAGAACAGAACAGAACAGAACAGAACAGAATAATAGAATAGAATGAATAGAATAGAATAGAATAGAATAGAATAGAATAGAATAGAATAGAATAGAATAGAATAGAATAGAATAGAATCTGGAAGGGACCTTGGAGGTCTTCTATTCCAGCCCCCTGCTCAAGGAGGAGAACCTATACCATTTCAGATAAGTGGCTGACTATAGTCTCTTCTTTAAAACCTCCAGTGATGGAGACCCCACGATTTCTATTGCTTTAATGGGACATATCCCATCTTCTTTGAGAGCAATGCAGCTGCTGGAAAGATCTCAGGTCCTCAACCTACGCCTTCTGGGATTTTCCTACGGCATATGGTTCGTGTGAATGCTGTTCCGGGTCACTAACACATAAAGCGAGGAGGGGTGGTGGAAAGAAAACGGCTTTTCCCCCCCTCCTCCCTTACAAATCAATTAAAGACGCCTTTCAAATAAAAGAGAAGGGGGGCAAAGGCACTCCGTGACTCATCTGGGAGAAACCCAGCCGGAGAGGCGGAGAGAAAACAAGGTTTAACCAGGTCAGACCGGCTGCGGATGACGATAATCCAGGAATATCACGTGCCGGTCTGCTCATGCGCCGGGTCTTTCGCGTCTCCAGCGCCCCCTGGAGACTCTCGAGCCGCATAGCGTCAAGCAGCTCCGGCTCTTTCAAGCAGCTGTTGTTCCTGCCCGGGCAGGGGTGTCACCTCGGAAAATCCCTTGGCGGCCTATGTGGAAATCCCCATTATGGAACTTTGAGAGGGAGGGGAGGGGACGGAGAAGAGACTTGCCGTTTTCCTCCTTACTAAACAGAAGAAAAAAAGAGATAGTCCTGGTGGAACCGACCCAGAATCTCTTTGCAACTCTTGGCAAGCGCGGTGGCAGAGAGCAAGAGGAGGAGCCGAGTGGTTGAGCCAGGGAAGTCATCATCCTAAAGCGCTCAAAGGACGGGATTGGGATTCATGGCTCCCCAAGCTGCATCGCCCAACGCCTGACTCGTTTATATCGAGGAGTATTTAGATTGCAGGGTCTTTCTTCCGAGCGATCCGGGTAAGTTCTGTGTCCGGTTCTGATTCTGCGGAGATGGTCGGAGAGGAATAATAGGGGGGTGGTTGGCTCCAGCCTGGGGGCTGCACAATAGTGCATAAATAGAGTTGGCTTGTCTGGTGTTGGGAGATGCTTTTCTACCAATTGGGTGTGTGTGTGTGTGGAGAGAAGAGGTCGCTTTGGAATCAATGAAATTTAGCATTATGGGGCAGTCCTTAAGTAGAAACGAAGAAGCCTGCTTCCCTCCATTCTTTATGATTTCATGCAGAAGCGTTTGGATTTTGGAAAAAGCTTATGAAGATGATCAAAGGATTTCCTTATCTTTTGTGTACTTCAGAGTTGCAGGCTGTGTTGTGATCCTTGGACCTTATTTCATTCAGCTCTTGGAGGTCTCTGAATGGTATTAGTTGTGCAGAGTTGCCTTGTTGGATGGGCGGCTAATACGTTTTTCAAATAAATAAACAAACTACTCAGAACACAATTCCCAGTGAATTCAAGGCAATTTTCTTCCAAGAAATAAAAATTCAGCCTAATGTAGTAATTGCACAGTTAGGGAACTGAACTATAAAGAAGGCTAGACCAGGCTTGCTGAAGACAGGTGCTTAGTCAAGTGGGGAAACTCAGATGTATTTATATTATAGAAAAATATAAATATAGTTGATGCACTCTCCTCCACACTTAAAAATATCTGTAAGTGTTATCACACCAGTTCTTCCAATTTTGACTTAATGGAAACATATCCATAAAGCAATGTCATATTCAAAGTGGATTGCTCTTTGGCTTAGACAACATAAAATTTATAGACTGAGAGAAACTTTCATTAGTTTATAGATAATAGAAGTTGGATTTAGTACTGAAGATAATGTGGGGTTGAACTCTGGTACAAATAAACCTTTACAGCAAGAACTACAAATGTACAAGTTATACTTGTTTGTTCTATAAAGTTACATAAGAGTATGACAGCTTCTGCAAATGGCTATGAAACAAGTATTCTCTATTTTTTAATAGGATGCATTTTTTAAAGAATGCATGTTATATTTGGATATTACAAGGTGTAATATCACAAGATGTAACAATATGCAGGTATATCTTTTTAATGATAATTATACTATTATGTTTAATAGTATAATAGTATATAACTATACTATTGTTATACTATATTATATTACAAAAATGGATAAATGTGCCGCTGTTGCAATATATATATATATATATATATATATATATATATATATATATATACATGCCTACTTATAGGAAAGGAAGTTCCATTGAAGTGAAGGAATTCTGTTAGTTATTCCATAAAACCTTTCAAAAGGTTTTATAGTGAGGCATCTCCAAATTTTAGCTGAAATTCAGATTCCTTAACAGTGATTGTTAGCTCTTTATATAATTATTTATTTAGGATAATTTGCTGCCAGAGACAGAGCAGCCAATATAATACTCATTTTATGCAAAGTTGGTCAAGTTACACTGACACAAATAAAGAATTTTTTCTTTTCCCTGAATAATAGTTATACAATAATAAATATTAAAAATTGCCTAATTGCCAATTTAACTGCTTAAGGTTGCTTATGCATTCTGCCTAATAACTGCTAATGAGACTCTAGAAGTTTTATGAATAAGTCTTCAAACTATGGATATATAGGCCAATACAACTCACAGAACTAAAACAGTTTTAGTTGCATGTCTGGGTCTGAAGTATAGTCTGTAATATTTATCGTAATTAGATTTGGAAAAAAAAAACTTTTTAGGGAAATAGCTGGGTTATCTTTATTATTGTCAGATCAAATAACAGAATTATGATCTATGGAACATAGGTAATTTCCTTATAGTTAAGTAATTTTAAATATGTACTTTCGACAGGGATCTTGCCCATCCCTACCTGGAAATTTCAAAGATTAAAATATCGTCTAGGTCTATTAAAACTGAACTACAAAAATTCCAGGTAACCAGTAAACAGTAGCAAAGAGATACAGAAATGTAATTTGCTCAAATATTTGCAGCCAGGTATGGTTAGTCCTAGCATCCCAATTCCTAAGAGTACCTCGTCTTGGCAGGTAATGTTTGGTGGTCACAACTGTCCATTTTAGCAATAGATATTTTCTAATTTATTTCCGATATATGAGACACAGGAATTACATCTTAGAAACAAACCTAAAAGTTGGCCAGGAAGAAAATTATAGAGAAACTTCTTATTTATGTATAAACATTTTTTGGTGCTGCTTTACTACAGACTGCAATCCTAAGCCTTTTACCTGGAAATAAGTCTCAATAACTTCACAGAAAATAGTAGATATGTATATGTCAGGGAAAGATAATCAAATATTTACTGTTTAAAAGGCGAGCCTCATCATACAGATGCTTAGGGTTGGCAACTGATAACATAGACAGTAGAATCAAGAATTTGTAGTGAGAACTTTAACTGTAGGCAATTGAGACAGTCCAATAAATGCACTTTATTTATTTACTCTTTCAGTTTTTTACCAGCAATAATCAGGAAACTCTCAACAGGTTGAGGTTTGAGAATATTTCCCAAAATGTGGAATATAATTGACTCGTAGGAGTTCAGAAAGCCAAAATTGTGGTCTTAGACTTTGGTAAAAGTACTAGAAACCTAGAAGCTTATATGCAAGTGCCAAGTAATGTGACCAAATCATAGTCAGTTCTGTTTAGTTTCATCAGTCTATTTTTAAATCATACCTTGGTCAGTCACTTCCTT
Organism: Ptyas mucosa; assembly: GCA_012654045.1. Lineage (NCBI taxonomy): Eukaryota > Metazoa > Chordata > Lepidosauria > Squamata > Colubridae > Ptyas > Ptyas mucosa. The sequence goes on from WNWU01000005.1 coordinate 5,693,251, forward strand.
TTAAAATAAAATTCATTGAGTTTTTTGGAACTGATTTCTTAATGGACATGAAGAGGTTCATGATGTGTTCTGATTTGATTCCAGTTTTTATTTTCATCCAGATTAAGCTGCTGCCAGTGTTGGACAAATGGTCCAATTTACTATAATTTTCCTTTATGTATAGCTACAATTACTAGCTATTAGAAGCTAGAATTCTCTTGTGCTATTTAAAGGTAAAGATAAACGTTACCCCTGTCCAGTTGATTCTGACTCTAAGGGGTATTGCTCACCTCCAAGGGAGCCAGCATTGTCCAAAGGCACTTCTGTGGTCATGTCGCTAGCACGACTATACACCGAGGCACACAGAACACTGTTACCTTTCCACCAAAGTGATACCTATTTATCTACTCGCATTTAAATGCTTTCAAACTGCTGATGGGGAGGAGATGGGACAAGTAATGGGAACTCACCCCATTGTGCAGCATTTGGGTCTCAAACCCAGGCTGTCAGCTTTCCAGCTGACAAGCTCAGTGGTTAATGAGTATAATAGCTTAATATGAATATCAAGATTGATATTTATATCACTCTTCTATTTTTAAGCCTACCTGTAATGGCCAGTCGAGAAGTTGAAATCCCTTAATCTAGCCTTTCCCAGTTGTGTACTTTCCTGGTTTGACTAGATTTCACACCATCTCCATCCACCAAGATGCTGTTCCATCCTGACAAGGTATGATGAGAATTTTAGTCTGACACATTTGGTGGATTCCAGATTGTCAGAAACAATATGCTTCTATTTTTCACTTTGCTAAGTATTAAAAGTTTGATAGACATTATTTTTTAAAAGGTAGTTTTATTTTTTTCACCACATAAAATGTCATATTTAAAATTCTGTTAATGGAGATTCTCAGTCATCCAGATCATGGTTGTCTCAAAGGTGCTTTTTTTTTCCAAAAGGCAATTGGACTGTGTTTTTTTCCTTTGTGGAAGAATAAAACATTAGTTCTCATCCAAGAAACTTCATCAGGTCTGGCTGGATGGTGGGGAGAATGGAAGGATGCTTTTTTTGGGGGGGAAAGCACCTTTGAACAACCATGACCTGGATGACTGAGAATCTCCATTGACATATGGAGGCAATGTTTTTTTTTTTAATTGTTGGTGAGATTTCTGCAGTCAAGGGAAAGAAAAACAAAAGCAGGCATCATCCAGGATAAAACCTTTGTTAGGATGAAACTGCAGATACGTTTATATTGCCAAATCAATAAAACGTATTGAAATTACTAGGATTAAAATAAATAGGATGTTGGAAAACTCAAGATGTAGAGCGTGTTTAATCACATAACGAAGATTTCATTAAAGGGAACTGCTGATAACAGTTCAGGAATGTGAATTAGCTTCACAATTGAACTTAACTAATTGGATAGTTTATTATTATGTAATATTGGAAAGAACCAGTTAAAGGCCTAAGCATACTTTTCTTATTTAGGTAATCATTGTTATTCATACCAACTTTCCCATTGACTCAAAACCATCTTCCACTATTATGTACTTGCGAGAGCTGTCAGATGGGAACTGTCTATATGCCCTTGTTAACTTTAGAATTGAAAACATATTTGTCTTAGGCACTATAATTGTTATAATTCTAGATGTCTTAATATGCATGCAATTCTGGAAAAAATGATCTTGTTAAGAAGGAGCAAAATCACTACTACATATTCTGCTGAACAGTGATGTCTTTTTGTCTTCACACATTTTAGACTTTGTCCTATTAATAGTTCATATAAAATAAATATTAAAACACAATTACATTGTGCGATTTCTGCCTAATTAAGCATTTATTTCCATCAATGCTTTAAATAGATTTTATAAAAATGTATTTAATTATCATTCTAGTATAATTAACAGTGAAATCCAGATTTTGTCTTATTTTGATAAATGAAATCAATAGAATTGGATTCTGTGGGTCTACTCTAATGAAAATAAATCTGGTTTTCATCTTGAGTGCTTAGCTGCAGTGCTTTCTATATAAAATCATAACCTGGTGTCATTAAAACTTTTTTTATATATCTCAAGTTTTCTGTTGATCCAATAACTGCTTTGTTTTCAATTCCTATAGTGATATTGTTTACAAGACAGCTGTAAACAGTTTCCCTTATAAAATATTTTCTTTTGTAAGACATATACATATTTAGCACAAATTATTTCTTCTATACCATTCAGGATTAGTAATCGTTTGATGCTTATTTGCTTTAGGACAAATAATGGCCACTTCACTGTTGCTTGGAATATCTGTTTTTGATTTGATTTTGTTATGATGAGAGCTAACTAAAGCCACCTTTTTTACCAGAAGATTCTGGGAATCTTTAAATACCTGAAGTGTAGGTCACTGAGTTTTTAAGCTTCATGTACAGCATTAAAATTGCAATTCAATCTTGAAACTAAGGAGGAAAATCCTAGAGAAAAATCTATTATAAATACTTCCTTTTATGGACAAATGTTTCCAGTCTAAGTGTTGCTGAACAAATGTGAGACTACTGTATTTCAATGAAATATCTGTTTTTAATAATCTGTGGAAAAGTAATCTTTCTTTTAAGATGCTGACCTGAAATACAGGTAATCCTGAACGTATGACCACAATTGAGCCCAACATATGTTGTTAAGTGAGAAATTTGTTAAGTGAGTTTTGCCCCATTTTACGACTTTTCTTGTCACATTTGTTAAGTGAATCACTGAAGTTGTTAAATTAGTAACACGGTGGTTAAGTGAATCTGGCTTCCCCATTGATTGTGCTTGTCAGAAAGTCGCAAAAAGTGATCACGTGACCCTGAGACACTGCAACCATCATAAATACGTTGTCAAGCATCCAAATGTAAATCACGTGACCATGGGGATTCTGCCCAGGTTCATAAGTGTGATAAACGGTCATGTCACTTTTTTCAGTGCCGTTGTAATTTCAAATGGTCACTAAACAAACTGTTATAGGTCGAGGACTACCTGTATTCTTCAAAGTTGTTCTGGTTATTCAAATAGTGGACAATATTACCCATGCCATCCTAATAATGACGTCTAGTGTTTCAGGCTGCAGTATATAATTAAAGATGGGCAATTCAAGCTATGCCATGTGCTACTAAAAAAAAAAATCCCCAAGGTCACCAGACCATGTGAGGGAGAATGTGGAATGGAAAAAAATATATGGGGGGATTCTAAACTAAAAGGAAATTCATTGTCATCAGAAAGATTTACAGCTGAATAATTATGGCTCTTTGGTTCTGCTATGTTAGGTACACTCAACCGTAGTATCTCTAGAATTGACATCATCTAAGGATATCCCTTAGGTATAGATTTCTTTTCCCACAGCAAGTAAGTGTTTGCTTAAAATTCATGGTAAGCCACACGAAGATGCAAATATTTAAAAGTGACCTACAGTTCTGCTTGTTACATGCCTGCATTAGAAAGGGCATTTAGGACACATTTTGTGAGGTAAAGCAAGCCATGAATAACCAGTGTTGTTCTCTTGTAGGTGTCTTCTTACAGAATGGCTGGATCACAGATCATTCCTCAAGCTTTATATTTGAGCAACATGCTGAAAGCTGTGAAGATAAGAGAATTGATGTCTGAAGACCTTGTCAAATACAACAATGGAATTATCCAGCATTTTAAAACTATGCATAGATACACCATAGAGATCTTCAGGATGTGTCATTTTTGCCCGCCTTTTCAGAAGCTTCTTCAAAAATCTCTAATTGACCAAGCAACCCAAAACTCACTAGAACGCCAAAAGAAGTTAAACTGGTGTCGAGAAGTTAAAAAACTTATGCCACTGAAGACTAATGGTAAGTCAGGTTCATGGTATAACTGTAATTTGAGATTGTTCTGGCAGTGTAAAAGTAACGTGTAGTATTTTCAATTCCATTCCATCCCAAATGTTAGTTCCTTCCCAAATGTCGCTATTCTCATATGGTTGGTGCAATGCATCTGAAGGGTACCAGGTGAGTCAGTAGTGGCTAACTGATACCATTTACTATAATCATTCCAACAATGGACCTTGAATGAGCCCTGTACATTTAAAACATACACAAAGGAGCCGTTTTCTCCTTTTCTTTTTAAAATTAAAATGCATGTCTAATATAAAATGGGCTCCTAAGAATAAATTATATTAATTTCTTAGAAATCCAGTATTATGCTCAAAATCATAGGTTTGTTAGAGCCACAGGTACCCTGAGTTTCCCCACAATCATGCCAAATATAGACAAAAGGCATTTGAAGGCTAATTTACAATAGTTTCTTCCATGATTGTTCATGGTGCCACCCAGAGCTGTTAAGATTTAACAAGGAGGTGAATTAATTGAAACGAATGTATCTGTGGGCAAAAATATTAGACAATGCCTTGTATGAAGTAATACAAATTTCAGATCAATGCTTTGTCAGAAAGCTTCATTGGTGTTCTCATATCTTTCTCAGTTTCAGTGTTTCCAGTATAATCTCTCTAAAGTTTAGCTGTATGTCCAATTAAGTGGCTGAAACATTACATAGGAAGTGGTTTGAACTAGACAGTATTTGAAAGATATATGCGCAAATAAATACATGAAAAGAGTATTTGTATTTTGTTCACCTAGCTTCATGTTTGCATTTCCTAAAATGTCTATAATCAACATTTTTGTCCCAAATTCCCAATTTTTATCCCAAAATTATCTTGCTGTTGTTGACTTATCCAGCTCTACAGTATAATCTTACTTAGAGAATCAGGGCCTTTGATGGGACTGTGAAGTTTTATAAAATGAATTGGGTCACTTGTTATTACTACTGTGTGTTGTGATGAATTTAGAAAAAGAAATTTAAAAAGGTTCATTTTTAGGTAGAGCGCTAGAAGTGGCAGATTCATCTCAGACGAAGGCAACTCTCTTTTCATTGGCTACCGTATTCCAATATAGAAATCTTTCTGTCACTTATCTACATTCCTCCAGGTTTCTGCATTGAAAGTTTTATTCAAGGAGTTGTGCATGGCAGTCTCTGAAGAGTGTAGGCGTTGTGTCAAAACTGCTAAGATGGAGGCCATGGTACTGTCCTGTTGAATGCATATGCAACATTGACACACATAAAAAGGGTGGAGTTTGGAGTGTGACATTATGTCTGCTATCTTGCCTGCTTTGGCCTAACTCCCTCTTCCATGAATACTGCTGCCCTAGTCACACTGTTCTTATGCTTTCAGTTGTCCTATGCTTTCAGTTGACTCTCCAAGGCCTCCTTCTCAACTAATGCCTTCAGGTGGTCTCTTAGACAAAACTGGCCCCCTTGATTGTAGAAGTGGAACTTGTAGTCCATGTTTGGAGAGCATTAACCTTGGGATGCCTAACATGGGCATTTTTCTGACCATTGCCAGAAAATGATGCTACACATCAGAAGCAAAACATATTGCCCATATTTTAGTGAATCTGGAATGGGGAATATTGAGAATGCAGGTGATAGGGGAATTAGAAGATATCTGAGGACTCTGAGCATATGAAGAAGTCTATAAGGGCATGAATATTTATTTTCTTCCCTGTGGAGATAATGACAAGATTTGTAAAAGCTGTTTTTGCACCTTCAGTATAACCATAAATTGCCATTCTTACAGGACTATATGGATTTTTATTGCATGGGAATTGTATTATTCATTTTGAGAACAAGAAAATAAATGCTCCTACAGTTGTAGTAAAGTTAGTTTTAATAAATGGACTGCAAATATTAAATGCAGTTGTAGAAATGGGGGTGTTGCTACAAATACCTCACACACGTTTGTTAATCTAAAAGACAATGACTGAAGGAAAGCATGTCATTTTAAAAGATTCCAAGATCTACTAACTAGTAATTTCGCTTCTCTAATGAATAGGCATTCCAGCATAACCTAACCACACCCACTTGGAAAGTCCAGTGTGTACTTCACAGTTCAAATGTCTGTACATCAGAACAAGAAGTACAATAGCTGTTACTCAATTGCTAGTCAAATATCTTAACACTGGGGAATTCCAAATGTTGCTTAGGGAATTTTGGACTGCTAGTTCTCAATAAAGAACTGAAAACAAGCATACACAGGGAAAAAACTTCTTATCTTTGCTCTAGATTTTGCACAGGGAATTTTTTTAAAGGATGTAATAATAATTGTCCTACCTCTATGCCATATTTTTCTCCTTTGCAGAGCCAGAAGCCTGTAAATCAGCATTTCATGTCATTCATTATTCTTTTTTTTCTACTCTTGTATTTAAACCCTTTTATATACTTACTGAAAAAAACTTACTACACCACTGAAAATGCCTTCCGTGAATTGTCCTAAATTGAACAAGCAGGGAAGGGGGGAAAAACTGGACTAGGTTCTTGAAAAAGCTGAGATATTAGTTTATTTACTACTGAACATAGTACTTTAAAAATGGTTTTATAACCCTTCCTCTTATTACCTAATCTATAATATGAAGAAATACGAAATGACATCTAGGATTTTTTTACAGCATAGTTGTATACAGTAGCAAAATAAGCAGGCATTAAAAAGTACCCAAAAATTAATTTTCAAATCTTGATAAAGGCATATGAAACAAAGAGATGTAATATTTTAAAATACGTGGAAAGCTAATGCTTGCATCAGCATCTAAATTCACTTTTTCCTGATAATTCAGATTAATAGCTGCATTATAACTGCCTGCCTGTCCCACCATGTGTACTTATCAACCAGGATTCTGTGTACATCAAAAGAAAAAGCAACAAATCTATTACAGTTTGCTGCACGCTACAGCATCCCATTAGAGTCCCTTGTTCAATATTGTCATTACATATATTGATATGATTTTGTTATATTTTGTAATGTATATTTGAATATCTTAATCGCTTATTTTCCTATAGGAGATGGAAATTGTCTCATGCACGCTGCTTCCCAGTATATGTGGGGTGTCCAGGATGTTGACCTGCTTCTGAGAAAAACATTGTTTAGTGTACTTAAAGAAGCCGATACACGCAACTTTAAACTGCGCTGGCAGAGAGAAACACTTAAATCACAGGAATTTGTGGCAACAGGACTCTGCTATGATACCAGGGTAAGGTAATTCAGTTTATGTAAGGGAAGAATGTTTCAAATTTTGATATCCTCGGGTTGTGATTCCTTGTGGTAATTGCACATGATGGGACACAATTAAGAAAGTAAAATTTCAGAGCCAACCACCAGTTAAAACATTTTAATCCTATAACTTTACTGGATTGCTCAATTCATTAACAAAGAGTTTCACTATTGTGGAGTTTCCAGACTAAGTAACCTCCCCCAATTTGGGTTATTTCCATGGACCACCCACATCTTACAAAGTTGGTGTTTGTCTGTTTTTCCTATTATGGAGAAATAGACCATTTCTGCAGTAGTAAAAATGAAAAACGAAAACAATTATGTTTTGGTTTTTTTTAAATTCCTGCCTCTTGGGAATATGCAGTATGGTCATACCTCTTCCATCACAGAGTCTGTGCCAGCTGAATATTTAATCCTGTTTTCAGCTTCTCTGTGCAGATTGCTGATGGTTATCCATGCAAATCTTCCTAAGAATATCTAGCCATTTTCTTTCCTTTATCACTAGTTTGCCTAACTAGAAGCAGTAGCTTAGCTGAGCTGTCCCATCCTCCCCTAGCAGACAGAATGATGTTCAGTCCTGAATTGGCATCCTTATAAGTAGTCACTAGTCTGATCATTTGTTTCACTGGAAATTAATGTAGAAGTGCCAAGTACTATTTCTGTCTGTGATGGGCTCTGATTTTTTTTAAAAAAACATTTTGATAATTAGGTCCTTTCTTGATCGCTGAAATATCTTGTTCCAAGCAACAGGAGAATATCATGTCTCTGCTCACCTCTTGCCCAGATTGTTGTGAGCTGGTACCGTTATGATGCATGACACATTTCTTCACCATTATGTCATGCTGGCTCATAAGATAGCTATAGGGGAAGACTAGACCCATTCATCCTGTTGGGACATGAATAGAATATAAAATAACGTAGTATGTAGGAATGCTATTAAAAAACAATAAAACCAATGTTCAGATTCAAGTTTAGAACTAATTTCCAGAAAAATGATTGGGAATGAGAATAAAAATGACCACTTGATTAGTTCTGATTATAAATAAAGAATGATTTTTCCCCTCAATAATGCATTTATCAATACTTCAGTCTTTCAACATGACTATGCTATAAAATGATTAGATTTGTAGCAGAAGAAAAGCATTTAACTGTATTTCTGGTGTGCGAAGGCTTCAGTGTTGCATGATGATTCCTGATGCATCTTATTTTTCTATATTAGAATTGGGATGATGAATGGGACAATCTTATTAAAATGGCATCTGCAGAAACATCAGTTGCCCACACAGGCCTTCAGTATACCTGTCTGGAAGAAATCCATATATTTGTCCTTGCTAACATCTTAAGGCGCCCCATCATAGTTGTCGCAGGTAAGAATTGATGGACATAATAGCAATACTTCTAAAACCCCATTTTATGTGCTCACACTTGTGTATATGTATTATCATCCCTCCACGTAATAATTGCCTAATAATTGACAAGTGGGATTTCATCATTTGACCCCAAACCTTCCCTCTTTCCCAATACTCATTCATTAAGGAATCAACAGCAATTCTTCCCTCTGTCCCATATTCATTCATTCCTACAATGTGCAATCAAGGTTTTAGAGCAGGGTTGCCAGAGGTGGCTCCCAGGTTTCTTTTCCCCAACTTTTGGAATCCCCTTTGATGGTTAAAAAAAACCCAGCATGGCTTCCTAAGGAAAACATTAGAATTATTATATATCTGTTCTAAACTAGGCATAAAAAAAATCCATCAAATCCCCCACTTACTCAGCCATTTACAATATTACTTTACTCACTTTCCAGCCTTCATTCTCTCGAAATCAACTAGTGTTAAGTTGTTGTCACACTGAGTTGTTTATGTACTGATAAATCTTTAGAAATTAATATAGAGGAGCCTAATATTAACTCAACCTGTTTATCTTTTCTTATAGATAAAATGCTCAGAAGTTTGCAGTCAGGTTCCAGCTTTTCCCCTCTGAACGTTGGTGGAATTTATCTGCCCCTCCATTGGTCAGCAGACGACTGTTATCGATATCCTATCGTTCTTGCTTACGACAGTATGCACTTCACTCCTTTGGTCGTTCTAAAGGATAGTGGGCCAGGTATGCATTTGAATACCAGCCTATATTGTGCTTCCATTTTCCTGTTCCCTCTGCCTTCCAAGCTGACAGCCCCAAACCTATTTTGAATTGTTACGGTCACTTTAGACAGGTTATTTGCCTGGTTTAGAATTCCCAATTTTTTCATCATTTGCTTATACCTGACTACTGTCATTACTTGACTTTTGTTTACATCATTGGTTGTTTGGATGAAGATGGCCAAACTTGATCTGTGAGTGACTTCTGCTGCATTGTGCTCTTCTCTACCCTATTTGACTCATTCCCTTTTTCTTATTTCTTTCTGTAGAAATCAAGGCAGTTCCTTTAGTCAGTTGTGAAAGAGGAAGATTTGAAGACTTGAGAGTGCATTTTTTAACTGACGCTGAAGAAAGAGAGAAAGAAAAACTGATAAGAGACTATCTCATGGTGATAGAAATTCCTGTTCAAGGATGGGACCCAGGGACAACGCATCTCATTAATGCTGCAAAGTTAGTATAAGTCTTGTCCCCTTCCAACATTATTATTATTATTTGATAATATTTTTAAAATATTGTTAAATACCCTCTTTCAAGATGTACAGTGTTAACGTTAAGCAAAACATACATGTTAGTTCAGGAAGATACAAAAAATAGTGAACATAGATCCTGTTCCTGATCTTTAACCAGGAACTGCTAGATTATTTTTTTAAAAGATATTGCCTACAGCTTTTTTGTCGCCCCTTTTCTTGGAAAGATGACAGTTCAAGATGAAACTATTTTATTTTACTCTCTGAAATTCATCTATCTGAGGGGCAATAAGGATATTCATATGCTATTCCTTTCTTTTTTCCTTGTGTATGAGGCTAAGCAGAGGGGAGGAGGGAAAATCAAGGAAAAGTGTGACTAGTCTTTCATTCTTATTATTGATGGAGTTTGGGTGCCCAGCCATCATGCTTATCTGCAAGATTTCCTTGAGAAAATGAGAAAAAGTGGTTCATTCATACCAATGTATACATGGAGAGCAAACCTTTTGTAAAGTGAGATCTGGATCTACTCTTTCTTCAGATATCAGTATATAAAGACAGGGAAGTACCACTGCTACAGGTGGTGGGAGGGGTGGGGGGGGACATAGCTGCAGCACAAAATATTTGAATGGCAAACTTACAAGCTCTGCTGTTCCCTTTTCATGCTCTTTTAACTGAGAAGTTTCTAAGCATCTCTAGTTAATCACTATCATGGATTAGAAGTAAGTTCAATTAAGGTTTACTTTATGGAAGCTTAGTGCCATTTGCTTCCGTGTTGTAAACCATAATGCTCCTCAGATTCCCATGATTAGATTGTTGAATCTGCCTCTTTTCTGTTAGTCTTCTGGGATAACATGAAATAACTTCTCAAAGTATGAGCAGAATTTTTTTTTTTAAAAAAAATGCAAATCAACTGGTGCACAAGCAGACCAAAAGCTTTAATTTGTATTTAATCCTTGGAAAGCAGCTAAGAGTTCCATGAAAAGCATGTCCATATGCCCTCCAAAGAATATTGTACGCGGCGTCTTTCAAAACGCCTGCCAGCAAGATAGGTAGTAGCAATTTAAAGTGACCTGCATGTTGATTAAAACAGCAGTACCATCGTCTTGTCCAGAGTCCATTGTGTGCTGCAACATCTTTACAACTGCATATTTGCTTCAGTGGAGTAAATCACTCCTGTTCCTGCAACTGTGTTAAGTTAAATTTCCTGAGTAGTATATTATTGGCCTTGTAGACCAGGCAGAAAAAGTGTTCTGATGCGGGCTCAGCTGCCTTTTATCTGATCATTTCCTCGGCTGTGTCTCTGCCCTATTTCCCAAGGTCATCCCCACATATCATTACAGTTATATTATATAAAGCATTGCAGAAATCAAGGCTGAATGTTTCTGTGGAAATAAATAAAGCATAATAAAGGTATCTTGAACTAGAAAAGGGGAGCATGGTTAGTATTCAAGCTAAGCTAGTCTTCCAGCTACTCTCTTTTGTTGTAATATTTAGAATTGTTTTCAGAAAAAAACTATGTTGTGATGAGAAGCCACATTGTTTAATAGGGAAGAAATCTAATTGGAATGAGAAGTGGCGCCCATAAGCCACCTGGACCTTACAACTTGGTCCATGATGTAATCAGGAAGGAATGTTCTTAACGTGCTAAAAGAGGCATTAAATGTCATTATCAACTCTTTCTGCAAGTATGCACGAAACTCTTCCCCGTAATTTCATCTTTTTTAAAAAAATTCCACTTCCTTCTGTAACATATTATTAGTGTAGCTTTTCAGTTGTAATGCTATACTTGATTATATAAATCACAATTCTCCCAACTTTCCTCCCAGTTTGTGTAAGATCATTTCCCCTTTTCCCCCTCCAGTGGTATTAATTCCTTCTCCCTCTGCTTTTTTCAAGGTTGGATGAAGGTAACTTGCCCAAAGAGATTAATCTGGTGGAAGATTACTTTCAGCTGGTGCAACATGAGTACAAGAGGTGGAAAGAAAACAGTGAATTTATTGGGAAGGAAACGGGTGCGAGGAACGGGCTGGAGTTGCAGTTATCCCAGCTATCGCTTATGGAGGTAAAATGTGAAACTCCCAACTGCCCTTTCTACATGTCTGTGAATACACAGCCATTCTGCCATGAGTGCTCCGAACAGAGACAAAAGGCAAATTTGGTAAAGAGGCAGCACTTCTGGTCAGGCTCAGAGAAGCCCCGGGTAAATAGGTCCAGTTACCCAAAGGACGAACGTCACCATCTTCCTGCCTGGACTTCTGAAAATTCCAGCACAGAACCTCGTTCGGCGCCTCCCACAGCTCCAAGTCTTTTTCTATACAGTGAAACGACTGCCATGAAATGCAGGACCCCAGGCTGCCCTTTTACACTGAATGTGCAATATAACGGGCTTTGTGAACGTTGCTACAACTGTACAGAGGTCAACCCTTGCAATATCCCAAGTGACCCACAGCATTCAAATTGTGTGACTTGCACATCCTGCCTTAAGGACACCAACAGAACCTTCAATGGGATGTGTAGCACTTGTTTCAAACGGACTAGAGACCATTCCTCAAACGCCGGCTCCGGGACAATGCCTTCAACCCATCAGAGGTCCAGTTCTGATCCTATTCCTATACCACAAAGTTTTTTGCAGCATTCCTGTCATAAGACAACCAACAGCAATAAGGCGGAAGCGCCACCATATGTTCAGCCCCAAAGAACAGAGCCAAGGACGAGAAACAGTAAATGCAGGAAGCCCGGCTGTAATTTTTTTGGGACTCTCCAGAATGAAGGCTTTTGTACCCTGTGTTACTTTGAGTATCAAGAAAATAGAGGCAAGTAAGAGAATATCATTTGATTCTATCTTCCTCTTCCTTAATGAGTTGGGAGGGACTAAATTTTGAATTTGCAAAGGAACACCTGATAAATGCAAATGGTGTATAACAAAATAGCCGTTCGACTAGGATCAAGTGTAGCACATAGCTCTGAAACCTTTGAAGTGTTGTATTGTGCACATGCAACCACAGTAGAATTTGCTCGGCTTGCATTAGTCATGTACCATAATGATAATTGGAGGGCTGTTTTCATATTTTGCTGAGATACACAGAAGAACCTTAACTACATCTATTTATTTTTGTTACTGGGGAACTTTAGATTTTCGCATTCTTTTCTGATTTGGAAAATCATCTGGAATTGAAATTCATAGCAATTGTAAGTTTAGTAGGTATAAATAGTAGAATCTTTTACGGTACAGTAAAAGTAGAAAGTTGATACCTGTCTTTCCTCGTGTATCTCATTGCCAGAAAAAAATATGTCACCAGCTTCTTAAAACAGTTACCAAAAAGGTTCAGGGAGTTTTTAAAAATAGCCTTCCTAAATTATATACCTCAGCTTTTCTTCTGAATACATACCAGAGTTGTAGAATGAGGGAGGTAAAACAGATAACTTGGCCCATTTATCATTCTCTCCTCAGAGTTTACATTAGAGTGATTGTTTTTCTCCTGTTCTCCTTTTATTATAGAGGCTCCCCTGCTTCATCAGCGAAGGTCTCCTGTGACTTCTCCTGTTTTGGAGTATCCTGGAATCTCATCTGCTGTCTATCAGAATACCGTTTCCTGCCCGGGCCGAGAATGTGGCACAATAGGGAGCACCATGCTTGAGGGATACTGCCAGAAATGTTTTATTGAAGCACAGAGCAAGCGGCTCCATGAAGCCAGAAGAACTGAAGACAAAACAGTGAGACAATCGGAGGTCAGCATGCAAATGCAACTTGTTCTTCCCAATGTAATCTTATACCTATCTTCCCAAACAGTCTATATGATTCCATGAAAGAATCAGCAAAATATTGCCTTCTACTGAATTTACGTGTTCAGTGTAGAGGATTCTGGGAGATGGTGTAATATGATAAATGTTTGCCCACTTCTTGCAAAGGAGGAAGAAAGCTTTCTGCTTTTGTTTATTAGCAAAAAATATTGCTTGATAGAGGTTTCTTTCCATAACGGGTCATTTTGATATTACAACATCCCAGTAGTCAGTAGATTGATGGGGATTAGATCATAATAACATGGGTAAGGAAGTAGTTGTTTGCAATGGGAGGAGAGGGAAGCTGATGTTTACCACAACTAGGAAATCCGTGTTTTACATTAGCCATATGCCGAGTTAATCTGTTTCACGTGCAGGCAGTTGTTCAGTCATTCTCCATGTTATAGTCGTTAAGCGACAAGGAAATCAAGTGTATTAAAAAATATTGATATTAAAAAATATTCAGCTTCCACATAAATTTTGTTAAGTACTTTTATATTCATGGTAGTTAATGGAAGTCTAATGTAAATGCAGCTGGTTTATTGAAGGAGAGTCCTTTAACTGCTTTCCATTTAAAAGATACTTTTAATGTTCACAGCAAACGGGACAACATCAAGATTTACACCAGAAAACTACACGCTCTCAAAAACGCAAATGTGCTAAAGTTTCGTGTAGAAATAATTTAGCTTCCCGGAGTGCAGAAGTGTGTCAAGAGTGCTTGCGTGTCAGCCAGCAGAGACAGTCCGGAACACCTCAGGTTGATCCTCCAGCCGATGAACTTCCCAAACAGCGTTGCCGAGCCCCTGCCTGTGATCACTATGGTAATAACAAGTGCAATGGCTATTGCAACGAGTGCTATCAGTTCAAACAAATATATGGATAGCAAATGCCTTTTTTTTCTTTTTGCCTTGCAAAAGAAAAAAAAAAGGAATGGTGCTCTGTTCAAAACACTTAATTGTCTTGCTATCCACCTGATCTTCTTCAGTCTTGTGAAAAAGGTGACTTTGGAGGGAAAACAATAAGCTGATTTCTTTTGTGCATATGTAGATACACACATGTATATATGTCTGTATATGTAAATGCAGAACTACGCAGATCCAGAACGTTAATCCTGGGATAGTAAAGGAGGTTGCTTCCAGCACGGATGGTGAATGGCAAGACATTTTATACTTGACTACAAAACCCCTTTCCTCCAAAATATTTTGGATTATGTTTAGTATTGAATATGTAATCGTATGAGAAAAATAGGTAATGCTGCTCTTTGCATGCTTTTCTGCTATTATGTCTCTTGCATTCTGTCTAAATTGTGAGCATTCTGTGTATAATGAAACCAGCCCAAAATTTGAAATGAACAGTTTCTACAACAGTCATCAAAATTGTGTGTGTGATTGCTCTGAAAATGCTGATACAGTAGAGCTAAGATTGAACAAAATATTAGGAAGTTGTGGGAGAGCTTTTTACCATTTTTGCTTGCTTGTCCTTTTTTTAAGTTGTTGGCTGCTACTACATTTGTTTTCTGTAGGTTTTTTTTCTTCTTGGCAGTGTTTCCAAATGAAAGTTTTATGCACGTAGAGCAGCTATAAACCCATAAAATTTGACCTTGGAACGCTGACTGATGTTTTTCCATTGACTATTCTGTGTGGTTTGAATGAGGGTGTAGTTGCTAAACCTCTTGTAATTTAGAATGTGAAAGAGCATAGGTATTTTTAAGTATAACATTTGAGAAGGGAAAGTGGGGGAGGGAGATCATGAGAAAAATAAATGTTCCTAAATATTCATGCATATTGATTGACATGGAAGCATACTGACAGATTAGAAAGAACCTACTCTATGTTTATTAAGAAAAAAGACCAACAATCTTTTTTTACCACACAGCCTTCCTGTATTGTAGATGATATAACAAATCTGCTTTCTCTTCATGTCTGGCCCAGGGGTGGGTTCTAGTTACCTTTACTACCGGTTCGCATCGTGCCCGTATGTGCACATTTGCTTTGCTCGCACTTGCACGCGCTCTTCTGCGCATACGCAGATCTACTTTGATGATGTCCGGGTCAGTGGGCGGAGCCTCCCACCGGTTTTACTACTGGTTCTTGCGAACCGGGGGCAACCCATCACTGGTCTGGCCTCTACTAGTTAATCAAGTTTGCTGAACTGTTACAATCCTTTTGGAATTTACTAAGAAATAAGGAGGATCTTCTGTGGGTCTCTGTGTGCTTACAATTAAGTCTTAACTTCTGAATTATGAAGTTCCCAAAGTAGACAGGATTTTTTTTTTGTTTTTGTTTTCCCACACTCACACATCTCTACAGTCCTCAGTTGTATCTGACTGTTGATATATCTAATAGTGAGGGGGCGCGGGGGGGGGGGGGGGGCTCTGTGTTGTTTGTAAGGTGGCCACTCCTGTGAAATCCTACTTATTTCCACAGTGTAAATTAGCAATCTCAGGGCATTATCTGCCATAATTACATATCGTTCTAAGTAATCACCCAAAAATCTTCCATTTTTCCCAAGGCCTTCATGCCTCTCTTGTTTTCTTTCTCTGAAAATTACAGGGGGCGGGGGAGGGAAGCATATACACCAACTGCTTGCATTTTGCATGTGTATGTAAATCTCCATTATGAGAAACACGGTTAGTGTCCCAGTCCTTCGCTGTTCAAATTTCTGTGTATGATTTTGTGAGCTTTGTAAAATGTGAAGGCGTATTTAAATATTTATGTTATTTCAAAAAATGTAATGTTGGAAATTTGCACATTGCCAGTATAATAATTTGCTCTTTATTTCACTCTCCTTTAAAAAAAAATCCTTCTTGTCAATACAGAATGGGAAGACAATGAAGGAAAAATCCAGCAGCCGAAATAAATTATTTAAAGATTTGTTTAATTGTACGCTTGTGATTGTTTGAAATCGTCCCTTGCGAAGGGGGGAAGGGGGGAATGATCAAAGTGAAGAGCTATCTATGGTATTTCCCTTTCCCTGAACTTCATCATGGTTTCCTTGCTACCCACTTGTTTCCCTACAAATTTCATCCCTCACAGTTTCTTCAGTTTCTTCAACTATTAGTTTTTAGGTCCATGGATGCTCTCTCTATACCACTCTATGCCATTTCTTAGCAGCTCTGCCTCCCTCATCTTTGTTCTGTTTTTCTTTGGCTTTTCTTCTAAAATGACTTTCACTCCATAATAGGTTTTTTTCCCCCTCCACTATACCTCTTGCTTCCCAGAAAAGAAATTATTTGCTGTGCTCTCTGTCAAATTTGGCTGTTCGTCTCAGTGATGGGATTCAATTTTTTTTACTACCGGTTCTGTGGGCGTTTTACTACCGGTTCTGTGGGCGTGGCATGGCATGGCTTGGTGGGCATGGTAGGGGAAGGATACTGTAAAATCTCCATTCCCACCCAACTCCAGGGGAAGATTACTGCAAAAGTCCCATTTCCTCCCGATCAGCTGGGACTCGGGAGGCAGAGAATAAATGGGGTGGGGCTAGTCAGAGGTTCTCGAAATTACTCAAAATTTCCGCTACTGGTTCTCCAGAACTGGTCAGAACCTGCTGAATACCACCTCTGGTTTGTCTCCTAATAAAGACCCAGAGATGTCTATGAAGACCAATGACACTCTTTCTTGTAATAAAGAATACCAGTGGATGTTCTGTTGCACCTAAACTTACTTTTTCCTCTTCCTTCAAATTACACATTACATATTTTTAGTGACAAATTATACAGATAATTAAAAAGGATGTATCCTTCTCTATCACATATTTTTTAGGGACAACTATATTTTCCCTAGTCCAGGAGATCTGAATCTATTTTTGTTAGCAACGTGGTTCTCCTAATTTTACATTAAATTTTAAAAATCAGGGAATGTCAGGGAATTTCATTTTACATTGTGGTTTTATGATTCTGCATTTCCCCAAGTAACAATCAGCCTATACATGCTCTTTCTACCCAAATTATTACCTCTGTGTTCTTTTTTCATCACAAGTTTTTTCGTTTTGGACAGGACTCCATGATAAATTTTTATTTACTCCACATCTGCCAATCTAAAAGGTAATTCTTCTCTGTTCAGTACCATCTAATAAGTTATCTCAGCTGCTGTCATCATTGTATCTGATCGCCCAGCCTGGTTTTTAATTCACATACAAATTAACAATAATGCTATCAAAATTTATTAATTCTATTATTTTTGAGCCTACACTAATTCTCTCCTTTTCCAGTCTATTTGGCCTTTTGTAATATGGTTCCGAAGTCCTACTTAAGCCTGTTGACAGCAGGAAAAGCAAGCAAATAAAGAATTCAATCTGAAAATTATTTTTTACGGCCAACAGTAGTTGATCTGCAAATCTAATTTTTATAATTCTCAAAAGTAAAACCATGACAAAACTTTTATTTGCAGTTATTTCTCTTGACATTTGGTTTCTTGAGGCAAAGGAGGTTTAGGTTGTTAAAAACCAGAGAGCAACAACTAGACTTCTCAAACCAGATATGTATAGTACTAGAGGAAATGCTAACTTCTTTATTTGTAGATTCAGAAGGGAGCAGTACTAGAAGAGTATTAGGAAGAGTTCCATTAGGACAAATATGGTCTCCTTTAGCTTTCTTGCAATTTAGATTCTGGCAGATTTCTATTTTCAAGGTGAAAGCAACTTTGTGTCTGCCTACTGACCTTAATAAGTGTCTTGCACTCCTGAAAATTGATATGTGGCTAAAAGAAACTGATGTACAAAACTAGTAAGTGGCTAAAAGACAACATTTTACAGTAATAAAACCAGAACAAATTCCTCCCTCCCTTCCTTTTCTCTATCCATCTCTTTTTAAAATATTAATAAATGTGGAGTCCTTGGTGTTCTCTAAGTCTGGTTGTTTGCTTGCAGACTGCTTGCAGATATTGGGTGTTGGTTGCAGGAGAAGATCATTGGAGGTTTTGTTTCCTCCTTAGCTTTTTATTATCTTTGTCTCATTTGAATGGTGTGTAAATACTTTGTCTCTATGTGTCTATTCTATGTGACTATGTGTCTATTCATCAATAGACACCCAAATAAGAGGCCCACAAATAAACAGGGATTAACATCAGATAAACAACCAAGTGGAAGACAATATCCTAATCAAGAAACCACGAAGAAGAAAATCTCACCCCCACTAACTCTTGCAGGGAAAGCTACTGTATATAAACAGGAAGCAAATCCCATACTCACTAGCACTGATGATGTTACCTAGTTGGGTTTTGAAACATCCACAAATTCAAGGCTCAGGGGCCAGATCTGGCCCATGGAGTGCTTAGATCTGGCCTGCGGGGCCACCCTGGAAACAATGAAGGACTGGCCTGCAGTGCCTCTGCCAGCGAAAACGGAGCTCAGGACCCTCCTGAGCACCATTTTAGCTGGCAGAGGGAGGCTGCCACAGCTTTTCAGACAAAACAGAAAACGGAGCTCAGGAGCTCATTTTCACTGGCAGAGCACTCGGGCCATCACGGGTGCCCCCGACATGAGTGACATTGAGTTGGCCATGCCCACTCTGGCCATGCCCACTCCAGGCCCCCAAGGTCAAACACAACCCTGATGTGGCCCTCAAAGAAATTGAGTTTGACACCCCTGTTCTATTGTAATACACATATCTCTGTTTCTGTCAAACCACTTTTAAACATCACAAAAATGTGATGGGTCTCTGCTATGGAGTTTCCTCAGAGATCCTAGTTTTGATGATCCCTAACACCAACATCTGTTTAGTGATCCATGCTTCAAACCATTAAAGCTGAATTCCTAGTTAACGGATATTTTTACAACCACAGGAGGATCCTAGAGAAGTATTTTTGTCTACATAATTCCCCGCAAATGGGGAAGGAGTGGGTGTCTTTAAGAATAAAAATAGCTACTGAAAGCAAAGGAATGAGCAAGACTTACAAATAAAATCAACAGTTGCCGTAAAAGCAGCATGCCAGTTAGTTGCTTGCCTGGTGAATTTTAATTCTGTTTTTATAGTTTCCTTTCATGCCCAGTTATCTCCTCATCTGCACTCAATGTTTCCTCTACTTACTTCCTCCCTCCCTCCCTCCCACTCTCTCCCTCAGTCCTTCCCTCCCTCCCTGTCTCCCTCTGTCTCTCCCTCCCTCTGTCTCTCCCTCTGTCTCTCCCTCCCTCCCTTCTCCTTCCTTCCTTCCTTCCTTCCTTCCTTCCTTCCTTCCTTCCTTCCTTCCTTCCTTCCTTCCTT
>WNWU01000005.1:5720534-5733893 GCA_012654045.1 Ptyas mucosa
ATTCTATTCTATTCTATTCTATTCTATTCTATTCTATTCTATTCTATTCTATTCTATTCTATTCTATTCTATTCTATCCTATCCTATCCTATCCTATCCTATCCTATCCTATCCTATCCTATCCTATCATCTATCTATCTATCTATCTATCTATCTATCTATCTATCTATCTATCATCTATCTATCAACCATATGTATGTCTGTCTGTCTATCTGTCTGTCTATCTACTTTACTTTTCTACTTTTATTTGATTTATATACCGCCCTACTCCCGAAGGACTCAGGGGGGCGAACAGCCAACAATAAAATACATAACATACAAAATTTAAAAGCCAAAATAAAACCGAATTAAATAGTTTGTCCCAGACAGATTAAAACCCCAATCAATTTAAACTTGAAGTATTAAAATATTAAAAATATTAAGATATTAAAATTTTAAAAGAGGGAGAAAATTATGTCAGGCCCGCCTGGTGAAATAAAAAGGTCTTAAGAGCACGGAGGAAGATGCGCAGATCCGGGATCCTCCGTATCTTCGGGGGAAGCTCGTTCCAGATAGTAGATGCCCCCACAGAGAAGGCTCTCCCCCTGGGGGCCGTTGGCCATTGTTTGGCTGACGGCACCCGGAGGAGCCCCTCTCTATGGGAGCGTACCGGCCGGTGGGAGGCTATTGGTGGTAGTAGGTGGTCCCGCAAGTACCTGGGTCCTAAGCCATGGAGCGCTTTAAAGGTGGTAACCAAAACCTTGAAGCACACCCGGAAGACCACCGGGAGCCAGTGCAGTTCGTGCAGGAAGGGTGTCACATGGGAGCGCCATATCGCTCCCATTACCACCCTGTGCGGCTGCACTCTGCACCAGTTGGAGCCTCCGGGTGCTCTTCAAGGGGAGCCCCATGTAGAAGCATTACAATCTATCTATCATCTGTCATCTGTCTGTCTGTCTACCTATCATGTATCTAATCTATCTCCTTGATGCAAAAGGAAAAGATGCTTAGGGTGAAAGTTTCTTGTACCTTACAGAATTTATTTATGTTTTTCCAGTATACAGCAACTATGTTTTCAGGCATTCAACCTAATATAAATTGGGTAGTCAACATGCTGAACTGTTGGCATGGAAGCCACATACTAAACTAAATTCTATTCACCCTTCTTTACTCACTCAAAAAAGTACAAATTTGCAACATGCCAATTGCCAGGCTACTGGTCTTCAGTGGACTGTGATACCTTGTCCAAAATTCACCTAGATTGGTAAAATGTCTCTTAAAGTAACACATTAATAAACAGCAATCCCAGGGCAAACATTGCCTAGTGGCATTGCCAAAGTTGAGAAGGCCCTGAGTCAAAGACCCATATGCATTCTTAATTGTTTTTCTTTCCCAGTGAAGCAAATGTATTCAGTATCCTCACAGGTTGAGAACTCTGAGGCCTGCTTGATTCAACTCATTGAAGTTCAATATTAAATAACATCTGGGTGGCTGCAATTATATTTGGTCAGCCAGAAAACTTGCTTAGCAGCAGTGGAAAACATCTTCGTGATCACAATCACTAGCACCCAGTGGTCCTGCATAATTTAGTTTTTTGTGTGATAGAAATTTATAAGTCATGAGGAAAATGACTACAATAGTAAACTAACTACCTGTTGGCTTTTTCTAATCATTAATTCCAAATGCTAATATTTTACTGAATGTTTTGTTCCAGAGTATTCTCTTAATTTACCTTTGGATCTGCATAAATGAGAAGCAGGGCAAAACATATTTTAGAGCTAAGTAAATAATTTTTGGACATAATCCTTATCTGCTTAGTGATCTGGTAGGATTAAAGGGATTTGAAGACGGTCCAAAGTGCTTTTTTAAAAAAAAGACTGCATTTGATTTATTCTAGATGAAGACAGACAGTACTCCAAAGATGTGAAGGAGGACTGGTGATGAGGAATGCAGTTTCTGAATGTTTTCAGAGCAGAATATCACCTGCTGGAACACCAAGGTAATTCATTTATCTCCTTTGCAGTGGTGAAATTCAAAATTTTTTTACTACCAGTTCTGTGGGCATGGCTTGGTGGGCATGGCTTGGTGGGCGTGGTGTGGCTTGGTGGGCGCAGCTTGGTAGGTGTGGCAGGGGGAGGATACTGCAAAATCCCCATTCCCACCCCACTCTGGGGCCAGCCAGAGTTGGTATTTGTCAGTTCTCCGAACTACTCAAAATTTCCGCTACCGGTTCTCCAGAACCTGTCAGAACCTGCTGGATTTCATCCCTGCTCCCTTGGCTCTTCAGATGAACAGGGTGATAGCAAGCGTGTAAAATGTTGTCATTGTTTGCTACAGATCAACCAATCAAAAGAATGAAGAAAACATCAACAAACATTAAATATATATATATATAGTAATAGAAAATTGCCTCTTTTTCCTTTATTTTAGAAGCTCCCATCTCATGCTAAGAAATGGAATGGCAATCAATATTTCTTTGCAAAATTGTTTGCCTTTCTGTTTTAAAATTAAAAAATATTTTGAAAAACAAAACTTTGATGCCTGCTGACCAGACTGCAAGCTGCTTCTCAGACATCCCCTTGACTAGAAGAGCCCCTATGTCATGTACACAAAGTAAAATACTGCCACAGCTTGCAGGGGTTTTTTTTAAAAAAAAAATTAGAACTTTTAAAAAAAACAGTAGATCTAAGGAAAACTCCATTGATTTTTTGATTGAGTTGAGTTGAGTTGATGCCCGACTCTTGACTGCCAGCAACACTGGGTAGCTTACATGTCAACAATAGGATCAGTAACATGAAAGGAAAAAACAAGTACATTCAGAACAAGCAACCCAATACATCCAAAGAAAACAAACATTAACTTGACAGTCATTTTAATCCCAGGCTTGGGAGCAGGCCCCAGTTTTCAGACACTCGTAGAACAACTGCAGGGTGGAGCCATGTCGAACTCTGGTTTGATGCCGTTCCAGAGAGTAAACACTGCAAGACAGAAGGTGCACTTCCTAATAAATGACATTGTTGAATTGAAGGGACTGGAAGTGTACCACCTTTGCCCAGTCTTATTGAGCAAGCAGAAAGTATTAAAGATAAGAAGGTTCCTCAAAAAATCAGGCCCTATATCCTAAATCTGTGTACCAAGGCTGGAAAAGAGCAGCATCTACCTTTGATTAAAATCTATCAGAATGGTATAAATGGTCCACCTTCCCTTAAGCCAGGGTTGTCAAACTCCTGGTTCACATCCTGGATGCGTCACATGCTGGCCACGCCCAAATCCGGTTTAGTGAAGGGGACAAAAGTCCCGATATGTCACGTGACACCGCCTTGACAATGTGAGTTTGACGCCACTGCCTTAAATTCACAGAATGAGAGAGAACTTACATTATGTTATGCCCCAAGCATGAGGTTTTATGTAACTTCCACATCACGCCTCTTATCACAGACAAATTTTCCATTTTTGCATAGTGTATCTATCCTATGTGGTGCTTTTAGCTTAGGTTTTAGCGGTTGATCAGTATACTTGGAATTCTTCCACTTAAAATCTGACTACCGGGAGCATTACCTG
Source organism: Ptyas mucosa (assembly GCA_012654045.1). Classification (NCBI taxonomy): domain Eukaryota; kingdom Metazoa; phylum Chordata; class Lepidosauria; order Squamata; family Colubridae; genus Ptyas; species Ptyas mucosa. The sequence continues at coordinate 5,724,075 of WNWU01000005.1, forward strand.
ACCAGTTTCATCCTTATTAGGAATCATCAGATATACACCATGTACATCTGACAATTGCTAATAAGGTCATGAATTGCTTTCCAGTGTTCTCTGATAGCAGTGTAATATTTTCCAAAATCTGGAGGAAGCATGGGTAATTGAAGCAGAAGAGATGTTTGAATTTTAATAAGGATATTAACTCCTTTGAATACAAAATATATAAAAGCATAGTTTGGGGAGTTGTTGCGATGAGCTTTAATATTCAACATTTACTTCTAGCTTCCGAGTCCGGTAAAATGAGAGCCCAGATTGTTGGGGGCAGTATGGTGAGCCTGTAAACTTCTTAGAGGGGGCTATAAAGCACTGTGTAGCAGTATATAAGTCTAAGTGCTATTGCTAAAGCAGGTCTAACTTTTTCCCAAAGCTTGTATTTGAAAGGCTGAAGCTTGATTTAGAGTTGCATGCAGCTGTCCTATACCTATATGGCCGCATACCTATACCACAAAGGCCAACCCTGCCTAAGCAGATGGTCCGACACGCACATCTTCCAAATCACAATTGTGTGTTGTGTGGAGGTGCGCATTCTATGTGGAGGACTTCCTATTCTATGCTTTGCTGCTTGAGAAAAGTTAAAATTCCAATGCGATAGAGCCCAAAGCACAGAAAAACTCAAAGAAGTAGTGCAAGACTGGAAGATGTGGAGAGACATGGCCCATAAAATGGTCAAGAGTCAGACATGACTGTTTGGATAACATCATCAGAGCCCAATGCTATTGTCGAGCGTCAAGCAGCACTCGACATCAGAGACCTGAAAACGCCAGTGCAAACCACGCTTCACAAAAGGGGGGGGATTATAGGGCTCACGGGTGCTGGTGATGGTGAGAGATCCTTGCGACTAGGAGTTTTTGAGCACAGGGCTTACTGGGGTCGCGCCAGCTGTAGAAACCGCCCAGCACTCCGTGAAGACGGCGACACCGGAGGGAAACGGGAGGCGGGATGATGACGTTGACACTATGCGACCGGGAAACGACTGGCGGGGGATTTGAAGAGGCATGGAAAGCCCCGCCCATGTTGCTAGCCCATAAAAGCCCGATGGGCTAACCTCCCAACAGCCGCGTCTTTGAATTGCTTTGCATTCCGGCTTGGGAAAAGAGCTGTTGTCACAGAATAAACCAGGATTCTCCTCGGCTGAGCGTCTCGAGCGTGTTTCTTGGGCGTGCCTGTGATCGCCGACTGTCAAAGGCATTATAGCATTATAGCTGACATTTTAAAACAAAATGTACAATGAAACTTGTAGTTTGTCCCCAAATGTATGGCATCATCTCTGATAATCTTCACTTCTTTCCACATCGTGGCAAGAATTATATAAAACATCATTACAGTACTTGAATTGCCCAGAGTTAGCCATGCTAAGGCTAACTGTGCTTGGTAGGAGATTTGTATTTCAATACATTTGGGCACACCGGTTTGAAGACTATTAATCTAGAAATGAAATGCTTAGAGATTTAAAATTAATGCTTGGATGATTGATAGTAAAAAATAGAGTAAAAAAAATGAACCAGTTTCCTGAAAGTTCCCCCAAGAGGCAGCTATCACCTTGTCTTTTCAGAAGACAAATGACATTCGATAGAGATGAAATAACCTTGGAGATTCTGTGCTTCTTTTTCTGACACTAAGAAGTAAGTGACACTAAGAAGTAATATTTGCATAGTTCACTTTCTCTATTAGCAATGAGAGTTTAAGTGAAATGCCTTGGCATTCCTATCACTTCTAGTGTTGGGTTTTACTAGAGTTTACTGGCAGAAAGCGGTGAAGCAACAAAAAGTTATTTAAAACAAAACCATTATAATGTTTGAAAACTTCTTCACTGCACCCTTGAATTATTATCAGTTCTAGTATACATTACATGATCTTAAATATATCGTAATTTGACTGTCAGGCTCCAACAACTTCCCTACTTCCCTCCTTTTGTGGGATGTTAAAGACATACCACGCTATGAATGTAGTATCAGCATTTCATTTCCAATCAAATGCCAGTACATATAAAATGATTATGGGAAAAGAGCAGAAATACATGGCTGATCAGCATATTTGGAATTCTTCCACTTAAAATCCTGAAATGATACCATCGGGCTCTTGTGAAGATTCTATTTGTTACTATAGATTTTGAAAAAACAATGCTTTAGTTCAGTGATGGCGAACCTTTTCGGCACTGAGTGCCAAAAAGGGAGCGCACGCATGTGGGCCGCAACTTGGAAAAAGAGCTGGCTAGGGCACATGTGCGCGCCCGAAAATGAACTTCTGGTTTCAGCTACTGAACTTCCGATTTGAGGCAACTACTCTTTCAGGTTTCTGGCGAGCATGTGCATGCAACAATCAGCTGCCTGGTGCACATGCTCACACAGGAAAACGGAAAACCAGCTCTTCTAGTTTCCAGCACTGCCACATGGAAAAAGGCCAGCTGATCATCGTGCAAGCATGTGTGCCAGAAACCCTGCGCATGCCAGACAACATGGCTCCACCTGCCACTTCGGGCACATGTGCCATAGGTTCGCCATCACGGCCTTAGTTAGTTAGCCCCAAAATTGGTGAAGTCCGTGAGCAAGGTTTCCATTAGTGCCTATGGAAGAGTTATTTCCAGGGTTTTAGAAATCCCATCTCCATTCTCAGGCAGAGGTGGTAAGTGTTGGGGGAAAAAACCTCTGGTTCTAGTCTCCTTTGGCCTTAAGGCTTTGCAGATGTTGCTAACCAAGAGTGTCATGGGCCAAGGGTTCACAGCCATTTCAAGAGAAGAGGAAGTCTAAATGTTACAAAATACAAGATTTCTGTTCTATCTCAAGACTTAAGAACCAAAACTTTAGCAAGAATTAGATAAAACACCCCTACTTAACTTGGCCACAGTTGGTCATGCTAAGCAGCCCAACCCACCATCCAGCTGAAATCAAAAAGGAACTGTCTGGCACCTTTTAAAAAAAAAATTCTCCAAAATTGAATACGTTTTCAAAGTTCCTCAAATTATTTTACTTCAGACACATGGTGTAACCTACCTCTCTGAAGAAGGAATTGTGTATTTATTTATTTGTTTGTTTGTTTGGTCATATTTAAGGTACAATAACCCTGTGAACCGCCCATCTCTGACACAGAGGAAGGGAATGTGGGAATTCCCTCTAATGCTGGGAAAGGGGGAAGGAAAAAGAAGAGGATGACTAACAGCAAGAGCAATAGACTCGATTACAATAGCGATGAGAGCACTGTTTGAAGAGCTGAAGGACCAAGCCATTGTGGAGAAAATCTATGTAATTGGCAAGAGCTGACAAGGATAGCAAAGATAGTACATAATCAATCAGTCAATTGCATTTCATCACTATTGCCCAGTATAAAAGAGAAAAAGATGAAGGAATAAAAGTCTAGACAAAATAAAGCTCCTTTGTTGCTTTTCATACTGGAGGCTAGAAACTCGCAATAGGAAAAGTGTGCCTTGTTAAATTTCTCTTTGTCACATGACTACTTACAGATCCAGTAGCCTATCCAGGAAAAGGAAAAAGTTTTCCATCCCCCTCCTTGTCTTAAACATCATGGCAATATTTACTTATTTTCCAAATGTTTTTTCTTTTGGGTGGGTATCTATCTATAACATGTTGTGTAATTATAGACAAGGGACACGGTGGCTCAGTGGCTAAGATGCTGAGCTTGTCGGTCTAAAGGTCGGCAGTTCAGCGGTTCAAATCCCTAGTGCAGCATAATGGGGTAAGCTCCTGATACTTGTCCCAGCTTTTGCCAACCTAGCAGTTCGAAAAATGCAAGCAGAAAAATAGGGACCACCTTTGGTGGGAAGGTAACAGCGTTCCATGTGCCTTTGATATTTAGTCATGCCGGCCACATGACCACGGAGACGTCTTCGGACAGCGCTGGCACTTCAGCTTTGAAAGGGAGATGAGCACTGCCCCCTAGAGTTGGGAATGACTGGTGAGGGGAACCTTTACCTTACCTTTAGTTATAGACAACTATAAATGCTTTGAACAAGAAATACTGTACAGTACATTATGACTCACTTCAATTCTCTTTTCAGCTTAGTACTGCCATCTTGTGGACAAACTCTAATTTTTGAAGCTGACCCTGTAGTTGAATATTTATTTCCTGCTATAGCTATACATAATGTATATGCATAAAAGGAGCAATCTATGTCCCTTAAATACATTGCTTAGCCATACCTAGATATTCACTGTAACTATATTAAAATAAATCATGCCTACTGGAGAACAGAGCCAGGTTGGTGTAATGGTTAAGTTACCAGGCTTTAAATCAGGAAAGTGTGAATTCTAGTCTTGCCTTAAGCATAAAGCCAGCTGCGAGCCTTGGTCAGTTATTTTTTCTTAGTCCTAAAGAAAGCAAGGGCAAACCAGGGTGAAATCCAGCAGGTTCTGACAGGTTCTGGAGAACCGGTAGCGGAAATTTTGAATAGTTCGGAGAACCGGCAAATACCACTTCTGGCTGGCCCCAGAGTGGGGTGGGAATGGAGATTTTGCAGTATCCTTCCCCTGCCACACCCACCAAGCCACGCCCACCAAGCCACACAATGCCCACCAAGCCACGGCCACAGAACTGGTAGTAAAAAAAATTGGATTTCACCACTGGGGCAAACCACTTCTGAAAACTTGCCAAGAACACTGCAGGAGTCAACACTGACCTGAAAGCCCATGGAAAGTTTACCACTTTATAGAAGAAAAAAGGAAAAGAAGAATGAGAACTCTTCCTGCTTTAAAAGTTATCCTAAAGGAGGAATGGTCATCATTAGAGAGCAGAGGAGTGTCAGTGGTGAGATGGAAGAGAACCTGGAAGGCAATTTGAATTGGAGATCCAATTGGTGACAATTACTTGCAGGGCTATTGGAAGGAGAAGAGGTACAGTGGTATCTTGGAACTCATTATTCCAGGAGGCACGATGAATACCAAAAACGATGAGTACCAAACAATTTTTCCCCATAAGGAATAATGTAGGGAGTCACACGGCAGCCAACATCGAGTTCTAGATGGTACATTGAGTACTAAACAAATGATGAGTACCGGGCCAAAATTTTTGTGTCAAAATGCATCGAGTACCATATTCGATGAGTTTCAAACCAGTCAAGTAGCAAGGTTCCACTGTACTTGAGAATGGTAGTCAGAACTGGGGAGATGAAAGCAGGGGTGAAATTCACTTACCTTCCCTACCGGTTCGCAAATGTGTGCGCGCCGTGTGTGCACGCACTTTGCTTACGCATTGCAGCATCTGTGCATGCGCAGAGGCTTAAAATAGTCGCAAAAAAGCAACATCATGACATCCGCATGGGTGGGCGGAGCCTCCCGCAGCCATAGCTACCGGTTCACCCGAGCCAGATAGAACCAGCTGAATTTTACCTCTGGATGAAAGATCAGAAGATTGTTTGGAAGACCACAGATAAATATTGTAGCTATTGTGTTCATGCCATTTCTGGCCATTTGATGGACAAGGGACAGTTTTGTGACTTGTAGAAAGGATTGGAAGAAATGCTCTACAGGACACACAGAAACACACACACCTATAAACATGATATATCTACAAACAAGGGAGAAAAGTAGAGAATGCCCTTCTCCACTTACCAACTGGAGAAAAGGGAATCGGGAGATTCCAATGATCTTTTGGGTAGAGAATCCCTTTTATATTCTGTAAGGCAGGTGTGTCCAACCTTGGCAACTTTAAGACTTGTGAACTTCGACTCTTAAAATTCCCCAGCCAGCCATGCAATTGAAGTCCACAAGTCTTAAAGTTGCCAAGATTGGACACCCCTGCTATAAATTATAGCATCTGTGCTGGTTCTCACATGTGTTTGTTTACATGCATAGTTCCAGCTTTGTACATGTTGTTCTAGTTTCATGTTTCAGTTCCTTTCTCAAAGGAATAAAGCCTTGTTTACTAGTTCTAACCATGCAATCATGTTGGATGGAAGTTTTCTGTCTTTGTTTCTATTCATTTGACTTTAGATGGCGCCATCTGATGGCTTAATCTGTATCTGTTAGCACTTGTACGATGTCTTTCCTCTCTTTCAATTAGTAATAGAACAATATATACAGAGAATATATACAGAGAACAGAGAATATAGAGAAAGGGGGACAAAATATTGAATCGAATGATACCCAAAATGAAGTTATATCAGAAAACACCCATATGCTCCTGGACTTCAGTAAGGCACTTCAGTTTCAAAATGTTGGGTGGTAATACTGACAGAGCCTTCCTTAGCTAGACCTTTTTTATAAACTTTTGTATTGTGCTGCTTGTGTTACTGTAAACTGTTCTTGGAAGTTGTTGTTGTTAGTTGCGAAGTTGTGTCCAACCCATCATGACCCCATGGACAATGTTCCTCCAGGCCTTCCTGTCCTCTACCATTCTCTGGAGTCCATTTAAGCTCATGCCTACTGCTTCAGTGACTCCATCCAGCCACCTCGTTCTCTGTCGTCCCCTTCTTCTTTGCCCTCAATCGTTCCCAGCATTAGGCTCTTCTCCAGTGAGTCCTTCCTTCTCCTTAGGTGGCCAAAGTATTTGAGTTTCATCTTCAGGACCTGGCCTTCTAAAGAGCAGTCAGGATTCTTGGAAATATATCATATATAAAACTATATACATATATATGAATTAATAAAATAATTCTGTTTTATGTATGTGTACACCTGTGATTATATTGCGGATTATATTCTCACATTATTTTTGAGGTTATACATTTCTAAAACAAGAATTTTCTTTTATATTCCTTATCCTGTTCCAATTTTTTTGTTGCTTGTAGTATTCCTAAAGTAAGACTATTTCAGTTCAAAATGTATTGAGCGATAGAATAAAAAACTCTTTTTCAGCAATAATTGCATTTTTTTCCTCCAATTATTCTTTTTGTTTTGTGCAACTATTTCCTCCTACCTGAATTCAGTGATGCAATAGCATCTTGTGTGAAAGCAGGTCTCAGATTTCCAAAAAAGGATTAAAATAATTTACATGATTTTTATTTACTTCCGTGTGTGTGTGTGTGTGTGTGTGTGTGTGTGTGTTAGACATATTCTACAGTTTAGGATTCCATTTCTGCTTGGTTTATATTATTTTTTAAAATGAGAAATTGTTACTCTATTTTTCAACTTTTTTTCCTTATTGTTAAGTGCAGAAATATTGTCATTAATTAATACTTGTTGAAACACACTGTTGGAATGCTGCATTAACTCAAAGAGGTCCAAGATTACAACCTTAGAGTAGTTCTTCCCCCCTTTTCATCACATGAATGTCTTTATATCTACCTCAGCTGTACTTCTTAAACATCATAATAAATTTCTTCCAGGTGGCATACATATCCCTAGCATTGAACAACCATTACAACAATCCTTAGTTAGATAGTCTAATTCTTAAAAGAGGATTGAACTTTGGCTTATGAATTGTGCAGAATAGAAAGATGATTCTACTCAATCCAACAGGAACACTTAAGGTGTTGTTCTTGTTTATGGCTTAATGGGAAATGGGACAGAATTTGCATGCTCTCCAAATGGTCAAAACAAATCTGTCATGAGCATCCTACCTGGCAATTGTCCTCATTTGTCCAAGATAATTACATAGTTGGGTTGGTCATCTCACTCCTATTCTTACAATGGCCAACTGCACAAGGAAGCTGTAGTCTCCAAGCAGATGACAGTCCCATATGTCTGAAGATCTTCCTTGCCCAAAACACTGCTCCTTAAAGGAAAATAGCTGCAATATCCCACCTCCACCACCACTGCTTGCTCTAATTCCAGGACTAGTGTTAGAACCAATGTACACCAGAGAGAACATAAGACATGGGAGAAGCCAGTGTGATATATTATGGCATAAGGCTGTGTGAGCAAGCGGCATTTTTAAGACGTATGGAGCAGGGGTAGGTTCTAACCGCCTTTACTACCAGTTCTCTTTGTGTGCGTGCTTTGCACACAATCGCCTTGCGCATGCTCGGTTTGCTCACCTGCGCACCAAACTTGCGCTTTGCGCAAGCACATTGTGAATCTGCCCAGCTGAGGTGCGGCAATCTGCTCTGCCGCACCTCTCAGCTGGGTGAAAAAAGAAGAAATATAAGGTCGGTATAACGCCAGAGTGGGCGGGAGGGCCCAGCTCCCAAAGACAGAGAACCGGTTCGGTGATGTCATATCGTTACCGCTACCGGCTCTCACGAACCGGTGCGAACCAGGAGCAACCCACCACTGGTATGGAGGCTAAGTGTGTTTCTTCACTGAAGGGCTTCCTGTTGCAGAAAATGTTACTTCTGGCAGTTCCTTTACCTGGAAGTTATCTTTGCCAGAATTAGGTGGTTAGGGTTGGGTGGTTGTTGATTTTAGTAGTGAAAATAAGAGCCTTTCTTTTCTTTCCTTGCTCCAGAACAAGACTTTTTTTTAAAGGCACAAAGCTACTTTTTAGTTTTGTAACAACCTGCTACTTATTCCAATCCATTGCTTTTATAATAGGGAAGATAAATCTTATTGCTGCGCTAAAGTGAAATCCAAATAAAAACACTGTGGATTGCATTCGGTTCTTTATATTCTTCAGCAGACAGGAATTATAAAGGCATCCAAAAAAGTAAATACTTTCCGTAAAAAAGTAATCCCAATATTTATTTATTTACTATCTTGCCTTTAACATTTTAATAAATAACTCAAGGTGACAAACATACTGCTTCCTCCTCCTATTCCCCCCCCCCATCAGCAACCCCGTGAGGTAAGTGGGTTGGAGAGAGAAAGAAAGAGGCGGGAAGGGAGAGAGAGAGAGAGAGAGAGAGAGAGAGAGAGAGAGAGAGAGAGAGGCAGACAGACAGACAGACAGACAGACAGACAGACAAAATCACCCCGCTGGTTTTCATGCCCAAGGTAAGACTATAACTCACAGACTCCTGGTTTTTAGCCTGGTGTTTTGACCACTAGACCAAACACCTATATGGGGATTCCTGATAAAAAGTAGAACAGATATTCTGACAAGGATAAATGAAATGCAAAAAGTTAGCATTTAAAAAAAACCTCCTCCTGAACTCTAATTGGTTCTTATCCCTATCCAAACAGGCCAGTGACAGAACATGAATGCAAAATAACGTCTTCAGGTTTTGCTTTTGTTTTGAATTGCAGCATATTTTGATTTTTGTGAAGTATATCCATGACTGTAAATTGATGCACAGTTAGCTCTGGTTCATTATTGAGATAAATTGCTTTGAAGTGGCAAACACAGCTTCGGTAATCATACTTACGAACATCTTGCTTTGTTTGCTCTAGAATCTGAGAATGAATGTTAGGATGAGGAAGGTGGAAAAACAGAAATAAATCAATTAAAGAACACTTTACATGCCTCAATTATTCCACATTCAGAATAAATCATGTTCTCTCAGCATGTGATTAAGAAACAGACAGTAGCCTGCAACAGTGGAGTTGATTCTTGGTGGTGGCAAAATTGAGAGTTAAACTATTCCTGCTCCTCCCTCCCCAGAACAAAATACATTTAATATGCAGTGCTCTTTTTCCTTTTTATTCTTTCCTCAAAGGAGACTCTTTCATATTGATCAGCTGAGCCAGGTCATGACAGGTTAAGTTTGGAACTGGAACAGGGGCATTCAGGCATTTTAGGGGGAAGGTGACTGAAATTTTGCTGAGAGGAAGCTGAGAAACCCTAAATCAGGGAGAGTGGGAACAGAAGTTTCTTCATATTTCTTAAAAGCATTTAATTTTTTTTATATATACAACAAGGAGATTTTTTCTGTCAAATAAACTTATGAAATGAAAAAAAAAAAAAGAAAGAAAGAAAGAAAGAAAGAAAGAAAGAAAGAAAGAAAGAAAGAAAGAAAGA
>WNWU01000005.1:5733903-5792810 GCA_012654045.1 Ptyas mucosa
AGAAAGAAAGAAAGAAAGAAAGAAAGAAAGAAAGAAAGAAAGAAAGAGATCTCATAACCTGTAGATCATGTTTCTTTTTTTCCAGCACATGACAAGAAGTATATATGATGTAAATGAAGGCTGAGTGCCCTCCTGGAAGAGAATCCTTTGGGGAATAAACAGAAAGGAGTAGAAGTTTTAAGACAGGAAGATAAATCATATTTAGTAGGCCTTAATGAAATTCATGAGTGAAATGCAAAGAATAAAGAGTATAACACATTCAAAAAGAATAAGCTAGAGAGGACAAATGACAGTATATGAAGGAAGTTCCATGAACCTGAGGGTAAAGGTCCACTTGAAAGCATTTATAGAAGTAATAGTAAAAAAAATGAAAAATAAAGGTATCATTGTGGAGGTGTGCTATAGACAAATAGATCAGGAAGAAGAAGTGGGTAATTATCTCCTGGACTAGATTACAGAACATTCAGAGAGAAATATACATAGTAATAATAGAAAGCTTCAACTGACCAGATATTTGTGGCTAAACTAATTTGGTTAAGTGTGCAAAATTCTCAAAAAGTCTTCAGTGGCTTTATTGACTATTTTGTTTTTCTGAAGATTGAAGAAGAGATGAAATCATGATTCCTAGATATGATCTTAACCAATATGAAACATCTGGTTGAACAGATAAAAGTAGTGGGAATTTTGACAGGAAGTGACCACGTCATCTTGGGGTTCAAGAAAGAGTCACATTTTTGCTGACACATTCTTATTTCCTGTTCTCTGAGTTCTCCAAAGCAAAAGGATATGGGACTAATACAAAAGAAAACCTTCAAATTTCTTTCTCATTTCTTGGGATTATCCCAAGAAATGTTCCTCACTGTAAACTAAACTATATTTTCAGTAACTGCTAAAATAGAATGTGCCAAGAGTATCTGAAAATGTACTTGTTAGGTTTTATTGTTAACTGCCATGAAGTTAACGTCAACTCTTAGTGACCAGATAGACTTTCTCCAGAATGCTCTGTCCTCAATCTGGCACTTACGTTTGGGGTTTTCCAATAGTGCATTCACTGCTATTATAATTTAGTCCATCTGCTTTCCTAGCTGCTCTTTTTTTTTCAACATTTCTCAGTAATGTGAACTTCAAGAGAACTGGGTCTTTCCGTAATGGGTTAAAATGCAATAGTTTGTTGCCTGGCCATTGTGCCTTAACGGAGAATTCTGAATTAATTTGGTCTATGATCTATCTCTTTCTTTTTTTTTCCCCTGGCTGTCATGGTATGTATGTATGTATGTATGTATGTATGTATGTATGTATGTATGTATGTATTTATTTATTTATTTATTTATTCATTTTGTCAAACATGTGCAAGATAGCAGGTATAGGTATAAACATAAACATAAACAAAGGAAATAAGTACAGATAAATGGGGACAGTAAGACTGGGACGGTAAGCACGCTGGTGCACTTATGCATGCCCCCTTTATGGACCTCTTAGGAATGGGGTGAGGTCCACGGTAGACAGTTTGAGGTTGAAGCTATGGGGGTGAGGCTGTAACAACTGAGTTGGGTAGAGCATTCCAGGCATTGACCACTCTGTTGCTGAAGTCGTATTTTCTGCAATCAAGTTTGGAGCAGTTTACCTTGAGTTTGTATCGATTGTTTGCCCGTGTAGTATTGTGGCTGAAGCATTCTCAATATTCTTTCTAACTTGCTCTTCAAAGCCAAAATTTCACTTCAGCAGAATGTCACAGGAAAACCCTGTTTACAAGGACCTGATTTTTGTAGGCAGAGGTAGTATTCAGCAGGTTCTTACCTATTCACTGCCTCCTGAATCCCAGCTGATCAGGAGGAAATGGGGATTTTACAGCATCCTTCCCCTGCCACGTCTACCAAGCCATGCCCACAGAACCGGTAGTAAAAGAAAATTGAATCCCACCACTGTTTGTAGGTATAGAGACATTATAACATTTGAGTACCTTTTCAAGGCCTTCATTGCTATCCTATCAAGTGTTAATTGCCAGTATTTCTTGACTGCTGGTAATTTTTCAATTGATAGTCAGTCTTAAACAATCTACCACTTCAATGTCTTCCTTATCAATTCTGGACTTCCTGCACCTGTTGTCATTAGTTTGGTCTTGTTTATATTTAATATGTTCACTGTGCTCTTTGACTGTGACTTACACTGTATATAATTTGTAAGTTCAGCTCTCAGAGTAGTGTCTTCAGTATAATTCATGTAATTGATGTTTCTTCCTCCAATTTTAAAGTGATGGTACTTTCTCTCAGTATTCAGCATACAAATCTTATATATGCAATTGGCTGTAAAATAGCCTATGAAACCACTTGCTTTTTGAAATCAATCTCTTCCTGATCTCTTTTAACCATTTCTAAACTCCTTTTTCTTCAAAGTCTGCCTCATAAAAGCTCCTTCAACAATTCACAGAAAGCATCATTGTGGTGGTTTGAAAATTTTGGCATTGGCAATGAAGAAATGATTGGATTGGTAGAAACTGGTAAGTTATTCTCCTGTTTGGAGTACCATTACATTTATAGAAATGTAAAACTACATTTATACAAATATAGTACATTTTTTCCTTATTTTTTTCCAATTTATTTCCAATTACAGCCTTCAATTACAAGCAGCGCATCTGTCAATTTCAGACTGGACTTGACCATGAAACTCCTCAAACACCTTCTTTTGCTTCATGGGTGAAGTATTTCAATAACCATCAAATTAAAAGGTTGCTTACAAAGTCTAATTAATATAATTTAATCATTTATTCCATTGTACCCAAGTACTGCCCTTGCTATATCTTTCCTAACCATGAAAGCAATGCTAGTCCTTTGTTTTTCATGCCTTGAATAGTAAACAATATGATTTTTATTTACTAACAGTGTCCAATTCCAGTTCATTTTAATTTGCTGATACCTAAGATATCAATGTATAATAAGTTTACTTCACTTTTCATTGTTTTGACCTTTCACATATTTGTGCTACTTATATTCATCTCCAAATAACTTTGTGTTCTTTCTCATGCAATTCTGTCTTTGACATTTCTGATTTTCTTTTATTAATATGCTAACATCAACAGTTAAACATGAAAGCTTTCATACAGCCCCATCATAAACATTATCAGTATTCCAAATAACTCCTGAGCTCCACAAGGAAATCTTGGGTACCAACCAACCTGAAGGGACATCATCCCACAATATATCTTAATTTTATATTGTCTATCCATGTTGCTTGCTTGGTAAAATACAGGAGTGATTTATCATTTCTTTCTGCTATGCTGTGCAGAAGGAAACAATGCCTTTGTTGTTATTCAGATGATCATCCATCATGTTAGGTAAACAGACAAGAATTTTCCATAAATGCACACACGGTTCTCCGCAATTTACAGTGATATTTAATATGTACAGTGGCCTTGGCTTAATAAATTATATATATGCCAATACCATACCAATACTTTCAAAGGGAGCTGTTCACACTAACGTATCTGTTTCATTCCCTCACGTCTTCAGACAGAGTTGTCCTATGGAAAGCTACAAAGAACCAACACTGGATGGAACCAACAGAGGAGCTGGCACTTGGGTCTGATAAAAGCTGGAAAGTATGGATATCATTGAATAGACTGCACATGGGTACAACAAAATCCAGAGACACTCTGAACAAATGGGGCTATATAGTTGCTTCTGCTGTTTGTGATTGTATTGACATGCAGATAACAACACTTCTGTTTACCTGCCTTTTGTGTCCTGATCAGTGTATACTTGAGGACTTCATAGTAGCAAGACAAAACACAATTAATGTTGCTAGTTTCTGAGCAAGATCTGTTTAATTTGCACATATTTTAGCCTTGTATTTTATATTTTATATCATATGGTGTTCGAAGAGGACCTTGACATCTAACAGGTTGTGGGCTGTCATATGTCATATACTGGTAGTATGCCTTACTTTAATTGTGATGCTTCTGACATGAATAAACAAACAGACTCCTTCAGGTATCTTTTTTCTCTGCTTTCACTTCTGAGCTCATTTTTAATTTAGGGAGGAGAACAGGAAGAGGAAAAAATCCTCTAGGTTTCTTGGATTCCATCACCTTTGTCCAGTTGTCCTCACTGAGATGACTCCTACTCTTTGAAAACTAGAGTCTTTTCCACCAGGTACTTTGCTCAGCAAATCTCTCCCTTGGTCTTGTTGGGTCTCGCACTGTAGATTTCTCTTCCTTGATGGATTTCTCTTCCTTGAAGCAGAAAGTATTATCAATTCATATCATAAAGAAAAAAAACCTCCAGCTATGCCCAAAATCTCATCCTCTATTACTTAATACGTCTGCAATTTTATGTATCTTTAGCTATGTGTTTTTGTTAGACACAAAACCTTTGGGTGTCTACATGAGGACTCTGAGACTGATTGGGGGGGGGGAGAATCCTTTAACCTTGAGACCATTTATTTATCCCAAATCCATTAGGGCAACTCACCCCTCCAGCACCTTCATATATTTAGTTAGATACAGTTAGACTTATATACTGCTTCACAGTGCTTTACAGCCCTCTCTAAGCAGTTTACAGAGTCAGCATATTTTCCCCCAACAATCTGGGTCCTCATTTTACCTACCTCGGAAGGATGGAAAGATAAGTCAACCTTGAGCCGGTGAGAATCGAACTGCCGAACTGTAGTCAGCAGACGTAGCCTGCAATACTACATTTTAACCACAGTGCATTGTGGCTCGTCAATCTCCAAACCAAAGAACAACATGTGGTGATTCTACCAACCTGAGTTCTTTATTGTTACACACCTATGGACAAAATCTTGACAGACTGAGCATTCTCCATCTATAATATCTCCATCTGCCGTATACTCTGTGGACTATTACGGAGGGGCTGCCTTCACCCTCTTTCTCGGACACATAATATCGGGACTGATAATACTTCTTACTCCTCTGAAAAGCTCCACCTCTCCACCCTCCTGGGAGTCCACCTCCTTACTACTTTCCATCACAGCCAGCTTGTATCCCAATTGCCTTCCCTTTAGCTGGGCAGTTGGGATACTGTCTTGGTGCACTTCACTAGTTCTGCCTTAAAACACCCAGGCATGCACCTATTCTTCCCATACTGTGGCTTCCTAACCTATATATCAATCTCTCATGAGGACAATGAGATGTTCTGAGATTCCCAAATACATTCAATGGTTTCAACCCAACTGAAGCTATAATGAAGCACATAATGATTTATTTGGGGTATTCTTTGGCAGTTATCCAGCATGAAGATTTATTGAGTGGAAATTGTTCAGATGAAAAAGAATACACTATTCAATGCATAATCCATTCAACATTATCTGGTTCTGTTCTATATAAGCATATAAATGCGAAATAAACTTGAGTGAAGATGTATGAATGCTCAAATAAATGTCCAGTGTGATACTTTCCCAAAACTCATTAATAATCCTTTAATTTCCTGTGGAAATGTATCCCAGTAAGGCTATATCTATTTAGATTGGCTTAACATAATTTCTTTGATATAACCCCCCCCCCCCCATTGCCTTGGGAAACTTGGGGAGCAGTAGTTCTTATAAAACAGATTAGAATCTATAATGAATGTGCCACATATAGATAGTGTAGATTCTTTCAGATCTAAAGGAACACTTCTTTGAGTTAATTTGTTTCTTTTGCATTGTATATAAATCTAGGCTATACAAAAATCTGCATCAGTTTTCAGTCTTATTTATCTCATACTGCTTTTAAAAATCTTCTATAACAACAACATGTTCCAATTTTCCTCTTCTGCTGTTACTCTGATCATGTCTGCCCTGAATGAAATGTGGTTTAATTATGTGTCATTTCCTTTTCAATGACATAGATGTTATTTTAGCCATATCTTTCAATAGATACTTTTTGCCCAGTTGCACTCAGCCAATGGGTAGCTTTTAATCAGATGGGTGCAGTGGCTTCTAGAAAACTACCGGTTTCAATAATTGGTTGTCATCTTTTGTGGCCAGCAATGGTTTAAAACCACTCCCATTTGCAACTCAAAACTCTTCACAAATATTATGATTCACAGCTCTTCTATATTACAGTCACCACTGGTTAATGATTACTTTGCTTTTAAGAGACTTCAATTAGCAATGAATCTCTGAAGCTCCAGATGAGATTAAATGACTTAAGCATCTGCTTTCTGTCTTCCTGTGGAAAGAAAGTAAGAAAACAAGAAAACAAACACAATGGGGAATATCTGTATGTGGTATGTATACTCAAGGTCCTGCCCCACAAAAGATCAGAGGGAATGGGTCATCTGGCAGGTCATCTCTTCGGTAGGCCCCATTTTATAGAATATGATATCCTCTGGATCAGGGGTGGGTTCTAAAATTTTTACTACTGGTTCTGTGGGCGTGGCTTATTTTGTGGGCAGAGTTTGATGGTCATGTGACAAACAATTCTTTAGGATTTAGCAGAGGTACTGGTCTACCAGGCTTTTAACTGTTTGCAGCGCCGCACCGGTCTACCCATTTGTTTTTGGAGCATAACGGGGCTACCCATTTGTTTTTGGAGCATTCCGGTCTACCTATTTGTTTTTGGAGCGCATTGGTCTACCACCACACTGCCTTTTACCGCTGATCAGCTGTAGGGCAGCCCTTTGAAGTGCCGGCAAGAGTTTAAACACTTTTTTGCCACTCTGCCACCACCGAGAGCATCGGAAACCGCTTTCAGGCAGCTTGGCCTCAATTGCCAATCTATCACCACCGAGTGCTTTACAAGGAGCGGATCGGTTCTAGCCGATCAGTTGGGAGGCTTCTTGGCTTCTCAATTTAAAGCTAGGGTGTCTTGTTTTTTTTTTTCCTCTTCTTTGTCAAGTTAGCCCTGATTTCTTTCCTTCTAGTCGATCAGCTGGGACTCCGGAGGCAGTGAATAGATTGGGGGCGGGGCCAGGCAGAGGTAGTATTTACCGGTTCTCCGAACTACTCAAAATTTCCACTACAAGTTCGCAAGAAATAGGGAGAACCGGTAGCAACCCACCACTGCTCTGGCTGTGTTTGGCTCCTACACTTCTGGCATTCCACAGGGTTTTAAAAACCATTCTCCTTTAGCAGCCATTTGACAGCTGGCAAAGATTTGGGTGACCATAGCATTTTAAGAAATTATCTATTTGACAGTTTTAAAGAATGGGAGTGATACTTTCAATCGCTTACTTTCTACTGTTGGCCATGAGTTTTTTCAAAGGGCGGTTAAATAAATAAATAAATAACCCTTATCTTCGGTCTCATTGTACATTCTGATGTGGTTCCAAGCTAAAGAACCAGTAAACCAGGTTGAACTAAATCTGCAACTGTCAGTATTGCTACCTGGCAGTGACCAGAGTCCAACCAAGAGCTTACTCACAGCAACAGGTAGCAAATGCTGTTGCTTCTTTTGGTCCTTTGCAGGAAAAGAAGACCCTACTTTTTTACTGATTTAAAAGGCTGAGTATTATTATCCATTACTGATGTAAGCAAGAAACATTTTAATCAGCCAAAAGCCAGATAACAATCACACCCATCTCTCCAAACTTACTCATCTCAAGCATCCATGTGGGTAGGGCTATGAGTCACTAGGTTCAGTGCAGAAGTCAGATAAATTCGTTATCTCTGAAATGAAGGTGGAAGCTAGAGCTTGAAGAAGTAGTTCAGTAAGAGTAGGATTCAGTGAGGAAAGCAACCTCACAATTGATTTAGACATTACCTTTTGCTTCAGCCCTATAATGAAATAATAAATCTGCAATAGGATATTCCAAAGAACAGAATAGTTGCATTTGTGAAGCTGCAAAGAACAATATGGTCTCTCCAGCTTATTTGATGATGATGCTGGTGGTGGTGATGGTGATGGTGATGATGATGATGATAATGATGATGATGATATCCATTCAGTTGTGTCCTACCTATCCTTCACATTATAGGAATATTAGAGTAATCTTATATTTTAATCATTTCTTTTCTTCACACTATTTTTTGTCTTCTGTTCAATAATGTCCAGTTCTTGAAGACTACCTGGAAAAGTCTCTGCAGTTTTCTTGGCAAGATTTTTCAGAAGTGGTTTGCCATTGCTTCCTTCCTAGGGTTGAGAGAGAGTGACTGGCTCAAGGTCATCCAACTGGCTTTGTGTCCAAAGTGAGACTGGAACTCATGGTCTCCTAGTTTCTAGCCTGGTGCCTTAACTACTATACTACTATTACTACTATACCAAAGAGGCTGTCTACACCACTTTAAGTTAAAACAAAATTAGTTAATTGCTAATTAGTTAATCAGGAATCCATATTTATGATTAATTTCCTAGTATCCATAGCGTCAAAGCATTTGATCTATTTCAGATTGTGAATATATAACCCCCAGGATTTTTGACACTTTTTTATGACTATCATCTGCTTTATTATTGTTATTGTTCCTCCTGCCCACATGGCCTCACATTAGACCAGTGTTTCTCAATGTCAGCCATTTAAGTTGTATGGACTTCAACTCCCAGAATTCTCTAGTCAGCATGCTGACTGGGGAATTCTGGGACCTGAAGTCCACACACCTTAAAATTGCTAAAGTTGAGAAACACTGCATTAGACCAATAGGGTGCTTCAAACCCTGATCCCCACCCCCTGATCCTCCTCCCCAAAATAAATCTAACTCATGTTGTATAGGTTTGTGTAATAACCAGTTGGGAAAGTTTGCTCGCTAACTGAAAAACAGGCCCCAAACAGGGTGTGGTTCTTATACGTAATTACACAGCTTCTAAAACATTGCTGTTCTATCATGGGAAAGAGTCCTGTAACTTTGATTTCTATGCTGGCATGGCTTCCCTTGCAATTTTTTTAGTGCCTCCCAGCAGTTTCAGAGAATAGCTTCCAAGTACACAGTAGAAAAGTGTTGCTTATTGGAAGTCTCATCCACCGAGGTGTGGCTTCCTCCAGCCCTAGCTTAAGGCAAAAGCACACAACAAGTTTTAACATCTCTTCTAGAAACTTTTTATGCTGATTCAAGTCTTTAGTATTTGGCTTTCACCGTGCACTATTTTCTAAACTCTTTTAAAATAAATAATTGAATGGGGAAGGGGAGATAATTGCCCAAGTTACATAAGTTCTAAATAAATAAACATGTATGATCACCAAATGTATACATCACCAAATGTAGTATATTATATCGTCACTGACGAGAGTTTCATTGTCCAAAAGGTAACAAATGAAAATATGATCTGCTATAATCTTCTAAATCACAATACAATATGCTCCAATACAGTGTAGTGTTAGCCCTAATAAGTACAGCACAAGAACCTAAGAGAAGTGTACTGTAGCATAGTAGATTGCAATAGAGTGTATTACAGCATGGTTCTCTTAAGTAAGTCTTTAGTCATCCCTCATGTTTCTTTTCTGCATTATCCTCTTCTTTGTCTCAGTCCTGCTCAATCCCTCGTCCCACCCTTGTTCTGCTCATGTTTCATCTTGGTGCCTTAAGATCCTGGTTAGCCAAAGAAGGAAAGAAAGACATGACTTCAGCACCTCTGTGACTGAATTCCTCATCAAAATTGTATTGCTTTTCTCCATTTGTCACTTGCATCTAGACCTAAGTAAACCCACTCTCAGTTGTAACTATAGGGTTTAACAGCCTTTTACTGTTTACTTACACTGAGAGCATATGCACCAAGACAAATTCCTTGTGTGTCCAATCACATATGGCCAATAAAAAATTCTGTTCTGTTCTGTTCTGTTCTGTTCTATTCTATTCTATTCTATTCTATTCTATTCTATTCTATTCTATTCTATTCTATTCTATTCTATTCTATTCAGTATTGTGTCTGTAAACTGTAGTTTCACAAATGCAACTATTCTGACTGGTTATGTGGTACAAAAATTGAATGTGTTTCATTTGGCTCAGGCTTTAGATGAATAAATGCCACACCTTAGGAGTGTCTATGGGAGAGTTGACATACATGCCTGGGCAGATACATCACACCACTTTGTTCACATAGAAGAACCCATCCCAGCTTACAGCATCTCCCACTTCTTTATTGCTTTATACTGCAGGACACTTGATTTGTTTGATCTATCTTTTTTATTTTAAAAAATTCTCTCGTCTTTCCCTGCAAAACACCATTGTCCCAGGAGGAGATGTTATCGGCATTTATTTCTTTTACTTTCAAAATAATTATCTGAATTTTAATTGGTGAAATAATGGCTTTTCATTATTAACCTTAGTTTAGACAATTTTATTCTAACTATTATTCTTAGTTTATGTAGAATTTTATTCTATCCCACTCCAATCACCTCAGAGATAATATGAAGAGAAATGGCATTCCAGTTATAACACACTGTTCTAAAATTATGTCCATGTGTGCCTGCATATAATTTAGGGGATGTTTTTAAGTTTAATCAGACTGAATTCCCAGTGGATTTAAACCAAGCTGATCATATTTTCATCTGCTACCTTTTGTACAATGCAACTCTCTGTCAGTGACAATATAATGTACTACATTGGGTGATCATATAAATATGACTTCAAAGTATTATGTAGCCCTTATGGCTCTGCAGTGATTTCTCTTCTGAAATCTACATAACTATGGAGTGCTACTCATCTAAAGGGTGGTGCTGCAATGGCTCAACTCAACTGGAAACTCCCACACTCTTCAAGCCCTACTCTGTCTAATCATCACTGTCACATTAGCATGTGAGATGCAGCTGAAAAGGGTGGATACATTAGGAAAAACAAAAGGACCATGGAAATCATTCTAGCTACTCATATCCCTTATTGCCTGACTTGCAAGTGATGAGCTAGAACAGACTGAAGTGCCACTGAGCCAGTTCTGTCACTCATCAGAGAGAAAAAAATTCTGTTTCTCTTCCCAGTGCTGACTTACTCCGTAATTTTGATGAAAGCAGTAAGATCCTGCAGAAGCTACCCTGTTTCCCCCAAAATAAGACATCCCCTGATAATAAGCCCAATCGGGCTTTTGAGCGCATGGCAATAAGGCCAAGCACTTATTTCAGGATTCCAAAAAAATATAAGACAGGGTCTTATTTTCAGGGAAACATGGTACTCTTTGCTATGTCTTGTGTGTTCACCAGTTCCTAGGAGGAAAAAGTTTCTTGGAATCCTCTAGAATACATTAAATATATAGAACTTAGTTCCATTGTGTCCCTTTTTGTTGTTGTTTTTTTCTTCAAGGCCCCTGTGCTGTTTGCTTGCTATCAATTTCCCTTTCATATATATAAAAAAATAGCATAAACATATGTCCTACAGCCTTGCTATGTATTTTTTCCAAATAACAAACATCATTCAAAAGTCTTTTGTTTCATCCTATAGCTTATTTGTTAGCATATTTTGTTTCCTAGGCTCAAGACTCAATTTAAAGCTTTTAAATTCCCATTAGTAAACCCTGTAATTGGACAACCTGTTGGGTAGACATATTCTCTCCGGTAGAGATTGAGTGCAGACTGTAAATCCTCTGCATAATTTCCAAGGTTAGAGTCTGCAATTCACAGGCTGAAGAAAGGAACAGGTGGGGCTTGGATGCAATGTAGGTAAAAGGAATACCTTATAGCCCATGATTAGATTAGCTCAGAAAAGACATCTTCAACATTTTCTGCAGTTTACGGAACAACAAAGGTTTTGATGGCTAGATTTAAGTACACCCAACCATCCAGTGTCTATTGATAATGGGCAAAATTGGTTCTTTAGAAAGAACTAATCTGCATCTACCTATAGGATATAAATCGATTTAAGAAACTAGAATCAGGATTTACAGAATGAATGCAACTACCAACCACCTGTTTTTGGGGCCCCTCCTTGAAATAATATTCAGCTTCCCTTAATTTTCTGATACCAGTAGTACTGGCAACAATATTGAGTTTTGCCAAAAGATACTTCTTTGCTGCTTTAAATTGTTCTTTATTCATCTCCTAAGGGAAGGGGGGATCCCAGGTCTGAGCTATATTTAAGACACTGTTAAAATTCAACTCCCGTGAAGGCCCACAAGTTTTGCACTCTTGCCTTAAGCAGTCAATGTTTAGAGCTCTGCTAGGGAACTGCCAGTATACTAAAACATTTTTGCAATGGCTGAATTTTTAACAGTAATTATAGCCTCTGTGTGCTAATCCATTTTCTCAATTTTCAACAAATTTGCATCTGTCATTTGATCAGGGCAGTATGTTCACACATATTTAAGTTGTTTGTATTGTTTATTTATATTTTAAAGCCATTTAATCGAATTTAATACCAAGCCTACAAATACTTTTATTCATTAAGCAACAGACAAAAATGTTTTATTAACTAATTTTAATAATATCACATCCTTTTGAGCATGCAATTAAGAAACATGGAAAATTATGCCAAAGCACAATAGATGATTTTGAGTTCAACTTGCCACTGTAACTATTGATTTAACTTTTAATTAAACCTTGAGCATTATGCAGAACATGGAAGCTACACAATTCCTACGGCTTACAATCTAAGATGACAGCTTTATGTATTTTTACTTGGGAATAAGGTTTGAATTAAGAAACAAGTCTATAGAGCAGGGGTAGGTAACTATGGCGACTTTATGACCGGTGGACTTTAACTGGACTTTAAGCCAGTTGGTTGAGGAATTCTGGGAGTTGAAGTCCACAAGTCATAAAGTTGCCATAGTTGCTCACACTTGCTGTAAGAGGTCAGAATATATGGCAAAAGAAATGAGTACCAGATGACCCTTAGTATAATAGATAATGTATATATGTACATTTTCTGACCTCTCTGTGCCTATGAAGCACCATTGTCCTTTCAATGTTATGACGGATTGTGTTGCTTTTGTCATCTGAACATAAACAAAATATTACAAAAGAATTGCCCCCATTAAAAAAAATGAACATATTTTGGCAATTATACATCCATGCATTACAAAAGGCTATGTATTTACACTTTAAAACAAGTAGGCAAAACTAAGATATGCTAATACAAAAGTACAACTGGAACTTCAGCAAACTCTTCTGAAGGTCAGCTTGCAGATCTGAGAACATCTAATAAGAGATTACTGTTTATTGTAAACAAGTTTGGAATGTCATAGAGTTGCCTTTAAAATGTGCAGGCCAAATATTTTTGTTAAAACTAGGAGAAATTAGGTTGGTTTCTGGTTTTCTCAGTTAGGGTGGGAACATAATTTCTTCCCAACCTCTTCCTAACTAAACAATTTGTGCAGTTCATGCAGTCTGTTCTGGCTAATAATGCTTTCAGGTATATAAAAGTTTTCCATGTTGGCTTCAACTTTCCCATTCTTTTTAATAAAATGTTATAGCCTAAATTTGGATTTATTATTTTTTTTGCAAACAAAGCATGTGCTTCAATACTGATGTTTCATTAGAACAATAATACAGATTCCAAAAATTTTCAGTCACCATAATTAAACATCCAATTCTGAGAGTTGCAATCCCAACACATCTGCAGTTGACAGGATGGAGAAGATAAGCCTATACATATTAGTAATAATGCAATCTAGAAGGTTCTTTTTTAAAAAAAACATTTGTTTCCTGGTGGTATATCTGTCTAGTGTTTCCTGGTGGTATATCTGTCTGGTGGATATAAACAGGCTTTAGCAGGATTTCTCTCACACTAAGGAATGAAGCAGAGTAGCTGTTGTCATTAATTCATCTTACCCTCTGCAGGCTTTTGAACCCCTGCCCCTAAAAGTGTGCCCCCAAAAGGTTGGAAGCAGCCTGCAGAATAGTGGGGGCCACAGGAGGAAGTCAATACTGATTATAAACAAACACTGTAAATCGGTGAATGTTTAATTAAGGCTGTTCAGTTATTATTTGCCTATAAAAACTAATGGCAAAAAAAAGTTTTTTTAAAAAAAATAACAAATCCACCTTAACAAGAATTGAGAGCAATTCTCGTTAATACTTTTTTCTTTTTTGAGTTGCTAAACCTCTATATATTCTAATATTCTTGCATATTGGACTTGAGCTGGTAGGTATGGCTGTTTGCTTCTTTGGACCCCAAAAAGTCAGGGATTCTCTATGATGACCCTGCTGCTCTTTATAGGAAATTTTAATAAAATTCAGGTTTGACGTTTCCCAAAATATGATCTTCATAGAGAGGGAGACAACAAAAGAAGAATCCGAGACCTACTGCCATGATACACATGGTCCACCCGAATCCGTAGCTCCAATCAAACACGTGCACGGTATTTACTGGGAAGGCCACACGTGTTGAAATCATTACAGCATAGATGACAAGGCCCATTAATGAGAACAGGGCTGCAAAAAAACGAAAAGATTAAAAATGAGTTACTGACACATGAAAACAGTAAGAGAACAGAATGGATTGTATGTCTTTAAAAATGGCCTTGGGAGAATTCTGAGCCCTGTCAGCATCCTACTCCTATGGTAGTTTGTATTCTATTCTAGATTGTATTTACCCAATCTATCTAATATTGTGGTTAAATTAAACTGTCTTATACCATCAGACAGATGATTTATGCAGTCCAGTATTTGGCAGCATCATAAGATCCAGCCTTGTAACATGAGACCATTTTTAGGTAAAGAAGTTAACTGGAAGCAAAGCATGTTCTTTACCACTAAGCTGCAGTCCTTTCCCTACTTTGAGGTTTGAAGCTCTGACAAGAAATACCACCAAAATGAGATTCTGAATCAAATTTTACACAAGAATAATGAAGGTGAACATATAATTTAGTCATTCAGCACTAAAGATGATGTTTGACAGGTAACTTTTCAGTCATGTTTATGTAGAATTACTCACAGGGTAAACAGAAATTTAGAATGCTTTTGAATCAACTAAAATAAAATAAATTAAGGGCCCGGGTTCTAGAATGTCATATATATATATATATCAGAAAAATAAGGAGAGGCTGGTGATGAATTCAGGAGAATTTAGGAAAAGCTCTTTTTAGATTCTCTTCCCCTGCCCTCTATTTCAGGATACAAATATTGTCTTGTTCCCCGGTTTAAAATGAAATAGACAATGCTTGTGCTTTAAAAAAAAAAAATAATGCTACTATTTTCTCCATTGATTATAACAGAGTATCATCGCTATTAGCCTGCTTTTATGAAATACAGGTAGTCCTTGACTTACAACCATTCATTTAGTGACTGTTCAAAGTTACAATGGCACTGAATAAAATGACCAGTTCACACATTTATGACTGTTGCAGCATCCCCATGGTCATGTGACCAAAATGTGGGCGCGTGCCAATTGGCATGTATTTATTTTTTTTAATTTTTAATTTATATTTATATGCCACCCTTCTCCGGAGACTCAGGGCGGCTTACAATGCGTTAAGCAATAGCCTTCATACTTTTGTATATTTATACAAAGTCAGCTTATTGCCCCCACAAACCGGGTCCTCATTTATGACAGTTGCACTGTCCCGGGGTCATGTGATCATCATTTGTGACCTTCCCAGCCACTTCTGACAAGCAAGGTCAAGGGAAGGGGGGGAGTCAGATTCGCTTAACGATTTACGCTCACGCTTAACTGCATGATCCACTTAAAAACCGCAGTGATTTGCTTAAAAACTGTGGCAAAAATGATCATAAAATTGGAGCCCTGACTCAATTAACAAATGTGGTTATAAGTTGAGGTCTTTCTATACTGCTGTTCTGTTGTGTTTCTTGAGAAAATGTGAAATGGCACAAATCAAGTCTGCTGGGCGGGTGGTTGGACTAGATGACCTACAAGGTCCCTTCCAACTCTGCTAATCTGTATCTGTAAATCTTTTCTTTATACTTACACTGTTATTTTCTTACCGCCATAGAAATAGCTAGTGTCTCTCCAAACCAAATCTGCTCTGCCATATCCTACAATATTCTACCCATACTTCTTTTGCTTTGGATACGTAGCCTTACCAGCGACAAACAACAAGCCTCCTATGCCTCTAATGAAGTTGAAGCGAAGTGTTGGGATGGCAAAGGCGATGATGGACAAGGCAAAGCAGATGCAGACGAGTACAAATCCAACTAAGAAGGTACCAGCTGCACCTCTACCCCAAGCTGGAAATAAAAACAGAAAACAATGGTTCCATCCTTTTTTGCCTCATCCTGGCAAGATACAGCTCTAAAATACCATTCAGTCATTCAAGAAGGTATGGTAGGGTATACATAGCACATCCATTTATCCGTGTTTTATGTAATAATGGCTTATCAAATAAACCACAATTGGATGTGGTTCATATACAACAGTAAGGCATTTGCCATGGCTTACCAAACATAATAGCTGGATTTCCATGATCTGTTAAACTAAATCAAATGGCTCGAAATGCTTTGTGAACACCAATTATTACATCCATAGTAATTGGAGGAGGGGGCAATTATTTCATGGAACGGGTTCTTTGATTTTAAAGCAGCTACAGTTTTAGAGTAAGCCAGTGGTAGGCATTCGTTTTTTCCAGACAAATACCGTGTTTCCCTGAAAATAAGACCTTGTCTTATATTTTTTTGAACCCTGAAATAAGCACTTGGCCTTATTGCCATGAGCTCAAAAGTCCAGTTGGGCTTATTATCAGGGGATGTCTTATTTTGGGGGAAACAGGTTAGATATGATAAATGGATCGCTACTTTTGCATATCTTTGTTAAATAAGGCTTTCTGGGTTATTTTAATATTTCAATAACCTGTTTGAACAGGAACGACTGTGGGACATATAACCAAATTAATTCTGGTTCTCATAAAATCTCTTTCATGTCTTGCCATTAGTGCAGAATTGAAAACCAAAGTGACATCGATCTCTTTGGACCGAAAATACAATAAAAGCAGGAATAACTGGAGAATGCAGCAGAGAAAGGAATGTAGTAGAATCTAAATCTTAACCATCTAAACACTTAGCAGTATTTTTTATTTATTTGTTTCAACTGAGATGCTCATATAATACTGAATTGCTCTATACAAGATTAAATCCAGGAAAGATCTTGGCATGTCAAATGTCAAAATTTTTTGCTAAGAATAATTGGCTCAGAATTTATAACAGCATTTGTAAAAGAGTAGAAATCTTTATACAAAGATATTAAAGCTGAGAAGATCATATTGAAAAGCTGCGGGCAATGATTGGTGGGAGCTAATTGGGATTTTAGAGACCCAAATTCAAGAGATATATTCCATGGCTTTGTGAAAAGAGCACAAGGCATATAAGATAAATATTCCACTTTTATTTGTGCAGCATTTTTGCTTGGAATGGCATTTTAAACATTCCTGGGTATATTCCTCAGATTTCACCTACCAATCTAGAATAAATAAACTATTTAAGGATTCCTTAGTGGGTTTTACATTTTCTACACATGAAAATATAACTGACTCTATAAAAATGATTAAAACTTATTACACAAAAATGATTGAATCTTATTACATAGTATAAACAGAATATCTTTCACTGACGGCATTTTAAACCCTTCATTGCTAAAGGTTTTTTAAAATCCTTCATTTCACTTTATTTGGCTTGCACCTTATATAACCAGTGCAGTCTTCAAATATTTTGTTCCGAAGAGCAGCCAGAAAATAAAAGTGTTCATGACATAACACTATTTCCAAAAAGAGAAAAACATATTTAATATGCTTCCAAAACGTGTTTCCTGGAAACATTGATATCAATACATTCAGAAATACTGAATACTACACAAATCCATGGGGTATAACCATTTAACCCTATTATGTCACTGTATACATCCACCCAAATATTTTCTTAGATTTTAAGACTGGCACCAATAAAAGAAATAAATCAAAATCATCATTTTCAAAATTTTAAGTTGCTATGTTTTCTACTGACCAAGGCAAGAATAACAGCTACAAATTCCCTAACCTGAAACCAGAAAAAAGGAAGGTATGTCTTTATAGCATTTACTTGCACAACTGTGCTATCTCACAATCAATTCCTTCTTTTAAAAAAAATACACACATTACAAGCATTTCTAATTTGGAAGAAAAAAATGAAGTAATGATAACAGTAAGAAGAACTACTTGGAGTTACATGCAGTGGTGGGATTCAAATAATTTAACAACCGGTTCTCTGCCTTAATGATTTATTCCAACAACCAGTTCACCAAACTGGTCAGAAAGTTAACAACTGGTTCTCCCGAAGTGGTGCGAACTGGCTGAATCCCACCACTGGTTACATGTGCAAAAATGTTATAAAGCATATGATGCCCCTAAATCCTTACTATAATTTGCATCTCTCTCTCTCTCTCTCTCTCTCTCTCTCTCACACACACACACACACACACACACACACACAAAAATTGCCTTACAGTGTCTCCATCACTGAGATCCTTACCAAAATCCATGAGAGATGTACATCGCCAACCATCTTCCAAAGAGCATAACTTCCATAACGAGCCTTCACTTACAAACGGAAAAGTTTGTGAGGTTACCCAGCCCCAACCAGCTAGTGAAATGATGCCAAAGATCATTGCTAAGCCCAGCAGAAGAGGCAAGATCCATCTGCAGCGGGTATAATCCAGACCATACTGAACCATCTTGCTGTTAGGTCTTTTCCAGTCACTTTAAATGCTAAGCAAAAAAATCTTCCTGCAATGGCTTTTGTAGTCTGGGGGGAAAAAACAGGGGGTAAATAAAATGTGTGGGAATGGAAAAGAGA
Source organism: Ptyas mucosa (assembly GCA_012654045.1). NCBI lineage: Eukaryota > Metazoa > Chordata > Lepidosauria > Squamata > Colubridae > Ptyas > Ptyas mucosa. The sequence goes on from WNWU01000005.1 coordinate 5,752,473, forward strand.
AAAAGGAAGAAAGGAAAGCAGAGAAGAGAGAGGGCAGCTTTGTGATCCAAGGCCCTAAAGAAAACTCCACCTAAATTTCTATGAGCAAGTTACTACAACAACCTGTTGATCTGGAAAGAAAATTCAGGGTTGGGACTAGGCTCATTTTAGAATCTGTCTCCTCCTTCTTTGTCTCCTACTAATTAAGATAAATACAGATTATATGCCATTGCCATTAGTATTTAATCTTTTCATGGCAGTAGCGTTTCACAACAAACAGCGCGGAAGTGCTTTTGAAGAGAGCAATGAAAGTTAAGAGCGCATTTTTTGGTGAATAAACTAGTCCCAGTCTTTAAAAACAAGATATTGAATAAATGGTTGAAATTTCTCACTGCTTAACTCGAGGAGTCTGAACAGCAAAATCCAGTATGAAAGACCTATCTGGGCATCTGGTACGGTGAAGTGATTTTTATTGCAAAGCAAAAAAGTTCTAATTTTGAATAGACATATATTCTCCAATGACAACTAAGAGCTGTATTAACAGAAAAGGTGTAGCTTCTTATGTTCCATGATTATGTGACTTCAGATTGTACTATATCCCTAATCCTTTTTAGCAACATAAATGGGCCACTAGGAAACATCCAGTGATAGGGATTTCATGTTTTCCAACATCCTGTGAGAGGCATAGGGCAGTTTTTTAAAGCCCTGGAACTATAATTCCCAGAACCCCTAGACAGAATTGGCCATGCTCGGAGTTGTAGTTCCAACTCAGTGGGAGGGTACAAAATTGGGAAAGGTGAAAATAAGCAAAAGCTATCATACCTAGGCTCCAAAAATCCAGAAGACAGAAAATTCTTTTTTTGCTATCCAGTGATTGTCCAGAGTTTTGCAGCCTTGAGTTGTAAGCTTATTTACTCATCAAGAGGGCTACATGTGCATTTTGGGAGTTTGACTGAGAGCCACAAAGTAGATGTGACTAGGTTTGCTTGTTTCAGTTTAAAACGGAAGACAATATTCTAATTTTCATGCATTTCCCAAATCAAGAGTGGAAATTTGTGATCATCAGAATCTAGCCCCAGGTGACAGCGTTCCAGAAAAAAACCCAACTCCAAGTAAAGTCTTTGAAGCAAGCATTTTTCAAAGTTCTATTTACTAGAATAGGTAAACTGGCACATCTGAGAAAAACCCGAATCTGAGAGGTCCAGGCTTTCCCTCAGTAAATCAAAACCCCCAAAACCATCCCCTCATTCCTCAGTTGATCACATGCTCCAATCAACTACCATTCCATCTCGAGACATCACTCCAACCACTCCTTTTCCAGATGCAGGATCACCCTGACCTTGACCGACAGGAAGAATGCTATTATGTCTACAGACAACCCCTCTACTAAATCCGCCCTCCTACTTTCCCACACATGAGAAGATGACAGCATAGAAGCTTCCAGCCTAATATGGCTTCCAAAGCTGACACCAGGGTGCTTTGGGGGACTTTGGTCTGACAAAATATGGCCTATCCCTTTTTACTTTATTAGGGTCGCATGCATGCACAACTGATGTATGGCTTGAACTGGTATGTGTTTTATTACCAGTTTAATAACTTTTATCTACCTGGCACAATGGAGAAGCTGCCTTCTAGGGAGAAATAACCAGATCTTTTGCAGTGAGAAAATATGGACAATATACAACATTCAGCAACTCTATTGCAAGCAAAGCTTTATTGATTCCAAGCAAATCAGCAAAAAAGTGAACTCACTCTTCATATATACCCCATCAGACCTCCCCACCAGGTTTACCAAACTTATTCATGAATTATTGGATAAAAGCCAGGTAGCAAGGTGAAAGGATGCACATTAAGGGGTCTTCCAGCAAGCCATTTTTCAGCACACTGAATAGTTAGTATGCTTTGGATTATAGAGTTCCATGCCTGTTTGCATATTCCTTGGAGCTGATACAAAGTCTACTGTGATAACAAATTATTAATTCTCAGGTAGAAAACATCTAATAATGGCTTGGCTAATTCACAGTCATCATATCAGTTTTCCTACCATCACAATTGATTATTTAGATTTTGCTGTAGCCTCAAAATGGGATCACTTTGGCCTATTTTATCAAAAGATGAAACTAACTGAGAATACAGTGTGCTGGAAGGAATGATAGTGATATGTCAGAGGTTTGGTTTAAAGAGTGTTTGTGCAAGTCTGTAAATATTGCATCTGTTTGCAACCTGAAGTCTCTGATCAGGCTTCTATTTTTCAGAAATTCACTGAGAAATTTCTGAATGTGAGAAAGTTATTTAGAATAGAAAGCAGAGTTGGAAGGGACCTTGGAGGTCTTCTAGTCCAACCCCTGTGATCAGGCAGGAAATCCTATATCATTTCAGACAAATGGTTGTCCAATCTCTTCTTAAAAACTTCCAGTGTTGGAGCATTCACAACTTCTGGAGGCAAGTCGTTCCATTGATTAATTGTTCTAACTGTCAGGAAATTTCTCCTTAGTTCTAAGTTGCTTCTCTCCTTGATTAGTTTCCACCCATTGCTTCTTATTCTGCCTTCAGGTATTTTGGAGAATAGCTTTACTCTCTCTTCTTTGTGGCAACCCCCTAGTCCTTCCTTTCATTAAACTAGATATACCCAAATCCAGCAACCGTTCTTTATATGTTTTAGCCTCCGGTTTATCTGTATACTATTTTTACAAAAACTCACTGTGGTGACACATTCCTCCTCCTATTTTTCCCACAATAACAACAACCCTGTGAGGTGAGTAGGGCTGGGAGAAACTAATTGACTTAAGGTCACCCAGCTGGCATTCATGGCTAAGGCAGGACTAGAACTCATGGTCTCCTACTTTCTAGTCTGGTGCCTTTACTACTACACCAAGCTAGCTCTCAAGTTAGTTGTATATACATTGTTTTTTTAAAAGTACACAATAAAATGAATAAAGAGAAAGTATATAATAAAGTAAATAAATTATGGAATATGTTGCATGAATATGGAACTAAAGGTTGGATGCTGAATGTAATAAGTGTGGTTTATGAGAAAAATAAAGCAGGCATGAAGATAAATTGAATCCTTAGGGACATTGAACATGCCGTAAAACAAAGTTGTGTGATACCCATCAATGTTGCTTAATATGTTGTTGTTATTGTTGTTGTTAGTTGCAAAGTTGTGTCTGACCCATCGCGACCCCATGGACAACATTTCTCCAGGCCTTCCTGTCCTCCACCATCCTCTGGAATACATTTAAGTTCACACCAACTGCTTCAGTGACTCCATCCAGCCACCTCATTCTCTGTCGTCCCCTTCTTCTTTTGCCCTCAATCTTTCCCAACATTAGGCTCTTCTCCAGTGAGGTGGCCTTCTCATCAGGTGGCCAAAGTATCTAAGTTTCATCTTCAGGATCTGGCCTTCTGAAGAGCAGTCAGGGTTGATCTCCTCTAGGACTGACCAGTCTGATCGCCTTGCAGTCCAAGGGATTCGCAGGAGCCTTCTCCAGCATCATAATTCAAAGGCCTCAATTCTTTGGTGCTCAGCCTTTCTTATGGTCCAACTTTCACAGCCATACATTGCAACTGGGAAAACCATAGCCTTGAGTATACATACTTTTGTTGGCAGGGTGATGTCTCCGCTTTTTAGTATGCTGTCTAGATTTTGTTAGGAAATGATTATTACCTAACTTGTTGGGTTGGCAATATATAAACCATCAATATTGCTTTAAGACTACTGTGTTGCTGTATTGCATCATACTGTGTCCTGATTGGTTAGCTTTGTAGCCAATGTTCTTAAAAGGGAGCTAGAAACCTGATTTGTTTCTCTTTGCTTCTTTTGCTGATATCTTTGCTGTTTTGTTGTGTGCTTTTTGCTACTGTTTGCAACTGTTTATTGTGTATGACTACGACGACTGGTAAGAAGACTTTGTTATTGGAATATCCCTGGACTATTGTTTTACTATCTACTGCTTTATACGTGTATGACCTGGACTGTTTATTGGACTGTGCCTTATTACTATTTCCTGAAAGTAAACACAACTCAGTGTATCTGTGTGTTGGCTGTGTTATTTCCTAACTACTCTCAATCGCTTTTCATGTGCACACCCTTGCTACTCAAGGGTTGCTCTGCAAATTCCTAAACAGATTTGCCATAGCTTTCCTTCCCAGGAGCAAGCATCTTTTAATTTCTTGGCTGCAGTCCCCATTTGTGGTGATCTTGGAGCCCAGGAAAATAAAATCTGTCACTACCTCCATTTCTTCCCCATCTATTTGCCATGAGTTGTTTAATATATTTATGGATAAATGCACTATGTAAACATTACTTGGGATGACATGGTTGGGAATGGTTGGGAATGTGAATGATATGTACGGTACTTTTATATGTACAGACGATATTACATTGAGGATGTTATGTTGTTAGATAAGAAGTCAAATGATTTGTCAGGACTTTATGATGCAGTGAAAAGCAAAGGTCTGAAATTAATGTACTAGAAAATTAATGTACCAAAGACCAATGAATTGTGTTTGACAGAGAAACTGGAGTGAATGATTGCAAGATATCCATAATAGGTGAAATCAAGGCAACTAGATGAATTTGTAGTCCATCTATTTCATTTCATTCCTTCTTACCATTGTGTCTCCTTCAATTAGCTTTTGTGCCTGCAATGGAATGCCTCTTTCCCCCCCGGCCCCCGGCCACAGCCCCCCCCCCCCCCCGGCCATTTTCTCCCTGAATGCCAGGCTGCCAAGCAATCCTGGGGAGGTTCAGGCTGGATATAAGGAAGAGCTTCCTAACTGGTCCAGGATGCTATGCAAAGTAATGCATTTTCCTTCAATAGATGTCTTCTAATAGTAGCTAAATGGTCAGCTCTTCAAAATGCTATAGGGAATACTGACTAAATGCCCTCTAATCTTCCTTCTAATTCTGTGGTAACCATGCTCTTCTTTCTTGCAAACCCACCCCTTGGTTCCATATAACACAAAGGACAGAAGAATTTCTACTTCTACTGGTATTTGCAAGTCTTTAAATATCTTCATTCATTTTGCCGTTGTAACAAGGTACACGAATTCATCTATTTGTTCTTAGTTTTAAATATGTGTGTTGGAAAACAGTAGTTTTGAAGTAGAGAAGAAAGAGAAGATTGTGTTTATGGTAGGCTGGTGGTGGATCAAAAACAACACTATTAATTTATGTCTTTCAGAAATGAGGCCTACGCTATATTCACAGTGGTGCAACTTGGTTGCTGATCAGCCTTGTTACAGTAGTCAAAATTATTTGCCTGATTGGGATATATATATATTATTTACCCTTTAAAAAATCTGACCCTAGAGCCTGGGCAATAGTTGTTGAGCTTAAAAACAGGTAATGGTGGCCAACTTGGCAGATCCCAGGGTTTTTAAAAATGCTTTTGATGAAATGTCGAAGTTAATGTAAGGCCTAACAGCTTTGTCAAGATTAAGTTTAAGTTTAAGTTTATTAAATTTTTATACCGCCCTTCTCCCAAAGGACTCAGGGCGGTGTACAGCCAAGATAAAAACCAACAATATAAAAGTTAAAAATAATTTAAAATTATTAAATAGTTTGGCCAATCATCTAAAATAAAATAACCCATTAAAATAATATTTTAGGCCAGCCCTGCTTGATGGAATAATAGCGTTTTAAGGGCGTGGCAAAAGGTACGAAGGTCAGAAATCCGACGAATCTCCGGGGGCAGCTCGTTCCAGAGGGCAGGTGCCCCCACAGAGAAGGCTCTCCCCCTGGAGATCGCCAGTCGACACTGTCTAACCGACGGCACCCTGAGGAGACATTCTCTGTGGGAGCGTACTGGTCGGTGGGAGGCTATCAGAGGCAGAAGGCAGTCTCGTAAGTATCCAGGTCCTATGCCATGGAGCGCATTAGATCAGAAACTAAGTTGAAAAATTATAAAATGCTTGGTGGATGGGATAATAGCACAATTTATGAAAACATATAAAAATATAAAAATGTTAACTGTATCCCCAGGAGGGAGCCCCAAAAGTCAAAATAGTGACCACAATCATGAAAAATCGAAGCCCACATCCCTTGATAAAGTGTGAATAAGAATCTGTAGGAATGGATTGAATGAAAAATAATTGACTTCGTAGTTCCTTAATTCTCTTTTGGATTGATGTTTACATCCAGGAGATATAGAATGACATTCTCAGAAACCATGTTGCTCCATCCATAGAAGCTATGAGGATAGTTATGTATCCTATAAGTGTAGTTCATCCTCTTTCAGCCTGGGGCAGAAGCCAAGAAGGCTGATCAGAGAGCTTCTTCCCATCAACTTTTTCTTCATTCATTCTACCAGTCTGCGAGTTGTCCTTCAAGCGACATAAACATAGACTATAATTTTTTCCTTTATTATTTTAATATGTACTTTTCCTTTTCAATCCCTAGGCTTTCGACTACAAGATTAACTTCTGTAGGGACTGGCAAGCAACAGTGTAAAATATATTATCTGATGTGAAGTTTAGCATGCTATTCATAATAGTGGTGCCTTGAGCAGTATCGCTATCAAGACAAAATGATGACAAAATAACACAGATGATCAGAAAATGGGGACCGATTCCTTTTCCATTTTGGTTATATTCATAGTTATTTCTCCTTTCAACCTATTCTCATACTACTAAGTTTACTCTGTGAAAGGTTTATGATTAAAGAGTTTTAGGAGGGATACCTATGACTTTTTTTCAGGCATATACTAAAATTATTTATCTACCTATCTACCTATCTATCTATCTATCTATCTATCTATCTATCTATCTATCTATCTATCTGATAATATTTATATGCTGCCCTTCTCCCAAAGGACTCTGAGCGGCTCACAGCAATAAAAACAAAGCAATAAATAATGCTAAAAATCCAATTAAAATCCCCAAATTAAAACTATAGCTCCCAAACAGATCAGAAGATTTGCTGAAAAAGCCATGTCTTCAGGTCACTGCAGAAAGAGCGGAGGTCAGGGGCCGTCCGGAGCCCAGTGGGTAACTCGTTCCAGAGGCTCGGTGCGGCCACAGAGAATGTCCTCATCCTGGGCGCCACCAGCCGACATTGTCTGGCTGATGGCACCTGGAGGAGGGCAGTCCTATGTGAACACACTGGGCGGTGGGAGGCCGGTAGGAAGTGGTCCTGCAAGTACCCTGGGCCCATGCCATGAAGGGCTTTATAGTAAGTACCAGCACCTTGAAGCGGATCCGAAGCACCACCGGCAACCAGTGCAGCTCACACAGGAGAGGTGTAACACCGGAGTAACAGGAAGCTTTCGTAACAACCCGCGCGGCCACATTCTGGACCAGTTGGAGCCTCTGGGTGCACCCCAAGGGCAGCCCCATGTAGAGGGCATTGCAGTAGTCCGGACAAGAGATAACGAGAGCATGAGTGACTGTACAGAGGGCATCCCTATCTATGAAAGGTCGCAACTGGCACACCAGGCGAACCTGTGCAAAAGCCCCCCTGGTCACGGCCGTCAGATGGTCAACTAAGGACAGCCGCAAATCCAGGAGGACGCCAAGATTGTGAACCCTTTCAGAGGGAGTAACTCCCCTCCCATCAAAAGCAATGGGGCCGCTAGATCATGGGATGCCGGTATCCACAGCCACTCCGTCTCCGTCAAATTATGTTGCAAGCATAAAAGCAGATAAGGTTCTCCCATTTTATACTTGGACACTTTGGGCTGCAATAGGGACAGGTGAAGAGGGAAATGAATCCTAGATTAGATATACACAAAGGAGGTTATTTAGATTTTATCTAGCTAATGATTGCCTATGCTATACGGGGCATGAGGTGTCCTTGTGATAGCAGTGGATGAAATGTTTTTCCAAAATCAAACAATAGGTCGTCAACAAACAATTGTTGCAATATGAGTTGCTAATTGAAACCTGTGTATTCAAAGATATTTGACTTGTGAGACTTGTTTTCATTCAGCAAAATAATTATCAAGGATGTGTTTTTCTTAAAACGAGTTTGCTTTCTTGATATTGAAATAAACTTTTGTTAATGCTGAACTGCCTTTAGAACATTTCATTTCTCTACGACTGTCCCCAGATGCCTCAGCACAATTTTTTATGCAATTTAGATCATTTGAATAAGGAAAATAAGCTCAGTATAAAATCCATTTAAAAGCCATTCAGTTACAGAAGGCTGAAAAGACCAGTATTTATAGCTTTCTTGAACATCTAATGTTATGATCTTTCCTATCTTAGTGAAGCATTGATATTAACTAGGCCAGGGGTCTCCAATCTTTGCAACATTAAGTCTTGTGGACTTCAACTCAGAGTTCCTCAGCCAGCTTTGCTTTGCTGGCTGAGGAACTCTTGGAGTTGAAGTCCGCAGGTCTTAAAGTTGCCATGGTTGGAGACCCCTGAACTAGGCCAATCACAATGGCCTCCTTGGATGATGAAGTCAATGAAAGAACAGCTGTTAAGTCATACCGTTTTAAAAAGTATATTCGCATCCTGAGGAGACACAAACCGAAACTGATCAAATATAATCTTGTATGGTTGGCTGGACTGCGGCACTATGCCAGCCCAGAAAGTAGACTTTGTCTGCAAAGAACTAATTAAATGTGGTGCAGTCAGTTACATATTCTTGGCAGAGTTTGGTCAAGGAAATCTAAGGGTTCATATAATTACTGCATGTTCAGACTAATTTTAGACGAGCCCAACTGCTTCTTTCGAAACTTCTTTCGAAACTGCTTCTGCTATGGCGAATTATCAGGGGCTGCTTGTAAATGATGCATAAAGCCAATGGCATCCCACATTCTCTTAAGATCATCAGCACCCCACACAATTCCTGCCCCCCTTAATAAAAGGATGCTAGTCTAAGACATACTTTCCAAGTGTTTAACTGTCATTGTGTCTGCGTGAATGAACAAGGGCACAAAGCCATTTTCCATACACTTCCCTCTTGTTCTGTGTAGCCTCCATCTCTCCATATTAACTGTTCAGGGCGGTAAGCTGCGCATGGTCTAATATTTTATTCTCCATATACAGGCAGCCCTTGACTTACAACAGTTCATTTAGTGACCGTTCATATTCATCCAGTTTGAGAATCATAAGCTATTTTTCTTACAATTTTAGTTGTACCTACTTGGGAAAGGGACATGTTGCGCATGGTTCATATTTATGATGGTTGCAGTTTCCCAGACATGTGATTAGCTTTTGCAACCTTCTGACAAGCAAAGTCAAAGCAGAAGCCAGATTCACTTAACAACCATGGTACTAACTTCACAACTGCAGTGATTCACATAACTGTTGCAAAAATGATCGTGAAATGGTACAAAACTCACTTAACAAACATCTCGCTTAGCAACATAAATTTTGGGCTCAATTGTGGTCATGTCAAGGACTTCATTTATTTTCACTTTGCTCCTAGTACATGATCCCACCTTTATTGTTAAAAATAATACCAAATACCAAAAACTGTTTTGAGCAAAAATTATGGTTAGCAAGAAGGCAGATTCCATGTCACACCCTTTCCATAGGGGGCTTGTAGGTAAGCCTTGGGTTACAGCTTTAATCATACCAACTTGAATGGAAGCTCCAATGGAATGAAAATTAAAATATATGTGAAACATTAGTGTATTTTTAACCAAGACCCGGTATGATATAAAGATCTGTATATTGATTGAGATTAAAATCTCTGTTCAGCCATGGATAACATTGATTATTCAAGTGTTTAATACATCACATAATATGGAAGAAATGTGTGTTCTCAGCTCCACTGAAGAAAGGAAGGCTATAAAGACAGATAATAAATTTGAGAGATTTAAATACTAGTTATTTCTCTATTATCAGTAAAATAAAAACCTACCTGGATGGATTACATTCTATAATTGAAAGTCTGCACAGCTGGAGTAATGAATGTGACTTTTGAAGGCACTACTAGGTAATGCCTAGTAATTCAGAATTTGAACACATATTTTATGGGAACATTGTACTTTAACTAAGGGATTTGTCATCTTCTCTCAGGAAATAAGTTGTCATGTCACTAAGCAGGAATGTATGTTTTCTTTTTTAAAAGGGGATTATAATAAAATCCCATTTAAAACAATTTAATTACAATCTCCTTTTATTCGGTAGGAAGGTTGCTGAAGTAGATTTATGATTTCTTGACAAACCTGGGTAAGGCAGTCTATCTAGTCCCACTTCAAATAGGCTAGAACACAAGCCTATAACTAATGCTCCAAACAATTAAAACTTTTCACCAATGTAGTCTCAATATAGTTTATTTATATTTTTTTATTATAGAGATGAAACATGTAGAATTCAAATGCCTATTTAAATATATGACGTCAAAATGTTGGAATATATGTACACACTTACCCTGTTTCCCCCAAAATAAGACATTCCCTGATAAGAAGCCCAACTGGGCTTTTGAGCACATGGCAATAAGGCCAAGTGCTTATTTCAGGGTTCAAAAAAATATAAGACAGGGTCTTATTTTCGGGGAAACACGGTATTAAGAATCTTTGATTTTGTCTTCTTGGATGCTGGAACATTAGGAAACTCTACTTATTCTAGCAAAATGTAAACATGGTCCTTTGAACTAATGTTAGCTATTGATTTATTACTCAGAAAATGATAGAATATTAGTAATAGGTGGATTCTGCCTTCAGCTGATGATGCAAGTAAACATGAGTTTAAGGAACTTCCGGTGTATGGATTAAATACCCTTATTAAATTGATTACACTGTTTATTCTATTAGTTTCTTTAAAAACGTCTCATTGTTATCAAAACAAACCTACTTTTATTTATCCAGAAAAAGCAAATTCTATTAAAGGTAATGGACTTATTTCCATAAAAATGGATGGAAGATTTCTGTCTTCAATTGTAGATTGCAATATTTACAGAGCACATAGGCAATATTTCATAAGACCAATGTTCTATCACAACCCAATACAATATAAAATACAACACAACTTTAAACAATGTGGATTCACATGAAAATTTCTTCTGTACCTTAAGCAACTTTTATTAATTAATTCATGCAGTAGTGGGCATATAACCTTTGTGAATAATTGCAAACATACAAAAACAGTCATATCTGAAATTATACATTAGAATATACAATATTTCCGCAAATACAAAATAAGCTTCTACCAAAAGATACAAAATATATGGTATATAACCTTTTTTAAAAAAGTAACATACATTCAGAGGTCTGTCAGGTTAACAATGGATTTAATGATATTAAAATATCTTAATGTAAATTAAAGTTTTCACATATTCCAGTCACAGATTCTATCCAATATTTTCAGTGATTATTTAATTTTCCTACTGAGATTAATGATATTAAATTCTCTGCAATCTTCTCTATGTTTATTTAAGATTAAGAATGACTGACGTCTGTGTCCTGTGGTTGACTAAACATCCATAGTGTTGGGATTCTGAATGTGTACTGTAGGAATCTGGACATTCTGACTGCCAAAGCCATATCTGTTTACACAATGGCTACCACAGTGTGTGTTGACAACTAGGCAGCAACTCACAGACATTCTTTTAAAAAGGCAATGTGACATGATTATTTCCCCTAACTCCCTAACCCAGGGGTCTGCAACCTTAAACACTCAAAGAGCCATTTGGACCAGTTTCCCACAGAAAAGAAAACACCAGGAGCCACAAAACCCTTCCCGTGCCTGACTATTTCTTGAGCGGCCACAAAACTAGCATATGTAGTTGAATTAAATGTTCTGTTTTCTTCTGAAACTTTTCTTTTCTTGGATTAATCCATGGTTGGCCTACCGGGGGTTAAAAAGCTCAATAAATTGCATGCCGGTGGGTGTCACACATTGGTGGTTGTGACGCATATTTTGAGTGACAGGGAGCTGCAGCAGAAGGGTGAAAGAACCACATGCGGCTTCAGAGCTGCAGGTTGCTGACCCCTGCCCTAACTCATTTCACAAATGCTTTGCACTGCTGCAATTTTTCACTGTCTTTCTCTTGCTAAACCTACACCCAAGTACCACTTTTATTTTGGAACACTGGGGATTCTTTATTTTATTTTGATTTATTTAATTTTGATTTATATGCTGCCCTTCTCCGGAGACTCAAGGCGGTTTACAATGCGCTAAGCAATAGCCTTCATACTTTTGTATATTTATACAAAGTCAGCTTATTGCCCCCACAAACTGGGTCCTCAATTTACCTACCTTTTCTATGTGAGATCCATAAGTATTCTTGTAAATAAATATGTCACAGACTGGCATTTTGTTTTACAGAATGCAAGCATTCCATATATTTTAGTTAAAAAAATAAAGTCCAATGCTGTAGAAGCCTGACTAGCCTCACTGGAGTCGTCCTAAGGTTCTCTGCACCCATAGACATCACACTGCCTATCTGTGAGCTACGCTGTATATATGCTTAAATTTGGAAAGGCAAGTCTACATTATTATTCCACTACCAAGTAACTAATCCTGCAGAACCTTATCCAAAAGTTTAACTACCTTGAAAAATCAACCATAGATGGCGCTATCTTTATCCATCCTTTGATTCAATGCCATTTGAATCCAAAATGCGCATATGGGGTGTAGTCATGATAAAATGGGATGAGAAGATCGGCAGCAGAGCAGCACTTTCTAATGGCAACTATCCAATTAGCCAGTTGTGTTTTTTTGCCTAATAAGTTTGCCATCTAATAGTTATTTGGTTTTGGGGCTTGTTTTTTTGCTTTAAATCTATATACTGAGAATAAAATTGTCAGATATTGAGGAGAAAGGAAATTGAAAAGTATAACTCTAAAGTTTTACCTTCTCCTTAATTTAAGTCTATGAGACATATTCAATACATAAATGTTAAGAAGTATGCAGGTAAATTCAGATGGAAGATTATGGGCATTACTACCAACGGCATTTATGCATTCTCTCTCAAGAGATTTCTTTAATGAGAGTGCAGGATCAGAAAAAACACAAAACTACTACTAACTACTCTACCCTAATTATCTGAATGGAGCAGACCTAATATTGTCTAGAAGCATCCAATAATTGGGGGGTGGGAGGGCAGGGAAGCTGTCATATAAATTCTTTAACATGGGAAACCTACACACACAGAATACTATAGTGTTAATTCATTTAGTATCAAGTAAGCTATGAAGCATTACTATAACAGAAATGCCAGTAAAATAATATTAACAGAATCTAATGCTTAGAAGATTGCATACTGAATGTATAAATAACTCTTATTTTCAAACATACTTTTATTAATACATATTTGGATACGGATTTTGAACCCCAGGCTAAAAACAAAAGCTTAAAATTGTTTGAGAGTTTTAAAAAAGCCCTTATAAATTTATTCAGCAAAATATTATCTTAGAATAAATCACCTCACCAAAGCTTCTGTCCTTTACCAAAAACAATTAATTCCTGAAAGGAATTATTATTAATTAACAAAATTCAGAATGCAATCTCTCTTTTTTAATAAAGTAAGTCTGAAAATGGGAATGTCTAAAAGTAAACTGTTATACAAACAAATGAACAAATAAACCTATGTCAGAAACAATATTGCTTTATTTCCTAAAAGTATCTTCTATAAAGTCCACATCAAACTGGTTAAATGCCATCATGCCTATAGGGTTTTATGTTACCCAGGACTTCATCTTCCCAATTGGGAAGACAGCAGAAAAAGAAGGCACAACCTATCACAATCACTGTACTTGCCCAACCAAAACCATAAGCCCAGCTGAACATGTTGCTTCCCGTCAAAATAATATCTTCGGTGTATTTCACTGGGTAGATGACCAAGCCTAAGATCTGGAAAGCAGCTGGATGGAAACAAGGAGGAAAGAAAGGCATTAAATAAAATCTCACACCACACAGAAATTTGCAGCAAACTGTATTTACATTAGAAGAGATGGTCCCAACCTTGCTAGCCTTTTGTAAGGTCCTAAAGATTTGTCTCTGTGCCCAGAATTGGGGTCTCAAGTGTATGAAGGGATTCATATTCCTGCTGCATTAGAGTTTGTTGACTTGATTATTTGCTTGGCTGCTATGCATTTTAATTATTACATTGTAACAATACTTTGCAATTTCTATTTTTTATTTCATATATTTGTTGCCCAATCACTTATTGAGATTGGTGGCTTTACAAATTGATTGATTGAATAATGAGGTATTGTTGATATAGTACAAGACACTAGAGTATCTACCGTAATTATAATCATTTATATACATATATATTAAATTTCCTAATTCAATCTCTAAAGTTTCAACATTCTTTCTCTGCATGCTATCTCACAAAATGGAGTGGAGATTGCAGCAATCTAATCTAGGGAGAATCATCCTGCACAAGAGAGATGACAGAACTCTGCCAACGTTCAATGACGTACCTCTGTAATTCTTGGCAAGACCAATAATTGGTCTTACCAATAATTAAGGTTTTTCAAGTCTGTTTGCCAAACACTTGGAAATTTTTTATATTATTGACTTTATTTGCTATCAACACAAAGACTGTTGATAATTACTTGTAAAAAAAATCCTTAATCATGGGAAAACATCCATCACAGACAATGTATGAGGCATCCCTATGTTATTGTGTACAGCAATCAGACAAATGAATATTAATGTGATACTTACACCTGTTATACACATCATCACAGAATTAGGAGCCAATAGACATACTTCTTGTCAAAACAAGAATCTAGCATAACTAAAATTCACTGTCCAATCACTTCTTTTAAGAAGTTTTTCCCTAAGTTTCCATTGGAACCTGCCTCTCTATAACTTCAGAGCATTGTTAAACATCTTACACTTTGGGATAATAAAAATCATGACTATTTGCTATGTAATATTTTCAGATACTTGATTGCTACGAAATCCTCCAAATACATTTGGGAACCTTCTGCTATTATTGTTGCAGAGGTTAATATATTTAGTGTTTCATGTGTTTTCTCACTGAAATGTTCAATTCTATAATCATGTTGGTCTTCTTTGTAACTGGGAAAATTTATCTTCTTCAATTATGGCACCCAAAACTGGCCAGATGTTCAAGAATGGTTATGACTAATACAGAATAGGGTGGAACTCATAACCTATGATTTGGAAAATATGTTTCTATTAATGCAACTTAAAACCATGTTTGAAACTCTGAAACCATGCATATTCTAAGCATGACCAACTGCAATTTTGATTTTTTTGCATACAATATTACTAAACCAGGTTTCTCCTGCGCATATCTGATTTTTTTTTCTTGTGACAAACTGCATTTGCCTCTGCTTCATTTTATTTATTTTTTTTCAACTCTGCTTTCTACCCTGGGAGGGACGGGTGGTGGTGGCAATCCATGGGCAGTTCTTCAAGACTGTGAGACACAATTTTGGATGCTGTGTTTGGAGGGAACGTGAAATGTGGGAATAGCAGTATTTTGCCTTTCCCGTGCCAAAATAAGACAGAAAACCCACCCTCCTCGACTGTATCCTGCAGCCTTCCAAAAACCTGAAGGTTGAGTTACAACTTCCAATTCTAAGAAGCTGCTCAACTTGACTTAACCTATTAAAATAATTTTGATTTGTGCTTTCATCTTTAAGGATACTAACAGTCATGCCTAATTCTATCTTCAGCAAGTCTGGCTGGCATTCTTTCCACCACCTCCCCTAAATCATTACTAAAAATACTGAAGGGTGTGAGACCCAGATGAAGGATCTAGTTGAGTTTCTGCACTACCCTCATGGTTTCTGAGTGTAATAAATCATGATTGAATAAAGTTTTACAGTACAGTAATCTATAAACTATGCTTCACAAATCACCCTAAATTCATGCAAGACAATAAACCCAAACTATAGAAACCAAATTGTATGAAATTTTATAAATGATTCTCAAGCTAGCTGTGGTTCAACCATAACTAACTTGCTACATATAATCCTAGGAGCTTGTTTGTTAAATATTTTGAAGAGATTAAGTTATATTATGACCACAATATAGAAAGGAATATATTTATGTATTAAATATATTTTTGCAAATTAATGCAATTGCAAATTTATACAAATAAAAACTCAAGTGTAATATCTTTAATAATACAAGTATAATAATACTTGTTCTAAATGTATGTATGTATGTATGTATGTATGTATTTCTCTTTAGCCAGGTTCTACCTACGTAAGCCAAGATTTTAGTTCTGTGAACTCTCATATCTCTGCATAAAATCTTGGCTTATGTAGGTAGAACCTGGCTAAAGAGAAATACACATAAAACCTACAAAAAAGAAACATATACATATATATATATATACATATATACACACATACACACATACATACATACATACATATAAAAGTTTCTCCAAAAGTGAAGATACTTGCCTATTAAAAAATAAAATTGGGGAAGACAAATTAGAAACTAAACGATGGCTTAATGCTGTCTAGCTTTAATTAAGAAAGCTGATTGAGACCTGATTGAGTCTGGACAGTTGTTTGTTGCTAATATGAAATTTAAGAAAAGTTGTACAAGAGGAGGAAAGAGCTAAGAAATTAAAGCTTTTTTTTTTTTTACATATTCTAGAGAGTAACATATTTTGGGAAACTTACCAACAACGAACAGCAAGCCACCAATTCCTCGAACAAAGTTAAATCGCAATATATCAATGGAAAATGCTATGACTGCTAAGCAGAAACAGATGCAGAGGATGATAAAACCGACAAGATATGTAGCAGCAGAAGCTCTGCCCCAACCTTTGAAAAAAAAAGAGATAAACATATATACCTTATATGTAAATATATACATTTTGCATAAGTTAAATGTAAGCTTAGAAAAATATTGATTAAAGGAACCGAGCAGAATCTTGCTTTTATTGTTAAAGGCATTATCTGTTAAATATTATGATCCTTCTTTTCATCTGACACAACTGCAAATCTCTACAAAGAATCAATAGTTTTTATAACAGGTATGCCTGAATTTGGTTGATTATCTTCTATTAACAGCTTTTTCTCCCTGTTCAAGACATCCCCACCCCACCCCCGCTGCATTTTTAAAAGAAGCTGGTTAATCTACATGGTCAAAAGGGACCTGAAATTAGAGACACATTAAGCCAAACTGCTAGAATGGTTGAGATATAGCCCAAGTCCAGCATCTCAACCATACTAGCAGTTTAGCTTGATGTGTCTCTAAATTCTCTTTTCAATCAGACTTTTCGCTAAATTAAAGAGCCTAAATAATATATCCTTTCCAGCTAAATATATTGTTTCTGCTCTTGCTTTTTTTTCTCCTAGTGCCAAGACATGATTTACTTAACTATAACTTATTGAATAAGATACAATTAGATAAGTATACAAAAAAACAAGTAACTTTCATAGTTAAGATCTAGTCTTGTATCTCAGTACCTTTTCAGAAATGGTGTTCATACAGCGCTGTATGCAATATTTCAAATAGTTTCCCTAGTCAATGAATCAAAATTTTATATTACAACTCTAGGTTATACTTCTGATTGACACAAATGCAATAAAATTGTATATTGGTTCTTTCCCCTACAATTCCCAATATGGACTTTACTTTACTTTCCACAGCAATCATAACCCCATCATCTTCTAGACAAGTAGAATTCAACACCTAGAATTTCCCAGCTTTCTTCATTATAGCAAAGAATTTAGGATAATTCTCAGAACTCTTCATGTCAGATTGGTCACATTGGGGAAGACTGCACTCAATCAACATTTTTATCCATCATAATCCCAAGAAACCTCTCTCAATTAGTGATCCCTTGCTTACAACCTTACAAATGTAAATGTAACATTTTTAAAACCTTCCAAATGTAATACTTTACACTAGATTACATTTGTTCACCCTCCAGATTTGAAGACATTCTTTTGGGATTTTCTAGTTTCTCTCCTTGATCCTCAGACAATTTAGTCACTTCCAAAACATTTATGAATAAATCATAGTACTCATCTGATTATAGATTCGTGGATTAAACCACTGCTTACTATCCTCCATTATGAGAAAAAATGTCACTATTCTTTTTGACCTGTAGCAACCAAAAGTGGACACAGTATTTAATTGTTGACCAAAAGTATTTGAATTCACCTGATTATGAATCTTAAACCCACTGTTTTAACCACTTGATTATCTCAGTGTCAAACATACCCTTTATTTGGTGCCATACTTGCTCATTCCCATTTCTTGAGGGACCAATCTTAATATTTTCTCAGATCACCATATCTAATTTATTTAAATCATTTTTTTCCATTTTACTAAGTAGAATTTAATCTGTTGTCATCTCTATCATAAATCCCTACTTTCTTACTGAAAATGTTAGTTTTGTCATACGCTATCCTATATTGTATTTTTTGCAGTGAAAAATCCTCTTTTAATTATATTTGACACCCTTTGTCATTCAATGGTTCAATAGTTTTGCACATTAAAGGAAAAAAGAAAGTTGTTTTTAAATTCAGAATTAAAATTAAAGATAGCATTATCCGGTATGGAAAGCGGAAGAAAAACCATACCGTAATAGAGAGAAAGATCCTGTAGTTTACTCCTAATCCCTTACCTATGATCGTTGGCTGAGGAATCATTATTTACAGCTACTGTATAATGACGCTAACAAACTATTTTTTAAGGGTAAATGTTACAGCAAGTCAGATTATGTAGGCCTGACCTTGATCAGAAAAGGTGGTTAGAAAAGTTTATGATGACATCTCTCCTATAAAATTCAATCAACAGTTAATTACAATTTCATTTTATAATCTGACTTTGCTTTTCATACTGGATTTCAGTTGTGTTGCTAATCATAGGGTTCTAATGCCACTCTGACACTTGCACATTTTAAAAAGCAATTCGCAACAGAGGAGAATATTTACAGCTCAGATTTGAAATGAGGGATCCTTGGTGCTCTCTGAGTTTGGTTGTCTTCTTGCAGACGTTTCATTACCAAACCTAAGTAACATCATCAGTGCACCATCAGAAAACAACTAAGCTCAAAGAGTGCCAAGGACCCCTCAATTAGCAATTCGTATTGTTGGTGAAATTTTTGACAATTGTTAAAAGATGGAAAGAAGAGGAGGTTTTGTATGAAACCTGTTTTATTTGAGGGAAAAGCCATGTAAGGGCCATAACTTTTCAATTTTTCAAACAAATCTGCTCTAGAGGATTAGGGGACATTTCCTTAGATTTGTGGAAGAGCAGAGAAGCAGAAGGAGAAATGAATAAGCATGGCTTTCTTTACCTATCTTGAGCCTGGAAAGTGATGGATGGGATGGGATGGGATGAGATATCATTACAAATCTATATCCCTTTCATTCTATGAGAAAAAGTGATTGTAGTTTTTTCTATTTTCCATCTGGAGAGGACAGCCACAGTATTAAAAATAAAAGGTTTATCCCTCATGTATTCCATCTTCCTACATTCTAATTTCTGTGACAAACAGCTTTTGGGGAGGAGCTATTCTTTAATGCAAAAAAAATATTGGGAAAAGATATAGGACTCCATGTTACATCTAGTTTAATCTTGAAGCAAATCTGAATTACAAGCTCCGCAATTTAATTATCATTCCAAACAAAGAATGCCTTCCTCCCCCAATGCATAGGGAGTGGCTCTTTTCTGTATTCTGTGCAACATTAATACTTAACAAGTACAATCTTGAACAAGAATTTGCGCCCGGTGCAAATCTGCCATTAACAAGTGATCTTTCTCCAAGGTAGCGTCCTTTTAAGCAAAAGGGTGGAATAAAATCAATGTATGAATTACTTGCAATTTTTAATCTGAGTAACATCATTATAGGTATTACGTCTTCCTCTTACATTTTTTCTCATTTTTTAAAGAAAAGAAATCATGATACAAATTGTAAGCAAGTTCTTCATTCAGGTAATTGCTGAAATTTTGCAATAACCTTACCAATTAACTAATTAATTGTGACATATTAATTTTAGCTAGCTTGCATGCAGCAAACACCATAATAATCCAAAGATTTAATGTTCATTCCATACCCAGTGCATGTTGAATGTATCATCATCTTTCTATCTAAATATTCTTTAAAAACATATACAAAAAGTGCTGTAAGAAAGGACAAAGTTTAAGCACTGTGTCTTTGAAAAAATTGACAACTAAAATAGCAGTTTGGCTTCCCTCATAAAAATCTAAATTTAAATAAATAAATAAATCTATGATCAAATATTTTCCACGTACCCAAGTATACAAAATCTTTAATTTTTTTGTTTCTAAATTGAATCACTGAACCTCTGGATTCTAAATCCTAGATTTCCCCCATTATCTGTATTTGATAGCTAATTATGTTTAGAAAGCCCAAACATACACAACTTGTTAAGCAGTTAAACTGTATTTTTAAACGCATCTAAGTTATGGCAGAATTTACTATTATAATTTCAATTATCAAATCTACCTTGAACACAAGTGTTGCAAAAGAAGTTGGGATAGTAATTTTTGTTTGCCTATATTTTCATGCATCGATCTTTACATCTAAACTTCTGTGTTTTATTTTGCTTTACATGATTTCAGTTAAGACAAATTTGATTCCAGGAAGTTCTATGTAGCTGATAACTTGTTTGGGAAGGATAAAAGGAAAACTTGGGTTCATTCCAGAATTTTTAGACACTCCTCACAAAATTATCAACTATGACTAATAGCACAATATATGTTATCTCAACTTTCCACCAGACATTTAAGCTGGCTTCTGTAGAGGTCTCTCTCTCTATTTTATCTACAAAACAAGTATGTGAGGTAGACTCAGCTGTCCAAGAATGACTGGCCTAAATCCCATCCTTGTCAGTGTGGTTACTCCACAAGACTATTCTCCTTCCCTAGAGAAACCCATTTTTAATTATTTCCTTTAGTAGACCAAAGTGTAAGTGTTAGGGTTCCTCAGCTTATGTTATTTATATGCTTAAATAACCTTTTTTTTGGGGGGGGGGGTGTCAAAACAATAGTTAAGTATAGGTAAGAATTAAAAAGAACATTTCTATTGCATTTTTAAAAAAATTACAAGTGAAATAGCTTGCATTTGAAGTACAAATTATACCTATTCTTTATATAAAGGAACAAATGCAATTATCACTTTGACTTTTCCAATTAAAGGGAAAAAATGGTGACTACCAACAGTTTTAAAAAACATCTCTAAAGGACATGGCTTGGCAGCACCTAAGTTCCTCTTCTACAACTCCAATATGCTTTGTTATTCCATTAGTTCTCAAGGCACCATTTTACACACACTCAATCTTCTTTAATTGGCACCCTCCAGATGTTTTGTGATCCCAAGTATACTTTGCTGTCTGAAAATCTTCGTAATTGCCACCCTAACATTTCTGGAGGCACCAACCTGAGGAAATCTAAGTTAATGTATCACACGAAGACTAATACGTTAACTTCTGGGTATGTCCCCCCCCCCCCCCCCTTTAACTACAAAAGGCTTGCAAAGCGCTGCAGATCTTTCCCTATTTGGCCATAATTCAATTCCGGCTCAGTCAAAAAAACCAGATTACTCGCTGATTTGGTATCAAGTTACAACCAGCAAGTCAGGGCAAAGAGATAGTTGCTCTCCCACCCCTTCTGAAAGCACAAAGGGCATTTGCTTCTCCAGCTCTGACCGGAAGGTTAGGATTTGTGATGAAGAGCAGAAATACAGTCAAAAGACTCGCCTTCTGTGCCTTGAACGATGAGCAAAACTCGTCAAGTTTGGATGAGTACAAGGTGTGGCAACCAGTTTGATCCAGAGCCTTTCAAACTAGTTTCAATGAATAATTTTCGATTGATGTTGCAATTCGACTTACTGCGTCTTAAAATCCTCCAAAGAGCAATCTATCTCAGAGCCTCGTCGCCTGCCTGTTACCCCATTATCTCCCACTACGTCTCGCTTTAGGATTTCAACCCAGGGGTCTTGGCAACTTTTAAGACTTGTAGACTTCAACTCCCAGAATTCTCTAGCCAGGCTGGCTGGTTGCGGAATTCTGGGAGTTGAAGTCCACAAATTTTAAAGTTGCCAAGTTTGGAGATGCATGATTTAACCCCTCTTCTCTTTTGTCCAGTTCCTGCTCCTCACTACCTGTTTCTCACCGGGCTACTAGTTTTGCATAAAGGCGAAACTGACGCCATATACGTAATTTGTTTCCAAGCAAGGCCTGCATTATATCCTTGAATGTGAACCGGTGAGCCCTTTGTAAATTGCTGTCTCCCGGTAAGTTTCTTCCCGGATAAATTTTTCGATTTACTGTAATTCCGACCTTTTCACCATCGTAGCCCTCCTTCCCACCTCGACTGAATAAAGCAAGACTTGAGAAAACTCCCTGTAGGTTTAACAATGCACGCCACTTGCCGCCCAAGACTTACTGTAATCCATGATAGAATTGCAGAGCCACTTCGTATCCTCGGGCGTCTTTTTGTGACAGTCCCACCACAACCAGGCTTTACGCACGTAGGGGGCTTCGGCCGACTCCAGCCACCCCTTGCCAGCCAAGGCAATGATGCCAAAGATGATGGCTATCCCCAAGAGAAGGGGCAGGATCCATCTGCACCTCCAGCAGGCCAGGCCGCACCTGAACATTTTGCCCGGACAGATTTCAGGCGAAGAATTAAAGAGAGAAAGCAAGAAGCGTGGTTTGAGGTTCCCCTTTTAAGGCCAATATCCTCGGGCCGGGCTTTGCGCCTGGGAGAAGGCGGCGGAAAAGGCGCTGCGCTTTTTAAGCGGCGGGCAAGGTTCGAAGGACGGCCCCGCCTAGATTCCGGGTGCGGAGAGCGGCTGTTGCTGCTGGAAGAACCTGTCGAGCGAGAGAGAAACTGATGATAAACAAACCTGGATTCCAAGCAACCTCCCAGGCTTTTAACTCTTTCTGCCCGGGGAGGTAGCAGGCGTATCGTGAGGTGCGGTTTTGTCAGGCTGCTGCTAATGAAAGGCGAGTAGCGATAACTCCCAACAAATACGCTCCTAAGTGAATGGATATCCTGGAGTATCCGTAGGTAAAGCAGTAACTGTGGGTAATTAGTAGGAATTTCTAAGGCCACGTGCTTAAAAACGGGTTGTAAATGGTGTTATCTTAGGAATTGCTTTCCAGATGCGTTCCTTCGCTTTCTTTTGAATCACAGTTTTTGTTTTTAAATGTTGGTCATTTCAGTCCAAACTTCAAAGCGGAGCCGTTCCAAACGTCCCAGATGGGTTTGGAATCCAGCAGTTTGTAAAATTCCCAAGCCGGAATTCAGGGATTTGCAACTCTGGGTTGGACGCCACCAGGTTGAGAAGGCTGCTGTAAGAGATCTAAAGCTACCTTCTTGTACACTTCTTTGGAATGTATAATTTATTTATTTGAATAAGTAAAACGTGAAGAGACCTTGCTCTCAGTTTTACAACCAGTGAGAATAAAACTGCCAGGGATCTGTCAGTGATCAAACATCTTAACAGTTTTCAGGAATCTCTCTCATTGTTTATGCCTTTAACCAAAGAATATAATCTAGTCCACTTCATCCAGTCTATACCGGGGTGAAATCCAGCAGGTTCTGACAGGTTCTGGAGAACCGGTAGCGGAAATTTTGAGTAGTTCAGAGAACCGGCAAATACCATCTCTGGCTGGCCCTAGAGTGGGGTGGAAATGGAGATTTTGCAATATCCTTCCTCCAGGAATGGGGAGGAAATGGGGATTTTGCAGTATTCTTCTCCTGGAGTGGGGTGGGAATGGAGATTTTGCAATATCCTTCTAGGAGTGGGGAGGGAATGGAGATTTTGCAGTATCCGCACCAAGCCACACCCACCAAGCCACACCATGCCCACCAAGCCACGCCCACAGAACTGGTAGTAAAAAAAAATGGATTTCACCACTGGTCTATACTCCTGCTCAAATGTGATACCATCAGAAGACCTTCACTTATCAGATATCACATTTTAGACTTTTATTCCAGCAGGGGTGTGGATGCATGGAAAAGAATGAAGGGGCAGGCACTCCTTATATATTACATTTAGTGTATGGCCTTACTATTGTTCGGTTGACTACAGTTTTACTCAACAGGTATACATCTTCTGTTAGTACAACTGAAATGATCGAGCAGAGATTTTTACCCAATGGAAAAATAAGATATAATTATATATCATGCAAATAAAGTCAGCCCATCATTTGGCTGTGAAATCATAGAATTACATCACTGAAAACTAGAAGTGAAAAATACATATTTTGAAAGTTTCTCAAGTTATTCTTTAAATTAAAAAGGACTCTGGTTTTAATTATGATGCTGAAGAAAGGGGATAAGCCCTGCTTAGCTAGTTTTCTTCTTGTGTTGATCTTTATATAGAAGAAAGCCATTCACAGATTTCTCAGCCTGGTTCTGTGTATTTGTTCAGTTATCTACGTATATGAGTGATGAATGTATTTATAAGGATTGTCTCAGCCAGCAGACAAAATGGCAGAAGTCTAGATTTCCTAGTGGTTTTGAAAAGATCTCTGAAGGAAAAAACATCCTATGAGAATCTCAGTTATTTTTTAGAGATCCTTAATTGGAGAATAACTGACTTAATCACATGCAATCAGTAGCAACTCCAGGGATTCAGGTAGAGACCAATGAAACAAAAAGGACAATGTTTTGCAATGACAAAAAACAAAACCCCAAATTTTCCCAAAGCCATAGTTCTACTTTACATGGACTACAATTTCATATTTCAAAAAAATATAGTGAGTGTGATCTGAGAACTTTTACTGCCATACATAGTTTAATCTTCAGTCTACTTATTGCGAGAAGAACAGGTAGCTTATGTAAGATCACTAACATACTATTATTATAATTGAAAGCTTGGATAAAAGACGTGCATTGATTTCCTTGGGCTCCTTAGGTACACTCATTTTTCTAGGTTACTTTAAGCTATGGAATTTTGTCATGTTCCATAATTCCAATGTCCGACTGACAAAACATGGTCGTGCAAAAATATTGGTGCCATTTTAGCTGGTGGTATCTATGGTGATCTCCTTTTCTGGTTCATTGAACTAGTTGTCATAGCTATATAATGATTGATCCTTCTAGACATACAAGATAAATTGAGTGTGTGAATACAAGCAAGTAATGCATTCTTATCCTTAGATACATGGATTACAACATCCTATATTTTTCAGCCAGTTTGCTGATTCATTTTGGAACATGACAGCATTATTGTTAGCATGGCCTTAGTCAAAATTTTGCTTGGCTCACGCATTTCTTGATAGATATATTAGGCTTGTTCTATTCATCTGGACTGTCTTAGATCTTTTTTAGGTTGTGTACCTTTGACATTTGGAAATGTCTTGATGATAGTCCTGCAAAAGATTGCTGTGGATGGCTTTTGTGTTCCCAAAACTATGGAAAAGGTAACTAATTAGATTTATCCCAAAACTGCCCTCCTTCCCTTAACATATGGGATTCTTTAAAGCTTTGGATTATTGGTCCCACATTTATATTTTCTAAGAAAGTTTATTGTATTCATTTGAAGATGACAGGCATTCTTGAAAATAAAGATGAGACTGGAAGATGACACAGTTACGACATACCAATTTTACACTATTTTTAATTAAAACAATAAGTCAGATTGGATGTATGTTTGTGCATTAGCTAAGAACTATGTCTGTGCATTAGCTTTCCCAAGCAACATATAGATGATTTCAGCATGTGTTAGAGCCCATATGCTAGAATATAATTTCCTTAACATTTCTTCTGGATTTTCTGAATATCTATCCATTCCAAATTGTTCAATTGCAAATTTAAACTGCAAGTTGTATGCATATTGCTGTAATTTTCCATGGTACATACATTATGCACACCTTGTCATAGCATGTCAGTTACTCTGTTACAATGCGAGTGAAACTGAACAGGTCTTCAGAACAATGACTCAACAGAGAAAAATTAGTCTGGAGAAGAACAAATTCTTGCCCCAGCAGATTTTACCAGTTTTGCACATCTCACGGCTACTTAACATTTGTTCCTAAGACACATCTTCAAGTGAGGAACATGTGGAATAGTATAGAAGTTTTGTTCTGTTTCTGATTACACCTTTGATAATTAGTACAGACTGTCCTGTTTTCTAATATAAGGCTTGTCAAATCAAAAGCCATAACTCCTCTGAAATGTGTTGACAAATGGGCCTTTGCAAAGCATGTGTCCTTAAAAGGGCCTCTCTCTATGTAGTAACTAGGCCAGTTCATCATGAGACAGGCAATCTCCTGGATAGCCAGAATTAAATCATATACAGTTTGAAGTGATTCTAGAAACGGGTATTCACAGCAGATCTCCCAGACTGATATGTTTTGATAGTTTTACCCACAAAGGAATTGTTATGTTGGGATTTATTATTCCAGTTGTGATGCTCTTTACCAGTCCTATTCAGATCCCAGGAGACTATGAAGAAATCATATGGGTATGGAAAAACTGCAAAAGTAGGATTGTGAAGGTATGGTGTGAAATTTAGGAAAGATATTTGTGATTGTAGGGAAACAAAGCTTTCGTAATGAAACATATTGTCATGAAGTGTCAGGACATATGAGGGTTAATAGGAAATTAATAATCTTTTACTAATGAAGAACCTTGTAAAATAGAGAATGGGCCTCGATGAGATATAGTATGGTTTGTTTATTTAATTTAATTTTATTAAATTTATTCTAACCACCCACTCCCAACTCCCCACTCTCATAAAATCTAGTACCAAGTTAAAACAATTAGAAGATTAAAACATCCCAGACTAAAACGTGCCTTTAAAACACCAAGTGACATGGTGCCTCCAAATATTCTGTGGCCTGGGCCCAAAACCAAGTTGTAAGAGCATTTCAGAATCCCAGGAGAGTAAGTGGCCTTCGTACTTCTGAAGGGATGCTTTCCAGAGGGTGGGGGCTGCCACAGAGAAGGCTTACTTCCGAGGTCTTGGAAGATGGCAACATTTAATAAAAGGGACCAAGAGCACATCTATTCTGCCCAAATCAGAAAAGCAGTCCCTCAAATAACCAGGTTCTATGCCATGAAGGTCTTTCAAGGTAACAATCAGCACCTTGCAATGACCTGGAAGCCAGCTGGTAGTCAATGCAGCTCATATAGCAATGTGACACATAGGCACAATGAGAAGTGCCTATTACTACTTACACTTTGAACCAGCTTTCAGATGTTCTCCAAGGCGACCTTGTGTAAAGCACATAGCAATAGTCCAGTTGTGAGGTTACCATGGTATGAGTGACTATCTGCCATCTAGTCAAGGAAAGGGCACAATTGAAGCACAAGATGTACCTGTGTAAAGGCTAATAGATTCAGCAATAGCTGTTAGTTCTGGAGCACACAAGGCTTGAATGGGGTAGAGCAGCCATATTCAAGACCAACAATGGAAACATTTCCACTTTTTGAGGAAGAAGAATCACCGCAGCAACTCAGTCTTGTCAGGATTGAACCAAATTCTGTTCCTCCCCATGCAGACCTAAATAGTTTCCAGATGTTGGGTCAGTACCTCAAAATCTTCATTTGTGCAGCCCAGCATAGAGATGTAAAGCTGGGTATGTTCAGATACTGAATTCACAGATGACCTCACCTAGCAGTTTCATGTAGTTGTTAAACAGGAGAGGGGAAAATGTCAACCTCTGAGCTACATCATGAGTGATGACAGACATAAATCTCTCTCCATCAATCCCAACTGGAACCAACCACTGAGGAAGGAGGTGAACTACTACAGCGCACTCCCTCTTGCTCCCAGCCCCTACAAGTCCAGAAGGATTGATGATATTGAAAACTACTAAGAGATCAAGGAGCAAAGGATGGATTTACTACACTGCCACCCCCACCCCCCAGATCCACCAGAGGTTAACAATTGTGACCAGCTCTCTCCATATCCCAGTCTGAAGCCAGTCTGAAATAGATCCAGATTATCCATTTACTCTTAAGAGCTTCTGTGACTGCTGTTCAATCACCTCTTGAAATATGTGTTCAGTCTGCATTTGCAAGATAACGAGGTGCTCTAAGAATGTGCATAATATAAATTGCTACAGGCCTAGAGGCAAAAACAAAGCTCCAATGGAACAGGTTAGAATTTGGGATAAATACTAAAATAAGCAACAGCAACAAATGCTTCCTGTTCAAAACATTAAAGGAGCAGTACTTTTAGCAGTTAATTTAAGTTACCATAAAATGCAAATAGATTAACATTTTTATTAACTAAACTTAATCAGCCGAGCAATATATTTTCATGATGTTGAAAAAAATATTTTTAATGGACTTTATAAATATCCAGTGTCGTTTTTATATTCTACCCCAAAAAACCATCTGGACCCATATTCTGCTTCACATAAAAGCAAAGCAGACGTTTCAGAGAAAGCCAGGCACCAGATCTGAAGCAAAAACAAAACAATGACTCTGTAGCAGAAAGTGTGTTTGCTGATGCATCATTTTCCTGAGTTTCAACTTTGCATAAACACAAAATAGCAGGTGAGCACCACCCAAATGAAGATGAAGGCTTGCTGCTTTGTTATCGCCCAGTTGATTTAGTGCTGCTTAAGTGTACTTTTCCTCCAAAAAAAAAATGAGCAGAGTAATTGAGAAGAAAGGGCCAAAGAAGATAGAAGCTTTATTGATTGAGGAAGTTTGAAATTTTCAAGCTTAGGTACAGAAGCAACAGGGCCTATGACCGTGATGGCGAACCTATGGCACACGTGCCCAAGGTGGCATACAAAGCCATCTTTCTGGGCATGTGAGCTGTCGCCCAACTCACCTGCAGCTGTGCATGCACATGCACCCTGGCTGGTGTTCGGGCCTCCGGTGTGCATGCACGCAATTCAGGTGACACAGCTGGTCTTTGGAACTCTCCTGCAAATGCATGTTTATGCATGCATGTGTGAGTACTTGTGGTGTTTGCGCGTGAGCATTGCATGCACGAAAACTGCACATATGCACAGATGGTGCGATTGCGCATGCAGAGCATGGGGGAGCCACGTGAAACCTGTGCACATGCGCAGATGGTGCTATTGTGTATGCAGCGCATGGGAACTGCGTGAAAGCCACGCGCATGCGCAGTTGGTGTGGTTGCACATGTAGCCCACGGGGGAGGAGCCACACGTTAGCTCAGATAGCACATGCACGCACAAAGCGTGTATCTATTCGGCGCCTGCTACTAGTTTAAATGAAGTGATGTTATGGACAATCAGAAGTAATTGTGAGAAAATAAAAGCAAGGTTTATTTAGCAGGGTGTAGCAAAGATGCCACAGTCTATTACAACAAGACGTAAAAAACTGAAAGAGATGGAACATCCATTAAGTGTTTGGGTTAAGATCTGATGAAGAAGAGATAAGGGGCAATTTTCTCACAATAAAAGAAGGTGTTGGCAATATATAAAGAAAAACAGCTGAGCATTCTGAACGAACTGCTTTGTTAGATGTATTTATTGTGTTTAATAATAATTCAAAAATATTTTCGTTATGAATATGTTTTTATTCTTGAATTGCCTACCTCTAGTTTTATTTTTTCACACTTTGCTAAATATACTGCCCAATGTAACACAGCATAAGCATTTTTAGGAATGTAATTACTGTGCTACGGTATACGAGAACTGATGTATTCATGGAGCAGCTTTTATAACCCAAAGGGTTTTTTTATTTGCATGAAATTCAATTTAGGGAAAAGGCGAAACCTGTCACCTAGTTAGCTACTGTACATTAAATTCTGAAGGAAATAACAACAGTGATCTCACTTGCAATCTTCTTATCACCTTTCAAGACAATCATGTCTTCGAGATGCTGCTGAAGAAATCCTCCTGCTCCTTTTCTCCATAAATGTCCTATTCTTTTGAAATTATCATTACCATATGGATAAATTAATAATCAAGTTCTTATGTTAATTAACTGCTGCTCCAAGGATATACAGCCATGATGATGGAAAGACAGTGGCACGATCCTCCATTATTTGGTGATAATGTATCTGATGTCACACCATATGCCACCTCCACGCTATGTTCACAATGTTTTCCATAAAGTACCAGGAGACGAGGAAGCCTTGCTCTCTTCCCAGTCTTGCCTGTGGACAAGATGCAGCTCTACTAGTTCTGTCTTGCAAGGCTGACAGTATGTTTACTCAGTTGGTTACTCACCCAGTGTTTGGATTAGTCTGAAGTTTTTCAGAGCTGAAGGTGATTCACCAGTTACCTGAATGAGATGACAGTTCTAAATTAGGGATCTGCATACTTGTTTCTCCAAACAAAACAGATAAGAAATATGGATAATGAATTCAGGGACAGGGCTGAACTTCCAGACTGAAAGATGGGCAGTCTCAACTCAAAGTTCCCTGATCTTCCAACCTAGGCCCAACTGTTAGTTTCTTCAATGCAGAAAGTAAAAATAACCTTGATGGAGATGAGGAAACATCCATTGCCAAGGCAATGGAGATAAACGTTAGAGAAACCCAGATGAGGAGGGAGGGTTAAGAAAACATGTCAGATAGGCACATATACCCGCAATTCACATGGATATTAAAAAAAGGAGGAAGGGAATCTTAATAAAAGTAGTTTTAGGCCTACATGGTGTCTATTTCTTGGTCTGGTCTGCCTTGTAGGGCTGACATTCACTATATTAGAAAATACCTTTACCCACTTCTTCCTCACAGCCCTGCTATATGAAAACGACAGGACTTTTACTGCCTATGGCTGACTTGCCAGTACAGCAATATGAATTAATTGCAAGTAGTCCTCGAATTATGACCACAATTTAGCCCAAAATTTATATTGCTAAGTGAAGCATTTGTTAAATGAGTTTTGCCCCATTTTACGACCTTTCTTGCCACAGTTGTTAAGTGAATCATGGAAATTGTTAAGTTAGTAACATAGCTGTTAAGTGAATCTGGCTTCCCTATTGGTTTTGCTTGTCAGAAGTTCATAAAAGCTGAACAAATCCTAGGACATTGCAACTATCATAAATATGAACCAGTTGCCAAGAATCTGAATTTTGATCACGTGACTTAAGTTGTAAGTGTGAAAAACAGTCATAAGTCACTTTTTTCAGTGCCGTTGTAACTTTGAACCGTCACTAAATGAACTCTTGTAAATCAAGGACTATCTGTAACTGTATGAACTTTACTGCCCCCTCATGGTGCTCATAGCTTTGAAAAATGCTACCAGAGAAAACTGCTGCTTGCTTCCTTTTAAGACGTTGGAAACCACAAGAGCCTAATTTATAAATAGAAAATTAAATTAGATTAAAATTAAGAAAAAAAGAATTTTGTTCTAACTTTAGGTCATCACATCCAAAATCAGATTTGGGTGGATGAAGTAAGGACTACAGCACTGATAAAAATCATAAATGGCATCTTCAAAATCAATCTGTAAAATGCTGTTGGAGAGATTGAATACAGATCCACCAAGATCTGAGTAGAGCAGAGTAAAAAATAGAGTAGAAAATTATTATTAGTTTTCTTTGTATACAATATACTTCAAATACAAAATCAGAGTCATTATCAGAAACGAGCAACCATGGTCACAGAAAATAAATCATGAATCTTGTTGATACCGCCAACTCAGTAGCCTTACTGACTTTGCCTATTTGGGGTTCGGTAATACTGTAGCTGCCAGGTTCATCAACTCAACTTGTGAATGAAGATGGTCTTATTACAACCGATCTGTGGCTGATCAGCATCATCTTAAAGCCAGGTTTACCAACAATTCAACCACCAGGACTCAGGACTGGGGCTGCCAAGATTGAAGCCGAGCTCAATAATAAATTATCAGACTTCCTTTCCTGAAATGACACACCCAATAGCATTTGCTTTATCTTCCTTGGTCTGTCACAGTTGGAAGCTTGCCATCATTCTCAACATGCCAGCCCCATTTAACTTATCCACTCACTATCATGTTCCCACACTCCTCCCACCAGCAACCACACAAGAACTCACTAGCCTATTATTCACTCACACAGTCTCCAATCTACTTTATCCCAACACACACCCTATAAGTACCAGCTTTAGTCCTGGCAAAGCTACTGAGCCAGCCATTGAGCTGGGCTAGCAGGCCACTCTAAAATCTCAGTATAAGAGCCACACAATGCAGAAACCCAACAAAACAAAAGCACTTAGACTTATATACCACTTCACAATGCTTTACAGCCCTCTCTAAGTGGTTTATAGAGTCAGCATATTGCCCCCAACAATCTGGGTCCTCATTTTACTGACCTTGGAAAGGTGGAAGACTGAGTCAACCTTGAGCTGGTCAGGATCGAACTGCTGGCAATGATCTGAATTAACCTGCAATACTACATTCTAACCACTGCACCACCATAGCTCCTCCTCACCCATTCCTTACCATGACCCTTGGAGCATCTTAATTTTGCATAGTCAAAAACAATTTGCCTTTCTTTGTTCTTGGGTTTGCTAAAAATCATATTATTCATATTATGCTTATGCTTATTTTACATATTTCCTACCCTTTTTCTTCATAAATGCAATATATATGTATGTATTAATGTACACATCTAAATTTGTAGCCCCCTCAGTTGAAAATGTGATGATCGGAAAAGTCTTTGTTCTGCTAATGGGCTAAATTAAATTTGGCAGAAATGGATGTGACTATCCGATCCCATTCATATAGTCATTCTTGTATAATGTCAGGGTGAGGAATGATTGAAAATAAAACCAGGGTGTGGAAAAGAGCACAGAAACCTCCCATTCATTTTAATCCTTTGCCATCTAGTTGCTCCAGTCAATCCAAGCATTTTATTCTGTTCCCAATTCATCTTCAGCATCAAAAACAAAAACAAAAAGTCCTAAAAGCAATTGTGGATGGAGTAAAGCACAGGACTGAGGGTAGGAGTTAGAATTACCATATTTTTCGCACTATAAGATGCACCGGACCATAAAACGCACATTAGCTTTAGAGGTAGAAAACAAGAAAAAAACAATCTGCCTCTACCTCCCAGCATCCATCTGGTATTCATCTGGCTAGCATCCTTGCAGCAAAGAGCAAACAGTCTGGTCAGCTTCAGTACGTTATTGCAGCCCCAGCACCTGGCTCGTCAGGGCTCCACTCCGTTGCGCCCACCACCGGTCAAATGAGCTGAGCTGCTGCTGCTGGGAAATGCTGGAGCCTTTGCTGCTGAGCAGCTGATTGGCGGTTGGATCGGCCTCTTGGAATACTGCCGATCAGCTGTTCTAGGTAGCGGGGATCACCGCCGCCACCTATTGCCGATTGCTGCCACAGCTGTTTACCACTACCGTTTGCTGTTGCCACTGATCGCTGCAACAAGCGGCAGCGGCTCCAGCATTCCCCGGCAGCGGCAAATGGCAGCCCCCCTCCTCCCACCGTAATATTCACTCTATAAGATGCACATACATTTCCACCCACTTATTTTGGGTGGGAAGTACGTCTTATAGTGCAAAAAATACAGTAAAAGGCTGTGCTCTGTTTTTCATACAAAGAATTTTAAGGTAACCAGATCTCATCTGCAAAAAATAAGATTTTTCTGTATCTTTTTTTCTGCTTTCTAAGGGGCACCCAGATTTTTTGCAGTTGAGATCTGGTAGCTCTAAGTAGGTCAATACAAGAACCAATAGCTTTTTAAAATCATAATTGCTTTGGTAATATGATTCTCTTCTAAATGAATGACAGGGAGACCTTTGAAATGGACTCAACCTGAATCTTTCCTACACACCCTTTGTGATTCAGTGTGTTTAAAGGGGTGTGACTATGTTTGAGGAATTTGACCAATATTTTTAGCTAGTCAGCAGCTTGCAAATGATTAAATATTATAATAGGTTATTCTGAATATGATCCTGATTTTAATAAATGCTCCAACTACTTAGTCAAATTAGCTCCACCTTTAACAATTATCTTAAAACATTTGTGAAAATATCTTATTATGGATGATTATCCTATCCATAAAACTCAGAGAAGTTCTAGTTTGAACCCTGAAGACAATGGGAACAAAACCAAATTGTATCACCTTGTAGGCTGTAATTGGAAGAACATGAAGATATGGATTACTGCAATGCACTTTACATGGCACTTCCCTTGAAGATCACCCAGAAGTTACAACTGGTCCAGAATGCAGTATTGGGAGTCCCTAGATTTATCCATTTTACAACCTCTTGCAGCTATCTCCCAGTTTTCTGGGTGTAATTCAGTGATGGGTTTCAAAATTTTTTACTACCAGTTCTGTGGGCATGGCTTGGTGGGTGTGGCAGGGGAAGGATACTGTAAAATCTCCATTCCCACCCTAATCCAGGGGAAGGTTACTGCAAAATCCCAGTTTCCTCCCAATCAGCTGGGACTTGGGAGGCAGAGAATAGACCGGGGCGGGGCCAGTCAGAATTTTTACTACTGGTTCTCCGAACTATTCAAAATTTCCACTGCCGGTTCTCCAGAACTGGTGAGAACTTGCTGAAACCTACCTCTGGTGCAATTCAAGGTGCTGGTTACTACAGAGACCAGGTTATCTGCAGGACTGCCTTTACCTGAGGAGTTTTGTCATCCCAATAGGGTGGGTTCACTCAGGTCTCTTCCCTTAAATATTGCCATCTTGTGGAATTCAGAAATGTGGCTTTTCCACCGTAGCCTCTCCCTGAAATTCAACAGGCCCTATCCTTCAATCTTTCTAGAGAGGACTTTAAAACCTAGCTCTTCCCACAGGTGTGGTGATTGGGTGAGGCCAGGGTGGGATGAGAATGCAGGTACATTAGAGAAGTGTGGCTGTGGCACTAGGTTCTCTAGTTTTTATTTTTATTGTTTTAAGCCACCCAGAGTTGTTTTAAGATGGGTGTCTGTATAAATGTTTTAAATAAAACCCATAAATAAATCAGTGCTTTGTCATGTTCTAGTCAAGAACTGTAATTACTATATAACCTTCTCCAACACACTATTTGAGGTTCTCATTTTTCTTCCACCAAGCTTACAGCTGTAGGAGATGTCCACATGAATTAGTGTAGAACAAGATTCACCTATTGTATCATCCAGATATTCTAGAATTTGCAGTTTCACATTACTTTAAAATTATGGTATAGAAATAGCACACCTTCCACCTCCTGCCATTATTATATGAGTGGCAGAATTCATGCAACTTATTCCTATTATCTTTGAAAGACATTTGCTATATCCTGTCCTTGCTAGTAGATAATCATGACAGGACATTCTTGAATTTTTATATGCCTGCCTCCAATTGGATCTTCCCCTTCTATACTGGCAAACAAAAATATTCCTTAAACACCAAACTTCTGGAAGGTATCCAAGGTGAAAAAAACAAGGCTGGGCAACCAAGGAGGTGCAGTAAATGTCTCCACCAATGTCAAAGCTACTTGTGGTGCTTCAGTACAGGTGTCTTCCTGGCAAATCTCTGATGCTGAATGATGAAGAGGAGGATTTCAACGACTAGCAATCTTTTGGGTTTTTCTGTTACATGCATAGGAGAAACAGAGGCCTTGGCTTCTCAGCTGTATGACTGCACTCACTTAGCTTCATTTCCTTATTGCCTTTAGCTATTCCTCCCCACCCCACATTCAATCATGTCTGACTATTGGAGAATGCCTGGACAAATTCTGCAATTTTCTTGGTGAGGGTGTGTTTTTTCCGGATGTATTCCATGATTTATTCCTTTTCAATATAACTGACTAGCCTTTATATAGTAATTTGTCTTTTTATCCAATTACATTACTTGCATCTTCACTATCCTAAGTCTACATTGCTGAGAAATTGAATAAATATCAATATGTAACCACTAGAGGGCAGAAGATACAAATATGAGGGAATGGGAGGGTTAAAATCCTGAATTATTTTAGGAGGTACAGCTAAGCAATATTCTTACAAGTTGTGAAGATGGTTCATCCCTACTATTTGCTAAAGTACTTATTGAGCGATAAACACCTTGGAGAATGTACATGTCCTAAATAAATAAAGTTGGAGAAGACATTTTTTTCTGGTTGTTTTCCTTTTCAGACTCATAATTATAAACAACTGGATCATTAAAATTACTGAAATATGATAGGAGCCATTTATCCAAATGATATGGGTTGCATCTAATATGTCTAGATGATCAGAGATTTGGAGAACATTCTTGCAAGCATTTGATTATTCGCAAAAGTAAAACAAATTTAAATAATAATAAACCGCCATATAGCCATATAGTATGATACGGCTGCAAAGAAGATAATAAAATTTTGGGCAACATCAACAGAAATATAATTTCCAAATCATGAGAAATAATTGTTCCACTTAATCTGCTTTGGTTCAGCCCAGTCCTTGAGTACTGTGACCAATAGTTCTGAGCACCCTATTTTTATTCAGAGAAATTGAAATAAGTTCACAGAAAGGCAGTAGAGATGCTCAGAGATCTGTAAAACTGAACCTTATGGAGAGAATTTATTTTAAGAAAAGATGAATAAGATATTTATTTTATATCTTTTATTATTTTAAAAAAACTCAATGTGGCAAACATACCTAATATACCTTACTCCTCCTATTTATCTCACAACCACCACCATTCTGACTCTGTAAACTGCTTGGAGAGGCCTGTAAAGCACTGTGAAGTGGTATATAAGTCTAAGTGCGATTGCTATTGGTATTCTGTGAGGTGGTTGGGTTGAGAAAAGGAAGTGGCTAATCCAAAAAACCCAGCTGGTTTTTCATGGCTAAGTGGGGACTAGAACTCACCAACTCCTGTTTTACAGACAGATGCCATAACCATTTGATCAAACTGGCTCTAAGTCAGGGGTATCAAACTCACATCATCACTCATGACGTTTCGCAACTTTTTTCCCCCTTTGCTAAACCGTGTGTGGGCATGGCCAATGCGTGACACATCTGGCCCGCAGGCCATGAGTTTGACAGCCCTGCTCTAAGTAGTATTTGATATCAATTTTATTTTGAATTTGAATTTGAATATTACTGTCCAAGCAACTGGAAATACGTCACATAGAAGAAGGTGAAGAAGTTATCTCTCATTCCAGACTGCAGGACACAGAACAATGGGCTTAAGTTACAGGAAAATGGATTCTGATGGAATGTTAGTGGGGAAATTCTAACAATGAGAACAGATGACAGTGGAAGCAATTATCCAGAAAGGTTCTGTGCTTCTTTTCATTAAAAGTATTCAAGGAGAAGCTAGATGGCCATCTGTTTGGGATGCATTAATCTGATTCCTGTGCTGAACAGGAGGTTTGACCCAATGGCCTTTTTAATCTATCTGAATCTATGAGGCTGTTACGGGCAATACTATAAATGCAACCACTATGAAATTTAGTATCTCTTCTGCTTGGCTATTTTTGTGTAAGATTTCTTAAATAGCACATATTCATCATTTAAATCGATTTAAAGAAATCAATGGGAGGTTCAGTTCAGAAATTGTACTTCTTATATAGCACACAATCAAACAAGGAAATTAATTACCTCAAGAAGTAGTAATGGACATCATAATCATATTGCCTTTTTAAGGGTGTGGCTTGAATACATTTATTGGGAATAAGCCTTATTGAAGTCAATGGGAACATGCACAAGACTTTGAAAATGAATGGAGAATAACTCTATTAATCAAGAAAGGAAAATTGCACCTTAAGGTACCTCTGATTACTTGGTTTTGGAACTAATATTTAGGATATCCAGGTTCTTAATTATCCATAGGCCAGTTCTTTGGTTTGATTCTTTTAAGATTATTATATTTTATATAAAATGTTAGCAGATACTGTTGTGAGTGTATACATAGCTAATACGGAGGTGGAGATACTAAAATGGATCCAGGAAATTAGGCTGCTTCTGACCAACTGCTGCCAATTTGTTCCAGCTATTAAAACACAAAACTGGACATATCCAGAAATTTAGTAGCACTCACTCTGTATTTTTAAGTACTGGGTGCAGCAGCTGTATATTGATAAAGGGCTGCTGCAAAATCATACGTAGAACTATACTCTCAGTGGTGGATTAGAATGCCAAATCACTATGACACACAATAAATTTTTTAAATCTGTTTTAATAATGAGCCAATAGTCATATTAGATCAGAATATCCAACTCAGCTTTGCTACTAGACTGTGGCCACTCCTATTCTTCAAGAGGCCTCATTTTCTTGCATGCTTAATATCTACTTGGTAGATTTCAGTGTATTCCTGGTTAAATTTGGAGGTTGCATCCACTGTGTTAAGTACTCATCATCAGCAAACCTCTCCCAATAAGCAAAGATTTATTCACCATCTTTCAGTAGCTCCACAGAAGCAGACGTAAGGCCTGGATGCTCTCTCCCCTTTGAAGAAATCACAGATGGCTGGATTTGCTCAACTGCATGATTTGCAAAAAGGCCAACACTGGGTACACAAAGCTTATTAAGCCAGAACAGTTGTGACTTAGTGAGATATATCAATCAGGCCAATATTTTCCTCCTATTTGCTTTCCCTGCACTATAAATCTCTTTAAAAATGATCTATTTTATCTGAGGAAAAACATCTCATTGAATAGTGAGAACGTATGGGGAGCGGTTGGAGAGTACAGCTGGAAGAATTGGGTCTTTGTGGTTTCATTTGGATTCTGTGTAGTTCAAGGTAATATTGTATGCATATTGAGCATACATTGGGCATATTGGGCATACATTGGCCTACACTGGGCAACAAATTAACTCTTAGATGCTCATCCAACCTTTCCATATTATGGTTCAGGTAATGAGGTGACAGGATGTCTTTTTTACTGCATGGACCTTCTATTTCTATTCCTCTCTTCCATTCTCAAAAACTTGTTTATTCATCAAATGAATCTATCGCCAATCGCTTAAAACTACCCATTGCAGAGCTTGGCAAGCTTTCCCATTGTAACAGGATAATTTTAGATTATTTAGATTATTATTTAATTCTCTTGGTTCTCTCCCTTTAGGGTCAAGTGTATTCCTAAGCATGTCCCCATGCCTTCTATTTGCCCCTGGGAATATAACCCACCATTGCTTTTGCCAAAATGAGAAGAGGAAAAAAAAGAGATTTCTGCTGCAGTATTTTGGATCCGTGGCGCTCTTTTTATTCTGAGGCGACAGCAATTCACCATGACGCTGTTAACATTGGAGAGGGGAAATGATGTCTGGTTTAGAGAGGACCATAGCAAGTCTGATTCACCCAGCACCGTTTGCTACATAAAACTGAACGGCTGGGTCCCCCACGTCAGCAAAACGCACGCCCGCTTCCCTGTCCTGCCCCTCGGCGACCCGTCCGCCCCACCCTCCCGCTGGTGGCGCTGTGGCTGGAGGTCTGAGAGCTGCCGTCACCACCTGCCCTCTGCCGGGCGAGGAGGGGCAGGAGCGCGCCGAGTGACGTGTCTCCCCCCCCCCCCCCCCCCCCCCCCCCCGGCCCGGAGACTTTCCCTTTCCCTTTGGGCGCCGAAAGAAAAGGCAGGCAAGATGGAAGAAATCCTAAAGAAGCTGCAGAAGGAAGCGTCGGGGAGCAAATACAAGGCGATCAAGGAGAGTTGCACCTGGGCCAGCGGTAAGGAAGCGAGCGGCGGGCGGCGGGCACCTTCCCTCTTCTTCCTGCCTTCTCCTCCACGCAGAAAGGAAAGCCTCTCTTCCTCGGCTGCCTTTCCGATGCCTTCTGCGCCAGCTGCATCTTCCCCTCCGTTATCGCCCAATCTGCTTTTAAAAACATCCCGGGGCTGGGATGTTTTTGTGCGGTTTGTGAATGCGCTTTTCCGTCGCGTCCATCTCTTCGCTCCGCTCTCCTGGCGATGGGCTCCCCTCCGCCCACATCTCCGGTGTATTTACTCCACCATATGTCTACGGAGATTCTCAGCCATCCAGGTCATGGCTGTCCCAAAGGTGCTCCCCCCCCCCCAAGAAAGCGTTTCGCTTCTCATCCAAAAAGCTTCTTCAGCTCTGAAGAAGCTTGTTGGATGAGAAGCTAAAGGTCTTCAAAGAAAAACCGGAAAGTCCAGTTGCCTGTTGAAAAATACTCTAGTATATTTTTACAGTCACTTCCACGGCTGCAGTAAATTCACATGAACTCAGATTGTGTTAAGGCTTATTCCTTTAGCTCGTTTAAAAGCTCTTTATTCTAAAGCTGGGTTGTTGTTGTTTTGTTTTGGAGTCAATTGTTACTTCTGATATTCTGGGCAACAAGTCTGTTACCCAATTGCTTTTCCGTGCTTAAGGCAGGGCTAGAACTTGGGTGTCCCTGCTTCTAGGGCCGTGATGGCGAATCTGTGGCACACATGCCACAGGTGGCACGCGGAGCCATATTGTTGGGCACGCGAGCGTTGCCCAAGCTCAGCTCCAGCATGCATGTGCACGCTGGCCAGCTGATTTTTGGGCCTTTGGGTCCACTGGAAGTCGGCAAACAGGCTGTTTCCGGCCTCTGGAATGCCTCCGGTGGGGTGGGGAAGGCTGTTTTCGTCCTCCCCAGGCTCCTAGAAAGCCTCTGGAGCCTGGGGAAGGCAAAAAATGGGCCTATCGTGCCCACCATGCTGTCACATGCCAAAAGGGGGGGGAGCATGGGATCGCGTGCGCATGCATGGGGGGG
>WNWU01000005.1:5792820-5871065 GCA_012654045.1 Ptyas mucosa
TGTGTGTGTGTGTGTGTGTCTGCTGCTGGATAAGAGCGAGTGCACCTTCCAGGATTTCCTTTATGAGTGTGGGTAGAAAGAGAGACTCCTGGTGTATTGGGGCCATTTCAGAGGGAAAGGGAGCGAGCTTCGCTTTCCACAGGAACTTTCGTTAGCCTGCTGTGTGTGTGAGAGAGAGAGAGAGACTCTTGGCCGGGGCTGCTGGCGCTCCTAATAAAGGGAATGTTTAGTTAAAAACAGTGTGCTTATCATATTTGGGAGCCAGGTCAGAACATTATGCATTAGAGTTAATCCTGTGCAAAACCTTTACAGGGGATTATAAAGTAAAGCTAAAGGTTTCTCCTGTGCAGTTGTGTCCAACTCTAGGAAATGATGCTCATCTCCGTTTCCTAGCCAAGGGAGCCAGTGATGTCCGAAGACAATTTCATGGTCATGTGGCCAGCATGACTATATGCCAAAGGGCACAGAATGCTGCTACCTTCCCAACAAAGTGGTACCTATTTATCTAGTCACATTTGCATGCTTTTGAACTGCTAGGTGAGCAAGTAACGGGATGCTCAGGTCTCAAACTGGAGCTCCAGTGTCTTAATCACTGAGCCATCGTATCCCCTGGCTACAATATAGCCTTCCTCAGAATTTGATGCTCTCAAAATATATCCGCTTAAAGCATTCTCAGCCAGCTCTCTTGGGAGTTGTATACTGACACACTCCCAGTTGGGGAATAATGCTGCAGTGAATATTTATGGAGCAATAAGGAGTCTTTCATCTCACTAAATGAAAGGTGGACTTTGTGAAGCCTACACAAAAGGACATCTCTGGTAAGTGCTGTAGGCCTCATATGCTTCTCTAATGAATCCTTTAAACAAAAGCCCTTGGTACTCCAAGGTATGGTTACAGATGTTCCATCTTGGGACAATTATTGCTATGGTGCTTTTAAGATGAAAAGAACCCTACCTCTGAATGCATGGAAGAGAGGAGAAACCTAGCAATTCATCTTTTTTGAGAAAAGTCCAGAATGCAAATCTGACCAGTATTGAATGAATGGATTGGTGTACATTCCAAGGGCAAAATTAATTGCTGCACTTGCGTTTAAGATTTGCCATTTTTCTATCAGTTGGCTAGCAAACTAACTTATCCTTAATTCTTGTTGGCAAGGTTGAATCTTCTAATCTGGATGATCGTGAAAATGTCTCCCCATCTCCAAGCTAGAACTCATCTTCTGATTTTATTTGCTTTATCTGAAATATAAAGGCTTTTCCTCTTCACACTTCCTTTAGGAATTGTGAGGCTTATTGCATCTTGTGATAGGCATTGCATGCGTTAAATAGATTTTACTATTCCACCAAAGCTTGCTCCCTGTTATATGGTTTGGAAAGCAAGGTAATTTGCTAGTAAATATTATTTTTATAATTACATTATGGGAGAACCAAATGGAATTAAATAGTTCAATTTTTTCTTTGCAGAAGCTACTGTCTGATGAGCGATTTGTATCCATGGAAACTGACTCCGATGACAAGCAGTTGCTTAATCAAATGCTGAACGCAATCAGAGTGACTCCATCTCTCAATGAGGACCTGCAGGTAGAAGTGATGAAGGTTAGTGTTTTAAAGACGTCAATATTCATTTGTTCGCAGGACAGGCTTCCTATCTGACTCAGCTCTGCCATTCTGGAGTCGGTTGTCACCTTTAATTGAATTTTTTTATGCCACAGTACAAAGCTAGTTCTTGTGCTTGTGACACAGTTGGATTATTCTTTACTATTGGAAGCCTGGATCTGCAGGACATCATCTGTATAATTTTTTATTCATGTAAAAGGTAATCTTCCTTTAGTTGAAAGTCTGTAGGCAGGTACAGCTACAAGGCAGAACTTTATGCACGTTGGTGACTGAACAGACAAAACTAAGTGCCTTTTGCAAACAGAATAATTGTATACACCAGTGATGGCTAACCTTTTTGCCATTGCATGCCAGGAGGGAGGGGGCGGGGGGGTCGTGCGCGTGACCACACCCATAATCCTATGCGCCCTGCGCATGCGCGCGCAACCCTCCCCCCCACTCCTGGCACGCGATGGCCTGGTAGGCCCGTTTTTCTCTCTCACCTGGCTCCAGAGCCTCTCTAGGAGTCTGGGGAGGGCGAAAATGGCCTCCCCCCCGCCTGAGGCCCTCTAGAGGCCAGAAATGGCCCATTTGACAACTTCTGGTGGGACCGGGAGGCTCATTTTTTGCTGTCCCCAGCCTCCAGAGCCTCTGGAAGTCTGGGGAGGGCAAAAATGGCCTTTCCTCCCACCCTGTTTTCTCCCTCCCCAGACTCCTAGAGAGGCTCTAGAGCCAGATGAGAGAGAAAAATGGGCCTTCCCCACCCCCTGAAGCCCTCCAGAGGCAGGAAACAACCTGTTTCCCTACTTCTGGTGGGCCCAGAAGGCCTAAAAATCAACTGGCGCGTGCCAGAGCTGAGTTGGCGTGCACACTGATATGGCTACGCATGCCACCTGTGGCATCCATGCTATAGGTTCGCCATCACAAGTACACACCATTATTTAAATTCAAACCAATCTTGGCTTATTAACCACAACTAGTATCTTCTGGCTAGGAGAGAGTGCAACAGATAAGTCAAATCCAAGCCAAATCATATCCAGATGATTACCTTTATTAAGAATAATATAACACAAAAATTGTGAAGGTGTTGAAAGTTTTGGAACTCTTCTCATTTTTGTTACTTAAAAATGGGGAACAAGGAGAAAATTTTAAAAACTGGGATAGACATTGAAAATCATGAAGTTTATAATTTCACATGAGTCCTGAAATTAAGGCAGTGTATCCAACAGAGTCATTCTAGGTACTGTTGTTTCCAGACGGTACTCAGATATGGGGGAGAAATAAAGTGGACTTCCCTCCAACTTCTGGAGCCATAAATTACTCTGAAGTCCTATTCTGTTGCTTGCCAATGGCAGAGACATCAGAATCATCACTGTCCCTA
The DNA here is from genome assembly GCA_012654045.1 of Ptyas mucosa. Classification (NCBI taxonomy): domain Eukaryota; kingdom Metazoa; phylum Chordata; class Lepidosauria; order Squamata; family Colubridae; genus Ptyas; species Ptyas mucosa. The sequence continues at coordinate 5,795,797 of WNWU01000005.1, forward strand.
ATATATACTGTATTATCTCCCTAAAAAAGAGAACAAGAAAATTTATTGGGCTCTTCAAAAGTCCTTCACTTTTGTGGAAGAAATGTTTAGTGCCAAATCCCTGTCAAAGTTCTGCACCTGAATCTATATGTGCGAATTGTAAATACGTTGAATATTGAATGCACTCTACTACTCCTAGATGTACAGTTTCATTACTGTGAATTAAATTAGTGGTAGTGCTGACCTGGCAAGCAGCCATATGCATTGGAAATGAGAAAAATATCAATATAACCTTGTTCTGCTGACTGTTACCATGGCAGTTCCTTGCTGGAAGACTGCATGTCTGGAGAAAAATAAAATTATGATAGTGTACTTCCGTTCTGTAGGATGTGTATATCATTTTACCTATTGAGACTATGTGAGTTTTGAAAAACAGAATGAATTTGTGCTCTCTTATCTTCCAAAGCACTTCTCTGAATCATGTTTGAAGCATGTGCAAATGTTACTTTTCACACATGCAGTGGTAGATCACAATTATGTTCCCTTCACGTTCTTTTAGGTGTTTGAATTCAATGCAGTACAATTATATTACAGTAAACTGTCTTGATATTCCGCTTCCTATTTTTATTTTTTTCATAGTTTAACTTTGGTTTTGAGGTTTAATGAGAGGATGGTTGAAAAGAATTGAACTGAAATAACTTTTTTAAAGATAGAATAATTGAAGAGGTTGTCATTCCTTTCTATCATTCCAGCATATTAGATATTGTGGAGCATTACGTTGGAAAAGGAGTGGCAGAACCTGTGGGCAGATTTAAAAGTGGGATCTGCCTAGAACCCTAGTACGTAGCTACAAGCAATGAGGACCTGCTTTTTTTCACCTGATTAGGGCTTTAGAACTCTTCAACCACAATAGGATTCTTTTCTGCTCTTTTCAAAGTCAGTGTTTTCAAATGAAAATTTATTGAATTTTGCTTAAATTCTCAAATCCTTCTTATTTCAAATATTTTTAAATTTAAAAAGTAAGGATATCCAGGAAACTTCATAGATAGAGAGCTTAAATCTAATATTCCTTGTCCATACAATTCACAATTAAGATGTAGCTTTTCAAAACAGTGGAGCATCTGAGAGTATAGTTCTAAATATTCAAGGTGTCCTTTGATTATTACTGAGGAATGTTATCGGTAACAAATGCCAATTCCTGCAGAGAATTCCAAGACACTTCAGCTGTTCTCTGGATTGGCCAGATCTGATTAGTTCTATGAATGCCATGCTTCTTCAAAAGTGTAGACCTGAAAAATCAAATAACATCTAGTTACTGGAAGTGGAACCTTTGTGGGATTAGAAGCCTTCTGGGTGTGGTCCATGAAGTGAAAGAGAAAAAAGTGAAGTTAGGACTGAGATAGTGATGTACACATAAACTAGCATGAAAGCAATGAGGAAGGTCTATGGGTGACATTTCAGGAATTTTGGAAAGCAGGTCAATAAATGTGACTTGTTCACATTATTTTGAAAAGAAGGTCCTGAAGAAAAGTGTGTTTGTGGGAAATCAATCCTGACTGAAAAAAACAATGAGCGACTAAGGCACTTATTTTTTTACATTCTGGGAATTAGGTTTGTAGCAGTGGTGGGTTTCAAAAATTTTTACTACTGGTTCTGTGGGTGTGGCCTGGTGGGCGTGGCATGGCTTGGTGGGCATGGCTTGGTGGGTGTGGCAGGGGAAGGATACTGTAAAATCTCCATTCCTTCCCCAATGCAGGGGAAGGTTATGCAAAATCCCCATTTCCTACCGATTAACTGGGACTCGGGAGGCAAACCATAGATGGGGGCAGGGCCAGTCAGAGGTGGTATTTACCAGTTCTCTGAACTACTCAAAATTTCCGCTACTTCTCCAGAACTGGTCAGAACCTGCTGAAATCCATCTCTGCTTTATAGGCTCCTATGTTGGGGTTAATCTGAAACAGAATGTGTATTTTGGAGTTAAGGTGTCAACACTGTCATATACTCGCTTCTTTAGTTTTTATTTGACATTGGTGTTTTGTGACTGTGTCCATCACAGCAGATTTTTTATGTTTCAAAATGTCATTTCCTCTTGCAGCATTCATTGGGTAACAGTGTCCTTAATAACTTCTCAAAATTCTAGGTGTGTTACTGAGTCAAAAAGATTGATATGAAAGCTCTGCTTAGGATTTGCTATAATCACTTGGCTAGATTTACAATTTCTTTTTGAAATCTATTCATTTTATGTTAATATTATCAGCTTTGGGCTGTGAGATGTCTGCAAAAATTGCTCAGTAGACAGTAATTTTGCTCATAAACTTTCCAGCTCCCTTTATCAACCTAGCGGTAAAACTGCTAAATTGTGAACATTGGAAGCATTCTTTAAGGAGACAAGAAAATTGGCAACTTTCTGGAAGAGAAGAGATTTGACTGGGTATCTTTTTTCTTTGATTTGGCTTGTTCCAACTTTCCTCATTATCCTCAAATGTAAAAGTGCTGAGAAAGCAGCTGCATGCAAAGAAAGATGAAAATAACTAATTAATCCCTGCTCAACTATTTCCCAGAACCAATGTCAGGAGTGACCTTTTCTAGTATTTATGAGCTATTACTTCTTTACTGTTAATTAAAATGATAAAGAATCTCTGGACTGAGATGATGACTATATACACTGATAAACGGTTCTTTGTTTTTTTTACCCTGACTCTGGAATAATTAATCTCCGTAAATTTAGTAGGTCTCATGTGTCATGCAGACATGGAATAAAGATTCCATTACCAAATGAATAAACAGTTACCTAGACAGGAGTAGGATAAAATAAGAGTGGTTTATATCTGCATTTTCATGGAGAAAATCTATCTATGTGATCGCCAGGAGTTGAAAATGACTTGATGGCACATAAATCAATCAATACCTGCTTTTATTTGATGGGTGTGTTAGTTACTTGTCCCTTTCAAGAAACATTAATCTTTCCTTAACTGAATGGAAGTAGAGATGCACTGTTATTGATTTTCTGTGTTGACTAGGATTCTCGTGTTATTTATTGGACTGGAATTGTCCAGTCACTTTTCATACTCAGTGAAATTTAACAACATTAAAATGAAACAGATTATGTTGGATTTTCTTCCACGTAAATCTTTTCATAGATTCAACTTTGCTGTGATGAATACATCCTGATCCTATTTTTGCCTGTTTAGATATAAATAATACTGGTCTGTTCAGTAAGATTTCCCTCTCCCTTCTAAACCCTACCCCCCATTCAAAATATAATATTCAAAAAATAATAGCATGTTAATATATCAAGTACTTAACTGCAGTGAATTTTGGTAAAAAATAGCCTTGAGAACAATAGTATATCTATTATATGTGTATCAGATTGTGATGGGAAATGAAGTAAAAGCTCTATTAAGCCCCATTTAAGCTCATAATATTTTTTATTTTCTTTCAGGGTAGCTAAAACTGGCTTTGCAGTAGTGAAAGACTATTTCTGTTTCTGCAAGGTGGACCATTCGGTGTTTGCAAATCTCCTCTCCTACTCATTACAGTGTTTGCTCTGGAAATGTCAAATGTCATTTATAATTACTTCCTTGTTCTGTCAGACTCGCAGAACAGGAGCTAAAGTATTTTTAGTCACTCTAAATCGCTGTTGTAAAAGATTTGGCCTTTCCCAAATCCCTGTTTAAAAGTGCTCCTTGAAATTCCACAATCCTGAATCTAGTATCTTAAAGGGGATATATTCATTTGGGCATTTGAAGAATATGAAATATTGCATCCAAAGAAGATGTATAAATGTCAGCTCTGAGGCAGTTTCCCACTGCAGAACCAAACTAGCTTTATATTGAGTAATCAATTTGATTAATCCAGACCAGGGATAGCAAGTCTGCTAACAACAATAGTGCCATTCATGAAAGAAAAGCAGCTCTGGTTGGCCAGTGTTCAGTAGCATTTAACAGGTGGGGAGGGACAGAAGAGTCAAAATGGCAGAACACAACAACACAGTTGTCTTTTTTTTTTTTACATGCCTTGATATCCAAACTGCAGCCTTCAGTAATGCTGCTCCAACTGCCATTTTGATACTTAGATTATTCATGCGGAGATTGTGCTTATTCCCAGTTGCGGTTGTTCTTCATATTTTTAACCATTTTTAAGGGTTAAAACAGTGGTTCCCAAAGTGTGAGCCGCGGCTCCCTGGGGAGCCGCGCTATCGTCATAAGGGCGCCGCGAAATATTCCGCCCGCTGGGTCTAACGCTGATGCGCCATTTCTGAAACGTCTAGTGCGCATGCGCAGTTGCAAGTCGGATTGCTATGGGAGCCGCGAACCGAAAAAGATTGGGAACCTCTGGGTTAAAAGATAAATGGACGGACACGGTGGCTCAGTGGCTAAGACACTAAGCTTGTCGATCGAAAGGTCGCCAGTTCAGCAGTTCGAATCCCTAGTGCTGCGTAACGGGGTGAGCTCCGGTTACATGTCCCAACTTCTGCCAACCTAGCAGTTCGAAAGGACATAAAAAATGCAAGTAGAAAAATAGGGACCACATTTGGTGGGAAGATAACAGTGTTCCGTGTGCCTTTGGCATTTAGTCATGCCGGCCACATAACCATGGAGACGTCTTTGAACAGCGCCGGCTCTTCGGCTTTGAAACGGAGATGAGCACCGCCCCCTAGAGTCGGGAACGACTAGCACATATGTGCGAGGGGAACTTTTACCTTTCCCTTTTAAGGGTTAACTTCGTTGGGCTAGGTAATGTGATCCTTCAGGTCCAATTAATTTTATTTAATTAATTGCAAAATGTGCATGGTTTTACATGCTTTGGAGCTATTAACATTCAAATTTTTCTGCTAAATGATCATTATTAGAAGGGTGTAGCATTTTCGTGCTGGAGCATAAAGAGGCAAGTTACTTTGAAACTGTGAAAGTCTGTATAAGCCATCATTCCTCTGTGGCTTAAGACTATAGTGATTCTGGTGCGGTAGAAAAATAAAAATCATTTTACTAGGCGTAAAAATAGATATTAATTGCTGGAGCAATACAAAATATTATTGAAAAGGCAGGCCAAAATTGCCTGTTACATGTTTGTATCAAAATTGCACATCCAAACCCAAACTCTGTTTCGAACGTATTCCTCTGGGTTTGACAAAGTAAAAGCCTGGAGAACAATTCTTATAGCCCTTGGGAACCAGTGACATTTCTTAAATGCAGTTCTATGTTATGGCATATGTTATGTTCCCAGTAAGAATTTTTTGTCACTAATTTTGAACTAACTTCTCAAGAACATTGTGACTTCTTTGGAATAAACTGCAGGATCCATTAGGTAGCAGTGCCAGTTGCCCATTTGCTTTTGTGTGGGAAAACTGAAGAAGCCTGATCGCATCCAAGGCAACCTTATGGGGTTCTTTTTCTTAAAACAAACCCACAAAACCAGCCCTCTTGTTTTCATCTATGAATGTTGACAAAGTTGTGGCTTGGGGCTGGAATAGGAGATGATTTCTGTTTCCTGAAGTAGTCTGGGTCAAGAACAAGACATCTCCACTTTCTTCAATTTTAGGAAAAAGCAGAATATCATGCTTTGAACACCTTTTTTTTTTTTGTTTGGTCTCAACCACAGGCATTTCATATTTACAAATGACAATAAAGCCAACCTGCTACATTTTTCTTCTCTTCCTCCCCCTTTAAAAATATTGCCTAATCTGGTGGTTCAGTGGCTAAGATGCTGAGCTTGTTGATTGAAAGGTCGGCAGTTCAGCGGTTCAAATCCCTAGTGCTGCGTAATGGGGTGAGCTCCCGTTACTTGTCCCAGCTTCTGCCAACCTAGCAGTTTGAAAGCACGTAAAAATGCAAGTAGAAAAATAGGGACCACCTTTGATGGGAAGGTAACAGCATTCTGTGCTCCTTTGGCATTTAGTCATGCCGGCCACATGACCACAGAGATGTCTTCAGACAGCACTGGCTCTTCGGCTTTGAAATGGAGATGAGCACCGCCCCCTAGAGTCAGGAACGACTAGTACATATATGCAAGGGGAACCTTTACTTTTAACACTGAATAAGAAATTTTATACCCAGAGCCAGGGATGAATATTATCTTCTTTCTGCTATTCCTAAGCAGACATTTTTCTTGCTTTAAGCTGATATCTGTCTTAGCCCAGTGGATTAATGCATTCCTTCTTTAGGGAACATCCAATAGATCACATGCTTTACAGTTATACCATGCCTGTATAAGAGTTTGTCTAAACGTTTAAGCATCCATCACTCTGAGTAATTGTTTCTAATCACTGGAAAAACCATTTCACAGCTCCAGTGCTTAATAGAAAGCTCTGTGTTCATCCTCTTCATAATTAAACATATCATGCTGTGTACACTGAAGGAGTATTTAACCCTTCTAAATGTATACATATTTCCCAGTTTATTTTGCTTTTTTTAGTGGGTGGCACAGATGTGTTTCAATCAGAGGACTGAATCTAATTTTAATAAATCTATTGTTAAATCATATTGCCTTTTCTAGACCTTGGTCAATACATTATCTGTAAAGATATCAGTTTAGAGATCCTTGGAAATAACATATGGAAGTATGCCAGGAAATAAAAAATTAAAATTGCTCTCCATTTCATCCAGCACATCCATCCAGCAGATGAAAGTGGTTTGTTGCATTCAGCATATATAGGATTACAAACAGTATTTGTAAACAGTGGGAGAAGCCTCTGAATAATGTGGAATAGTCCATCCCATAGATGCAAGTCAGAACAAAATCAAAATGCTGGGAGATTACAATTACAATATCAACTGTAATCAGAACTGAAGAAGGAGGGAGGGAGGGAGGGAGGGAGGGAGGGAAAGAGAGAGAGACCCAGTTCTTGATATATTTTTTTTCATTTATATGGGTTGGTATATGAAACAGGGCAAAGAGATGTTACCTAGGGAATGGTCAGATAAGAAGAGACATAGTCCACAGGTGCACAATGGGCAGAAAAAGAAGTTCAGAAGGGACCCTCCAGTGGTGGGCTGCAACTGGTTTAACAACTGGTTTGGTGAGCGTGTGCTTTGCACATGCGCGCGCCTAACGCTCTTGCGTAAAGCGTTCAAAATACAGCAGTTTGAAGCTCAGCTGCTTACCTTCTAAGACAACCCTGGTAAGTAGAACAGCGGAGGCATGGAAATCAGCTGTGCCATGTGAATCAGCTGAGCCAGAAAGAAGGAAATATAGGACAGGATAGGGCAGGGCGGGTGGGCAGGGCTAGCTGATTGTCAGAACTACCGGTTCACCTGAACCGGTCTGAACCTGCAGCAGCCCACCACTGGGACCCTCCCTAACTTCTTAAGCTGTAAAGGAGACAATGGGAGATTTGTATTTTCAGATTTGCAAGATTCTGTTAATGTAACCATACAATAAAGTAAATCATCTGGCCATGTTTCCTGTCTGATTTACCTGAGAAGGCTAACTAACATCACTCTGGCAAGTGTTCAGGTACAAATCTCCTGTTGTCTCCTTTACTGTCCGAGAAGTTAGAGAAGATCTCTTCTGAGCCCATTATGGAGTTGTGGGCTGTGTCCCCTCTTATCTGACGATTTCCTATGGCAAACCTATGGCACGCGTGCCACAGGTCGCACGCAGAGCCATATTGGGCACGTGAGCATTGCCCAAGCTCAGCTCCAGCATGCATGTGCACGCTGGCCAGCTGATTTTGGGGCCTTTGGGCCCACTGGAAGTCGTCAAACGGGCTGTTTCCGGCCTCTGGAATGCCTCTGGTGAGGTGGGGAAGGCTGTTTTCGTCCTCCCCAGGCTCCTAGAAAGCCTTTGGAGCCTGGGGAAGGCAAAAAACAGGCCTATCGTGCCCACCATGCTGTCACATGCCAAAAGGGGGGGAGCATGGGATCACGCGCGCATGCATGGAGGGGCAGGGCGCCTAGAATTATGGGTGTGGGCACACACGCGCGTGACTACCCCGCACTCCCCCAGCTTTTGGCACACAATGGCAAAAAGGTTATCCATCACTGTCATATACCATTACATCAAATTATTGTAATAGTATTTTATCCATGTCCCACTGAATGTGAATTGTGGTAGCTTCCTGGCACTAGAAAAATATTTATTCTGAGTAGATGTAGTTAGATAATATGCGGCCTGTTTCTTTGCAGTTAACTATTTCATTTAGCAGTACTGAATTCATATCAGCTGCTCGTCACTGCAACAAATAATCAGATAAATACAGGGAAAAGAATTAGGAATTTGGCGCAATAAATTTTGCAAGGGTATTCAAACTTCATATACAGATGGTATGCTTTTGAGCAATATGTTCTCCTATAACAGGTTTTCATATGGTAGAGATTTCTTAAAATTGTAGTTGGGCCGGTGTTAGGCTATTAATCTCCTCTCCCTCCAAGGTTTCTAAAAATAACTGTGATTCCAGATTGAATAAATTGAAAGATTGGCAGCTTTGCAAATACAGAATGCTTTATTCCAGGACAGGCTATTTTGAAAATAGCAAGAATACAAATCCTACTATTTTAATCTGAGGACTTTAACAATTTCTTGAGACTGCAAGTTACTTTCTGAACTGAAATGTGTTGCTGTTTTACAATACTGGTTTTTCAACATTCTGCAATTGTATTTTGAAAATGAAAAATTCAAATTATATTAAGTGCTGATTGCCAATATGCAAGAGCTTGGAAATACTGCCAAATTCAGTTGTAGGAATATAGCTTTCTATTTAATAAAATCAGAATCTTTTTCTCTTATTGATTTGTAGAACCCACCAGGGTAATATTAATTTTCTTGGAAGCCAAAACCAATATTTTCCTCTTTTATGTTAGAAAGCTCTCCACTCCAGCTGTGATTAAAATCTACAGTGTTATCATGGCCATTCAGTACTGGCGGGAACTTTCTTCCAAGCATGTTCAAGACAAGAATCCAATATTGTTTACTTAAAACAAAACAGGGTTTAACTGACCACATTTTAAGGAAAGTTACTTCAAGTAACTTCCATTCTCTTCCCAGTGTGTAAGCATCTAATTTATTCTCCATGAAGCCCAATAATACAATGACCTTATATGGGCATCTTGTCATTTCAAATATTCAGATTTAAATTGTGCAGAGTAGGATGTTATGTTGATAATTGATCATGGAAAACAGTCTCTTTTAAGGAGATGAAGAGGCAGCTTCACTTTGAGTTTTAGGACCTATCTCAACATCTTTCTATTTACTCAGGAATATAAATTCTGCAACTATTCAGGATGGATGAAAGAAATATTTACCCTCTTCAGATTTTGTCATTTACTGACTAATGTTAAGACCGTGTTTTCACTGTTTTACTGAATCTTAGCTGTTGTTTTAAGGAGAAAGATGAGCAGTGTGTTTTATTTATGTCTTTGTTTGTTAGATTTATTCCCCGCCTTCCTTCCAGGAGCTAACGGTGATGTACATAGCATTCTCCTTCAGCTTTTTATAGAATAGCCTTTGGGGTAGGTTAGAGAGATTGACAGCAGCTTGCCCAAAGTCACTCACTGACCTTCCAGGATTGTCAGTGAATAATAGGACAATTTAAACAATCATGCCATCATTCATCTCTACAATGTAGAGAGGTTAGCCCCATCCCTCTTAACTTTCTGTAAGTCCCTCGAAACATGGTTATATCAAGAGGCCTAGGGATCCCAAGGGAAGAATAAGCCGTTGAAATGGTCCCATTGTTGTTAATATTGTTGATCTCTCCTTGCCTTTTAATCATAATGTTAATATTTTTAATTGATGTCTGTTTCTTTACATTGCTGTGTTACAGTTTTTTTATTATTGTACACCACCCAGAGTCACTATTTGTGAGATGATAGCCATACATTATGATGAATGAATGAATAACAACTTATTATATGTTCCCTTGGATTGTGTCCTGGGGCTTGAGAATTTCACTACCAATTCCTGCAGTGACGTTTAGATTTCTAAGCAGGGCAATTATAAATAACTCTGAAGCATAATCAATATATAACCATTTTTGTGTGAGGATTTTGATTTTGCACATTTTGTACATTCTTTATGAAATGGCAAATGCACAGCTAGCTCACACTTACTAGATCGATTAAAAATTGACAATATCATCCAAAGTATTTGATATTCATTCAAGCCATTGTTAAAATTTGCATTCAGGAAAGTGGTAGTATGTGCCACAAATCATGCCAATGGATGCCATTGAAATGAATTCCTTTTTTATGATGGAGAGGATTTTTTTTTCTATTCCATTTGTCTCCTACCAAGAGCAAGCTTGAATAGGATCTACATTTTCACTTGCTACATGCAGAGGCATTCTTAATTTTCTCAGATTTCTACACTGCAGCCATTCAGTAGCCTTGCAAAACAAGACATTTGTCGTATTTGTCCTTTGTAGCTCATTTCATTGATTTATAGTGTTAAAAAACTGTTTTCGCCCTATAAATTTAATTCATAGTGTGGTAGATATACTGTTTTAGCAGATATAGTTAATATTCCTGGTTGCCGCTGTAGATCTCTCCCCATTAGAGGTTGGATCAGGATGGTCCTAAAATATTCATAATTTTATTCTTGGCACTATAAACTTTTTCATGCTAATAGTTTCTCGATGCACTAGATAGCAGTTTGCATAATCGCTAGCCAGTATATAAAAATCTTATAAAAGACTGGTATAATTAATGTCAAGACCCTTGAACTACTCAGAGATCTTTGAATGATGGGATGCCTTTGTTTGGATTGTATTATTTTTATTATTTATTATTATTGTGTTGTGTTGCATTGCATTGCATTGCACTACACTGCATTGCATTGCATTATTTGTGGGATTCTATTCTGGCGTTAACATTATGATCCTCTAGGTATTGTATGATTTTGCAGTCAGATAACAGACAAACATGCTGTAGACTTGCTTCCAGATTGATGTTCATCACTTTTGACCATTAACATGTTTTTAATTGAGGGAACTGTCAATTCTAAAAAAAAAATTGCTGTATTTGTTTAACTCTAGGTATTGCTCTGCATAACATACACCCCAACGTTTGAGTTGAATGGAAGTTCTGTACTTAAGATTGCTGAAGTGAGTATCCTCTGTCAGTTGGAAATGAAACTTGAGCTGTTTAATAAAACAATGTGCTTCCCGTTAGATTATGGGTGGGAGGGTGATTCAATCACAATGTTAGATTTATGTCAGTCATGTATCTCTAATGCATGTAATTGCTTTGGGAGAATTTGTTATTCCCTCCTCACTCTCTTGCACTTTTCCAAGCAAGCAGCTTCTATCAAAGTTTTTTTTAAAAAATACCTAGACACCAAAATGTAACTGCTATTAGTTTTCTATTTTATATATATTACAATGAAATCAGACTTTAGTACTCAGCTGTATAATCAGATCAAAGAAAAAGAGAGAGATGCTAATATGTATGATAGATATCTGGAGTACTGATTCATGTTTAATATAGGTAGTCCTCAACTTACAACATTTCGCTTAATGACCATTCGAAGTTACAACAGCACTGGGAAAAAGTGACTTATGACCATTTTCACACTTATGACCATTGCAGCATCCCCATGGTCATGTGATTTACATTCGGATGCTTGACAGCTGACTCACATTTATGACGATTGCTGTATCCTAGGGTCATGTGATCAACTTTTGCAACCTTCTGACAAGCCAAGTTAATGGGGAAGCCGGATTCACTTAACAGCCGTGTGACTGACTTAGAAACTGCAGTGATTCACTTAACAACTATAGAAAGAAAGGTGTTCTGCCCCAGCTTCGGATTCCCAAAGAATGTGACACACACCAAACTTCGCAAACACTGTTTAATTCCAAACAAACCCCTTTCAAGAATGCAGGCTTCCCGTGCAAAGGGTCCTTATCAAAGTTATTAAGAACAAAGTCCGACAAAGGTTGGCAATCAGCCCAGAAAACCAGATACGAGAAGTCGCTCGCTCTCCAAGATGCTCTGTAGTAAGGAGACCTTGTTTCTAGCAGGAAAGCACTAGCTGCGTGCGACTTAAATAGGCTAAGGGAGTGGCCAATTATCCTCAAGCCCTACTCTCGAGTAGACCTCCTCCTCCTGAGTAGCCACTCCTGCCTTTTGGCAGCCCTGCGTGCCCAAGCATTGAGGAGAGGCTCCTCCAGTTTGCTCTCTCCTCTGGAGGTTCTGAAGACCCTGGCTGAGTCTCTGCCTGTGGCATCACATCCTCTTCGGCCTCCTCGCTGTCCGACGCGAGCGCCAGCTGCTCAGGCTGCTGGCGCGACACCACACCAGCCTCCTCTTCGTCGGGATCAGCCACAATCCGCGCAGGCCGCTGGCGGGCCACAACAAAAGGTCATAAAACAGGGCAAAGCCCACTTAACAAATGTATCACTTAGCAACAGAAATTTTGGGCTGAATTGTGGTCGTAAGTTGAGGACCTCCTGTACATTATCTTCTAACCAGTATAATTGTATTGCTATTACAGTATTGTCTCTTTTTCTTCTTCCCAAACAGGTTTGTATTGAAACTTATATTTCCAGTTATCACCAGCGGAGTATTAATACAGCTGTACGGGCAACCCTCAGCCAGATGTTGAGTGATTTGATTTTACAATTACGGCAAAAACAAGAAAATACAGTGAGTCAGTCAGGCATCTGTAATGGGACTGGACTTTGCTACTTATGCTTAAGTTAGAGTTGGTGTAATGTTCCCAAAACTGAATTTATAAATAGGTTTTTACAAAATATTAAAGCCTAGCCAAAAAAAAGTCAAGGTAATTTTTACAGGCTCTGACATTTTCCTCTGGATCAAGTTTTATCTGAGCTAGACAAATATGGACCTTTTTCTGCTTCAGGAGCAAATTTCTACAAATTGTAAAGTAAGAGATTTGTCTAGACTCTAGAGTAATATTGTGACTTTCGTTTTGTCTGTGTTATTGACAATACATCTATTCTTCTTTGATAGATGACCGAAAACCAAGGAGTTCTTCAAGGTTTCAGGAATTCAGGTATCAGTTAATTAATTTTGACAAAATGATTTATTTATAACTTCTATATTTATGCAAAATTATGGTGTGGTTTCACTTTCACAAAAAAGTCTGAAGGCAGTCAACTTAATACAGGGAGGGAAATTCAGGGAGGTTGAAACAAATCAAATGTCTGTTGATATGGTACATCTGAAATCCCAATAGATTTGTTATGAGTCAGCTCATAATTGTTTCCCATAGTCTCTATAACTGTACGATATGCTAACATGATCACTAGAAGTGACAGGCTCTACAGAGAAATTTGCAGAATTCACACTCAGTCGATTATGCATTCCAAATAGTCACTTATTTGATTTGTGAGCTGGTAAGATTCTTAATAGAGTGGCTCTAGTTTTTCTTGCAATATAATATCCCAGTCATCTACAACTTCTGTGTGATGAGTCCTGTTGCCAAGGTTGAAGATATTCCATGTGCCTAATTTTGATGTAGTATATATCTGAAAAGGGACGTGGGGGCTCAGTGGCTAAGACGTTGAGCTTGTTGATCAAAAGGTCAGCAGCTCAGCGGTTCGAATTCCTAGTGCTGCATGACGGGGTGAGCTCCCATTATTTGTCCCAGCTTCTGCCAACCTAGAAGTTCGAAAGCACATAAAAAATGCAAGTAGAAAAATAGGGACCACCTTTGGTAGGAAGGTAACAGCATTCCATGCACCTTCGGCATTTAGCCACATGACCATGGAGATGTCTTCGGACAATGCTGGCTCTTCGGCTTTGAAACGGAGATGAGCACCGCCGACTAGCACATATGTGCGAGGGGAACCTTTACCTTTACCTTTATATATCTGAAGTTGCTAATGCATGCCTTTTATTTACTTTGGAGATTCCACCACTGAATCATTCTGTGATGATGTTGTCTCTGTCTTCATGGTCTTTTGTGAAAAACTTCAGACAGCAATCAGGTGAGTGTTTCTAAATATAAATGGAGTTCTGTTCTTGGTTGGTTCCTTATCTGTCCTATTGAATCAAGTTTAAATTTGTACTAGTTGATGATTAATTTGACAAGCATAACACTAGCCTGACGATAGGGGCTGCCACAAAGAAGAGGGAGTCAAGCTATTCTCCAAAGCACCTGAGGGCAGGACAAGGAGCAATGGGTGAAAACTAATCAAGGAGAGAAGCAACTTAGAACCAAGGAGAAATTTCCTGACAGTTAGAACAATTAATCAGTGGAACAACATGCCTCCAGAAGTTGTAAATGCTCCAACACTGGAAGTTTTTAAGAAGAGATTAGGTAACCATTTGTCTGAAGTGGTGTAGGGTTTCCTACCTAACCAGGGGGTTGGACTAGAAGACCTCCAAGGTCCTTCCAACTCTGTTATTCTAAATTCTAAATATCCCTGCTCCATTCCAGAAGTACAATCAGGAGAGACTGTGGGGATTGCACAGTTCTATACTGGAAATTCTAAGAGATATTCAGAGCCATAGATATTTTCTGTATCCAGCACACACTCTGTTCCTAAACACTACATCCTGTTTTCCATCAGCAGTAAAACTATGAAAAACAAGTTTTGTATATATCGGCATAATGCAGAACATATTACAAAAAACAAATGCTGTAATTTTTCAGTGGCAAATAGTTGCTCAGTCATGTGCAATCTTTCAGGCAGATCCTTGCAGTATTAGTTTTGATTTTGTTCATGTACTCCCTGTTTGGGATGTTAATTTCTATTGTGTTTTGAATATTTAAAAGTGTAGCCTTCGTTTTTGCATTGTTACTATAAAGAATGCTCTGTGACATAAGCGGTTAGCAGTAAACAAACTTCCTTATGTGATAGAACACATTTTGGCAAATTAGTTCTTGATGTGCTACATTATAGTACATGAGCTTCATTGTAGAAAATTAATTGTATATTGGATTGGACAACTACAGATTATGTAGTTGGAGGAACAGACAATTATTGCCACCAGTAATTATTATTATAATTTATGTAATAGTATGTAAATTTCTGTAAGTTTAGGAACTGTAATTACTTGTGCACCTAAATAACTATAATTATATGCAAGTTATATCTAATTACTTTTTAATTGCATGCAATTTATTAGAGAAGTTTATTGCATTGATGGGTATGTTTTTAATTATTTCGACAGTGCTTTTGTAAGTGTGGTTTATTATTATCGTCTATTATTTCTTTATTACAGTAAATAACATCCCATCTTTTAAGAATACTCAAAAAACATCTTATGATAAATATGAACAATTGTAAAGTCTCAGCAGTGAGCGTATCTGCTTGACTATGTTTGAGAGTACAAGATAAGCAGGATTGAAGGATCTCAAGGACTTACAAAGGTTGTAAGTTAAACAGGGACGTGGAAAAAAAAATCACCTTGAATAAAGAGTGCCACAGAATCATTTTATATATTGTAGCTTCAAAAACTACATTGATGACTCTATGGATTCACCAGGACTTGATTTACTTTACTTAAATAAAAACTGAAAAATAAATACAAAAAAGAAGGCAACTCCTATGATCTGTCCCACTGTTAATAGTAAAAGCTTTCTGGGAGTTGGAGAATCTAGGTGGGAAGACCAGATAATTTCTAGAATACTGATGGAGATAACCATTGAAGTGGCCTCTTTCAAGCATGGCCGTTAAACCATCATTGCTTAATATAGAAATCTGATCTGTTCTGGTCTTAATACTATAAGTCTCTGATTACTTCCCTGTTAGAATCCTATAACATCCCCTAGATCCATGATGGCGAACCTATGGCACGCGTGCCACAGGTGGCACGTGGACCCATATCTGTGGGCACACAAGCTTTGCCCTAGCTCAGCTCCAGTGCGCATGCACGTGCCAGCCAGCTGATTTTCTAGCCTTCTGGGCCCACCGGAAGTCAGGAAATGGGCTGTTTCTAGCCTCCAGAGGGCCTCCAGCGGGGTGGGGAAAGCTGTTTTCGCCCTTCCAGGCGCCAAGAAACCTCTGGAGCCTGGGGAGGGCGAAAAACGGGCCTACTGTGCCCACCATGCCATCGTGTGCCAAAAGTGGGGGGAGTGCAGGGGGGCGGGCATGCATGGATGCGCGGGGGGTGGGATGCATTGCATTATGGGTGTGACCCTCCCCCACTCGCCTTGCTTTTGGCACGCAACAGCAAAAAGGTTAGCCATCACTGCTCTAGAATCACTCAACCAGCATGTGGAATTTAAGAAAAGGAGATTATCTGCCAGTAAATGTAGAGAAAATTTTAAAAATCCTGGAGAACAGTAAGGAAAGAAAAAGCACTGAAATTCTAAGTGAGACTCCAAAGCATAAACAGAAACTAAACATTTTCATTTTTCTTTTTCTAAGGGTACCAACCAAGAACATGGGAGGGTATTGTGGGGACAGTATTTCCCTTTTTCTTTTCTCCCCTTGAGAATGAGCAATCTTGAGCAGGAAGCAATATCTATTCCCCGTATCTTAAATAGAAAGCCTAAATCCAGCCAGCTCTGCTTTCCTTCAGGGCTGTGCATGTAGAATAATTCATTACACTCTTCTCCTGTAGTGCTTCATTTCTTCTAATTGCCATCTCATAGGAAATCTCTCTGTCTGTCTGTCTCCTTATATATGATTCTCATACATTACTGATACTGTATCATTGGGATAGTACACCTTGGCAGGTTGTTTGAAGAAGAGAATCATACATTTGTCTGCTTCCCAAGTAGCTAGATCAGAAACAAGCATAGAGAAATGTATCTTAAAATATTAACAATCCTTTAGGCATGCATTATTATGCCTCCATATCTAAACAAAGTATGCATTTGCAAGTTTGCGGTTTAGATTTCTTTAAATTAATGTTCAAAACATAATGTGTTTGTGCTCGGAGACATATGGATGAAGTAAGGCATCAAGCGAAGAGAGATTTCCATTTCTCCAACAATACCATCGTCTTTAAAAAAGAAAAAAACACGAGGCAGGGAAATTCACCAAAGGCAGTAAGATAGAGGTTTTCTTCAATATTTTCTACTTGGTATAGTATCTAACTAAGTTGTTATTATCTCTATTCTCTCTTGCTCTCTGAGCAAAGTGAAATTGTTGAGCAGAATAAAAATTAGAGAAGATTAATATGCTTCATAATTTGGCACTTGCGTATAGACCCCTAGTGATTTAGATCAAAATACTTAAACAATTATCTCCTGGAGTACTAAGTTGCCTGACTGGTGAAGGCCCTTCTTGTGATCACATGGGGCAGTGATATAAAACCGAGACTTCCCAATCACACCATTTCATATAAAATTCCCTCATTAGGGAACTCTAATTAGCCTCACGTTGCTGCCTTTTAATGATAAATAAAATGTTCGTTGCAACTGCAACCTTTTCATTTTACTTGTATATGTATACCACGTTGGCGCAGTGTTTAGAATGGAGTAATGCAGTCTATTACTGCTGACTGCCGGCTGCCAGCAATTTGGCAGTTCAATTCTCACCAGCTCAAGGTTGACTCAGCCTTCCATCCTTCCGAGGTCTGTAAAATGAGGACCCAGATTATTGGGGGCAATATGCTGACTCTGTAAACCACTTAGAGAGGGCTGTAAAGCCCTGTGCAGCAGTATAAAAGTCTAAATGCTGTCACTATACATATTTTTATTTGGGCAGATATATTGGGATATATTGATAATAATAATAGCAACCTGACAAAAATGTCTCAGCCCTTAAGGAAGGAGTCATATATAAAAGCCAGTGGTGGGTTCCTCCCGGTTCGGCCCGGTTCTCCCGAGCCGGTAGCGGTGACAATATGACGTCACTGAACCGGTTCTGCCCGCCCCGCCCCACCTGTACCCCCCTGGTGGCTCAACAGACTAAAGCAGTGTTATTAACTGTTATTAACATCAGCTGCCTGCAATTACTGCAAGTTCAAATCCCACCAGGGTCAAGGTTGACTCAGCCTTCCATCCTTTCTAAGATAGATAAAATGAGGACCCAGATTGTGGGGGCAATAAACTGACTGTATAAAATATACAAAAGTATGAAGGCTATTGCTTAATGCATTGTAAGCCGCCCTGAGTCTCCGGAGAAGGGCAGCATATAAATCAATTTAAAAAAAAAAAAGAATGATTGCTTCTATTAACTGGGTTTTATTGCTGGGTCGCTTCTGACTAAGAAGTTTCTTTAGTCGGCTCCATAGATTTTCAATTGGGTTAACATCTGGGCAATTCCCAGGCCATTCCAGCAGTGGAATATGATTGTCTTGAAACTCCAAAAAAAAGTGGTGTTATTAGCCATCAAACCTCAAAGATACACTTTTCCCAAAAGGTTTCCACAATTTCACACAAGTGTGAAAAATGGTCATAAGTCACTTTTTTCAGTGCTGTTGTAACTGAACGGTCACTAAATGAACTGTTGTAAGTCAAGGACTTCTTGTACCTCTTTCTTACTGAAATGTCAGTCTTACACTAGACAGGAAATATGATCAGATTAGCAAATTCTACTTTATTGTAAGATTACATTAACAGAATCTCACAGATGTGGAAGTACAATTCTCTTACCGTCTCCTTTACTTCTGGGAAATTAGGGAGGGTCTTTTTTGAGCCACTTCCCCCACCCAATATCCAGCTGCAGTCTATGGTGTTTCTCATCTGACCATTCCCTAGACCACGGGTGACAAACTCGTGGCGGCATGTTGCCGTCACGTGACGTTTTTCCCTTTCGCAGAGCTGGGGTGGGCGTGGCCTGCTTGTGACGCATCTGGCCCACCAGTTTATTTATTTATTTATTGGTTTGATTTATATGCCACCCTTCTCCGAAGACTCAGGGCGGCTTACAATGCGTTAAGCAATAGCCTTCATACTTTTGTATATACCTACTTAGTAGGGCTTTTGGCCCCTCCTAAGCGGTGTTCTTTTTTATACAAAGTCAGCTTATTGCCCCCACAATCCGGGTCCTCATTTTACCTACCTCGGAAGGATGGAAGGCTGAGTCAACCTTGAGCCTGGTGGGATTTGAACTCGCAGTAATTGCAGGCAGCTGGCAGCTAAGTGCTATTTAACAGCACTTTAGTCTGCTGCGCCACCAAGGGTTTGACACCTCTGCGCCTCAATAGTGCCTCTGGGCCTAGTTTCTGAAAGCCATTCCCACAATATTATTATATCAAATCAGTTGAAGGAACATGTCCTTTTTATTGCACCCAAATACTTAACTGCTAAGTTTGTGAATATTTTCAGCAATGTTTCTTCTTTCATTTTCACAAGTAACAGCACTAGGTATAGTTTTGACCCCCATAATTGCATACAGCTGCTTTTTCTTGCCATGCCCATGGAGAGGACTTCTTTTTCTCTGGCTCATGGGAAAGTATGCAGCGCTTGCTTTTTTCATTATCTCTGTGGAAGTGAACCTGCTATGCTTTGTGCTTCCATTTTTTCAGTGAGAATCAGCAGTTGCAGCTTCTCTACCTCGAATGCATTCTTTCCATGCTGAATAGCTTCTCTTCTGGTATGCACCACCATAAAGGATTCACTGACCTCATCTGGTAAGTAGATGTGCTTTGAATGATGCCGGGAACAAAGGGTCAGCCTTGTAGAAATCTTGTTTGGCCTGTATATTTGAGCTGAAGTAATATCTGCCTAAGGTCGCGTTGGCTCAGTGTAAGACACTGAGCTTGTCGATCGAAAGGTCGGCACTTCAGCAGTTCGAATCTCTAGTGCCGCATAATGGGGTGAGCTCCCGTTACTTGTTCCAGCTTCTGCCAAACTAGCAGTTCGAAAGCATGTAAAAAATGCAAGTGGAAAAATAGGTACCACCTTTGGTGGGAAGGTAACAGCGCTCCAAGCGCCTTTGGCATTTAATCATGCAGGCCACATGACCACAGAGACGTCTTCGGACAGCGCTGGTTCTTCAGCTTTGAAACAGAGATGAGTACTGTCCCCTAGAGTCGGAAACGACTAACACATATGTGCGAGGGGAACTTTACCTTTAATATCTGTTTATATTAAAAGAGGGGGGGAAATACTTAGGGAATTCAATCAGCCTGAGTCTGAAATTGCTTTGTGACCAACAGTCTTTTGGTCTTTTATACTGCACATCAGAAGCCACATCTGTCTTTCAGAAGAATACCAGCCAGAAACAATGCCTCTCCCCATTGAAACTGAAGCAGAGAAAACTGGGATCTTACACTAAAGTTAGATTTCATGAATGAACTTGTACCTTTCATAGTGGGAGGACTTAATGCAAACCTCTTTCTCTTAACCAGGAGAGAAAGAGTTATTAGAGAGCACCCAAATTGAATGGAGTGAACGATTGCATTGATATCGTCTTGTTTTTTCTCACTGAGCTCAAGAGGGTATATATGGACATGTTAATTTACCCCTATAGCCCTGTGAGGTATGTTAAGAAAGAATAACTAGTCCATAATCCCCCAGTCAGTCTTTTGGTCAAGAAAAGATTTGAATTGGGATCAGTCCTTCTCCAGTACTTCAGTGCTACAACCTGGGACTTTACAGCATTCTGGAATAGGCAAGGACATCATGTAGCACCAAACTGCAACTCGTCAATGCAGCTGTTTCTTTTCTGAGAATCGTACGTCTATCATCTATGGCTGGTAGCTTTCTCTAATGCTCATATGCTGAAGAAAAATAAACCTCACAAGGGGTTCAGAAAATGGATGAAAATTTGCATTAGAATATTGCTTTTAAAGAAGACGGGGTACCATCTGGACAAAATAAATATTAATATGCCTACAGAGAATGTCATTCCCATTCCCATGGAGCTCTAGAATGAGTTGGAAGCATCCAAGAGGAAACAGAGTAAATAGCAGAAAAGTTATTCAAGGAGATCTCAAAATAGCTCATAGATTGAACAAGTAGTTGAATATTAGTAGATGAAAGGTAAATTTGTTGTTTTAGTTCCCGGCCTGATCTCCCTTTGTGCACTGAAGTTTGAAACCTTCTGCTGGCCTGATCTCCCCTTGCTTGCTGGGTGGAAGGGAGGCTGAAGGACTATGGGGATCTCGAAGAGCAAGAAACAGAACTCAAGGGGTGGGAGTAGCCTTGGGAGACTGGGGCAGGTGGCCCTGGACCTGTGTAGGCCTCCAAGGGCCTCCTCTACCCCTGAGGCACCGAGTGCTCCATTTAACAAACATTTGTATTCATTTAAGATTTGCATCAAGGGATGGGGGCATTAAGTGAGGCCATTTTGTTTAATATCAGTCCTGACATGCAACCGTAATGGGCAGACTTCATATCTCAAGAACTACCTGTAATCTTTTTTTTTCCCCTAGTCCAGCATTTACTCACATTCCATACCTAAAGTGTATGAGTATGAAATAGGGACAAAAATCATGAGTATGAAATAGGGACAAAAATCAGTCAAAGACCAGTGCAAATTAAGGCACATACATGAAGGGGGATAAAGGGTTCATGGACTAAATACCAAAGCCTTAATTCTGTTTCTAAGTGAATCATTCTGTGATTCAGTTATTTTTGATTATTCATTTTTTTCGATAGAACTGTACTTTCTTTCCCAACGTAACTATTTTAACTAGCTCTTCAGACCAGGGGTGAAATCTAAAAATTTTTGCTACTGGTTCTATGGGCGTGGCTTAATTAGTGGGTGGGGCTTGGTGGTCAGGTAACTGGGTGGGCGTGGCTTGTTGGTCAGGTGGGCGTGGCCAAGTCTACGTCACTTCTTTGCCCTTTTTTAACCTACAAAACACAACACAACACAACTGGCTTACCCACAATGTAAAAGCAGCTGTACTAGACCCAAAATGGCCCCTGCAACAAGCAGAAACCTCACACAGCCATAAAAAGCCTTAAAAACCAACTTTCACACTTTACACACACAAAATTCCACATACAGCTTTGTGAGATTTTGTGTGTTTGTGGAGTTAGAGTGAAACACTACAGAAAGACATAAAATCTCAGAAAGCTGCACAAATATTATTTTATTTTATTTTATTTTTATATAAAAGCAGCTAAATTTAAAACTTCCTAAACTTTAAATGGCTAGGTCTAAAAAAAGAACAACTAAACAAAACCCCAATTAACTATTTTTTTTAAAGCTCCCAAAGGGAGAAAAAACTTACCCAATTGAAGGGACAAGGCAAGGCAGGTAGGCAGGCAGATAGAGCTGCTCACCGATGAGCTTGATTGCAGGCAGGGAGATTCAGTTGGTTGCTGATGCAATGGATTGCAGGGATTACAGCAAGCAAAGCAAGGCAGGCGTTGCAACCAGCAGCTCAGGATTCAGTCCAAAGAGCAAAGGTAAGCAAGCTGGAAGCTGGGGGGGAAGGGATTTTTGCTACTGGTTCTCCGAACTGCCCGGCACCATCGCTACCTACTTGCCCGAGCCAGTCTGAATTGGGAGCATTTCACCCCTGCTTCAGACACTGTATCGTTCAGTCCATTTCCCACACTATTTCTTTAATTTATTTTTTCCAGGAAGCAGCTGTGTCCAGCCCTGATAGTAATCTTGGGCAATCCGCTTCATGATAAAACGATCACATCTGCTCACAGTAACAGCAGTCATGAAGCTGATTCTCCTTCTTCCGGAGTCTCTGACCACGGCCGAGGATCAGGCTGCTCTACAACTGCCCCTGCCCTTAGTAGTCCTGTTGCACGGACTATCTACTACATTGCAGCGGAGCTTGTTCGGTTGGTGGGCTCAGTGGAGTCCATGAAGCCTGTTCTGCAATCTCTCTACCACCGGATGCTTCTGTATCCTCCACCCCAGCACCGAGTAGAAGCTATCAAGATCATGAAAGAGGTGAATTTACACTCCCTGGTTGATTTTTAAATTTGTCAACTTAAATTGCGATTAAATTGCAAGTTGCAAACTCTTCGGAATATTGGAATATTCTTTATTGACCAAGTGTGATTAGACACACAAGAAATTTGTCTCTGGTGCATGAGCTCTCAGTGTACATACAAACATCAGAGTGATAAGTCTTAGATCATAAATCATAAAATACAATGATAAAAAATACAAACAATGAATAATAAATCATAAAACAGTAATAGGAGAAGGTAGTAGGGAAGATGAGAAGGATAAAAGCAATTCAGCCCTACTACATGGGTAAATATAGACATAAGACAGTGCTGTGGAAATTCTGTATTTAACAGAGTGATGGCATGGAGGGAAAAATTATCTTTGTGTCTAGTTGTTTCAGCATGCAATGCCTTATGCCTTTGTCTTATCTCTTTGTCTTATACTATGTGTTTGGATGCGGTGGCTCAGTGGCTAAGACACTGAGCTTGTCGATCGAAAGATCGGCAGTTAAGCGGTTCGAATCCCTAGTGCTGCATAACGGGGTGAGCTCCCATTACTTGTCCCAGCTTCTGCCAACCTAGCAGTTCAGAAGCACGTAAAAAACGCAAGCAGAAAAATAGGGACCACCTTTGGTGGGAAGGTAACAGTGTTCCGTGCGCCTTTGGCATTTAGTCATGCCGGCCACAGGACCACAGAGACATCTTTGGACAGCGCTAGCTCTTTGGCTTTGTAACGGAGATGAGCACCGCCCCCTAGAGTCAGGAACGACTAGCACATATGTGCGAGGGGAACTTTTACCTTTACCATATGTGTTTGTGTTCAATAATAAAGTTTACAAAACAATACTGTGATAAAAGAAGCTGTTGTTATACAATCAATAATAATGTTCTTCTTTGCATGAATTCCTGAATAAATTTTGACAACTGACAAGTGATTTCAAGATTAACTGAAAAAAGTTTATTTCTTTATTAAATTTATATGCTGCCCATCTCAAGGTGACTTTAAAATAGTGTATTTATTGCATGTTGCTAAATCGCATTATATTTAGATACTTGGAAGTCCTCGGCGGCTTTGTGATTTAGCAGGTCCCTGCTCCACAGAACCAGAATCAAGAAAAAGATCCATTTCAAAAAGAAAATCCCATCTGGACCTTCTTAAACTGTATGTACCCCATTGTTTTAAAATATTTGATAACTGTATTGCTTGATTGCTTGAACAAAATATTTTCTTCTTTGACAGTATTTCATTCAGTAGGCTTTCCCTCATTCTAATTAGGAGTTGTCTTCTTCAACTGAGTGTGCAGACCTAAAAGGCTAAGACAAATAATTCTAAAATGAGCAAAATGTCTAATGGAGATTCTCGGGTCATGTTTGTCCCAAAGTTGCTTTTTAAAAATACAACTGGACTTTCTTTGTTTTTTTCCTTGAATACGTTTTGCTTCACATCCAAGAAGCTTCTTCAGTTCAGAATAAAGACCTTTGGGTCTAAAATATGCAGGTATGCATCATAGATATTCTGACACAACAGGAAAAAAATGTAATTACAACATCTGTAGGATTTCTCCTTTGGAATACAATCAATGACTGGAATACAATCAATGACTGGAATACAATCAAAGGCAAGATTTTGCTTTATCAGATGATGCCTTTGTTAATTAATCACATGGATCCAGTTAATCAACTGCTTGCTCATTACCAAAGATTTATTTTATTTTATTTATTTATATTTATATGCCGCCCTTCTCCGAAGACTCAGGGCGGCTTACAATGCGTTAAGCAATAGCCTTCATACTTTTGTATATTTATACAAAGTCAGCTTATTGCCCCCACAAACCGGGTCCACATTTTACCCACCTTAGAAAGGATGGAAGGCTGAGTCAACCTTGAGCCTGGTGAGATTAGAACTCGCAGTAATTGCAGGCAGCTGGATGTTAAATTCTGCCTTAATAGGAGGCATTAGCCTGCTACGCCACTCAGGCTCCTTGAAGAGATGAAACCATCCCTCTTTCTTACAGTATAAATTCTTTATCCTTTGTATAATTGACTTAGGAGGCATAACCAGGGGTGGGCTTCAAAAATTTTAGCAAGAGGTTCTCTGCACTGTTGCTGGGTGGGCATGGCCATGGTGGGCATGACCTAGTCGGCTTCTAGCACCACGGCGGTGTGGGGGGACGTTTTTGCCCTACCTGGGCTCCGGCGGCTTTCCTCAAACCTCCGGGAGGGCAAAAACGGCCTCCCCAGGCTCCAGAGTCCCTCTGGAGGCAGGAAATGAGCCCATTTCCGGCCTTCCCGAACTTCCGGTAGGCCTGTTTTTCATCCTCCCTGCTTACTTGCATCCAAGAGAACTCCTGGGAGGGGCAGTATGGGATGGGATGGGATGGGAGGGGCCAGCCAGGAGTGGGATTTGGGGGTTCTCCAAACTGCACAGAATCTTAGCTAGAGGTTCTCCCAAACCCCTGCGAACCCACCCCTGGGCATAATAGTAAAGAGTGTCTTATCTTTCTTTACATTATAGAATCTTGGATGGGATGACTGAAGCCTGCGTAAAAGGTGGCATTGAAGCCTGCTATGCCTCAGTGTCCTGTGTCTGTGCCCTGCTTGGAACTCTGGATGAGTTAAGTCAAGGAAAGGGTCTTGATCAGGAACAAGTGCATCTGCTTCTCCGACGGCTGGACGAGTTAAAAGAGGGGTCTGAGACCAGTAGAGATTCCATGGAGATCAACGATGCTGATTTTAGGTGGCAAAGACGTATCCTGTCGTCAGAACATGCCCCCTGGGAGCCAGGCCATGAAAAGAGTCCTGACATTAGCATTAGTGTTACCACAGATACTGGTCAGACAACCCTAGAAGGAGATATGGGACAGACGACACCAGATTCTGACATTCGTAAAAATTCTTTGCAATCCCCAGCTGGACAAGCAGGCAAAGAAATTCATTATAAAGAGCCAGAATCGGAAACAATTGACCAACCGGATGTAGTTCAACGGAGCCATAATGTTGTCTATCCAGATATAACTAATTTCCTTTCTGTCGATTGCAAGGCCCGTTCGTGTGGATCTAGATACAGCGAGAGTAATTTCAGTGTTGAAGACCAGGATCTTTCCAGAACTGAATTTGATTCATGTGACCAATATTCCATGGCAGCAGAAAAAGACTCTGGCAGGTCAGATGTGTCGGATATAGGATCGGATAACTGTTCTTTAGCTGATGAAGAACAGACGCCACGAGATTGTCCTGGTCACAAGTCTTTACGAACTGCTGCCCTTTCCTTGAAGCTACTTAAGAACCAGGAAGCAGATCAGCAGAGTGCCAGATTGTTTATTCAGTCTCTTGAAGCTCTCCTTCCTCATCTTATAGCTTTTGCTACAGTAGAAGAAGTGGATTCGGCTCTCCAGAACTTTTCTTCAAGTTTTTGTACAGGTTTGTAAGCTGCGTACTCACTTAATGCTCCCATTAATGTTCTATTATTGTATTAGTACAGGGGTGTCAAACTCAAGGCCTGTGGGCTGGATGTGGCCCACGGGGTACTTAAATCTGACATAGCAAAGGCCTGCGGTGCCTCTGGCAGCCAAAACAGGCCACGGGGGGACTGGGAGTATCTTACCTACTAACCTACCGGTTTCTCCATGTGTTTGCGTGTGTGTGTGTATATATCTCTTTTTACTTTAACTAAAGGAACATCTGACTTCTTTTTTAGGAAAAACCTATGAGTGAGAGGTTATTCCAGTGTTTTAATTATCCTAAAAAATCCATTTAATACTTATTTTTTTGCATAACCAAATCTGATTCAGCTATATTATGGTACAAATCATATCTGTAGGTAGTATTCGAAGTCAGTACAATTATTTATTTTGATTTTATTCATCGTATTGGTTTTTAGAGCTTCTTCAAAACCAAACAGGCATTCCAGTGGTAGTGCGGGATTGGTTGAGAGAAACAGGGCCATATCTAAAATTACTCAGAAAACTATCATTAAACCGAAGTTACACTTTAGCCATTACTCCAACCATGTTATCATTTTCTAGGTGGTTTCAGCAGTGTAAGTTATCATTATTTGCTATGAATTAAAAATGACTGAAACTTGGTTCTTGTGCATAATTCCCATCTCTCTGTATTTATTAGACATGATGCTTTCTCCAGGAATTGAAGGGAATGTCAGCTTTAACTTCCAGAACCTGATGAACGCAGATAGCCTCTATGCAGTCTCTCACTACATACTCCTGCTCAACCTGAAGCTGTCAAACGCAGAATTCTATCGGAAGAAACCTGCCCAGTCCCCTGTATTATTGGTGAGGTCAAAGCCTACTTTGACCCCTACAGTGATGAACATTTTGCACTTGGCCACATCCCGTTCCATAAATCTCCAGTTCAGTGATCAGATTTAACCTTTCTTCGGCTCACGAGTGTGAACAGAATAATCACAGTTGCTGTATCAGAGATCAGTTACTGAAACACAGAACATAGCTGCATGAATTTGAAGAAGAGAGATGCATGAAATACCGCAGAGATTTAAGATGTCTATTTCCTCTGTTTCGATGATTTAGGGTTTAGATTTTTAAACCCCCTTTTGTAAAGCATTACTCAGAAAACAAATCCACAATTAAAAATGAATGCAACCTTTCCCTCCTGATTCAAACACAGGGAAAGGGACATTAAGGCCATTCCTTTTTTGATGTACACCAGTTCATAGTGCCCTCAGTTCAGTCAAATGCTAAATTGCTAAGAAAGTTAAAGAAAAGGAAATAATTGTTCAGTGAGAAAAAATGAAAGAGGGGAGCACACAAACTTAAGACTCAGAGTGCTCATGTATAATTCAATATTGCCTCAAAATGGAGAGAGAGGGAGAGAGAGGGAGGAAGGGAGGGGAGGAGAGAAAGAGAGAGAGATGCTGAGGCTCCCTTTGTAAACATCCCAATGCCTTTATCTCTGTTGTGTGCTGTATGTCACATTTGTATGTGTAAAATTCCTTAAGAAACAATACATCTAGCTGTATCTTACTGACTAAACGAACACTCTTTCATTCTGCAGAAGGAATTCATGAAACAGGTCCAATCCAGTGGAGTATTGATGGTATTTTCTCAGGCCTGGGTCGAAGAACTTTACCATCAAGTATTGGAGAAAAATCTTCTGGGGGAAGCTGGTTATTGGGGAAATCCTGAAGAGCATAGCCTTCCACTCATCACTATGCTGACAGGTTGGTTCCATAACAGTGTTGCCCTTTGAGTCCTATATAAAAAGAGGAATGTGTGCTAACATGAACATAAGTGCGTTTATCGTGTTTTAAAGTGTGCGTTTATTGTGTGCGTTTAAAGTGTTTTAATATATTAAATATTATGGGGATCCATTTGATATTGCCTCCTTTTCCTAAAATAATTGGTCGGTGAGTTATTAGGCTTAATTATTTGAGGTTGACCTTCATGACTTTACCAGTGCCGCTGAGTTGAAAGAAAGAATAAGAGTGATGCCTCACATGATTTATACAGATATTTTCCTTTGCAGACATTGATGGCTTGGGAAGCAGTGCAATAGGTGGGCAGCTGATGGCTTCGGCTTCCAAACAGTCTCCTCTATCCCAGACCTGGAAACCTGATGATACATTGATGGCAGGTGAAGGGATGTGCACAGTGAGCAACATGGCTCACATGTCATATATCAGTGTCATAGTTTAGGCTAGAGATTTAGCTGTTGATTGAAAGGGAAATGTTTCCTTTTTGATGTCTTCTATATCTGCCTGTGTGATACAAATCTCATTTAAAATCTGGTTCCAGCTTTTACCTGTGACAGTGAACTATGCTTTTTTTCCCCCTTCCATATGGGGCATTTCACAGACATCATTAATTTTATGGTTCATTAAAATATACATTGTAGAGGAAAAATGTGTGCTTAATTTTGGAATAATTCACATCCTTTGAAATAATTTTTCATTTTTTTTCTGTTTCTTTCTCAACCTTGGCCTCACCTTGTCCTTGTCTTATGAAAATCTCCTCTCTGCCCTTCTATTAGCTCCAAGGGGGGGGATATGATCCCATAAACATCTGTGAAAGCTATTTTTCTGGGCTAATATCAATATGATGGAGAGAATTTCTATCAAGATCATGATGGGAGGAAATTACTGTTCCCCTCCCATCCCTAGATGTAATTCTGATTAAATATTTAGCATAGTTAGAATCAGTGGTGAAATCCATTTTTTTTTTACTACTGGTTCTGTGGACGTGGCTTGGTGGGCGTGGCAGGGGAAGGATACTGCAAAATCCCCATTCTCTCCCCACTCCTGGGGGAAGGATGTTGCAAAATCTCCATTCCCACCCCACTCTCGGGCCCGCCAGAGATGGTATTTGCCGATTCTCCGAACTACTCAAAATTTCCGCTACCGGTTCTCCAGAACCTGTCAGAACCTGCTGGATTTCACCCCTGGTTAGAATAATTCCTAAGACTGTCTTTCATTTTTCTTTGCTTCAGGAGTTGCTTTTGCCCGATACCTTCTAATTGGTTGCTGGAAGAATTTGATTGATACGTTATCGACACCTCTGACTGGCCGCATGGCAGGGAGCTCCAAAGGATTGGCATTCATTCTTGGGGCTGAAGGCATCAAGGAGCAGAACCAAAAGGAGAAGGATGCCATCTGCATGAGTTTAGATGGGCTAAGGAAGGCAGCTCGGCTCAGTTGTGCTTTAGGTAGACTGTATTCATTGGCATAGTTTTCATTTTTAGACAAATCTGTGCACTCTTTCAGTATCCAATAAGGAAGCTTCAACAAAGGAGAATAATAAGCTTTGTGATTTTTCTCCTTCTGGGCTACCAGATGTTTAGCAAATGCATGGTTAATGGCTCCTGGAATGAACTATAATTCATCAGACGTTTTCCTCCTGATCGTAGGAGTTGCTGCTAATTGTGCCTCAGCCCTTGCTCAGATGGCAGCTGCCTCGTGTGTTCAAGAGGAGAAAGAGGAAAGAGATGCCCAAGAGCCCAGTGATGCCATTGCTCAAGGTACGACTTCTCAGATGCTCACTGGCTCTCCATCAAGATATTCATGATCTCCGAATTGCTCATTTTTTACCCCCTTACTGTGGGCGAGTATCTTCTGCAAGATCAAGAATGCTTTCTTCAAGCAAAGAAAAAAAAGCTTTTACAGATTTAAAATGGGCAGAATCCCATTGCATAAAACAAGAATAGAAATTTTATATATACAGTCCCTTTAGAAATAGATTTTATTATGGCATAGTATTGTCACAATAGGTTACAATGTGCAGTTGACTTTTCCAATTGTGAAAAGGCTTAGCAGGGTTGGCTCCCATTCATACTTGATGGGAGATAATCTCAGACTATTAAATTTGACTCAGTTGGGGAAAAAAAGATTCCCAAAGTAGATGATGGCAGAACACTTCTGTACATTGTCAAGAACACAATATGAATGTATCAAAGTAATAAATATAAGTGGAACATGACTCAAGGGAGACTTTTATTTTATCCCCGATCAGGTTTGACTGGAGTTGCCACCAAGAATCCTATAAATAAAGTAACTAACTATAGCTGGTGGTACAGGAGTGGGTTCTACTTACCTTTACTACCGGTTCGCAATGGGGCCACGCGCACTCTTCTGTGCATGCGTAGAAGCGTTCTGATGACATCAGGGTTGGTGGGCGGAGCCTCCCACCGGTTTTACTACCAGTTCTATACTACCAGTTCTTTAAGTTGTTTTTGGTCCACATACTTGCACACACACACTTGCTGGCTATCAGAAAAATTGCCCATTTAACCTGTCTCCATTCAACTTTTTTTTTTTTACCTTTTCTGCTGAATATTTGAAGGTTAGGAACAGTGCCAGTGGGACGGTTTCCTTCCTTTCCTCTCCATGGTTTAATGTAGGAAGAGGCAATGTGGTTTTTTTTAAACTGGGAACTTCTTTTTCTTCTACATGGGGTCTTGGGTGATGACACTGGAATGGGCAAAACAGTTTTCCTTAAACATTCCAGCACCTAACGGCAACCATTTTGACTCTTCACTTACAAAGGAGGGGAAAAAAATAGCTCAATCGAGAGGAGGGAGTGGTGCTTCCATACTCTCCACATATTAAATACCTCCAATCCACCACAATAAAATTAAGAAATTAACATTTTTAACCCACCCATCTCACTCTGGGTCCTTCAGGGGCCCATCTCAGACCATTTTTGCTTTAATTTGCTGGAAAGTTATAAAAAGGCTCAGGGGTATTTACATATTGCACTGAAACTTGATAGGCTTTTAAAAGGTATTCTTTTCTGTCTGAATATATAATGATACAGTAAAACAGAAAGTGGAGCAGAAACTGGAGCAGATGGGGAAGGCGCAAGGGGTCTGCCTCCACACCGCTCATGTTTTATGCATGGATGCTGTTCTCGCTGTGGGATTGGAGATGGGAAGCCACAATCCAGACTGTTGGCCTCACGTGTTTAGGTAAGGAAACACTTTGGTTGAGCCAATTTAGACTGTAATGTCTAAATTGCTTAGAGACAGCTTTCTCCAAAATGAACTTGATATCTTGCAGATTGCTTAAGTTATTATCAGCTGCTTTGCTGAAATTATTCTGACTCCTTTAAAAAACACAAAATATTATCCATCCCTTTATTTTAAAAAAAAGCTTTATGGAAGGTTTTGTAATAATTAAACAGGAATGCAATATTGCATTTTCATATTTTGCTCTATGCATTTCAGAATTTGCAGATTTTACTCTACATAACTGCAATTTCTGAATTCCTTTTCCTATAGCTGTTGCTGCCAGGAGCCCTGATTCTCATCTCACATAAGGGTTTTAAGAGTTCTTCAGGTACTTGCCAATCCCCACAGTTTAAAGCCCTTTGTCTAACTCAGGGGTGTCAAACTCACAGCATCACATTGTCGTCATGTGATCTATTGCAAATTTTTTCCCACTCCTTCACTAAACTGGGGATGGGGGTAGCCAGTGTGTGACGCATCTGGCCCTCAGGCCACGAATTTGACACCTCTGGTCTAACTCCAATCCTTAAACTTCATTTACCAGACAGTTGCACATATCCAGATGACCACAAGATGGCAGCTACAATATACATAAACTCAATGTTCTTTGCTGTCACCTAGTGCTCAACAAGTGAAACAGTGTTCCATAGTTTTAAGGAGTTTTGTTTTTGTTTGACGTCAATCACTAAATAATAAAAAGGGGAAATGCAATATATGGAGTAACCAGGGTATTATGTATACCAATTGGAGGAGGTTTTTCACATGGTGGATGACATTGAATAGGACTAGAATTTCAGCTGAGAAACCGTCAATCATGGGCCTCAGAATACTGCGTTTTTAAAGCCGTATGTATCCCAATTGAACATAAGAGTACAGTAATATTACTGGATGCAGTAATATTTAGAGCAGCATAGTTTCCTGCTAGCTCTGGAACCAGAGAGGAGGGGTGAATATGATTTGTGTTTATCACCTCAGACGTCTTCAGTATTAATGCTGTATCACTCACTAGCATAAGACCTGGGCATTTTATGACCCTTTAGTTGTCCCTGTCTGACCCATGGCAGTGTCTCCAGTGGGGGGGGGGGGGGGAGGGAATTGGCAGGGTGTAGGGCAGCAGCCCTCCACAAAAGTCCCAGTTTCTCATGTGACCCCTTGGGCAAATTAATTGCCCACCCCTGCACTAGCAACTTCTCTCTCTCTCTCCCTCTCTCTCTCTCTCTCTCTCTCTCTCTCTCTCTCTCTTTCCCCCTCCTCTCTCTCTCCCTTCCTCCCTCCCTCCCTCCCTCTCCCTCCCTCCCTCTCTCCCTCCTCCCTCCCTCGCTCCCTCCCTCTCTCTCTCTCCCCCCCTCCCTCTCTCTAACATTGTGACTTCTCTCAAGTTATCTCTGACCAACCTATTTTTTTTTATCTCAACTGTTCCAGAGCTTAATTTTCAAAATCCCATGGGTTATATTTATATTAAGAATTCTTATATTAAGAATTCTTGATCATTCTGCTATATCCCAGCTGAAACATTTGGGTAGGGACTGACAACAAGAACGAGGAATGTGCACGTTCCCAGATAGGAACGCACAGTAGTAGAATCAAAGGGGACAAGACAGGAGAAGGAGTGAGAAACTTCCTCATCTTTATTTTGCTTATGTACTTTCCACTTACAAATTTCATATTTGTATATTCAAATTGTGGTTGTCCCTTGCTTCTATTACATTCCACTCCTTTGCTTTGCCTTCAAAATAAAAACCAATAGGCCTTAACTTTAAAGTTACCCTTCAGGATTCATTAACATTGTTTAACCAGTACTAGGCTTCATAATTATTACCTGTCACACATTTTATACAGTACTTGATATTTGTAAAAATATCAAATACTGTCAAAATTATCCAAAGATTGGTTCTTGAAAGATTATTAAGACATTCCCCCTGCTTATTTGACATTTATCTCTATCTAACTGGGTAGAGGGGTAGGTATTTTTAACTTTCTCTCCATGTAAAAGCATTCTTACACAAATGAGCTTAAGTGCAAAAATTCATTAGCCTAGTTAAATTTGGTTTAATTCTGTTTATTTAACCATCTGGCTAGAGCTGCTGTGACTAGCAGAGTATTATTAATGAAGATGTACTGATTGTAGCTCAGGTTATCATTTTAATTTGTAATTAGCATATATGCTTCTTGTGTTTACAGATTTACTAATTGCTGTTGAATTATTCCCTACCGTGGCACCTTGGTTGTTCGTATTCTTGAAATAACTGAGGATGACCTTTAAAGGATAAAATGTTTGATATAACCAATGAGATTTGAGAGAATAAACTAGCAGAACCATCCATGCTATGGTTCACTTTCCCATTTTTATTTTCAGAGTATGTGAATACATCAGCACTCTGGAACATGCCCATTTCAGTGATGGCACTTCTCAGCCACCTGTAACTATCACCCAAGCCCAACAGGGGACAGTGGCACTTCAGGGTGAAGTTCAGGCTACAGACTTTCCCCAGGAATTGGTTCTGGAGCAAGAGGCAGCCCTGAGGAACAACCCTGTCATCCAACCAGTATCCATTCAGGATCTCATCAAAGAAAGCAGTAAGGGAAGAGCTTTTGATTTTCGGGGAGGCAGCCTGATGACCGGGAGCAGTGCTGCCAAGGCTATCCTCACCCTCTCTAATCAAGCTGACAGGTATTAGCAACAACATATTGGATGAAGTTTTGGATTTATTTAATATCCAACAGTGGGGGAACTGCTGCCATTTTCACAACCTGGGTCAGTTTAATAAATGTCCAGAATTGTGTGTGTGTGTAGCCACTGTTTTAAGATATATATTAGGCAGGGGTGAAATCCAGCAGGTTCTGATAGGTTCTGGAGAACTGGTAGCGGAAATTTTGAGTAGTTCGGAGAACCGGAAAATACCATCTCTGGCTGGCCCCAGAGTAGGGTGGGAATGGAGATTTTGCAATATCCTTCCCCCCAGGAAGGGGGTGGGTGGGAATTTTTCAGTATCCTTCCCTTGGAGTGGAGTGGGAATGGAGATTTTGCAGTATCCTTCCCTTGCCACGCCCGCCACGCCACACCATGCCCATCAAGCCACGCCCACAGAACCAGTAGTAAAAAAATTTGAATTTCACCACTGGTATTAGGGAACATTGAAATTTATGCTCATGTGAGATGGGTAGCCATACAAATAGGACAGACGGATGTTAAACAGATGATAAACAGATAGGCAGACACAATTCTTGGGTCATTGTTCTTATTCAGTATCTTTCCATTCTGAAATCCCTATGCATGAACATAACAACAGATACATGAAAGGCAGAAGAGTCCATAACTTGTAATCAACTAGTCTTCTAATTTAGTGATAAGAAATCGAGATATGCCACCCCACCACATTCCATTTTTGTAGCTCCAGGGGGCCAAGAAAATTGCTCTGTGAAATTTAGATGCAAACTGCCAAAAATAACAATGGAACATGTCATAAGAAACTCTGAAGGGGAAGAGGAAGTTGTCTATAATTGCTGTAAAGTTAGATACATAAAGAAATAAATGGACACTTCATATTGCTCTCTTTAACTTGCATTGCCAGGAATAAATGCTGCAGCCAGTTAAGTTATCCTTTGCTTGATTATTGTGGTTAAAAGTTGGTTTGCTTGAATCTAATTATGATTAATATCAGCTGATAACATTGTAAAGTGTTTTGGAAAAAGAAAGCGACAGGTTCAAATTCTGCCTCCTCCTGGCGTGTAAGAAAAGAAAATAGGGAAAACACACACAATGCTCACTGTGGTTCATTCTCAGCATGCTGCATAATAATTGAATGTTATGTCCTTCATGATTTTTGTGTTGCCAGTTTTCTCAAGTGTCTTTTCTATATAATGTTTTAAACTAATTTTTTAGAAATTATATTCGTTTGATATATATATATATTTCTTATACATTTCTATCATAAATCTACCATAAATCAGGATTTCCATATAGATTTCCCCTCATATTTGATTGTACTATTTCTGTGTTTAATATATTCTCAATTTCCCCCCTGTGTTTTGTTGGTTATCGAACTGATCATAAATTGAGTTACTCGAGGTACAACAAAATCAAATTACCGGTAGTCCTTGCTGGTTATATTAGGATTCAGAAATATCTCATTCCTTGTTGATTGAACTGTCACTGTTTTGTGTTTCTTACTGTTATATCTGTATGCTAAACTCTTACCCATAAAGGAGAAAGAATATATGGTAACTCAGGTCTGCTTAGTTGCTTATATGAAAAGTTTTGAGAGAAAGATTTAATAAGGAACGATACCTTCTGCCTCTTTCCATGAAGGCTTTTTGAAGATGCTGTGGACAAACTGAATCTGATGGCTTTGGGAGGTTTCCTGTACCAGCTAAAAAAGGCCTCCCAGTCCCAACTCTTCCAGTCAGTTACAGACACAGTCGATTATTCCTTGGCCATGCCAGGTATGCTTCTGAAACAGGTATCATAAACTTCTTTTTTAATTCTAATTATGGATGCAAGGCTCTTAACAATACATGTTCAAGAACGTTAATGCTGAAGGATCTGGACAGGTGCTAGTTCTTGTGGGGATTCAGTTTAAGAAGCTGGTCTTAACCTTCAAAGTTTTCATCAGTTTGGAACCCATATTTCTGAAGACTCAGCTGTCTTGGTTATTAAGATCTTTCAAAAGAGGCTGCCTATACTTGCTAACTTGCAAGTATCACCTCCCAAGCTGTGAGATGTTATTTCTTCAAAGCTGAGGTTAGTCCCCAAGTTTGATTTTGAAAAGAGGTCAATATCTCTTTAACCTGCCTTGTTACAACTACTAGTAGAAGGTTTTAAATGTTCAACAGATGAGTTGTATTTTCATCCACCTTTCATTCTTTCTAAATAAACAATGTATTTCACTGTTAAGATTGGTTTAATCCAGAGGTGAAATCCAGGAGGTTCTGACAGGTTCTGGAGAACCAGTAGCGGATATTTTGAGCAGTTTGGAGAACCGGTAGTGGAAATTTTGAGTAGTTCAGAGAACCGGCAAATACCACCTCTGGCTGGCCCCAGAGTGGGGTGAAAATGGAAATTTTGCAATATCCTTCCCCTGGAGTGGGGAGGGAATGGAGATTTTGCAGTATCCTTCCTCTGCCACGCCCACCAAGCCACGCCCCCGGAACCAGTAGTAAAAAAAATTGGATTTCACCACTGGTTTAATGAGTTTTTTATCTGAGTTTTGAAATTTCCTATAATCACATTGTCTTTTCTCAAAAAAGTTATCTTCACTGACCCAAAGGTGCTTTTTCAAGAGGCAACTGGACTTTCTTGTTTTTCTTTGAAGACGTTTCACTTCTCATCCAAGAAGCTTCTTCATCTCTGACTGGATGGTGAGGAATGGAAGGATTTATATTTTTTGCAGACAGCTGGTCATTTGCATTATTTTAGGGAGTCGTTGATGCCACTTGGAGGTTTGTCTATGTCCTCAGGGTTACCTGAGTAGTACAAGTGGATGTACAAGTACAAGTTAGAGCTGAAGAAGTGTCTTGGATGAGAAGCGAAATGTCTTAAAAAAAAACAAAGTCCAGTTGCCTCTTGAAAAAGCACCTTTGGGACAACCATGATCTGGATGACTGAGAATCTCCATAGACATTTATCTTCACTGAATGCAAGAAATGGTGCAGAAAATAGATACTTGTGAGCAGGATTTTCCAGTGGTACCTTCCCCCAAGCCTTGCCTCCAGTCTGTAACATCCTCGAATGCCCTAATGAGACACTGACTTTATTGTCTTTTTGACATCTGAAAATATTTTTTTTAATTCTCTCAGACATTTTAATCAGTCAATCTGCTAATTTTAAACATATATGGTGCTTAGTAACTTTTTAATTATTTTGCCCACTTCTTTTATTTTTTTAGTGTTTTATACTTTAATTACTTGATTACTGTGTTTTATTGTACATTTTAGTAGTTTTTAGAATTGCACGGTTTGTATTTTATTGTGCTATAAGTCACACTGGGGCAAACTTGGTTTTGAAGGGTTATTTTCAAGATGTAAATATAATGAATAGCAGGGAACAATGAAAAAGTTGGATGTGTGTGTGTGTGTGTATGTTTTCTGAGGTTTTCGCGGGTGTTTGTATGTAGGTCTTTGGTTATTCAGAACACAGAACACAGCCATGCTCCCACCCAATCAGCTCACACCCCCACTGGCAGTTAAAAGGAAGAAACAACTGCGATCACATATTGCTCCTGGAAGCACGAAGCCGAGAACACCAGCCTGAAGATGACGAATGAGACTTCGTCGAAACGTTGCCAAGACACTTCCAATTTTACGTGGGAGAAAACCTGAATAACCAAAGACCTACACACACACACACACACACACACACACACACACACACACACATATATATATATATATATATATAATTTGATTTATATGCCGCTCTTCTCCGGAGACTCAGGGCGGCTTACAATGCGTTAAGCAATAGCCTTCATACTTTTGTATATTTTATACAAAGTCAGCTTATTGCCCCCACAATCTGGGTCCTCATTTTACCTACCTTAGAAAGGATGGAAGGTTGAGTCAACCTTGAGCCTGGTGAGATTCGAACTTGCAGTAATTGCAGGCAGCTGAATGTTAATAACAATGCTTTAGTCTGCTGCGCCATCAGGCTCTTATTGCATTATTAATTAATATTGCATTATTTTAATCTTTAATTCATATTACAAGATAATTCTGCTTCTTCTTGTAGGAGAAATAAAATCCACCCAAGAAAGAAGAAGTGCCCTTCACTTGTTCCGCCTAGGAGGAGCCATGCTCCGAATTGTGAGGAGCAGAAAACGGCCTTTGCTCCACCTTATGCGCTGTTGGCACCTAGTGGCTCCTCACTTAGTGGAAGTGAGTGAAATTGCGGGTGGGAAGAGGGAGAAAAAAATATAGAGTTTATACTATTTTCACATTGCAATTATTATTTTTTTAAAATTTTATTTAGACAAATGAAAAACTGCCTCATTTCAGAGATTCTAAGGAAGTGATGGCTAATCTTTTCCGGACTGAGTGCCCAAAGCGCGCATGCATGCACAAATGCATGCATGCATGCGCGTACTCCCAAATGCAATGCGTATGCGACCCTCCCGCATGCACTCCGCCCCCCACGCATGCACGGCAGAGACCCGAAGACCAGGTGACCAGGGGGAGGCGGGCGTGCATGTGCAGCAGAGCTGAGCTGGGGTGACAGCTCGCGTGCCCACAGAGAAGGCTCTGCGTGCCACCTCTGGCACACACGCCATAGGTTCGCCATCACGGTTCTAAGGCAAGAGTGTCCAACCTTGGCAACTTTAACATTTGTGGACTTCAGCTTCCAGAATTCACATGCTGGAAGTTGAAGTCCATAAGTCTTCAAGTTGCCAAGGTTAGACAACCCTATTCTAGGAATATATTAAATCAAAATACAATATTGTACAAGGAACAATGTTCTTACACACAAAAAAAATATTAATGGACCTGTTCTATTACCAGAGGCCTTCTGGAATAGCCCTATTCTAACTATTCTCTGTAAGGCCATATGAGGGGGGCCATCTTGCCTTCACATTTAAGTTGTTCCAAAGGAAGGAAAGAAGCAGCCACTAAGAACACCTGAGTCCAAATTCTCTTCCATTTGGCTTCCTGATAGGAGGGAATTATCAAGTGCTCTCCATTTGCCTGGATAAGGTGGATGTCTAAGATAACCACCTCCCAAAAGATACAGGGCTTTCTAGGTAATAATCAGCATCCTAAATTGCACTTGGAAGCCAACCAGCACCCAATACAACACCTATTACAGCAGCATAATGTGGCAATAACGTGACTTTACTGTAAGCATATAAGCGATCATACTTAGTATTAGTTGAAGTTTCCAAATGACCTAGTCCCGTGTAGAGCAAATTGCAGTAGTCCAGATGTAGATTGCGGTAACCATCTTCAGAGCATCTCGTTAAGGTGCATAAAAAAAAAGCTGTGAAAGTAAATGAAATTATGTAAAAAAGATAAGGACAGGGGTGTGGAACTATGGTCTCTTTATGATCTGTGGACTTCAACTCCCAGAATTCCCGAGCTAGCCATAAAGGAGCCATAGTTCCATAACCCTGCCCTAGGAGATATTTCTCTAACTTGGTGCCTTCCAGATATATTGGCCTATAGTTTCTGCAGCCACAAAATGGGAGAGAACGCATTTATTAATACAAATGCTGAATGGGCATGTTAGAATTTGGAAGACAACAGTTCCTGAGGAAACCATGTGAGGTGACCTGTACTGCTGTCATTTTCCATATTCTTATATAATTGGCTTTTTGGTGTTTAATGAATCTACTTTACTTACCTATTTTTGTATATAGTTATCAGTTCAGCTATAGTTTCCCATGTATTTGGTGCATCTTACAATAATCTTTTTTCTAAACATAAATACTTTTATCCTCAAGTTGAATTTGATATACAACAGGCAAATTATATGTGGGGAATAAAAGAAGCCAAAACAAAAATACAGTAACCAAATAATTAAATGCTTTGGTTTATAGGTATGACAACCTTCCTTAAGCTTAGATTCCTATCAGAAGGTCTATGTTTTCCTAAGTTTTCTTGATCAAAATATTTTCTTATTAACAAAAATATTATACATTTTGCTTCTAATTCTCTCGCTGCAGGCTGCCTGCCATAAAGAAATGCATGTTTCTCGGAAGGCTGTTTCTTTTATCCATGACATCCTAACAGAGGTTCTGACAGTCTGGAACGAGCCGCCTCATTTTCACTTCAACGAGGCACTTTTCCGTCCCTTTGAGCGCATCATGCAGCTTGAACTTTGTGATGAGGACATTCAGGACCAGGCAAGCTAGATTTTGGTTAAGTAAGGAGGATCTGACCTCAGGTTTTTAAGTTTTGATTTTTTTTAAAAAAATTATTATATGCCTAGCGGATGCAGTTTTGCATTTGTTTATAGAGGTAGTTGTGGACTGTTTGAAGTTACCACAGATCTCTCCAAAACTACTTGCCACCCGCTTTAGAAATTATGATGGGTTCACACAAGCGGTGTGGTCACATGATCCCATTTTGGGCTCTTGGCAGCTGGCTCATCCTTTATGGCCATTTGCAGTGTCTCACAGTCACGCAACCACAGTTTGTAACAGCTTTGCTGTTTTTCCAGCTTTTACTTCCAGTTCCCAACAAAATGATTGGAGAAAATGATTTCGTTAACAACTACAGAGTTTGCTTTTAACAGGATCAGCATTATGTGTAACACATTACTGTGAATAGCTGAAACAGAAACATTGATCAGTTGTATCAGGATAGAGATGTCCCACACAAAATTTTGTTTTGTTTTGCTAATTTATTTTATTTTATCTTATCTTATCTTATTTTATTTTATTATGATTTATTAAACTTGTATTCTGCCCATCACAGGACAGATATTTTTAGTGCTATGATTAAAAACATATAGCTGATAAGAAGTTGATTGTAGTAATCCACATCCTGGTTTATTTGATGTACACATATGAGATCCATGAAGGTGTAGTGCCATGTTTAGAACATTCCAGAATCTAGGACTTTTGTTTTTCAGGCGCTCCTCAACTCAGTTCTGATGTTCATATTTCTTGCATTTTCCCATGTTGTCCTCTACATTACTGTAGTATATGAATTCACGTAGTATATAACCTAACACAAATTTCATTATATGTCCAGAAATTCACCTAAATTAGTGGACCTTGTGAGTCTGAACTATATATTGTCTTTATTAACAATTACCTCATACATGGTCGCTTGCAGTTATGATAGTGATGAAAAACTAACTTTGATCTATCCTCACATTTATAACCTTCACCAGTTTGTAAAGCAAAGTTGAAATAAGCCACAAGCACAGTTACTCATAAGCCTGGTTGCCATTCCCAATGAGAGATCTCTCTGTCATTCATTTCCTTGATCCTAGTGAGTGTGTTCTGAGCCCAGCTTAGTCTAGATCAGGGGTAGTCAACCTTTTATACCTACCGCCCACCTCTGTTAGTAGTAAAATTTTCTAACCGCCCACCGGTTCCACAGTAATGATAATTTATAAAGTAGGGACAAAACCCCTACCGCCCACCAGGAAAGCTGGAACGCCCACTAGTGGGCGGTAGGGACCAAGTTGACTACCACTGGTCTAGATCCATCTTATCATTTTATTTATGTTGGTTGTTTTCTTTGTAATGCTTTGGTGCTTCAATTATACCAGGTGGTCACATCTATAGGAGAACTGGTGGAGGTGTGCTCAACTCGAATTCAATCAGGCTGGAGACCATTGTTCAGTGCTTTAGAAACTGTGCGCAGCAGCAGCAGCAAGTCAGAAGTTAAAGAGTATCTTGTTGGGGAGTATTTGATGGGTGAGGTTCTCTAATTCTCTCTTCCCCCTCCCCCTGCTTTATGAATTAATTTCTAAAAACTGATCTGTTACAAAATACTGAAGAATACTGACTCACCTGGTAAATTAAAGCTAATACAAAACTTTGTTGCAAAATATTAAAAATAATCAAATATTCTATTTGATAAATAAACCTTGATTTTTATTGCTTCAGTTTTAGCCTATTTCAGGAAAAATCTAATGATTTACTGTAACATAGCACTGATTTCAGGGGTGGGTTCTACTTTCCTTTGCTACTGGTTTGCAACGGGAGTGCGCGTACGCTTCTGCGCATGTGCAGAAGCTTCTGCACATGCGCAGATCGCCCTTGATGATGTCACGGTGGGTGGGTGGAGCCTCCCACTGGTTTTACTACTGGTTCTGCTTGCAGCTTAACTTTAAAATATAATTTTAAGATGCAAAGAATATACTTCAAAATAAGCCCACAACAAATCGTATTATGTGCTCTGAAGCCATTCGGCTTCTAGAAAACGGAACATTTTCTAAATATTTTCTTTGTCTCTTAGGAAAATGCCAGGCTCCAGTGTTTGATGTCTTTGAAGCTTTTCTAAATACTGACAACATCCAAGTCTTTGCAAATGCAGCCACCAGTTACATCATATGTCTCATGAAGTTTGTCAAAGGATTGGGTAAAACTTTTTTTTTTAAGGAAAAAAAATGGGCAAATTTTATGTCATATGAGGATTCATGTTTGTTGAAAGAGATGGCAAGCAGTGTGTACTGGAGAACAGCCAACACCAAGAACTACTTCTGAACGCAGTGAAAACAACAACAATTTGTGATTTTCTTTTAATGAATGTGGAAATACTAGCTCTATGATTTATGAAGTGGACCCATATGGAACTTTTATGATGTTCTGTGGCCATCCATTCCTACCCCATAACTTTCCAAAAATGCTGGAGAACATTTTCATTGTAATTTAGATAGTTCTTTTGTTATTTTCTGGAGACTACCATTTGCCATATTATGCCTTCAATTAGCATTCATTAACAACTGTAGGAGAGTTTTATGCAGCTTTGCTAGTGCTCTAAATTCAGAATTAGCCAGGCTCTAAAACCCAGCAGTGCAGACAATTGGTGCTGAAGATTAACAAGATGGTCAGCGTATTATTTTTTTAGTTTTAATTTAGTTTATAATACAAAATACAAAAGTATAAAAGCAAATAATAGGGAGGAAAAGGGGAAGAGAGAACTGTAGAAAAGAAAAAAGGAAAAAGGAAAAAAGAAAAAAGGCATAGACTTCCAATTCCCTCTAGTAGAGTAGAATAAGACATTAACATCAATCCTCAACTTTTTACTTTTGCATGACAGTATAAACTAGCCATTTCTATAACAACAAATCTATATAATCAATAAAACCCAAAATCAAAGTTTCTTCCACCTCAAGCACAAAGTCCAGAAGTGGTTTCCAAATAGAAACAAAAGTACTTGTATTCTTTTCTTTGATCAAAATAGTCAGTTTAGCCATCTCTGCTAACTCCATCAACTTTTGCAGCCATTTGTCCATTGTAGGAATCAAAATATCCTTCCACTTCTGTGCATAGGGTAGTCTTGCTGCCATCAGCATATATAACAGGGATGTCAAACTCACATCGTCACTGCGGCGGCACATGACATATCAGGACTATTTTCCCCTTCACTAAACCGGGTGTGGGCGTGGCCAGCATGTGACGCATCCGGCCCATGGGCCAGGAGTTTGACAGCCCTGATATATAACATCGAAGTTCCAATTTTTTTCAAAGTCTTTTTCAAAGTCAGCATTTTTTTAAAGCTTTTTGTTATAGAAATAAAAATGTAATAGAAGGGCACACTCTAGCTTCTCATGATTGGCTACAATCAAAATGAATTATGTTCCTACATATAACGACGACAGGCAGGAGATCTCAACTCCTCCCTGGTCCATTTTGTCTCCTAG
The DNA here is from genome assembly GCA_012654045.1 of Ptyas mucosa. Taxonomy (NCBI): domain Eukaryota; kingdom Metazoa; phylum Chordata; class Lepidosauria; order Squamata; family Colubridae; genus Ptyas; species Ptyas mucosa. The sequence continues at coordinate 5,839,229 of WNWU01000005.1, forward strand.
CTCTTCTGTGCCTTGCTGTGAGATGGGTGGCAAACAAACAAACAAACAAACAAAATCCTTCTTAGTGGTAGAACTGAAGCACAAGAAAACAATCCTTGGAGTAAGGACATAGTGTAGTATGTTTACTACCAGAAGTTGAACCCTGAGGAAAAGCTAGAGATACATGGGCCCTCCAGCATTATATTTGATCCCTGAACCAAGCCAACAATTTCTGTGTATACTCCCAAGCACTTTTTCTGCCTCCCCCACCTGTTAATCCTTTGAAACCCTGTTTTATTTCTGTGCCTGAATTCAACCTTTCTGGATTTGATTGACACACAGTTCATAACAGCAATAGTCTTTTAATCTATCATGTCTCGCCTTTTTCTTTCTCTCCTCACAGGGGAAGCAGACTGCAAGGATATTGGTGACTGTACATCAGGATACCCATCTACAGATTTGTGCCTTCCTGCACTTGATTATCTCAGGAAGTGTTCCCAGGTGGGCGGAATGAAGCTGCACAGATTCAGCTGTCATTCCATCAAGGCACTTAAATTAGTTCCTAATCAGAGGCTCTTACACATAGTGAGCCTTTCATGTGCATTAAAGACCTGGCTTAGTGGAGAGGGCTACATATTTCAAATCTCAAGCGATACATTCTAGACTGAAATACCGTAGGGATTGGTGGCTTCCCCTATTGTTTTTACTATAATGCCACATTGTTCACTCCTAGGTGTGTGAAGTGGCAGAGGAGTTTAACACTTAAATTCTGTTAGTCACAATTACTGTTAAATTTCCAAGTAATCAGTATTAACAATTGAAAGCACATGGTCAGAAAAGGGCCAGTGGAATTAAAATCACAATGAAGATGGAAGAATATTGTTTCAAAATTATGTGATGGTCCATATTCTCCATTCTCATATTTAGCATCATTTTCTTCTCTGCCACCTAATCATTGCTGCAATTCGTTCTCACCAGCTAGTCTATCAAAAAGTAAAAAATATTTTAGCAGTGGTTTTGATGATATGTCATGATATGCCAATGGAAATCCCAAATCAATCACACCATGTCTGTCCCTTTTTAGCTACTTGCCAAAATCTACAAAATGCCCTTGAAGCCTATTTTTCTCAGTGGGAAATTTGCTAACTTACCCCAAAGGATCCAGGAACGATCCGCGAGCAGCGAGGAGGGCATTGAATGTGTCCTTTCTGAGTTTGACGATGGCACAGGTAAGCAAATATGGCTTATCTAATGAAAAACCAACTTGAATATCACATACTAAAAATGTGGTCCCTTAGCTATGCTATATGAAGTTCAACAGATAGATTAAAATCGATTCATTGAAAATATATATATGTAGCACCCAAGGATTCAAATCAGATTTTGACATCATTTCCATTTGCCATGGAGATAATTTGCTAGAAGGGAAAAGCTGCAACCATAAAAGTTTTAAAAGTTTTAAAGAAAAGAGATGAAGGCTTAAATTTTTCTTTGATATTAATTGCCCAGAGAACTTTTTGGCGGGAGCCTAAAATGTTAACACAGAGTTAAGAGGTCAGTGTCATCTTCTGCACTTGGTTATTATTAGGTATCGTAAGTGCTTTAGAAGTTTTCCTGTAGCCATGAGGAATGAAATATATGTCCTTCAGGGTTCTGTCTAATTATAATTCCCCTTGTTCCATCTGAAGCAGATTAGGCACACGCACTGTGCAAAGCAAATCTGCTTGCATAAATTTCTTCCCTGTTATATTACAGCCTTTAATGTGCAAATGCAAGCTGGAGCCTAGCCATTGTGGGAAAAGAAAACGTCTCCAAATCTGATTTCTAGTCAGTTCCAAATCCAATCTCTGGTCTGTTCCAGATAGGGAAATGCAATTCAGCTACTATAAAGGGCCAGATCTGCTGTAAAACCTGCAGTTGCTATAACCTCTGGTTTAGAGAATGTCCTCTAAAATATTGTCTAAGGAATTTCCATAGGAAACTCGTTGTCTATTTGATTATTTGCCAAATTCTCAGTTTCTCTCCATTCCTCATTTCTGCATGACTATAACAATATGATCTACATCTGAGAACAAACAGATCGCTGATTTAAAGGGAACAACAGTATTTCTGCAAGCATCATTATTTCACTATGCTATTTTTGAATGTATGTACAATGTACATCACAATATAATGCCCTCATTCAGCAGAGAGTTATATATATCTTTCTGGCTCTGTCCTCAGTTGGAGCCATTTCTAGTCAATATCGTAGATTTGCTTTTTGTATATTCCTGTGGTGGCCCGCTAGCGGCCAAACAGTGAGGAGGTTGGTGAGGAACATGGGCCAGTTCTGAAGTTTGAGGAAAGCTCGGAAGATGGCTCTGAGTTGGAGGCAGAGAGGGGTCCAAGGCCATCTGGTAGTTCTTTGCTGTCTCCAGAGTCTCCAGAGTCTGACATCAGCGAGGCAGAAGAACAGCGTGAGCCTGTTCCCAGTGTGCGCATGTGCAGAGCTGCCAGGAGACAGGAACAATTAAGGAAACAGACTTGGGAGTAAGGCTTGGAAATGATTGGCCCCTCCCATAAGACATAAAAGAGAAGCAAATGGGACGTGAGCTTTTGCAGGAAGCAATTCGTTCATCTGGTCAGTAAAAGCTTTGTTTGACTGTGCTAAATTTGGCCTTGCCCTGCGTTTGGCAATTAGTTCTCTGGCAGCATTCCAAGGGAGATAAGGTGAGTGTTTGTAAACATTCCTCTGAAAGACTGTTTATCAAGCCTTGCGGACTATAAATGAAAATAATTTACATCCATATGAATTAAAGAGGTTTGCTGGGACTAAGTTTGTGCTGTTTACTTTCTAAGGAAGCCCAGGTCAGAACAATACCCTATTTTACAAGGGACCTGGATTTTTATTCTATTTTTTTAAAAATATCTATTTTAGCTCATATTTCTGCTTATATCAATAATCAAAGTGACTTGCTCTCATCCCCTTTTTGTTACAGTCCTCTATTTTCTTATCACTTGCGTCATCTAGGGTTTTTTTCCCTTACTGAAAATAAATATGTTAACAAGAAAAAGGCAGTATGAAAAAACAGCAGAGTGGTGCTAATTACTTTCTGAATGGAAGTGCGCTAAGTGGATATCAGAGGTACAAATGGGCTGTGTGTATATTTTTTCAAGCTGGTCAAACAATTTGTCCTTTTCTTTTTCACAAAGTGGATAATCCTACTTTGGAGGAAGGTTCGAACCTTGGTTGTGTTCCTCATTGATTATGAATTTCTTGTTTTTAAAAGGCTGCCCCTTTGAATATGCTGTTATATCAGAGTAGAAGAAAATATGGACACTTTGATTGTGGTGTATTGCATGAAAAAAGTGAATGATCTGGCAGTCAAATTTGGGCAAAAGAGAAGAACAATTCAGATAGCAGATGGTCATATGGAGAATTTCTTTTCTGACAAGCCTGGCATTTGGCATTTAATTAGCCTTTACTGGAAGCCAGGAAGACAGAATTCAGCAATTGCAGATTGTAATAAAATTAATTGAGCCTCTTACATGCAGGCTGTAATAAAATAAAAACAGACATAATTGGAATAAAAAAGTATGAATCTGGGGAAAACACAGAAAGTTTATCTTATATTATCCATATCCTTTTACATAAGATTTTGTTTCCTTAGGCCTTATTAATGTCTGGATCCTTCTGCTAGAAGAGCTAACCACTGCCATATCTAATTGTCCTCGGCAACACCAGCCTCCTACTCTGGATCTGCTCTTCGAACTACTAAGAGATGTTACCAAAATACCAGGTAATTAACCAAGTTGCAATGCAAAAAAATTAAAAGCACATCTAATTTCCACAACAGGGGTCAAAATCTGCAAGTCATGGCATCTCAAAAGAAGCCTTGCCCCCAAAGCAGTGGAGCTTATATTCAGTGGTGGGATTCAAGTAATTTAACAACCGGTTCTCTGCCCTAATGATTTCTTCCAACAACCAGTTTGCCAAACTGCTCAGAAAGTTAACAACCGGTTCTCCCGAAGTGGTGCGAACTGTCTTCACCATTGCTTATATTATATATATATATATTATTATATTATATATATATATATATATTATAGTATATATATATTATATATACACCTCCATTTTGTAGATTTTGACATACTTACAGGTACATCCCACCACTGCCACTGATTTCCACATCTGCATCCAGAGAGGGTTTGATGCCAATTACTGTATCTCAGACCAATCTACTTCAAAGCCTTTTGTGGGGGGAAAAATTGCAGAACATTTTCTGAGAGCATGCTGTGTTAATTAAGTCTAACTGCTGTGATACAAACAAAATGGAGGATCAGAAATTGAGAAGAAAAGCACACCCAAGGGCACCATTATCTTGCAGTTTTCATTTGTACTCCATGTTTTATAGTATTATTAAAACTGGTTCATGCTGGTATATTTATATTTTGCATGATAGTTGGTAATTTAAATAGGAATGTATTGATCAAATGCTACTGTACTTCTTTGGACCCCAAATTAAAACATTTAAAGTTGACAGAACAGGTTTAAAATAGAGATAGGTAGTGCCAAAGGGAGTCACTTTGCAATCCCTTGAAATTTCTATGAATATACTGCAAAAGTCAGTGGCAAACAAATAATGCTAACATGAGTGTGTGTGTGTGTGTGTGTGTGTTTTGTCAATTGTCTTAGCTCATTATTAAATTAAAAAACTTGTAAAATAGGGGGGAAACAACTCCAAAATTCTGACACTCTCCCCCCCAAGTTACCATTTTCTCACAGCTTGCTCTCTTTCGTGGTCAGCATAGGTTATTTAATTATAAGCAAGAGAGCTGTTAAAGATTGAGAGCTGGAAAATTGACAATCCAGGTTTGAGACCTAAGCGCTGTGCGACAGGGTAAACTCCCGTTACTTGCCACAGCTCCTGCCCACCTAGTAGTTCAAAAGCATGCAAAGGTGAGTAGATAAATAGGTACCATTAGGTGGGAAGGTAACAGTGTTCCATGCACCTTTGGAGTATTGTCATTCTGGCCACATGACCATGGAAATGTTTTCAAACAATGCTGGCTCCCTCAAATAAGAAATGGAGATGAGCACCGTCCCCTAGAGTCGGACATGACTGCCCAGGGGAAATCTTTAATTATAGGCAATTGGGATATAAATTCATAAAAGAAATACAGATTGATAAATAAAGCTATTTAAAGTCATTTTACAAGTCTATTGTCAGTAAAATACTATTTTCAGACTGTATTTCTTTAATGTGACTATACTCAGGATCAGAAAAAATACATGTTTATTTCAGAGAAATCATATAAAAGTTGGTTGTCACACTAAACTTAGAAACATATGTGAATTTTATTTATTCACTGTTTTAAAACATTCATAAAACATTTCATTCCAGAAGCTCTAGATCACAGGTGTCAAACTTGCAGCATCACGTTGCCATCACATGACGTATCGCAACAGTTTTCCCCTTCGCGGAGCTAGGGTGGGTGTGTCCTGCGCATGACACATCCAACCCGTGGGCCACCAGTTTAACACCCTTGGTCTAGATGTTCTACAAAATTATGTCTGTATCTTATGTCTTCCTGATACAAAAAAGAAATGCAAAGAAGATGGCTAGAAATGCTCAGCTAAGAATAGCGCCATCATCTCTTTCCTGTCCATTTTTATTTCCTGGTCCTCAATAGGCAAGCTGTAGTTCTTAAGCCGTTGTGTAGCTTAACTTAGCATACCTCCCATGGTCCATCTTAGCTGATACTGCTAGGAATTAGAGTTCAACAATAGCTGGAAGTCCATAGTTCCTCTCTAACGTAGTCTATCAAAAATTCCTCTTCTTCTCTGCTTTCTTGAGATATAGCACCCAGGGTAAGGTCATGAATTAACCTAAGCATATATTTGAAGGGGGAGGAGATTCTTTATCCTGCTGTTTTTCATCTTTTAGGCCCAGGATTTGGTATTTATGCAGTTGTACACCTCCTTCTCCCTACAATATCTCTTTGGCTTCATCGCAGCCACGGCGATCATTCTTACTGGGATGGGGCATCCGCTAATTTCAAACATGCCATTGGCCTTTCCTGTGAATTAGTGGTGGAGCACATTCAAAGTTTCATACATTCAGGTGAGTAAAGCACATCTCACTTGTTAACCTGGTGGCAAATAAACATGACCATTGCAGGTTCATGCAACTTAATCAAAAGCAGGTGGATTAACCATTGAAATGAGAAAGAGGCCATATTAAAGTAAAACTGGTTTACTTTCTCTATATCAGTAGTGGGTTGCCCCCGGTTCACACTGGTTCTATAGAACTGGTAGTAAAACTGTCAGGAGGCTCCGCCCACTGACCCCAATGTCATCAAAATGCTTCTGCGCATGCGCAGAAGAGCGAGCACGCGTGGCCCCGTTGCAAACCAGTAGTAAAGGTAAGTAGAACCCACCCCTGCTCTATATAGTTTTATATTTATTGCTGATTTCTATTTCAGCAGACAAGGAAAAAATGGAATAATTCAGGTCCAATTTCTTCAGTTTGTAGTGACATTCCAAAAATTGAATTGAAATTGAAAGTTATTTGTTCAGAGATTTCAAAAAGTAATTGAAATCTACTTATTTATACATGCATACATACATTTTATATAGCCAACCAGTTCACTGCAGACTCTGGTCTACTGACAATAATAAAACAAAAACAAGAGCAGTCCAAAACTGTTAAAACAATTATAATAATTCAATCAATATACTGTGTACCAGGGGTACTAAATAACTCTCCTTTGATGTCCTCTTCTAACTACCTGGCCCTAGTGCTTGAGAGAAAATGCAGATCTTTAATGTCATATAAAACACCAACAGCGTCAGAACCATCTGGATCTCCAGGACAGGCACCATGATGGCAGAGAAGGCACATCTCCTGGGTCCTGCAAGATAACACTATTTAATAGAAAGGAGAAGCCTAGAGCATGGGTGTCAAATTCATCACATTATGTTGCCGTCACGTGACGTTTCACGACATTTTCCCCCTTCGTGGAGCTGGGGTGGGTGTGGCCTGTGTGTGACACATCCGGTCTGCGGGCTGCCAGTTTGACACCCCACGTCCACTTTATTGAACCTGGAGGGGCAAGCAGAAAAAAATGAGAGAATGATGACCCCCAAAGTATCAAAACTGTACACAGCCTCAATGTGATACCATCAGTGGTGTTGTCCCAAAGGTGCTTTTTCAAGAGGCAACTGGACTTTCTGGTTTTTCTTTGAAGATGTTTCACTTCTCATCCAAGAAGCTTCTTCACCTCTGAACCAAAAAGAAGCACCTTTGGGACAACCATGACCAGGATGACTGAGAAGCTCCATAGACATTCTACTGCATAGTAGAACATAGATTCCAGGCATGCAAGCATCCCTAGCTGCTTCTAGTTAGAATATTGGGTGTTGTTGTTTTTTATCAAGATTTTATTTATTTTTATTTATTTATTTATATTTATATGCCGCCCTTCTCCGGAGACTCAGGGCGGCTTACAGTGCGTTAAGCAATAGCCTTCGTACTTTTGTATATTTATACAAAGTCAGCTTATTGCCCCCACAAACCGGGTCCTCATTTTACCCACCTTAGAAAGGATGGAAGGCTGAGTCAACCTTGAGCCTGGTGAGATTAGAACTCGCAGTAATTGCAGGCAGCTGGATGTTAAATGCTGCCTTAGTAGGAGGCATTAGCCTGCTACGCCACTCAGGCTCCAGATTAAACAAAACCTTCTGCCAAAATAGCAAATTGTGCTCCAAAACAAAATTTCTGATGGTTCACAAATTGTTCTTGCATATCATAATTTGGTTACCTATAAATCAATACCAAAACTCTAATACACATGGCAGTAACTAGTCAAACTTGGTTAATTTCAAAAACCTAAGTATTTGAAGTGGCTAAGACACTGAGCTTGTCGATTGGAAAGGTCAGCAGTTCGGCAGTTCGAATCCCTAGTACAGGTCTCCTGCATGAGCAGGGGGTTGGACTAGATGACCTCCAAGGTCCCTTCCAACTCTGTTACTGTTAAAGCACTTGGATAGGAAACCAGAAATGTTTTTATTTATTTATTTATTTATTTATGTATTTATTTGTATCTCATCTTTTTTATTTTTACAAATGCAGCAACTCAAGGCAGTGAACATACCCAATACTGCTTCCTCCTCCTATTTTCCCTACAACAGCTGCCTTTTGAGGTGGGTTAGGGTGAGAGAGAGAGCGACTGGCCCAAGGTTACCCAGCTGGCTTTCATGGCTAAGGCAAGATTTGAACTCATGGTTGCTTGTTTTCTAGCCTGGTGCCTTAACCACTAGACCAAACTAGCTATAATTAACTGGAAAATGATTTGGATGAAACTGAGCAGTTCCATACCTGTTTTCAAAACAATAATATAGCTCTATAATATAGCTCTTCCCTAAGCTCAACAAGAAGTAAATGAAGGCTTTTCTTTTAGTAATATTTTTCTTTCTCTTTTAGATGTTGGCTATGAAAATATGATCAACACGATGCTCAAAGATCTTTTCAAGTTACTTGTAGCTTGTGTAGCGGAAACCACAGAGACCATCTCAAGAGTCGGGTGCTCTTGTATCAGGTAGTACAGATTTTCTTTCCATAATTGTTCAACTGAGACTGAAGTAAGCAAACATTTGTATTCTTCGAGTACCTAAAAATCCTGTTTGTTTCCTATCCAAACAGATCATTAACACTAAATGAAAGGTCAAGAAAGAATGGAAGTTATACTGCTCTTTTTATTGTTGTTCTTTGCTTTCATTTTGTGATATGTTTTCCCTACATAACTTCCTGATTGTACACAGTAAATTTATCACTGCCTAAATGAGTATTATTTCTGTGAACTTTTCCTGAGTGACATAGACATGAAAATCAAATGCAAATAGACTCAATACTTCAATAGCACATAAATCTCTTCACAATTCTCTGACCTAGCTGGCAGTTCAGTAAGGACTATCATCTGATTGTTGACTGAATGGATGGAATCCAATAGTCGTCTTCTAATAACTGAATAATTCAACAATTAGTATGAGAAGGCCACCTTTTGCCTGTGTAGACTTTGGTACATCTTCTTTACAACTGTTCTGAAGAGGTGGGAAACTCCCTTAAGGATGTGAACAAAGGAGAAGTTAACAGATTAACAGAGTTGGAAGGGACCTTGTAGGTCTTCTAGTCCAACTCCCTGCCCAAGCAGGAGACCCGACATCATTTCTGACAAATGGCAGTCTAATTTCTTCTTGAAAGTGATGTGATGATGCTCCCACAACTTCAGAAGGAAAGCTGTTCCATTGGTTGATTGTTCTCACTGTCAAGAAAATTTCTCCTTATTTCTAGGTTGAATCTCTCCTTGATCAGTTTCTATCCATTATTCCTTGTCTGGCCTTGGAAAATAGCTTGACCTCTTCCTTTCTGTGGCAGCCCCTCAAATATTGGAAGACTGCTATCATGTCTGCCCTGGTCCTTCTCTTCACTAGACTAGCCATGCCCAGTTCCTATAACCGTTCTTCCTATGTTTTAGTCTCCAGTCCCCTAATCATCTTGGTTGCTCTTCTCTGCACTTTTTCTAGAGTCTCGTTGAAAGAGTACAAGCAGATTCCAGTGATCATTAGATCATACCCAATGATAATCAGATTTCTGTATCTTCCACCATCTTGTGCCTTCTCTACAGATATGTACTAGTGACAGCTGGTCCTGTTTTTACTGAAGAAATGTGGCGTCTGGCATGTTGTGCCTTAGAAGATGCTTTTTCAACTACTCTTGAACCAGTGAAGGTATAGCCTATATATGATTAAAACTGATTTTAGCAGTTATCATTTTCTTAAATGGGTTCTTTCGGGTGTGCTTGTGTATGCATATGTGTGCACACGGTTATTTATTCAGACACACATTATTTCTTCCCACATACAGAATTTTATGAATACTGATGTGGCAGCATTGTTTCTTTGAACTCACAATTTCGCAGTGATAGGGGTGCTTTTGGGATCACCATAATGTACAAATGTGGGCCCTCTTTTCACTAGAAGCCATGCTCAGGAGTCTCAAAGGGGGGATTCTATACAAGTTTATACAATTTTTTTAAAAAACCCTAGATGTCTTATAATGATTAACAAAAACATAAAAAACAGAAAACCCAGTGGATAAAAAATGTTTATAATTATAAATAACAACATAAAATTAATTCAGTTCTTCTATTTTTAATTATGTTTTATTTTTTTACATATTATCGATATTTGTAAAAAAAAAGGACACAGAAAATAACTTACTTTACTTTAACTTAAAAACTTTTAAAAACACAAAGAAATGTTTTTAAAAGATAATATTGTTCCACCTAATTGATATTAAATTAATATTAAATTATGAAGTGTATTATTTACAATTAAAATAGAAACAAAAAGCCCTAAGAAATAATATTAATACATAAAATTAAATGAAATATGAGTGACCTAAAATATATAATATGTTATTTCATAACAAAATATCAAATATACACATACAATTGTATATTCTTATAAAAGATTATGAAACCTATGACAAAAAGAAAATATTTTTAAACTATAAAAATGTTTTTTTCAAAAATGGATAAATTAAATCCACTAATCCATGATATCTGGACCACTAATAGATTTGCATTCTCTCAGGGTACCGTAATTCTCTTTCCAGTGGTGCGTATAACCAAAATTCCTCAAAGATAGTCAGATTCCTTTTTATTCCTTTATACCATAGCTGGCTGGAGAATTCTGGGAGTCGAAGTCCACAAGTCTTAAAGCTGCCAAGTTTGGGAACCCCTGCTTTATACAATAGATAGAATCTATACAAAGCGGGAATTCTACTGTTGAAGAGTAATCTGTAGTTACAATAGAATCCAAAGGCACCAACTAGACTTGTCAGGCGCGAGCAACCAAATCCACTTGTGAAGAGTTCAATTAACTGTTTTATTGCTCAAGCCTATACACAGGAATCTTCTCAGATTGATGGTTTGCACCTGGGTGTCACTAGATAAGGTTTGGTGGCATTCAAGGAAAGTCAGACTTCGCCCTCTTGTGCCCATGTACAGATTCCAGACTAATTGCTCATTTGACCCTTTCCCCTGGCTCAGCTTTCTTTTACATCTTCCAGTTAATACTATAACCAGAGTATAAGCCGTGTTGCTGTTGACTTCAGTAACCTTTCGTAATGACATTACATGATTATTAACGATAGCTATAAGATCATCAGCATATCAGAACAATTTACATTAGCAAGACCTTTGGCTCTGTTGCTTAATTGCTTTACAGTCAGTCCTTGACTTGCAACCAGTTGCTTAGTGACCGTTTGAAGTTATGATGGACACCCTTCCCCCACTCAAAACTACTTACACATTTCAACATTCCAACACCTTCCCCTACAGTCACGTGATCACATTTTGGGTGCTCAGCAACTGGCCAGCATTTATAGCTGTTTACAGTGGTCACATTTACAATGGTTTTGCCAGAAACTGGGATTTCCTTACAGTTTCCAGTAAAAACTGACCCTTAGCAAACAATGGCTTCACTTAATGACTATAGTTACAATTGCTGCAAAAAAGTTTATAAAATTGGGCCAATCTATATGTTGACCTGCCTTACGACCGTCACGATTATGACTATAATTGTCAAGATCAGTTACAGTGGTAAGTCAAGAACTACTGTACTTCCCGTTATAGTGGGTGCTAGTGAACATTAGTTGCACAGCACAGCAAACCATATTTAGTTTGTGAATCTTGGTTGTCCCATCTTACAAAACATACCAGCTCAATATCATCTATGATATGAGCCAAAATTAACTGTACCTTCAGGTTTATATGGGAAAAACGGAAAAGTATGAATAACAATACCGTAGTGTAATCTGAGAAGGAACTGTTCAGCTTTGCATGTTGCTTAAGATATAGTTTACTATACCGATAACATTTTGCCTCTCTGTAGAATCTGTTGGGCTATTTCCACAGTGGCTCTGAAAATCTGAGTGGTGATGCCTGTGAGATGAAAATGGCAGCTCCTTCCCTCTCCCCAAGTGCTGAAGCTGAATACTGGAGAATAAGGGCGATGGCCCAACAAGTAAACAATTTTATTCCATACTTAACTGGTCTGTGTACGGATGCGTTCTTAAGATGTCTTAACACTTCCAATAAAATCAGTGCTTAGGTTTGACTAGATTAATTGGGAATTCATTTGGACCATGCTCTTGAGTTGATTTTATGTTATCAGGTCTGTAAAGATGGGTTTTTTACGTAGGGGTGGGCTTCAAAAATTGTAGCAAGGGGTTCTCTGGCCAGTTGTGGGGGGGCGTGGCCATGGTGGGCATGGCCTAGTCAGCCTCCTGCACCACGGCGGGGAGGCGCGTTTTTGCCCTCCCCAGGCTTCGGAGGCTTTTCTCAAGCCTCCGGGAGGGCGAAAACGGCCTCCCCAGGCTCCGGAGGCCTTCTTCCCGAATTTCCAGCAGGCCCGTTTTTCACCCTCCCCGAGCCTCCGTACATGCCCTGCACTTACCTGCATCCAAGACAGGCCATGTGAGGACTCCTGGGAGGGGCAGGGTGGGATGGGATGGGAGGGGCAGCCAGGAGTGGGATTTGGGGGTTCTCCGAACTGCACAGAATCTTAGCTAGAGGTTCTCCCGAACTCCTGCGAACCCCCAGCAGCCCACCCCCGGTAACGTAACTTACTTCAGGTATCTAAAGTTAATTACCCTGACATATATCTATACAATTTTATTTATCTGTTTATGATTAAAAGTTTCACTCTTGCGATTCAAGGGAATGTTCCCTGCACATTGATATCTTCGCTGAGTTGAATAAGTTTAGGTAGGCAAGAACAAGAAACATTTTGAAATGAAAAAAAATGTAATTCATTGAATGTTGGAGGAGGAAATATCAGTTATTCTGCTGGGCTGATTTTGCCCATTGAACAACTCCATTTGCAGTGCAGATCGAGAAGGAACTGCCTTGAGCTAAGTGAAGCCATTGAGCCAACAAAAAAAAAATAAAATGCCAGGGGAATATTCCGCAGGGTAGTTCCTCTAGTCTTGCTGAAGTCCTCTACATGAGATGGATTAAGTGAATAGGGCAAGACTCAGATTGTCTTATTTTAATTCCAAATTGCTTGCTCTGGTGCTGACTTGCCTGCGGTTCCCAAATATCAATAAGGCAATAGCACATTGGTATGATTTTTTCCCCACAGGTGTTCATGTTGGACACCCAGTGCTCCCCAAAGACACCAAATAACAAGGAAGGATTTGAGCATGCTCAGTCTTGTCTGCTTATTATTGAGCTGCCTCCTGATAAGAAGTCCAATGGCCACTCACAGAAAAGGTAAGAAACAGGTTTCTAAGGTTAAGCACCAAGCAAAATGAGACAGATGAAAGGCACTTTATACTCATATTCCTATTTGGATAGTTTAGTGCCTTACGATGGAAAATAAAAGGTAGTTGGGTAATTCAATAGATCAGATGTTTCCAAACTCTGTTCTGAGTCCCTTAAATAATAAATAAATATGTGTAAACAGAATGAATGGGGTTGAAAAAGAAATAAATATATCTTTTTGTCTTTAAATTTTACTCTTTACACCTTGGCATGTTCAAGCTTTGCAATAGAATAAGGAACATAGACTGCAGCAAATGTTGATAGTGCAAGATTTTTTTTTTAAAATGGTGATTCTCTTTGGGGTCATGAGTTGCTCATGACCCCAAAGTAGTGCTGACTTACAGTTTGAGAAGTCCAGCATCACATGCAGTCTTGCCTCAGAATAAGAGTGTGGTGTTGAACTTCATCAAATATCCTTGGCACCATTAGTGCATGCTTAAGATGCAGACCCTCCCAGCAAATCATAGATTTGCACCTTTAATGCCAAGTTAGCCAAAGTATGTGAGAGAGAAAGGGGAACAGTGTAGAATCCGGCGAAATTTTTTTTTCAAGAGGTTTTACAGAAAGCCAACAGCCCCTAAATCCAGATTTCTGGGTTAATTGTGAGCATTGGTACAAACTGTGAATTCATTGTAGGCATATAATAAAGGACATTCATGCCGTCCCGTTTCTCGACCTATTCTGATTGGGAGCTCATTCCTTAAATTTTTTTTTAGCAGGGATACAAATGTCCCTCTTTACAAGACTTGCTACAACAGTGGGTTTGCTGCTTGCTTATTTTATATTCTCTTGCATGTCAATCCAGAAGTGTTTTTTCAGTTTTGTTTTCACTTAGTCGAGTTTCTCTTTTTTCTGTCTGATTTTCCTTTATAATGCTGCAACCAATACACAGGAAACTTGGGTAAGACAGAGTTTCTTTCCTTCAATGCAATTTCAAGCCAACATCCAAATCATGTATTTTCTTAAATGGCATTTGAGATACATATTTATCCACAAAAAGTATCCCCTTAGCTATTGAAGAAATTGAAATAGATATTTAAAATGAACTGCTATTCCCTAACTATCTAGTTTAAAAGAGAGATGCCTTCCTATATTTTAAAGACTAATTCAGCAAGGAAGAAGGCCAATACAGTTACAATTTCAGTTCTTGGGTGAATTGCAACCTCTGTCAGATGCATTTACAAAATGCATTATTAAAATGAAACCCTTGAAAGTTCCTGTGTATATTCCACCCTTCCCTTTTGGCACACTGCAGTGTTCAAATATGCCATGGTGAGACATTTGCTACTTTGCTATGGTAGTAGTGAATGTGTTACCAAGGACAACAACTTCTCTCCATGCACAATTTCTGGCACATTGTGATACCTCACTGTAAAACTTGCACGCATGCCACAAGAGAAAATATCCCCACCACTTTAACTCCAAACTGAAATGTGCATTTTGGCTAGTCTTTTACCTAGCATTCCTCAGAAAGCCACAATTTTCTTTGGTGCCAGAAAACGAATGCCAGTAGTCCACCACCAGAGAGTGTTAAAACACAATGAAAGCACTATAAACACAACAGCAATTAACAAAGCCCACACATTGCAAGAACAAGCTGCAGATGATAAGCAGCATTAGTTAATGATAATGTTTACAGCAAAAAAATTATAATGATTCTGAGATGGTTATTACCTTATCACCGGAAGTTTCTTGGAAAAAGAGACTAATAATAAAAAAGAGCCTGTAGTACAGTGGTTTAAAGCACCCTGTTATTAACATCTATTAACATCTGCTGCTTGCAATTACTGCAAGTTCGAATCCCACCAGGCTCAAGGTTGACTCAGCCTTCCATCCTTTCTAAGGTGGGTAAAATGAGGACCCAGATTGTGGGGGCAATAAGCTGACTTTGTATAAATATACAAAAGTATGAAGGCTATTGCTTAACGCACTGTAAGCCGCCCTGAGTCTCCGAAGAAGGGCGGCATATAAAATCAAATCAAATAATAATAATAATATTGAGCAATTTGAGAAACATTCATGAGGTTCTAAATTCTCTCTCTTTCTTTTTCTGCTACACGAAGTATCCCTTTCAGAACAATTGTAGTGAGCCTGCTTTCCCACCAAGTGCTGCTGCAGAATTTATACGATATTTTGTTGGAAGAATTTGTGAAAGGGCCCTCACACACTGAAGAGAAGGTAATACACCAATTGCCAGAAACCAAACTCTCTGGTTTCCTCAGGTACATTTCTATGCAGAACTTGGCTGTCATCTTTGATTTACTATTGGACTCCTACCGAACAGCCAGAGAGTTTGATACAAGGACTGGGCTGAAGTGCTTGCTCAAAAAGGTATCCGGCATTGGTGGGGCCGCCAACTTGTACCGCCAGTCGGCTATGAGCTTCAATATCTACTTCCATGCCTTGATCTGTGCTATTGTGACCAATCAGGAAAATATCACTGCGGAGCAAGTGAAGAAAATTCTGTTTGAAGATGATGAAAGGAGCACGGATTCATCCCAACAGTGCTCTTCAGAAGACGAAGACATTTTTGAAGAGACTGCTCAAGTCAGCCCACCAAGGGGGAAAGAGAAGAGGCAGTGGAGGGCCAGGTTGCCATCTTTGAGCGTTCAGCCCGTGAGCAATGCCGACTGGGCTTGGCTAATCAAACGGCTTCACAAACTCTGCATGGAGTTATGTAATAATTACATTCAGATGCATTTGGATTTGGAAAATAGTGCCGATGAGCTCCCTGTCTTCAGGGGAGATCCTGTCTTAATCCTTCCAGCCTTTCAATCAGAAATACCCATACCATCTACTGGATCCCTTTCCGGAAAAAACACCCCTTCAGAAGATGATAGAAGCCAGATTAGGGACTCCCTCACCGAAAACCTCACTCCTAAGGGAAGTACAGATATGATGCTTCTTCCACCTTTGAGCCCCAAAATGGAGAAGAAAGACCAAGGCAGGAAAAAAGAATGGTGGGAGAGTGCTAGCAACAAAATTTACAGCATAGCAACAGATAAAACGATATCAAAACTAATGACGGAATATAAAAAAAGAAAACAACAGCAGCATAATTTGGCTAATTTCTCCAAAGAGATGAAAGCTGACAAGAAAGGGGATCCTCTTGGCACAAGAGGGCCAGATTCACCTCTCCCCCAACGGCCACAAAATCTGATCGATCAAGGCCAGATGAGGCATTCCTTTAGTGCAGGGCCAGAGATTCTGAGGCAAGAAAAGAGGCCACGCTCCGGGTCGACTGCCAGCTCATTCAGTATATCGGTCCGGGATGGAGAGGCACAAATACAGGTAAGAAAAGAGGAGAAGAGAGGAAATAAAGGGGAAAAACTTTAAATTTGGGAGACCTGCTTTTGGGGTTTTTTCATATTGGGGCACTTGGTTTCCTAATTGGTTTTTAAACAGAGACCTACGATAATATAAAATAAATTGGTTTTTTGAACAGAAACCTACGATTATACAAAACGTATAATTTTGTATCACAAGATGCTTGTGACAACACAATGAATCTTAAGCATATGGTATTTTTTAGCAAAATGTTCAGGTGTTGTTATATACATGTAGATATACACCTACATATAAAGTGTATACATGCAGCTTCTTGTCAAAAGTGTCTTATTCCAACTTATCTCCACATCAACACTCTTGACAATCATCTAAGTTTCTTCTGCAGCTCGGAATTTTTTGTGATTAATTCAGATGTCAACAAGATCCCTGTGAACCTTCCCAGAATAAGTTGATATCCAATATTTTCTGATTCCGCTTAGTTTAATTTGTTCAGTGTAATCACCAGCTATTTCCAAACCAACTCTGGGTGACGTACAATAAAACCAACAGAATAAAATTGAACACAAGAAATATGAAAAAATAAAAGAAAGAAACAAGAACCAGCAGCAGATTCAGCTATCCAGTCCTAGGCACAATTTGGCAGGGCATGAATCAACCTATCCCAAGTCCTGGGAGAATATATTTAAGCTTTTCCAGAATGCCATCAGGTTGGAAATCACACAGATATTAGGGGAGGGGGAATCTCATTCCAGAGAGCAGGTATCCCAACAGAAGGCATGCTTCCAGGTCCCAAGAGATGACATTTAATTGAAGGGACTCAGAGCATGCCAGCCATGCTGGATCAAACAGGTTGGGATGATACCACAGGAGATAGGTGATTCCTCAAGTAGTCAGGCCGTATGCCATATAGAGTTTTATAGGTCATAACCAGCACCTTGCATTGTATCCAGAAGCTGTTCTGCCCCAGCTACAGAACTCAAGAAATATAGCACACACAAAACTCCGAACAACTCCGTTTACTGCAAACAGTCTTTGTTCAAATGCAGGCTATTACTAAAAATGTCCTTAACAGCCTGCCAGGAATTCCAAAGATTAGATAAAGGCTTACAAGAGTTGGCAATTAGCCCAGAAACCAGGTTTGCAAGGAAACTTCACTCTCAAATGCTCAGTGAGCGACCGGACGAACATGCGTTGTTTCCTGCAACGTTTGCCAGCTGTGTGCAAACTTAAATAGGCTAAGGGAGTGGCCAATTAGCTCCAAGCCTTGACACTCGAGGAGACCTCCTCCTGAGTAACCACTCCTGCCTTTTGGCAGCCCTGCGTGCTCGTGCATTGAGAAGAGGCTCCTCCACTTCACTCTCTTCACTTGAAGGAGCCTCTGGAGGTTCTGAAGGCCCTGGCTGAATCTCTGCCTCTGGCACCACATCTTCTTCAGTCTCCTTGCTGTCCGACTCGGGCGTCGGCGTCAGAATCAGCCACAATCCACGCAGGCTGCTGGCAGGCCACAACAGAAGCATACCAGTAGTCCATGCAGCTCAGGAAGCAGAGGAGACACAGGGACCTAGTAAGGCACACCAATCACTGCTTATGCTGCTGCATTCTAGACCAGTTGAATCTTCAAGGTAAATTCCATGCAGAGTACATTGCAATAGTTATTTCCTTTTAGTTTTTCATTTTTGGCATGTTTGTCAAGTCAGCATTTTTATGCATCTCAGCTTGGATCAACTAGATATAGTACTAGAAGATAGAAAAGGTGTCCCTTATTTAAATAGATTATTCTCCTTTCTTGGGTAGTTTACACTTTTAGCCCTATTACTCAACCCTGGGAGAACACTTTTGATACCGAACTGCCTTATGTTCTTACTTAACACTGATACTGCCTTTCTTCTAAAGGTGTCCTTCCTATTTTCCCTACTGTTCTATGTGCTTCCATTTGTCTTTTGCATTGTCCTAATTTATAGATTTACTTGTTCCCTTTTTTCCCCTCCCTCCCCCTCTCTCTTTGCATTGTTTTAGGCATGGACCAACATGGTTCTGACAGTTCTTAATCAAATTCAATCCCTGCCAGACCAGATCTTCATCGCTCTACAACCAGCGGTATTTCCCTGCATCAGTCAATTGACTTGCCATGTGACAGATATCCGGGTTCGTCAGGCTCTGAGAGAATGGCTGGGAAGAGTGGGCAGGGTCTATGACATCATTGTGTAGAAGACTTTAGTTGCCTTATCAAAGAGAGACTGAATCTAAGATACTTCAAGGAACAGAAATAAAGTGCATTTGTTGAAAACTTGTCTGTTAAAAAATGGTAGAAAGATGTACATCTGCCCATTTGCTAGTCAGTAATAACTAGCAAGCTCTATCCCATGCTGTTAAATCTTAAGAGCACAGTGTAGTCATATTCATAACACCAGAGAATGTAATATAGCAGAGTATGACAGAAAGAGCCTTCGTATTAAATTTGAAGTAGGTATTCAGACAGGCTGATATATTCAGACAGACTGACAGGCTCAGTTTGTTTGATACTGCCTATTTTTTAAAGAGGAAGAAAAAAGTCTCTCTCACAAGAAGGTAGCAAAGCAAGGAAAATAGTGTGGAATGAACACAGTCATGTAATAGGCTTTGTCAGAATTGACCATTGAGAATGTAATGATTGCTGAAATGTCTGTAGTACAGATTTCTCTTACGTCTTTAATGAGGCATCTGATCCTTAAGCCATCTAAATTTAAAACAATAATTGTACCAATGAACAGAGGAGCCCATTTATTCTAACCTTTATAAAACAGCTTGGCCATGAAAACTAGGCCTCCAGATTTGGGAAGCGACTATATTTCAATGTGATTATAACAGGTTTTCAGACAGAAGTACTTACCATCTTGGAAGTACTGCACAGGCGCCATGAATTATTTCATATTGCTATAAGGTGTCTGTCTAAAAATTGGTAGAATTGTCCAATGCTCATTTGAGAAATAAGTTTAAGTCATTTTTCTCGTTTTGGTGCAAATCCAAGACCAAAAATGTATTTTCTCTGTTGTGTAAATTGCAAATGCTACTTAGTTCTACTTCTGGTTCTATATTTTTGCTCATCCCTTCACTGGGTGTTAACAAATGCTGTGAAGTGTGTCCCAGGTTTTCTGTTTTCAGGCTTTCCATTTGTATTGCCTGGCTTCTCTGTCAGGACAAAAGAATCTGAAAATTAGTCACATGACTAGAATATGTAGAGTTATCAAATTTTTGCCCTTACAACAAATCTGTAAACTAGATCACTCTCAGAGATATTTAGTGACCTTTGTGGTTTTATGGCCAAGCAGAAATATCGTTCACTCATCATTCTTTTCTTAAGCCAAGCTGGGTGACATCCATAGCTGAAAATAAAGAAATGTAAGAAACATTATGTTAATTATGGGACAGATTGAGTCACCACAACTATTTATTTAACTACATTTACACAAAGTGTATAAATGCTTTCTCTATGTTTTCTTACAGAGAGTAAAGCATAACTTTAAATATTTGAGTGTAATTTAATAGGCTAGTTACAATTGAGAAAAATATACACAAGGAAGGGAAAATACACAAGTTTATATAATGTAGCCATTACATAAAAGGCAGTTCTTGTAGAAGAAAAAAGGAGAAAAATCAGTATCTAGTTTGTGGGAAGCTGAGGTGATGGAGGTAGCTGGCTGGTATGGCTGTAAATGGAAGGGAAGAGCAGCCAACTAGGTATTAATTCTAGTAAGGGAACTTGGGAAAGGCAGCTGTCATCTCATCTTGCCTTCATAATAGCATTTGCACCCTGACAACTTCTCACACTGAAATTGGCCACAATTGTCTTAACTTGGAAATATAGAAGGCTCAGAGAACATGACGGTGTTTTCCGTCCCTCTATTTGACCAATAGTAGAATGACTAGAACTCCACCCACCTACCCAATTTCTCTGTAATTATCATACAGAAATATAAACTCCAAATCCCCCTGAGAAGTTGCTCTGATGGGAAGCTATATGAGGTGAGGTTGATTGGAAAAATGCAAACAAAGCACTAATATCCCCTGTTGGTTTCTCAACCAATTCAACATCAACCCTTTCGTACACTCAGACACGAGTATGGATTGTACACGTGAAATCATTTCTTATTGCTGACAATTTTTCCATCAGCTATTTTTCCTTAACAGCTGTGACCAGGGCTTAATGATCCTGGTTGGTATGCAAGAGTGAAGGTAGATAAATACTAAATATTGGAAACTTATGGATCAAGATACAATGGGTGGCAGAGGAGTTCAGGGGCAGATGGCAGGGGAGGCATGAGATTTTTTTATCAGTGGGAAAACCAACAACCCACAAGATCTGCAGAGATAGTGATTAAGCTTCTTTGGATCAGTCTGGTGTGGAGCTGATGCCAGAGGAATTCAGGACTCTGGTGGGAAAGTGCTTACAGGCAGCTGGTGAAGAATGAATCCCAGCTACACCAATAAAGGGGAGCTCACTTTTGAACTGCTAAAACTGAACAACTGGCGGTCACGTTTCACTGCTCCAAAAACGATATGTAATATGTGAGCCCACACACTTTCCTCTTGTCTTACATGAATGTGATCAAACTCTGCATCTGCCTTCTCTCTCTTTCTTAAGTCATTGTTGGAATATGCCCAAATGAGAGCAGTATCTCTTGTATCAGCAAGTGTTAGAGGCACCAGCAAAGTATTCTGTGTGCCACGTTGGGATAAGTTTGGGATCAACCTTATGAGCAGTGCAGCATTGCCTGTTGTGCTAGTCTTCATTTTCAACCACAGGCATCGAACTGATTGAGTGGAAGAGCCTTAATCGGCCTGCTCTAGGATGCCTTGCAGCTTGCTTGAACAGCAAACAGTCCTGTTTCCTTTGCTTCCCCGCTTTCTCGTTCAGTTAACAGAAGACTTTGAATGTACAAGTTGTGTCAGCTGCTGCTGAACTCTAGTGATTGTCTATTATGAATTATGGAATTCTTTGTCAGTGCTATGCCCTGAGATGATTGTTTGATTCTTCTATTTGTTTGTTCTTTAAGGTTTAAATAATGCTGTGTTTCTATGGTTCTTTGTGAAGAGGGAATTGTTTTCGGGGAACATTTTCACATGGTGTACACCTACATTGTTTGTTAGTGAGATCTTATACACGTACTCTAGTTTGTCACTTTGAAGCATCTGTTGACTACATGGTAATTTGAGCAGAGAGACAGAATCACCCTACTCAAGATTTTTTTCATCTGTTCTCCTGAATGCTGAAAAAAAATGTTTGGATTTCAAGTGTTGCTTTTCAGTTCTGTGCTGTTGGGTATAGATTACTTGTACATGCTGCGCGTGGAATGACAAAGTGCTAACGTTTTGTATGTAAAAAGTGGAATAACAAAGTGTAACAAACTTGTAGGGCCACTATTACAAAAGCAGGCAACAATTTATTATTATTTATTTCAAAGAAGGGAAGTATTACACATTCCTGCCACTACCAAGAATGACTATTGATTGTAAACCATTTCAGATTGTAAACCACAAGGGCAAGCGGTAGATACATAACAGTTCCTGCTGAAGATCATAATATTATTTATTTATTTATTCAGGGTGACTGAAAGTATTACGTAACTCTAAAATATAAGTTAGCTGAAAGTTCAGCCAAACTTAAAGAAAAACATTCACTGGGCAGAAAAGGGAGAATATGCCTCATTCTGAGGATAGGTAGATAATGTCAAGGGAGGAAACTAGAGAATTAGTTTGATATTTAATGGAAAATCACTGAGTGGGAGGAAAAGTTTTATTTTCCATGGTTTCCAACTTCTATAGACTTTTTATGGAAACACATGCCATAAAACTGGGAGGCACATTTTCCTATGGTGCTTTTGGCCTCGCAAGTGAGCCATGGGTGCACGTTTGTGGAGAGAGCCATTAGACTTCATGTGTGTGCCAATCTATCTGCCCTTTCCGTTTTCTAAATGACCAAGCTCTTGTGAGCCCAGAGCTCATGTTTGCATGTTGATCCTTCAAAGGCCCTCCTGGGTCAGGGAATTGCACTTCTCCAGTAGTGCCTGCAAAATCAGGCAGTCATACACTCAGTGACTTGGTCTCCATACGTCTCAGAATGACGAATGGGGAGGGGAAAGGACATTCTTCAGGGCAGAAGCTTGCACCCTTTTTCACTATGCAAAGTTTGGGTCATGATTATGGGATCTAAGATGGAATTTGCACATTCAAGGAATCAGAGGGCAGTCACAGAATGTAGTTGCTCTGGATCCATTTTATTTGTTTGTGTCCATAGTGCAAAAGCAATTTATAGTGGAGCCTGATTTCCATATTCTAAATATTCCCCTCCTAACAGCTGCCCATGATTTGGAGGCAGAAGTAGGAAAAACAAATGCTGACAGCAGTGACAGAAAGTGTAGGAGTTAAAACTTTCACACAATGCTGTTATGTATATGCAGAGTTGTTGTCTGCGATGGCAGCTGGCAAGTTTTGTTTCATACCATAACATTCGGGGGGGGGGGGGGGAATGCTCTGCCTTAACTAAAAGGAAAGTTGCTCTACCAAAATGAAAGAGAAACTTCAGTCTTCAAGCAATTTATTGATTAACCAGGTCCTACAATTATTACTTTCCCCAGACAGATCCTATGCCAAACAGTGAAATGCAACCCCCAAAGGAGCATCTTCTCTCTTATACCAAAGATCCAATTTGTTAAAAAAAGAAAAGAAAAATAGTGATGCTTGCCACAATTGGGCTTGTATCACTAGGTAGACGCGAAAAGACAGGAATCCAAACTATTTTGAAGGGGACAAAGACATTTGGAGCCCCTTTCCAGCCAACCTTTACTCTTGGATGTGCATAGTCTTTGGTCAAGATATGCAATTCTCTAAGCACTTGAAGATTTGGAAGAAGGTTGGGTATAAAGAACTATGACGCCAGGATGTATTGAGACCCTCAAAGGGTCTTCGCAGTTTGTTGTCTTTGGATTTGTTTTATGGTGGCCGATGAAAGCCTATAAGAAATATCTGTTGACAAAATGTCTGGATCCTGCCATAGCTTTTCTTGTGCTCTTAAAAATAACTCCCCTAAACCCTCTTCTTCTGTTGGTATATGTGGGGAGGGGAGAGGGAGGGACATCATTTCTCTCGTGTGTATGTTTAAGAACAGTTTGTTGTACGCCACTTTGCAAAATGTATTTTGTGTATATTTTGTTCAGAGGGAATTCTTAAAGGAGGATATTTTAAAACGAATCATAATTATTTGTGTTGCTTGTGTTATAGAATAAAGAAACTACCAAAAAAAGTAAAGAAAGAGTGGAACTTTTATTTATTTAAATGAAATAATTTTATTTGGAAAGCACAGAACAAAAATGCTACTGAATACGATAATTAGTTGCGTCCCCTTAATTTTGGAATAATTATCTTTTTGTCCTGTTAAGACGAGAGACTTGAATGCGCGCAGTTGTCATTCTGAAAATACGATCATGCCAAATCTAAAGGTTAACAGAAAATTGTTGGCAAGTAATTTTTCTGTTATTTTCCTTAATTCATCTTCAAAGACTGTGTAAACATTTCAAGCGTGAGTGTTCCAGCTGCACTAATGAGCAATTTTATTTTCATTAATGACCCCTGTCTGAGAGACTCCATATAGGAACATACCCTTCTTAATCTGTTTAGAGTCTTAGACTTTCCAGTATTCCAATAATTGAACTTGTAAGAAATGTTTCAGGGAAGAACTGGGTCAAAGAATCTTTTCATCCCTGTTCTTTCTGGTACTTGGCTGTGAATTCTCAGAAGATCTGACTTGGGACAGAACAAAAGGCTGTCTTTGCTATGTCTCTTGCCTGCAGGTGGCAGGTCCTTAAAGACATTGTGGCCCACTCAGCCCACTGGCAGCTGTCAGATAGTGGCATGGCAGCTATTTTGGTAGTCCTTCTTTAGTCATCAGGTGCTGCACAGCAGACAGTTTTACTTGACTTTCTCTGTTTGGCCCTGTGGTGCTACAGTGCTGTGTGTTGACCAAGCCTAGAAAATGTTGCTATAGGCAGAGGTGGGTTTCAGCAGGTTCTGACCAGTTCTGGAGAACTGGTAGCGGAAATTTTGAGTAGTTTGGAGAACCACTAGTAAAAATGCTGACTGGCCCTGCTCCCATCTATTTTCTGCCTCCCAAGTCCCAGCTGATTGGGAGGAAATGGGGATTTTGCAGTAACCTTCCCCTGGATTGGGGAGGGAATGGAGATTTTACAGTATCCTTCCCCTGCCACACCCACCAAGCCATGCCACTCCCACAGAACCGGTAGTAAAAAAATTTGAAACCCACCACTGGCTATAGGGCAGAGGTCTTCAAACATGGCAGCTTTAAGTCTTGTGGACCTCAACTCCCAGAATTCTCCAGCCAGCATAGCATAGCTGGCTGGAGAATTCTGGGAGTTGAAGTCCACAAGTCTTAAAGCTGCCAAGTTTGAGGACCCTTGCTATAGGGCATCCTTTTTCCTATTGTCTGCATTGCTCTGATGACTTTAGTTGAGCTAATTATGAAGTGACTTTGCAATCATTGCCTGACAGTCCTGCCCAAGAAAGAAATTACAATAAAATGTCTGTTGTACCTATTAGGGTTTATCAAATGGATTTCTAGAGTAATGAGCTGAACCTATTGATTACAAGTAATGAAAACTGTCATTAGTCAATTCCCATGATTGAACTGCAGTGGCGTGATCTTGAGATGGCTGCACGGTGGTCCTTTCATGCATTAGAGGTTGAAACTAGAGAGGAAGAGTTTAAATTGCCTCTCCTTTATGGCTACGATCCTTTTATAGTGATTGATATCTGCATTCTGATCATTGTTCTTTGCTGCGGTAAAAGAATTCTAGGCACTCTGACAAAGCTCATGGCTAAAGCCTGAAAGCATAGAATATGCTGCCCAAGCAACACTTAACTATAGCCCCCAACTCCTCAATGTCATTTGGCTGCTGTCTACTTGCCCAGAGGGGATATAATGACTGTTCTACAACCCACTGTAGTCCTTTCTAGCTTGACCCATAAGCTATTCTCTTTCAATTCATTTTGGAGTTATAAAGGAAATTAAGTGGGCAGACATGGAGACTTCTAGAAACAGATTTGGAGTTTATTATAAGGAGGGGGGAGGCAAACGAGAGGCTGACTTTTCATAATAAATATAATTGAATTGCCACCTAGAACCTTTCTGCTTTGTCTAGCTCCTTTAGCAATATTATATGAATAATAACTGTTGATAATAGAGAATATTGGTAGCCCTGGGGAGTCCTTGGTCCAAATCCTTTTTGTAAATCCAAAATAGAAAAGTTATCTAAGATGCTCTTCTGGTCTATTATTTGCATGCCTTTTTTAATTATTAACTTAGTAGAGGAGGTGGACAGCCTAAAAATTTAATAAAAAATTAAATTAAATTAAAAGCTCAGCTGATTTCTGTAAATTTTATGTTTCATCTTGTTCAATCTCCTTCTTCTGTAGTCAGCAGTTGGTCATCTTTAAATCAAGATTTAAGTCAATATCATTTTTGTTCAATAAAACTTATACCTCTTTCATAGCATCATCTATTTTATCAATAATAATAGAAATATTTGAAAGTAATTTCTGAATTATTTGTTCACACAATACATCCATTGTTTTGTTTGCATCTGATGTCTTTTAAAGTCCCATTATCATGGTATTTAAATGCATTTATATTAAATCCATCTGAACCTGTAATCCCTGTATAACTTTCTTTTTTAAAAAAACTTCAATCATCCTTGTCATGTCAATTCTAAAAAGACTTATTTTTTTCATAAGCTCTTCTGCTCTTCAACTCTTCAACTCGTAGAAGAGTTCTTATGAGATTTCATAATAAGATTATGAAATCTTATTTTGATTGAAAAAAACTTACCCAGTGAAAGTCATAAAATTTGCCACTCTGGAGGTTCTCAACATTTAAAAAGTATTTTATTCCAAAGTGATTAAGAAATGAAAATTGGCAGAACTTTGAGTCCAAAGAGGCTGCATTAAGCCTATGAGTTTAGATGGAAACTTTTCTCAACTCCCAGCTGCTACGCTCCCTAATGCACAAAAGCATTAGTTCCTGTGGTTTACTCAAAGCTGTCTGGAGTGTCTGTGGCAAATCTCAACATCTCTGCTTGTCTCCAGAGAGTTTTCACTGGCCCGGATCCTGCATTCAGCCCCAAATTTCATGTCTGTTTTTCAAGAACATCTTCAATTTGCCATGACTCCCTGAAGTCTTGTATTATTGTATTGTTAACTTTTTGTTAGGCACAAGTGTAGAATTCAAAGTGAGAGAGGTAATTTTAAATTTCATTTCAAAAAAATATTCAGGGCATGTGACTATCTCTTGTGAGTGAGTGAGTGTGTGTGAGAGAGAGAGAAAGAGAAAGAAAGAGAAAGAGAAAGAGAGAATGAAAGGATTGGGATTAGTGTATTTTGGTCATTTAGACCAAAAGTGAGTCAGAGTTCATAAATCATACCATGACATTGTTTAATCACTATTCATTTACTGAACCACAGTTAGCTAATGTAGATTCATATTGTGATAAGCCATAAACCATAATTTACAATGTATAATAGCTTGGTCAATGGTGGGTTTCAAAAATTTTTACTGCCGTTTCGGTGGGTGTGGCTTGGCGGGCGTGGCATGGCATGGCTTGGTGGGCATGGCAGGGGAAGGACACTGTAACTGCAAAATCTCCATTCCCTCCCCACTCTAGGGGAAGGTTACTGCAAAATCCCCATTTCCTCCCGATCAGCTGGGACTTGGGAGGCAGAGAATAGATGGGGGTGGGGCCAGTCAGAATTTTTTACTACTGGTTCTCCGAACTACTCAAAATTTCCGCTGCTGGTTCCCCAGAACTGGTCAGAACCTGCTGAAACCCACCTCTGAGCTTGGTGTATGCAGTTCACTAAGCTAAAGTCAAACCAGTTACCTTATATGATAGAATGAACCATTCTGGATGTGAAATGATGCCTCTTTGTAGCCTGGGATAAAAAGCAAATCATTTAAAAAAAAATAGAATGCAGAAGTGGGCCCAAGTCAGATTATAATCATGGTATTAGTGGAGGCGAGTAACACATAAACCTCTTTGTCCCCACCACAATGCTGCTCTTGATATAAGTTAAGAGCTTTCCTTATTAGGGTCATTTCCACTCAGGCCTGCAGTGGGGACCAAATGTTAATATCCACTCTCTGGGCCAGCTATTGTGTTGTTCATGCATTGCATTCAAGGCTAAAACGTAAATAATCTTACTCTGACTATAGCATTACTTACAATAGCATCCTCCACCTGGCAACTTTCTGAGGCATTTGCCAACAATCCAGGTCCAGCCTTTGACCATATTTCCTGGGAAATTTTGCGGTTCTGACCCACTGCATCCGCAAGACTTCTGTTTTGAGGCTCTATAGGCAGAACACGACTGTGTTTCTTGTTCTGTTATTATTTATAAGCCACCAGGATTATGATACAAAGTTGGGTTCTCTATAGTTCTTTTAAATAAGTAAATAAGATTTGGGGTTATCAATGCTGGGAGGGAGGGGTTATCTGTTTGTCGTCCTTTTTATATTTTTTACCCCTTTCACAAAACAGGTTACTATCATTTCTGGTAAATAATTTGCCTTACCGAACAACTCAAAAAGGCTGCAAGATGACACAACATTTTACTTTCGGCTGGCAGATT
The DNA here is from genome assembly GCA_012654045.1 of Ptyas mucosa. Taxonomy (NCBI): domain Eukaryota; kingdom Metazoa; phylum Chordata; class Lepidosauria; order Squamata; family Colubridae; genus Ptyas; species Ptyas mucosa. The sequence continues at coordinate 5,867,543 of WNWU01000005.1, forward strand.
TCCTAATCAATGGCTGACCTTCCTTACATTTTATTTTACAGCTCCTTCATTTATTTTTCAAGACCCAAAGTAATTACGATAATCTAGTCTGCTGCCTTACGTTACAAAATCGATACAGCTTCTACCCAGTTGTCTCCTCTAAAAGTCCAAAGCTACTCGCGGTGGCTCTGTTCGCCTCTCGGCGATGTCTCGGTGCCCTTTCGGAGCCATAGTCTGTGAAGCAGAAGATCTCGTCTCAGGTTTCCTGTCCAGCAGGAACAAAGAACATTTGTGATTTTTTTCATTCGCTGGCTTCAGATCAGATGTTTTGCGATGGAAATAGCACTCATTAAATATTTAATAGTTCAAATTCCCCCCTTTTGCTAAAAAAATAAAATCCTCAAGGTTATGTCTCCTTCAGCATGATCAGTGAGCCCGTGAAATAAGTTGCTAGAGGTTGTTGAGAAGTGAGTGGGGGGGACAGGAGTAAAAATGCAATATCCTGTATTACTTGATAAAAGAAGAAAACCTTCTACTATTTCAGCTCAATATAGCAAGACTTACTTCATACATTGTCTTTTAATGACACATATCTAATGATTATCACAACGAAGCCACTAATCCTTAGCATCCATTATGGAAAAATGGTCCCCCTGCTCTGTTGGTTTCCTTGTTCTCCTTTCACTGCAAGGTATAAACAATCAAAGTCATGACAATGAACTAAGCAGGAGAGGGCCCTGCCACCCCTTCCATCCACCTCACTTGAGTCACTCCTGGCTGGGGTGGATATAGTAGCAAAGAACTATGGGACTTTTCCTCTTGGCAGAAGAAGAAAAGCTCAGGACCTGACCAATGGAAAATGGCTCCATCCCACATTATTTCAGTTATTTGTAGTACTTGACAGTTATTTGAAATTGTAATTGACAACTTCCTAACTCTCACACAAGTCCAACATTGTGGGAGTACATCAGAGGTGGGTTTCAGCAGGTTCTAACCAGTTCTGGAGAACCGGCAGTGGAAATTCTGAGTAGTTCAGAGAACCGGTAGTAAAAATTCTGACTGGCCCCACCCCCATCTATTATCTGCCACCTGGGTCCCAGCTGATTGGGAGGAAATGGGGATTTTGCAGAAACCTTCCCCTGGATTGGGGAGGGAATGGAGATTTTACAGTATCCTTCCCATGCCACGCCCACTAAGCCACACCCACAAAACACACCACGCCCACCAAGCCACACCCACAGGACTGGTGGTAAAAAAATTTGAAACCCACTACTGGAGTACATGCATTTCTCTCCATATATTTGTCTAGCCTGCTACAGCTACTGCTACATATCAATCTAATTTTGGCTTAAGGGTGTCTGGCTAATTGCTCCTGAAGGCTTAGCTGGCTTTCTTTGTATCTTCAGCCTGCATCTAAGGCCAGCTAACCAAGGTTTTCCATGGAAATTAAAGTGGTGCTTTCTATCTTCCTCTGACAAAAGTCTTTTGCCATAGAACACCGCAACACTGCACTGTTTTCACCACAGAACACATTATCCTACAGAAAGGACTCAATTACAACATTGGCGATGCTAATCAGATAGAATTCTTAGCAGCCTTAGAAACTACAGGACTTGCCACAGAGACCAAAGAAGAGGCCAACGATCATAGCACAGATCAGAAGAACACAGAATCAGAACCAACTCAAAGCAGAGAATGAAGCAGCCCTCAGAAACCTACAGGAGGACCAAACCGTAACCATCCTAGCAGAAGACAAAGGCTGAACCATGGTTATTTTATTTTACTTTACTTTATTTTATTTGTCAAGAACGTATTAGGTAATATATATAAGTATAAGCATGAATTCAATGCATAAAATAGATACCAATAGAGGAAACATTAGGACAGGGATGGTAGGCACGCTGGTGCTCTTATGCACACCCCTTACAGACCTCTTAAGAGTGGGGTGAGGTCAACAGTAGACAGTCTTAGGTTAAAATTTGGGGGCGCAGATCGCAGTACATAAAAAAAGACAAAGAATTACTAAAAGACAAAGATGCCCACGTCTCAGTAAACAACAACATTTTCAAAGGAATAAAATTCACAAGGGAACAAGAAAGCAACCACACAATGCTCTTCCTGAATATCGTCAATAGTAAAGGAAATGGTAGCAAATTAAACCTACATCTTTTGAAAAACTACCCACACTAACATGAGTGCTCTACTCCTTTGGTCTCCATCCACATAGAATTTCCACAGTGATGATGGCTCAGTGGCACTGGCTACAGTGAGTCACTTCTCCTTCTCCAACCAAAACCATCACATTATGCAACTTGCAGGCTTGGCTGCCAGCCTACTCCATGGGGAGATCTCTTCCATGGCATGTTAGTGGGACACGTGAGTGGTTAAAGTCATATTTAAGCCCTCCAAATCTCTCAAGCATGTATGCAGTAGAGGAGCTTCCCTATAAAGTAGAAAGGGAAAGTGTTTTATGTTTTTAATAAGGGAGCCTTGACCTGGGTGTTATTATTTTTTTACAAAACTTACAAAAACTTCCATACATATGTTCTGTTACTCTGATACCTATTCTGTCTTCAGAAGCCTTCCTGACTTCTCACTAATGGTCAGGCTGGCTGGAGTTATATGGGAGTTGAAGTCCACATATTGGAATGGTACCCAAATCAAGAAATGTTGATGTATGTATTTATATACCGTGTTTCCCCAAAAATAAGGTCTTATATTAATTTTTGCTCCAAAAGACGCTTATTTTCTGGTTAGGACTTGTTTTGGGTACTAAATGCATCCATCTGGCTGACAATATTAACTGGGACTTATTTTGGGGGTAGGGCTTATATTACAAGCATCCTGAAAAATCATGCTAGGACTTATTTCCCAGTTGGGTTTTATTTTCGGGGAAACAGGGTATTTATATTTCATATTTTTTAACTGTCCATCTTCCTCAGAGAGGGGCTCTGTCTGTCTGTAAATAACATATGGTAAGTGTTTTCTTCTCATCTACAATTCCACTCTTTTGGGAGATTGTTTACAGCAGTGCATTAATGTGTTCCATCTAAAATGACTTCATAGTTCGTTTTAGATAAGAGAAAACAATTATTCTTATCTTCCATATATTAGCCACAACACAAATAACCAGAAGATGAAGTTATGAATAACCAACCAAAAACAAAAGAGACCTACACTGGAATTAATGTAATAATAATTTTTTAAAAAATAATAAAATGACTTAGTTAGCTTGCAAACTAACCTTTGCCATTTCCAGACTGGAGTCAAAAATACAAATGGTCTAAACATTGTTTCTCAACCTTTTTTTTTATTATTATTATTATTATTTTGCTCATTGCCCTCTTCCAGTCTTGTCTCTTATGTCCCCCACATCCAAATCCCATTACCAGTTATAGACAAGGAACAATGACTACTACGTTTTCTACAATCTACAATACAGTATTTGTAACATAATATATTTTGCTATGCTGTGCCCCTCCCCCCGGGTGGGTTCTTTTCTTTCTTTCTTTCTTTCTTTCTTTCTTTCTTTCTTTCTTTCTTT
>WNWU01000005.1:5871075-5887359 GCA_012654045.1 Ptyas mucosa
TTTCTTTCTTTCTTTCTTTCTTTCTTTCTTTCTTTCTTTCTTTCTTTCTTTCTTTCTATTTATATACCACCCTTCTCCTGAAGGACTCAGGGCGGTGAACAGGCACAGAATAAAATACATAAATACAAAAGTTAACATAAATAAAACCAAATTAAATAGTTTAACCCCAGACAATTAAAAACCCAATAATTTAAAATGATTTAAAAATTTCAATTTAAAAGAATTTAAAAGAAAAGAAAAGGGGAGAAGGTTAGGCCAGGCTGGCTTGCTGAAATAGGAGAGTCTTAAGCTCATGGCGAAAAGTGCGCAGATCTGGGATCCTCCGTATCTCCGGGGGAGCTCGTTCCAGATAGTGGGTGCCCCCACACAGAAGGCCCTCCCCCTGGGGGCTGCCAGCCGACACTGTTTGGCCGACGGCACCCGGAGGAGCCCCTCTCTATGAGAGCATATTGGTCGGTGGGAGGCTGTTTGTGGTAGTAGGCGGTCCCGTAAATAACCATGTCCTAGGCCATGGAGCACTCTAAAGGTGGTAACCAAAACCTTGAAGTGCACCTGGAAGATCACCGAGAGCCAGTGCAGCTCGCGCAGGAGAAGTGTCACATGGGAGTGCCATGTTGCTCCCATAACCACCCGCGCGGCCACACTCTGCGCCAGTTGGAGCTTCCGGGTGCTCCTCAAGGGGAGCCCCATGTAGAGAGCGTTACAGTAGTCCAGGCGGGAAGTGACGAGGGCATGAGTGACTGTGTGTAGGGAGTCCCGATCCAGAAAGGGACACAACTGGCGAATCAGGCGAACCTGATGAAAAATCCTCCCGGTCACGGCCGGGTTCTACTTACCTTTACTACCGGTTTGCAGCGGGGCCACGTGCGTGCAAGTGCAGAAGCTTCTGTGCATGCACAGAAGTGTTTTGATGACATCGGGGTCGGTGGGCAGAGCCTCCTACCAGTTTTACTACCGGTTCTATAGAACTGGTGTGAACCGGGGGAAACCCAGCACTGCCCCCCCGCCGCCCATTACATGTTTTCCCCTTGAAATATCCTAAGTCTCCCAGAAGGCCATATGGTCCCTGGTTGAAAATTTATGATCTAAACCATTTGTTACTTTGCCAAAAAAAATTCAATAGAATTGCCAGGAATCATAATAATCAGAGGTAAAGAACACTCTTTTGTATGCTTTTATAAGAGACAGTGAAAAAAAATGTTTTGTTTCTAAATTGAAAATATTATGGGACTTTGTCACACCTTCACATCAGGATGTCGTAGATCGGTAGATCAAGCCCCATGACAGGCTTAATTGCAATCTTAGTTGGGAATTAGCCCCATTTGAATTCAGAACTATTTCGTCTAAATATATATAAATATATACCCGACATAATTTAATGATGAGCATTTGTGTTACCTAACTATGGGATTCTCGCCAGTGTGGTTAAAGAAAGTTATATAAAAGAAAGGGCCATGACACCTTTCCTGACAGAGTGCACTGTTGTGAACTGCCCCCCCCCCCGAAGTGATCATATCCATTCCTGTTTTCTGCATCATGCCAATTTTCTCCACCTTTGATTTTGCTAAATTAAATCAGCAGCTACAATTTCCAGGAGCCTGACAACAAATGCCCTCTTCAATAATGCATATCTCAATTCAAAAAAAATTTCCCTTGGATGTAGAGACCACATGCTTATTGTCCCTCGTTGATCTGAGAAAGAAAATGATGTTCCAGTAGTTTGAGCAAAGGGCCAGCACAAGACCTTCACAAGGCATCAAGTCTCAAGCCAGCGGGCATCATATTGTACTCATCCCACTTTTGTCCTTTCTCAGATTTGACACAAAATTGCTTGAAAGGCTATTTTACAGTTCCTTTGCTTTGATCACAAATTTGCACTGGAGGTTCAGGCATTGTGTTCCACTTGTAACTTTGTTTTCTCACCGCTTCTTCTATTTTTCTTCTACCCGAAATCACCTTATTGTGTCTCGGTTGTAAAAATCTGGATCGGCAAGAGATAGCTACAGGGAGACCCCGAAAACCCATCTTTTCCCTGCCATCTAGCAGACATCGGGGTTTGTGCAGAATGGGTATGCTATGCCTAATGAATCTCATTAAGGAGAAAGCAATAGAGTAGCTGGATGTAGCTAGCTTTGCACAACACAATTAGCTTAAAACGTAATTTGTTGCTTATGGTTTGCTGTTCTGCAAACCTACCAAAAACGATTACTTTATTCGGTGTGTTGTAAGCTTGGTTCGGTTAATAAATAGCTGGGATGCAATACAAGTTCTGATGGGCAATGATTTTTAGTTGGCAGGAGATATCTATCAGAAAGTACACTTGTTTCTTTCTTCCATTTCCCTTTCATCATCAATATGTTTTTTTTAATTTTTAATCAAAGCAGTTTAAAGGGCCAGGTTTCAGTCTAGTGGCTTTAAAAAGTTCTTGCATAAATTAGCAAAAGCACAGGGTCCTCTCCAAATCGATTTAGCCATTATACCCCCAGCCAGATATACCACTGAGCATCCTTTAAAAGTTTGAGAGTGCTTGCAAAATGCAGTCAAGTTCAGAGTCGTAGGATATTATTCTGAGATAGGAATCTATAAATCAAGCCGTGAAGCAGCTCCACACCAGTTATCAGTCAGCCGTCTCTATCCATGTACTACTAAAACTCTAGTATCTGTAATCGTTAACTGGGCAAAACAGTGTATCACAGGGCAACCATTTTTGAAACAAGGGACCTCAAATGGACTAACTTACAGAATGTGTCCAAAATCCAGGACTCATAATTCCCATGGAATTGAATCTTGGCAAATTTGTGGTTACTACAATACTATCACTGGCTTGTCCCACTCTAGCCTTCTAAAGATCGAGTAGACTGGTTCCACGCATTGGATGCTGGAGGGCGGTTAGCTGTGGTCAAGCTGGCAAGAAGTTGCTCCTGCTCTCACTACTTTATTGTCCTTGGTCATTCTGTTTCTCTGTTTAAGTAAGGAGATATCTCTGAATTCAGGGTCATGGGTTGTCTAGGGGCAATATAAAGCGTGTCTACAGTTATAATTTATTGCCACAGGGAAGGTTGGGTGATACGGTCAAGTGACTGTATGGAAGACTTCTCTGTGGCGTGAGAAAAGGAATGGTAAACAGTAACATGAAAGAGGAAGGAAGCAAGGACTTGCTAAGAATGGCCTTATTAGAAGAGGCCATTCTCAAAATGCTCCAGCAGATGGCAGGGCTAGGGCCATCTGTTTACATTTAGAAGCTGAGTAGGGCTAAGCCTACTTAGTGCTAATGGCCAGCTGGATGCAATATGGGAAGCTTACTGGCCTAGAAGAGAGAAGAATGGCCTCCTCTGCCCAGCAATTGATAGTTAAGCTCTTCAGGAGGTTAATATCCATTGATAGCCTAATTAGATCTACCAGTTTTGAGCTTCAAAAATCCAGACAACCCCTAGTTGGCAAAAAAAAAAAAAAGGCTGCCCAAACCTTTGCAGACCAGTTCTGAAAGCCTTATGCCTGATCTCAAGAGCCCATCTAATCTTGTTTTTTAAAATATACAAATTATTTGGTTATACATCTCAGATAATGTCTTTAAGAGGGAAAAGGAAATTATTGTTTAAAAAAAACCTTTCTGTTCTATAGTTTTGAAACAAAATCCAAAGATCTTCTTCCCATCCCATTGTTGTTCCAATTCAGTTGTAAAGATTCTGGACAGGAGTGTGTAGGAAAAAAATATCCTTCTGGGTTCAGCTCCAAGTGGGGGAAAAGACACTGGAAACATGGAGGCTGCTTGGAAAGATGGTTTAATGGTGGACAGGATCACATGGTTTGAGTTCCTGAACAGAAAAGGGCTGAGATGTTGCGAGTCCCTGGGTTTTATGCCCTCTCTGGCTTTGAACTTCCTGGGGCCCAGAAAGAGTATCCTGATTGGTTGTCAGATTCCCAGGGGGTGGGGGTCTTAGCTAGCCTTGCTGGTTGATGTAATCTTCCCAGGTGCCATGTGGTGAGTTTCTGTTGCTAGATGGGTCCTATTGTGTTGCAGATGATGGTCCATTGACAAAGATTGAGTTTCTGCCTCTGGCCCATTGACAAATGTGGGGGCGGGGGGAAAGAAGGTGGGAACTGCTTCGTCTTTAAAACATGCTTCTCCATTTCTCATCCAGGGAAACATAATATTCTGCCTTTTTAATATTTCCTAAAATATTTCATTCTTCTAGGAAAGGGGTGGGTGCTAACTTCTGACAAGTGCAATTAGAGTGTCTATTTGCAAAAGGAAAGCATGAAAAACACATTCACAGTGTTGGAATATTTTTTCTTTTATCTTTAAAGATTGGATAGGCAGTAGTGAATACAGTAGTAATGTTATTGTATAAAAGCTGACTTCTCCAATAAAAACAATCGAGATATATTATCACATAGCAAAACCCATGCATAACTATGTAAAGGAAGGTATATCTTATGCACAGAAAAACACATATCTAGATGAAATGCCCACTTAAAACATCTGCAGCAAATACGTGCAATTACTTTATGATTACAAAAACCTTTACTTTTTTCTGTTATACATTTTTTTCTAAGAAAGTCCCAAATCATAAGCACAATTTTTTTCTGTTTCATGCAAAAAGTCAATAAGGAGTTTGCAGCCCAGATATTATTGTTTCTTTAATCAATTTAGCCACCTCTGCTTGTTCCATTGTTTTGTTGATCTTTTTAACAATATACCAGAGCCATCGTGATAAAGTCCTACTGATAATTCCAGAGATATGGATTCCAAAATGTCTATATAAAAGAAATGTTTTTTTAAAAAAAGTTGATAATTATAGTTGGACATGATTAGAGTATTTGATAAATCAAATAGGAGATTCTGTTGTGAGGAAAATTAATGTGAATGTGAATATCCTTTACTATTCTATTTCATAATAGAAAGAATAGCATGTCTGGATAAAACAAAAACTATCCCTTTGTAAAACAGGGTTCATATTGAGGTCATATAAGGATAAGGTTACATTCTGTTTTATGAATTATTGCCATTAAAAACACCTAAAAAGCTTTACTAACATAATTCATGCATAATAGAGGCCCAGAGGGAGATTTGTACACATAATGAAACATAGTAAAATAATTAGAAACAGACCTAAAGAGATTAGACCAATGGCAGGAATTAACCAAACATATTCAACCTGGGAACAAAAGCAAACTAGCGCATTTGGGACAAAAAGGAAACATCTTTGCAATTGGATAAAGTGCTTGGAAGTCAGCATTTATTTATGCTGACAAAAGGATCCTGTGATGTTAGCAGCTTGTGACTATTGATAATTACTGAAATTCTTGTCATCATCAACCAGGTGTAGAGTTTACCTGAAAGAATGATTGGATGTTTTATATTCCATAAAATCTTCATCTACATTGGGTAACACAGACATATTTTCCCCCCAGACCAGCATGGTTGGGGCTTCTCCCAGAGACCTACTGGGTTGACATAACCTGGACCTGCCTTATGTTCTGGTATGCTACTTTGTAGTTACAGGTAGTCCTCAGCTTATGATCATTCATTTAGTGACTGTTGTGTAACTTTGACTGTTCAAAGTTATGATGGCACTGAAAATAGTGATTTATGACCGTTTTCACACTTACAACCATTGCAGCATCCTCTTGGTCACATGATCAAAATTCAGATGCTTGACAGCTGGTTCATATTCATTTATTGTTTATTTATTTATTTATTGGTTCGATTTATATGTCGCCCTTCTCCGGAGACTCAGGGCGGCTTACAATGCGTTAAGCAATAGACTTCATATTTTTGTATATACCTGCTTATAGGGCTTTTGCCACCACCACCCCCCAGCGGTGTTCTTTTTTATACAAAGTCATCTTATTGCCCCCATAATCCAGGTCCTCATTTTACCTACCTCAGAAGGATAGAAGGCTGAGTCAACCTTGAGCCTGGTGAGATTTGAACTCACAGTAATTGCAGGCAGCTGGCAGCTAAGTGCTACTTTAACAGCGCTTTAATCCGCTGCTCCACCAAGGCTCCTTATGATGGTTGCAGTGTCCTGGAGTCATGTGATCACCTTTTGTGACCTTCTGACAAGCAAAGTTGGAATGGAGAAGCCAGATCCACTTAACAACTGTAGTGATTTACTTAACAATTGTGGGCATAAAATGGGGCAAAACTCATTGAACAATTCTCTTGCTTAACAAAAGAAAAATTTGGCGCAATTGTGGTTGTAAGTCAAGGACTATCTGTATTGCTCCCACTACTTATCTCCCAGGGAGCATCTCACTAGGCATCCTTTCCCTAACCCTGCTTTTTAAAAGACATTAAATTACAAGAGTCTGTACTGTCCTTTTGGCAAACAGAATATAAAAATAATGTCTAAGATACAACCTCTGGCTTTGTTGCATGTAGGTTTATAATCAGTGGTTTCAGCTTTCCCCTTCCCCGCTGGGAAAGAAATCAATCTCATAAGAGATAAATAAAAATCTGGTTTTGATTTTATTATTAAAAAATAAAATCAAAAGAAAAAAATGTATGAAGTCTAATTTATAAAAATGCATACATCATCTTTAGTAGACCATGAGATTAGAATGATTCATAATAATTAATGATGATATTATGTTTATTGAGATAATTCATTTGGGAGAACTAATAATTCCTTCTTATTGCCTATTTCTTTAACCATTCGCCAATCCTAAGCATACACGTCTTTTATCAGCTTGGCCAGAAATCTTTGGTGACAAAATGATTTATTGAAAAATCTTAAAAGAGACCTCACAGAATCTTTGCCACCATCTGTAATGCTGGTTCTGCAACAAAAAAGCTGTCCTTTTTCAGTTTTGCTCCACTTTATTATCTGAAACTGAAATTGAACGTTTCTTTTGCAAATTTTTAAATATGTAGATAGTTCATTCTTCCATTTGTGGGAAGTCTAATCTTCCTGATCCTGGTTTCAGCCACAAGATACTATTTCAGAAGTCTTTTAAGAGAAAATATGGCTTGGCATATTTCCAGTTTCCCTCTCATGACATGCAATGAATTGGTGCAAATATATATATATATTTTCTTTCCCTTTTGGGTAGATCGGCCGTGGTGGTGACTATTCCTCCAGGACCATTTGTATCTTGGGACAGGGCCCCTCAATTGTTTCTTTGCATTCTCCTTCAGTATTTCAAGGTGAAGTTAAGACAATCACATCATATGCCAATATCAAGCTGTTGAGTCAGGGGTGGAGAATATGATGGTGAAGAGCCCACCATATATATTGTAAACAACATATACTGGATTAACACCATCCCCATTCTTGTTGGTATTCTCAAACAATTCCAAGTTTGCTGAGGCTGGATAAACATTTTTCAAAAGATAAACCAATATCCATTTCCAGGAAAAAAAAGTTATTGCTGTATGACTGTCAATTAGTCAATTAATCAATCAATCAATCAATCAATCAATCCATCATCAATCAGAAGGGATCGTGGTGGTCTTCTAGTCCAACCCCCTGCTCCAGCAGGAGACCCATTGCTTCCAACATTTCCCACCAGATTACCTAGAACCGGTGACATTTGTAATTTCTCAGGTCTCCCAGGATGTGTATTCCTGCTTCCTCTTTTTAAATGCATTATGCTGGGCCATTTCTGGTCTTCATGGTTCAGGCATTAATCTTAGTTATATGGTAGATATCATATATACAGGTAGTCCTTGACTAGCGAGCATTTGTTTAGTGACTGTTTGAAGTTACAATGGTACTGAAAAAAGTGATTTACAACTGGTCTTCACACTGACAACCAGGGTCATGTGATCAAAATTCAGTTGCTTGGCAACCAGCATGTATTTATGATGGTTGCAGAATCCTGGAGTCATGTGGTCATCATGTGCAATTTTCCCAGCTGGCTTCCAACAATCAAAGTCAATGGGAGAAGCTGAACTCATTTAATGATCATATGATTCACTTAACAACTATTGTTATTTGCTTAACAGCCAAGGCAAATAAATTGGCCTTGCTTAGCAATGGAAATTCTGGTTCCAATTGTTGTCGTAAGTTGAGGACTACTTGTACTACGTTACATGTCTTTAACACTTAGCAATTTTACATTTGAATTCCTTGCATGGATACCAATGGGACGTGATGATTTCCTTTGCTTGCTTTCTGCGTGCTAATGACGAATAGAGCATTACGTCGTTGTTAAACAATTTTATCAGATGTTTCCCAAACAACGTTAAGATCAGAATATAGCCAAAGGGGAACTAAAAGAAAGATAAGAACCACCAAGTGATCATGCTGACATCTTAGTACTCTTTATCAATACAAGTCTTGATGTAACGGGAGTATAGAAACCACTTGGAGTCTTTTTTGCTTTGAATAATTAAATTAAATGATTGAAACATAATGATACTTATCTGTTAAAAAAAAAGCCAGGGAAGATTAAAGAGCAGAATTAATCCCGTTAGATGTGTCACTGAAAGCAATCGTATATTCTCAGTGACTAAAGCCTTTTCTAGCAGCAGCCTCTTTTCGGATTTATCATTAACATCTACATTCTAATACCTCTAAATAATTCAGAACAGCTTTCAGCTATGCCCTTGCCTGCCTAACAGCAACTGCTTTTGCTATTTACATTGCATCCAAGTGGAAATATTTTCCTTAACCCTTAGGGAGAAGTAAGCATTTTGTTATCTCTCTATAGCATTAGGGCTCCCCTCCTCTCCACAAACACATTATGCATATATATATTTATATATAAATTATATGTATATGGACTATAAATGTAGACAACAATTTATCCACAGAGTTAGGACCATGTTCACTCAGATTGTCATGGAAATACCCCTTTAATAATCCTAATGCAGGCAACCATCCAATCAGAAGGCTATCTCTTCCCTGATACCTGATGCCAGCTTCCCTGGTAATGTAGGCCACTGAAGCAAATCCAGAGAGATTGAGTTAGAAGACAAAATAGCATCCAAGATTCGTTTGGTCACTGTTCTACCCTTTCCTTCTTCACTGCCAGGATCAGGAGAGACTATCAGCATGTTTTTCAGCTTAGGCATTCCAAGCTAGGCCTAGTATCAGGGGGAGGGGGGGTGGGGAAAGAGGGAGGTGACAATATTAAAAATAATCCAAAAGAAGACCACAACTGAAGAGGAAGAACGAGGAACAAACCCACACATCCATGAAAGTATGCGTTGGCTTCTGGATAGTGGTAGCTGGAAGAAATTTGGACATGCCGATAGGGGAAATTATGACTGGTTAACCAGTGAACAAGGTGTGCCATTGGTGGAAACAGAGCTACAGGTTTGTATCATCTATATCCCTTGCAATTTACTTCTGTTCTTTCGAGATTTCTCGTTTCAGGATGACAAAGGGTTTGTGATATAGACATGGGGGCAAGTACTTTATTTTACATAAATTGCACACTGTCCTCCATGCAATTGTTCCTTTGTTTCATTGACTGAGGGGGGAAAAGTTTGCAGAAACTGATGTAAATATTTACTTCTAAACTTACCTTAACTTCAAATGGATATTTTGGCTGCTTTTGATCTGTCATTTCATTTCAAACCTATTTCATTTTCAATCTTTCTCTCTGCAGACCCTTTTACTGATATTAGAATAAGTGATATTCAGCAAATTTTGTTTCCTAGATTATATTACTTTTCATAGTGTTGTGAGTGACAAAAGGGGAAGGCGTGAGAGATAGATCAGAAAGGCTACCCTTTCTGATCTATCAGAAGACAATCTAAAAGAGATTTTGAGGGCCATGTGGAATTATTTTTCTCAGCATTGTTTACAGTAACCTGTAAAGTAATTTAGCCTGGTTTTTTTAAATAAGAGCCTAGCTGAACTGTGTCAAAAATAAAACTAATAACAGGCTAGTAATGTAATTCTCTGCATGTCTACGCTGAAGTAAGTCCCACTGAATTTAGTGGAATATTGAATGGAACTTATTCCTTCTAAATATTTCTAGGTCTCCTAGTTAGACAGAATAACTTATTGTAATAAGACCAGAAGAGTAATAGTAGTAATATGGACAGTAAATGATTGCAATGTTGTTTTTTGTGTTGATGTCAACTACCATAAGCATAAATGTGATCCTTCACATTTGCATGATTTCATAGAATTGTTCACAATGCATATTTTTTCTTTGATTATGCCTAAAATATGATTTCATTCATCTGAATGTCTAAATTATTACTATGCTAAAAAAATAGCGTTGAAGTTAATACTGAATGAGTTTGGTCTGTGACAGAAAATCTGTGATTACTCATTTACATCTTCACAGCACTACTTGATGCTAAAGTCAACATGTTTTGAATCTGCATATGGTTATTCATATCTACACACAGTATATTTAAATATACCGTGTATGTAATTATTTTTCTCTTCATGATTGAAATAGCTTATAATTTATGTATCATTATCACAATGAGCCAAACTCCACTCAGAGTAATCAACCACTTTTTTTTTTTTGCTTTTTCTCTGCCTTTGTTTAAAATTCAAAAGTAGTCATATGTTCATAAGAGTGCATAGGAAAACACTGAAAAGAGAAGCAGCCCAGAATTAAGGAGAAATTTTCAACAGTGAGAACAATTAACTAGTGGAACTACTTGCCTTCAGAGGTTGTGGGTGCTCCATCACTGGAGATTATTAAGAAGATATTGGATAACCATTTGTGTGAAATGGTGTACGGTCTCCTCCTTCAGCAAGGGGTTGGACTAGAAGACCTCCAAGATCCCTTCCAACTCAGTAATTTTGTTATTCTGTTAAAACCTGCTCTGCAGTGATGAATTTGTAAGTTTGGCTATAAATGTGTATTGTTCTCATTGATTTATTTTGAAATCCTAGTTAGGAAAATGTTAGAACACTGTATAAATCAACAAGTTTTTCTTGTGCCTATTTATTAATGAATGAAGCAATTCTACATATTTTTGAAAAAATAGTATTAGTCATATCTGATTCTTTTTCTATGCTTTCTCAACCAAAATATATAAGTCAGGCAGTATGATCAGGTGTAAATAAAGAGCACTGTAAAATGGTAATGTTTGTTACATACAAGAAAATTCAGGGCAAATTAAGCAAAAAATTTAACATAATGTATTTGGAAGATATGTGCTTTTGCAGATTGATTAAACCAGTACAGGTATTTTGCAAAAGACAGATACTTTGCAAAATTAGTTTACCAAAGTATTCAAACAGAATAAAAGTATGCACTTTATAGTATAATAATTCTTTCAAACTGCCTTCAAGGCTTCAGATACTGTAAAAACTCCAAAATAATGTCAATGTTTTAAATAGGCAAGCTATCTACAATGCACATTTTGTATTGTGTTCAAAGCACAGAATACTTAAAGTCAACTGATGATTCATACTAAAAATCTGCAACAAATGATATCATTGCTGTTGCATTTGTAAATATTGATTAACCTATCCATTCCCTCATAAGATATAAAAACCAGGTACACTTAAGTATAATTTGGAATACATCCTATTTATCTTATACCATTAGGCTTCAAGAGGTAGTAAAATCAAATCAAACATAAAAGGTTTGCAGTTTACTTTCTCTTCACAAAGTATTTATTTTAATGGTAGCACTGCAATATTTGATATTCATCATAATCCTTTCTACCATATTATATACCATTAAATATGTATTGAGTATACAATTAAAGAACAATATAAATTTTTAATTTCCCCTTTCCTTCCTAGTGACAATTTCTCCATTTACAGTGCATTCTGGAAGTATTCAGACCCTCTTCACTGTTGTCAATTTAGTTATGCTGTAGCCTGATTCTGCAGTTGTTGAAATTAATTTTTATTGGTCTTTAATCCAGGGTTGAAATGCTCCCGGTTCGGACTGGATCACCTGATCCGGTAGTGATGGTGGCGGGTGGTTCGGAGAACCGGTAGCAAAAATCCCTGCGGGGGGGCCCCCCCATTCCCAGCTGAGCCATGCAATCATCAGAGGCTGTTTTTTTACTTTTAAAAGCATTTTTTCTACAACCTCTTCGGCTGAAAAAATGCTTTTAAAAGTAAAAAAAAAAAGCATCTGAGGATGACGCGGCTCAGCTGGGATCATAGATCTGACGATCCCAGCTGAGTTGCCTGATCATCAGAGGCTTCTAAAAGCATTTTTTTCTGTAACCTCTTTGGCCAAAGAGGTTGTAGAAAAAATGCTTTTAAAAATAAAAATAAAAAAGTTGGCCACGCCCACCCAGTCACATTCCCCCCCAAGCCACACCCACAGAACCGGTAGTAATAAATTGTAGATTTCACCCCTGCTTTAATCTACATTCAGTACCCCATAATGACAAAGTGAAAACAGAATTTTAGAAATGTCTGTAAATTTATTAAAAAGAAAAAACTGAAATAACACATTGGCATAATTACTTGGACTCTTTGCAACAACATGTGAAATTTAGTTCTGGTGCCTCCCATTTCTCTTGATCGTTGCTGACATGTTTCTACATCTTGAATGGAATTCACCTGTGGTAAATTAAATTGATTGAACATGATCTGGAAAGGCACACACACTCCTCTCTAGAAGGTGTCGCAGCTGACAATGCATACTGTAGCAAAAGCCTTGAGGTCAAACAAACTGCCTGCAAAGCTCAGAGACAGGATTATTGCAAGGCACAGATATGGGGAAAGCTACAATAAAAGTTCTGCTGCACTGAAGGTACCTAAGAACATAGTGGCCTCCATAATTCTCAAATGGAAGACATTTGAGGCAATCAGGATTCTTCCAAGAGCTGGTCGCCTGATCAAACTGAGCAATTGGGGAAGAAGGACCTTAGTAAGAGAGGTGACCAAGAACCCAATGGGCACTCTGACTGAACTCCAGAGATTCTGTGTGGAGATGGGATGGAGTTCCAGAAGGACAACCATCACTGCAGCCCTCCACCAATCTGGACTTTATGGCAGAGTGGCTAGACAGAAGCCTCTCCTCAGTGCAAAACACATGAAAGCCTGCTTAGAGTTTTTTCCTCACAGTCTGAGGGTCCTTCAGGTGCTTTTCTGCAAACTCCAAGCGGGCTTGTGGATACCCAATGTTTTAATGCAAGTGTAAAATAGACTGAGTTTGTGTTGTCATTTGCCCCAATGTCTATAAAAATATAAATCATTATTTGCTATCTGATATGATTTTATCAGTGATATAAATGTAAGCAAAGTGATATGCTTACATACATCGTTTATAATAATTCCTATGTGTTTTAATATATAAGTAAAGTAAGAAGGAAACCATGGACCCTGTTTTCTGCAATTGTTTGAAATAAGATTAAATCTAGATATGTATGTATGAAGAATGATAATAACTTAACAAAAACAGGATGAGAAATAAAAACAATATATACATCCTTGACAAATTTATTAAGGGAATTCACTATTCCTTTTTTAATTGTTAGATTGCTTTGACAACACAAAATATAACAATCAAATAGGTGTCAGCTTGTATTCTCAAAAATATGGCGTCCTATTCCATTTAATTAAGTTCCACAATTCTGCCTAGAAAGGTTTCTATTTCCATGTATGCCTTACATAAACAAATATTTTTATCCCACTTAAATTATCATTTAACAAAAAAAAATCCTTTGGTTATTAGCATAAATTTCTTAAAGTGGCACAGATAGATAAATTTAAAAGAAATGAGTACCAAAGGGTGTCTCTTAAAGTAATTTAAGCACCCTACCAAAATCCCATTGGATAAATAGCAAAAACTGTGATTTATTTGGCAGCAAAACTAGTAGCTGCTTATTCATCATCTGTCCTGTCTGGGTTTTTAAAAATCTATTTATCCTTATCAAAGTTTAAGAGGGTACTTAAATGGGGGAAGAAAAATTTAGAATAAGGGGGAAACCCTTGGTTATAGTTACTTCTAGCATGGTGAGATAAGTGCACGGATGAGGATAAATTAAGTTGCAAGATAATATGTTTATATGATTCAGTCATAATTTTAAATAGATTTGGAAAGTGTCGGTTGTGAAATCATACTGGGGAAGAGTAGTTTACTAAAAGTACACTGTACTTCCTTTGGGAAAGGGAACATACAAAGACATCAGGTTTTTAAAAAATCCCAGTCACTAAGTTGCTAAATCAGCCCTCTGATAGCTATAGAGGGAAACTTAGAGAAACAGTTGCTATCTGATAGAAGTAGAGGCAATATAAGAGAGATAAACATACTGATCTGAGATCTTTATTGCCTTCCATCTGGGGAAACTTTCTGTTTCAGTGGTGCTTTTCCAGTGGGATAAAGGCAGAGGGCATTTTAACACCTCGAATTCTACAAATGCTACTATAGGTGTTCAAGGGTGCTCTAAATTGGGATAAGAGGTGGTGCTGTAGGATACTTCCCCTCTAACCTCCCATTTTCTGAGATGTAAATAAAAAAAACTCCTGTCAAGAATTGTTCCTATTGGCAGGAGAAAACATTAGATATAATCAATGATTTTGGGGTTTGATGGAAGTAATTATTGGCATAGAAAAGGAGACTACAGAGTCTTTGTCTATGGAGATTCTCAGTCATTCAGGCCATGATTGTCTCAAAGGTGCTTTTTCAAGAGGCAACTTGACTTTCTGGTTTTTCTTTGAAGACATTTCGCTTCTCATCCAAGAAGCTTCTTCAGCTCTGACCCACCATCCAGTCAAAGAGTCTTTGCACTTGCTATTTTCAAACAGCCTCTGAACTTCCATAATAAGGTTTTCCTGAGTGATAGGGGACAGTACCAAATGTCAATTTATGTCTCCGAGGCTAGAAAAAGGAGAGATGGATTAGCCCTTAGGTGGAGGCATTTTCTAAGTGCAAGTGAGAACCTGCTTGGAGGACTGATTGGGCAGTATAATTGCTCGGTTGTGCACACTCTGAAACCAGCACTTTCTATGAGATCTATGTTTATGCTTTATTGATTTGCTTATTTCAATGGGTTTGGGCTTTTTGAATACTGCTGTTTATCTGCATTGAGATGGTGTTTTTATGAAAGGCAGGATGCACAGAAAATGAAATTGTCGAAGGCCTGATACACATTCTTATCTTGGTTTCTCCTAGAGTCAGCATAAAGCAAGTTCGACCAAAGAAGACATAGAGCCATTCCTATGCATCATATTACCAGCTACTGTGATGCTCTTCTTGGCATTCCTGTTGCTCTTCCTCTACAGACGTTGCCAACGTCGCAATCCTCAGGCTCAGATCTTCAGCATTGACTTGCCAGAGTCCCTTCCGGAGCACGAGGTGACAGATTTTCTCTCTGTGCTGCCCTGGAACAATGAGCAGAGGTTCCAATACTCCACTCTCCTGCCTGAAACTGCCTTTTTTGCTGTATGCCTACCTCCGTCATATGAGGAGGCCACCATGAAGGCGTCCATAGAAGAGGACCATGTACAGCAATTTCAGGAGCCAGTGCCTCCTTACGAAGAGACCAAACAACAATAAGCACACAGAAATCCTTTCGGTCAGGGTTCTCAGTCTATTATGACTTCTGAAAACAAAGCAAGAAGAACTCAAAGCAAGGGAATCAGTACAAGCACAATGGAGCTTCAAGGGATTAATTTTAACAGCATCGATTTCAAAAGGAACAGATATTGAAATAGCTCACCAGGCAACTGGACTGGGTGAAGGAAAGATTAAATTTGACACCGTGCCTAGGAAATTCCTGGAGTAAATGACATACAGATGTTTTAGAAGGTAAAATTGAAGTGAGTTGGATTGCAACAGCTGTGTTGGAAAGCAACTAGACTGGAATTACACATATACATAATAACTGAAAGGGCTTTAACATTTGTAATGCAGTAATATTTCTTAGACATTTTATGAATTCAACAAATAATCAAGTTTACATATCAAAATACTACAGATTATACATGACTTTTGAAATGTATCTGGAGAGTAAGGTCTCTGAATGGTACACACAATAAATGTGCCGTCTTTTGAGTGTTCAAGATAAGTGGAAATTTGGAGATTTAATTATTGGAAGGCACAATAAGATACTTATACACCAATGCGGTGGTTTTCTGCACTGTGTACAAAATAATTTCATGTTTTTTTCTACTTTTAAATAGAACAAAACCTGTAACCTTTTAATTCTATATATAAGATAAAGTAAAATATGACTACATTAAAAACAATGAAGTATTTAAAATTTTTGTTTATTTATTTTGCTTTTCAGGTAGATTACATTTTTGTCACTAGAAAATCAGTCTGTCTGTCCGTTCATCTATCCATCCTTCTATCCAATCTATCTATCTATGTCTCCTTCCCTCCATATCTATCTAACTCTATCTAACTCTATCTATCTAACTCTATCTATCTATCTATCTATCT
>WNWU01000005.1:5887369-5986119 GCA_012654045.1 Ptyas mucosa
TCTATCTATCTATCTATCTATCTATCTATCTATCTATCTATCTATCATCTATCTTATCTATCATCTCTATCAACTATCTATTTGCAAGAACAACCTTTCCATAAGGACTGTTCTATCTGAGTAGATAGGCTAGGAATACTTTTGGTGTCTTTCTTTATACACTGTCACCTTATAGGAAATGTGCCTTTTCCCTTGCCCCTCCAGAACCCTCTTCCCTCTGAGGTATGGTAGACCTCTATCCTCTAGCCTTCTAAAAGGCACTGAAGATTTAACCAAGTGCTAGTATAGGATAAGGTGACTGTATGCCAGAAGTTTAACTCGGGGCCAGGTTTTTGTTTTGTTTTCATATTTATGGTTTTAATAGTCTTAATATAGTTTTGAGTTGTTTTATTATAATATTCTTTAATTCTTGATTGGGAGCTTGGTATAACAATGGTGTCTATATAAATGCTTTGAAATAAACATTGAATTTTTAGCTGTATTTCAACACCATAGTTTTAGATATGAACCTAAGAAAGAAAGAGAATTGAGAACAATTATCCCAGCTATTTTGATCGATAATGTTTCTATATGAATGTTTAGTTGCATAGTTTTCATAAGTCAACAGGCAAAGTAATGCTTTAAGTAATATCCATCAATAGGGGCAAACTTACTATTTATCTGATAACTAACATTTTACATAGACATGTTAGTAAAAAGAGAAACAAATAATTTCTTGGTAAATTAGAATTGCCTATAGGTGAGATGGGCAGCATACAAATAAAATAAGTAAATAAATAAATAAATAGCTACTGTAATTGATGTGGATGCTTTATTCATATTTATTTCAAAAAATCAGTTATTTCAAAAAGCAATTGCCTGTTGCCAGATAAACATTTTAGGACAAATGCATTCTACACTAAGGAATGAATTAACATCGTTTTGCTGAACTAGCATTCTACATTTTTTAATTAAATGATTGCATTAGTATAACCTCTCTAATACTGTTTTATAGCTATATTGCTTATTTATTTTTAGTAGAAGTTGTTAAGAAATAAGTTGGAATTAAACAGGCCAATCTTCTTTAAATTCAAGTCACTTGACTGACATTGCCTTTCTAGTTGGACAGATTATTGCATCAACATAATAAACATTGGAAACCAATAGTTATCAGACTGTCTCTACTTTCTTAGCCTAATAATAGTTTACTTTCTATCCCATCCCTACTTTATATTAGTGACTACCAAGATCTCTTGGCAATTCACAATAAAAAGATAAACTCATAAAACCAAATTAAGTACTTTGAAAATACATTAAAACTATTAATATTTAGAAACTTCCTCAAAGGTGAGTATTTCCAAGCTCAGGAGGGGGTTCGAAGAACATAGGAAATTATAGAGAAGGCTCTGGATGTTAAATGAAGTCTATACATATGTATATATTGTTGTTCACAGTAAAAATATTTGAGATTTAGGTAGGCCTGAGAACTAGTGATATGGTAATCCTTAATTCTAATGCAGTCAACAGTATTTCCTAAGTGCTGTTGCTAGGATATCTAAAAAGGCCAGTCTTATATGTAGTTCTCAAACAGGTTGAGTATCTAAGCTCTCCCATACAATTGGACGGCTAGATCATTGCCAAACCAGGAATGTCTATGGAGATTCTCAGTCATAGTTGACCCAAAGGTGTTTTTTCAAGAGTCAACTGGACTTTTCAGAAAGTGTAGTTGCCTCTTGAAAAAGCACCTTTGGGACATTCTTACCAGGGTATTACTAATCTCACTTGAGAGTTTAATCTTACTTCTTGTGACATTTGGGAAAATAGAGTTGGACAGGTAAGAAACTTATATTTATATTGATTTATGGCGAAGCAATTGAAAGTTGCAACATAATTATTATTCCTGGCGGTTCTAACAATGAGCTTTTGTGCAAGTGAAAGTATGGAAGAATGTACACCAACCACCTGCAGTCGAGCAGTCTTTTCAGGTGCGTTATTTTGCACAATGATTCGGGTGCACATCCAGCTGTCCAACTGATTTTAGCTCTCTTCCTCTGAAACCTTGCCGAAGTTCACTGTTCTTACCCTGAAAGTTTTGCGAATTGCCTGTGTTCTTACCCCAAATCACACAAGAAGCAATGGGTGGAAACTAATCAAGGAGAGAAGCAACTTAGAACCAAGGAGAAATTTCCTGACAGTTCAAACAATGAATCAGTGGAACAACTTGCCTCCAGAAGTTGTGAATGCTCAAATACTGGAAGTTTTGAAGATGTTGGACAACCACTTGTCTGAAGTGGTGGTAGGGTTTCCTGCCTAAGCAGGGGGTTGGACTAGAAGACCTCCAAGGCCCCTTCCAACTCTGTTATTCTATTCTAAGAAGAAAAATTTGGCATTTTTACAAAAAAAAAAGTCTTGATTTCATTAGAGGACCCTCATCAAACCCTAATAGCGAAACCTCCCTTGCTTGCTGCTTGGGCTTTGCGGTGCCAAAGTGCCAAGCGCGCGTCCCTCCCCGTATATTCAAAACGGGAGCGTGGGATTGCGAAGTGAACGTCCAGTTTGTACTCCCAACACGGCAAGGGCGCAAACTTCGAGTGCCAAACTTTCCTCCGCACCTCCGAGCGCCAGAAACGGCCCTTCCCTTGGCCGAAGCGAAAGCCCAGCCCCGCTGTCGGAGCAAACGCCCCGTCCAAAAGGCAAGCAATGCCCTCAGCGAAGAGAAATGCAGCGTTGTGGGAGTGAGCGGGCGAGATAAACACGAATGCCTTCTGCTTCAAAGAGCCCTTTTCATCTCCCCTTCTCCTCCCCCTCCGGGCATCTGACAGGAGGCCATGAGCTCACTCCTTCTTTCCCCGAGAGACCGTGCCACACCACAACAAGCGACGTCCCACACCAAGCGCCACCAAAAGCAGCAGCTTTCTTTCCCGCCCCCTTTCTTTCTCCCTCCGGCAAAACAGCCGGCCGAGGCTGCCTTAAAATCCCCTCCTCCCCATGGGCGTAGATGCCGCCCATTCACAACCAATCAGAATTCATTCTCCGTATGCTCCCCCCCCCTCCCCGCGTTGACCAGCAGTTTCTTTCTGCTATTTTCGGAGGGGGGGGGAGGGGAGGGGAAAGGAGAATAATTATTCTCTCCATCCCGAGTTGGGCAGCCCCGCCCCACGACTCTGGAGGCTAGAAATGTTATGCCCCCCCCCTTCCCCCAAACCCTGTTGCCTTTTTGCAAAAGTTCCTGCTTGGGGGACCAGAGAAGAGGCTAACCGAAAGGTGAGTTTAGCCGAAAGGCAGGGCTAAGTTTTGTTTTGATAAGTTTTAGAAGTTTTTAAAACTCGAGTTGGTAAGTTTTTAAAGGGGCGTGCATAAGCGCACCAGCGTGCCTACCGTCCCTGTCCCAATGTTTTCTTTTATTCGTATCCTTTTCATGTATTTATAATTATGTTTACACTTGTATCTGTCATAAAGTGCATGCTTGACGAAATAAAATAAATAAAATAAAAGTTATGTTTTGAACGACACATCCCAAAGGCCTTCTTTTTTACCCCCTGGAAAAGCGCTGTCCCGATTGAACTCTTCGAAAGCTGAACGGGGTTCAGGTTTTTAGCCCTTGGCTGAATAAGGGAAGCGAATCGGGCGGGATATGCCAGGCGATGTAATGGCAGTGACAGTTCCTGAATTGGGACTTTTATTCTTTGGATAGAGAGGCACAACAAATCCAAAGGAGCCCAGCTGATCGGTGGCATGCAGAATAAATGGTATTAAGGCACACATTTGGAAGCAGTGCAATCCCGAAGTGCTTCTGGGATCAATGCAAAAGTTATCAATTTAAGGAATGGTGAATATAGGAGAAGGACTTCAGCCTTGAGGATTCTACCAATTGATTCTACCAATTCTACCTACTTCAGACTTGAAAGTTCTACCAAATTGATCAACAGTGTTGAGGACAACTCAGGAGGACAACTATACAAACCCAGTTAAAAGAACAGGGTGTCTCAGAGCAAACGTGTACCCAGGAAGTAGTTTTCCAGGCCATATCTGTGTTTACAGTCTTTTTTTTTAAAGTGATTTTTACTATTAGAGATTTTTATATAGGCTTAAAAACTACAGAAAGAAAAAGTAGAAAAAGAAGATGTAAAGATAAAGTGAAAGATAACAAAAAGGAAAATAAAAAATGTAAAGAGGCAACTTTTCAACTTTGCAGCTGTTACACTAATTACATCTCCACACTCCCACACTATATATGCTTTTCTTTTTTTTTAAACAAGCCTTTTTAATCAATAAATTCCAAAATCACAATAATCCATTTTCAGCAAATGCAACCATGAAGGCTTTCCATTTTTATAAAAGTAACTGCTCCTTAATCAAACAAGTCAATTTAGCACTTTCTGTAAACATATTTGCTTATAGTTTTGTTACTCCGTTCTTTTCCTTGTTCTCTTAGCCATAGTTTTTCTTCCTCTCATCAATTTATGAAGTTGAAGAGATGAAAAGATAAAATGTTTGCTTTATGTTATAGTTGTTAAAAACCTACAAGCTAAAATCCTTTGCAGATCCTCTTTGAAAAGGATTGAACTTTATGAACTTGTAGGTTTAACCCAGAATATAGAAGAGCTATAACTTTGTTCCTTTTATTTATATAGGATGTTGAAGACTATAAAACAAGCCCTTTTTTCTTCTGGCTTGGAGATGCCTAAATGGACTGCATTACCAAATCAGGTGACTTATGTTTTCATTTCCAACCTTGGATTAGCCTCATTCAACAAGTAATGGGACTGATTCTCCAAGTTATCTTGAGAGATTTAGCAATAGCAATAGCACTTAGACTTCTATATCGCTTCACAGTGCATTACAACTCTCTCTAAACAGTTTACAGAGTCAGCATATTGCCCCCAATAATCTGGATCCTCATTTTACCGACCTCAGAAGGATGGAAGGCTGAGTCAACCTTGAGCTGGTGAGAATCAAACCGCAGAATTGCTGGCAGTCAGCAGAATTAGCCTGCAATACTGCATTCTAACCACTGTGCCACCACACCTCAAATTTACAGACCACAAAGGATCCAGATTAAATTAACCCGAATTAACCCAAAGAGATTGTAAAGGCTAAATCCATAGTGTGTGGTTTCGAACATTAGATGGCAGGAATTTCCTGACATGCTTCTAAGGGGGCCTAAATGCATATAAACACTGTAAATTGTTGGAGCACTAAAAGGGGAAAGTTGAAAACCAAATAGCTGGAGTTTTTTTTACTTTTTGCTATTGTTATTTTGTCTGTTTTTCTTTAATATGCACAAACAATAATAATGCAGTGGAGATCTTAGTATTAAATAGTAAGCTTAAATGGAAACCTTTATTGTATAACAATTTTGTGTACATTGCAGTTTATTAATACTACTTTTACCTTTGAATGTAAATATTAAATGAGCTTATAACTGACATTTTAATAATCACAGTTAATATTGATATAAATATCTTTTTATTTTTCAATTTTTAAGTTATCTAAATATTAATGTTAATAATTTCTAGTCAATACCATATGCATACTTTTATGCCTAAATAATATAATGTATTACTTAGGTTTTATAGTAATAAAATGCAGTAAAACAATAAAAAGTTTTCTGGCACAATTGCCTCTAGTTCAGTCTAGCCATGCCATAAAATCTGCATCACTGGTGCTAACTTTGCATAAGTTGTTACTACATATACGCTGTTGTAGACGTGACTATCCTAGAAAAAACAATATTAAAGGGACAATGTGACTTTCCAACTTAATTTCATATGGCCCCTACTCAGTGGTGGGATTCAGTCAGTTCACACCACTTCGGGAGAACCGGTTGTTAAATTGCCTGAATCCCACCACTGCCCCTATTCCTTGTCTACTCTTTGAGCTCGGCTGAGTTAGGAGGCAGAATTAGGAAGGAGGCAACCTGACCTTCTCTCACATGCTTCCATTGTTCGCTAGCTTGAAAATTGCTTTGTTTATGTAATCATCATTGTCTCTATTTTCTTGGCTCCTTTCCCCCTTCTGTAATATTCCACATCCTATACCAGTGATGGCTAACCTTTTTGCCATCGCATGCCAAAAGCATGGGGGAGCGTGGGGGGGGGGGGGACACACACACGTGTGCCCACATCCATAGTTCTATGCGCCCTGCCCCCCTCATGCTTCTCCTGCTTTTGGCACGTAATGGCACGGTGTGCTCAGTAGGCCCATTTTTCGCTCTCCCCAGGCTCCACAGCCTTTCTAGGAGCCTGGGGAGGGCAAAAACAGCCTTCCCCACCCTTCCTGGAGGTCCTCCAGAGACCGGAAACAGTATGTTTCCTGACTTCTGGTGGGCCCAGAAGGCCCGAAAATCAACTGGCCGGCGCACACATGCGTGCCGGAGCTGAGCTCACGTGTCCACCAATATGGCTCCACATACCACCACAGCATGTGGAGCCATATAGGCATCATGGTCTTATACTGTTGCCCCACTCTCTTTTGTACGTATTGACATTATGCAATGCATAAGTTAGATTCTCCTTGGGAGCAGCCCTATAATTAAGTAGTACAAGGTAGTCTCCTTAGATAGGAAACTCGAGGATACTCCAAATAAACTCTTTATCGGCCATCTTGAATGAGGATTTGTGCAACAGCAGTCCTTGTATATTGATTGTGCTATGACCTCATGGAAGTCACCTCACTAGTGAGATGGGCGGTGTATAAATGTAATAAATAAATAAATAAATAAATAAATAAATAAACTTTCCTTCAAAGATAGGTTGACCGTGTCCTTGTTTGAGATGACAAACAGACATAGCCAGACCAAGTCTGTAGTTGAGATGGCAATAAAAGGACAGCTATCTTGATCTGTTCATATGATGCATGAACAGGAGGAGCAAAGTGCTGAGTGTTCAAATTGTGTGCTTGTTCTGCCCTATTCTTGGTTTGAAAGGCAGTCTGTTATTCTTACAGAAGGGCAATTCAATTGCTAGTTTCATCAACTTGTGATTAGTCAAATTAATTTAGCCTATTCAACTTGACTCAAATTAACACTGAAAGACTTAAAAATACTGAATTAACAACCACTTTGCTCAAAAAGCAAGATTCTGGTCTCAATTGTGGTTATAAGTCAAGGACTATCTGTACATCAATTTTTTTCTAGCAATTCCATAAATTTGAGCAGTCAACTGTCTAGTTCATGGGTGTCAAACTCACCGCATCACATTGCTGTCACGTGACATTTCGTGACGTTTTTCCCTTTCACAGAGCTGAAATGGGTGTGGCCTGCATGTGACGCATTCAGCCCGTTTGACGCCCCTGGTGTAGTTTAATGAAAAGAAGGACTTTGGGGGGGGGGGGCATGATAACAGTGTTCCAATATCTCAGGAGTTGCCACAAAGAAGAGGGAGTCAAACTATTCTCCAAAGCACCGGAACACAGGAAAAGAAGCAATGGATGGAAACTAATCAAGGGGAGAAGCAACCTAAAACTAAGGAAAAATTTCCTGCAGTTAGAACAATTAATCAGTGGAACAAATTGTCTCCAGAAATGTGAATGCTCCAACCCTGGAAATTTTTAAGAAGAGATTGGACAATCATTTATCTGTAATGGGATAGGGTTTCCTGCTGAGCAGGGGGTTGGACTAGTCACTAGAAGACCTCCAAGGTCCCTTCCAACTCTGTTATTCAATTCAGTTCTATTCTAACTGAACAAATAGCCATAAAGCAAGGGCTATAACTACTCTTTTATGATATCTGTCAGGAGATTAGCCTGTCCTAACCTGACACCTGTCAAGTATATGGAGGCCAAAACCAAGAATCTCAGTGTGGCTAGCCTTGTTAGTATCACGTTATTATGGGAATTATGGCCTAAATATGTTTGAAAGGTGTTTCAACTTTATGAATGTTACTTGGAATTACAAGTAACTAGAGAGTAAATCTATGTAAAGCCCATTTTTTCTTTGAAATAAAAACTTGACATTTGACACTGGGATGGAAGAGGATAGATCTTAACTATCCTTAATACTTAATTCTTTAGTAATATTTTGCACTCAAAATATTTTTTTCTAAACATTTCTACCATAAAGAAAAGTGTGCTTTTCCTTTGAAGCATGTAATGCAGATAGGTGGAAATTTGACTGAGGAAATGACTTAAGAGGGAGCTAAGTAGCTCATCCTTAATTCTTTGCTTGAATCACTTCACAACCCTTTCATGGCTACTTCTAATTTTTAAACTATCACAACATTAAATGCATCTGTGAATATTCTCCAATAGGGTCATTCACACGTTTGAAAACACTTTGAGACTAGTTACTAGTACATGTGATGCATGAAAACAGCAGGTTTTTCTATGTAGAGCCAGTGTAAAATTTCTTGTAGCAGCTCTTTTTCAGCCTTGGGCAGAAGTCTGAAAAAACTTGGGCTGCTTTAATGACTACAGAGATGTACTGTGCATATGTTCAGAGCATATGTCAAGCACTTTTTTCAAATACTTGTTGAGGTGTGCACAGCAATTGTACCTAATTGGGCTGGGTGTGCTATAAGATGTAGGATGCCAGTAGTATTTTTAAATAAAGTTGAAAAAATGAGTTTTAAACAATCCTCCTGTCAGTACAATGCTTCCTGTTTGAAGGTATTCTATCCTTTATTCCTTTATTGTTTATTTATTATGTTACATCCTACTTTTCTTCCAATGAGCTCTAGCCAACCCTTCTATTCTCACAACACAGGGTGATTCAGGTGTGGCTGACCTAAAATTACTGAATGAATGTCTATGGAGATTCTAAATCATTCAGGTCATGGTTGTCCCAAAAGTGCTTTTTAAAAGATAACTGGACTTTCTTGGGATTTTTCTTCCTTGAATATGTTTCGCTTGTCATACAAGAAGATGCTGAAGTTCCAAGAAGAACTGAAGAAGTTTCTTGGATGAGAAGCAAAACGTATTCAAGGAGAAACAAACAAAAAGTCCAGTTGCCTTTTGAAAAGCATGTTTGGGTTACTGAATGAGCTTTAGGGTTAAATGTGGGTCTGCCCTAACCTAAACTAACTCAGTAACATTTGTAACTTAACAAACCATAGTTTAATTTGTGTTTTATTGGTATTTCAATGAATTCCTTCAGAGTTTATGATATGCAAATTATTTAGTAACAATGTCATGATCTGTGACCTGAACTTTTTTTTAAAGGCATCTGATTATGAAATTCGACAATATGAACCTGCCAAATGGGTGTGTACATCTCTTAAAACCATAGACTGGGATGCAGCCATCAATGCTGGCTTCATGAAGCTCTTTAACTATATTAAAGGGAAGAATGAAAAAGGTAATATACAGGGTATTTGGGCACCAATTATGTATCCTATTTTTTTGAAATTGTTCCTCTTTTTTCACATAGAAAAATTCATGTCACACAGACATATTTCATCATTTCCCAAAATGTGTTGCTTTCCTAAATGTCTTACATGCATACTCTAAAATCTTTTATTGGAAGCTGTTCTCTATTTTTTGGCTAAAGGCACATACAAATATTTTAATAGACATTTCAAAACATGGATAAAGATAACGTCTTAAAGTTATTAGAAAAATAATAATCCTGAGGACATTCATTTTACCAATGATTGTGTCGTCAAATTGCCTCAGTCCTCTAAATTTTTTTTTTAATTGCAAAAAGTGTTTTAATAATTGCATTGGAACCAATTTTCTTCCGTAGTAGTCAGGTGCATTTTAAAATATTGCTAAAGTTACCTTATTTGTAGATTTAACTGGATTTCTGCCCAGAAAGCATAATAGGTATATTTGGTGTTTGACTGAGTTGGCTTAAGCTTAGTCATTTGATTATATTTATTTTGTGCGCAGTTTAATATTGAGCTGTATGTTTACCCAGAATGAAATTATTTTAATCATTGTTTGTGGCTGATGATAGTATATTTTAATGTATGACAGATTTCAGGATTTTAGCATCCTAATTTAAAGACTTAATCCTTAAAGTTTAGCAGTGTGTTTAGTTTGCTTCTTGGTCAGATGACCAATGACATGACTTTTCCTGCATTTTGCAGGAACAAAGATAGCTATGACAGCTCCAGTGACATGCTATGTCCAGCCAGGAGCTGGCCCGTTCTCTGAGTCCATCACAACAGTTGCCTTTTATTTGCCGTCTCAGTACCAGGCAAATCCACCCAAGCCTTCAGAAGCAGATGTCTTCATCGAAACTAAGCCAGCAATTACGGTCTTTGTCAGGTAAATATTGACCTCTGGTTTATTGGACTGTAAAGGCAAGGGGGGTGTAGATAGAGATGCTATGTTCATACATGCAAAGTATTGTAATCTTACAATAAAAGTGTTAGTACACATTGCTTAGTGTTTAATAGTTGTTTTTTTTTAAAAAAGCTATACAGGTAACACAGTCCCTGTTTAAAATACCTACATATTACTATCTGGTGCATATTACTAACCAGCCAGTTGGTATTTGTGAGCGAAAGGTTCTCCCTCCCCCTTTCTAGAGATCTTAATGTTTAATCTTTTAAGATTGAATTATACAAGATAATTCTTGTATACAACAGCTACTTGTTTGTAATGGATATATCAGAGCTAAAAGCTATTTAAAATTGTTAATAACTGTTGACTGCCACCTTGTGGTGGATAAAATACATTGCATATGTTTAAAATCTGGGATTTTTAAAAAGCCTGCTAAAATCAAAAAGTTGTCAGATGTTCTCAGATACTTTAGTAATTATAAATTACTACATATACAGTTTTTCAATTTCTGAGCAACTTTGCTTAAGATCTAACAGTTCTACAAATAATAATAATACTAAAATGAAATTAGAGGATGAAAACAAGTCTTCTATGGATGAAATCTGAATTCTGTGAAAGGTATTTTATATGCCATTACAGGAATCTACATTTGCACCTTCTCATTTCTTCTTTCTCTTAAAACAGTGTTTGGA
The DNA here is from genome assembly GCA_012654045.1 of Ptyas mucosa. Classification (NCBI taxonomy): domain Eukaryota; kingdom Metazoa; phylum Chordata; class Lepidosauria; order Squamata; family Colubridae; genus Ptyas; species Ptyas mucosa. The sequence continues at coordinate 5,898,268 of WNWU01000005.1, forward strand.
ATTGGCCCCTATGTTATTTTTTTTAAATCCACGAATCTCATTGTTCGTTGTATTCAGAGCTAATTTACGTTTGTTCAGCATTCCATGCACATATGAAAACATCACGAGGGTATATTAGTTTGCTGCTTTTATATGGATGGATTCCCTTTGTGAGCAAATTAAACGAAGGACAGATGATAGATGGCTAAGGATAACATAAAGCAATGCTTAAATTCTGGGGAAAGTATTTCATTAACACTAGTCTTGAGTTTTGACTTCATATGTTTGGTCTCGGTCCTGCTTTGTCAAAATATGTATGTCTGTTCTTAACAGATCGTTTGGAGGATTTGCTAAAGCTAAAAGAAATCAAGATGAAATTCAGGCCCTTGCTGAAACTTTAAAGCGGGATGGAAGAACATTTCAAGAAAAGATCTATTATACTGCTGGTTATGACAGTCCATTTAAATTGTTAAACAGGCATAATGAAGTTTGGCTTATCAAAAGAAGCTAAAATCTTTGCAATACAGATTATAAGTATTAACTTTTAAATGCTTATTTTAAAAGGAAGGAAGGAGTTTTCCTTATATATGAAAGCTGGGTTTTTGTATATTTTTCTAACGAATTTCTTCGCTTTTACCGTTGCCTAAATTTCTATGCTGATATAAAATTGATCTTTTTTTTTTTGCTAAAATATGGCTAATAGAGTAATGCTAATAATTATTTTATAATATTTATAATCCTTGAAAGTGTAATGAATTTTGTTTCGTAGGAAATTAACTCAACTTTCTACAAAAACAGTAATGTTTAAGCCTTTTTCACTAAATTGGAGGCTTAATCCGGGGAGATAGGAAATTTGAAAGGCAGGTAAAGCAACCTAGAATCTCCATGAATCTCACAGTGGTTTCTAGAGTTTTGTTTTTCTTCATTAGGAGGCAAACTGCTAAATTGCATTATTTTGCTGCTGATCTTTGCTGCAAAATCAAGCATAATGACCTTTGATAGTCTTGAGGCACTAAATAAATCAAAAGCCATCTCAAATTTCCAACTTCCACAGCGAAAAAAAATGGCAGAAAGTTACATCCCTCTTGCATTACCGTATCCCTTGGGCGGGAGGGGGAATTAAAAGGCAAAACTCTTGAGCTGGCCAAGAAAGATTACTGAGGTAAGCCGGGAGATCCTATCTGCTTCCCTTTAGCCCTTTTGGAAATGTTACCTAAAAGGTAAGAATGTTAATGCCAATCCCCAGCTTCCTTTTAAATCAAATACTGGTCTGAGGATTTTTAAACACTTCCTGTGTCCTGTAAATCAGGGGTTGCTGAATTTGGGAGGCACTTGTGGCCTGTTTAGGGGACAGTTTTTAGGGTGAGATTGAGAGCAGCTTGCTTCAAAGAGGCCTCCCATTCCCTTTCATCTCCTCAAAATGTTGATTGTGGATCTTAATTCTTTGAACTTTGCCAATCCTTCTTCTGAATAATTATTGAATATATAGGTAGTTCTTGTTTAGCAATTGATTCCAGCAACTCAGTTATTGAGTGAAGTGGTTGCTACGTGAAAATCATGTAACTGCTTATGATTTTACTTCAACTTTCCTTTCCCCCCCACTCCCTCACCTTTTCTAATACTCATCCCAGTGCTAGAATAATTAACTAGAATGTAATTTGTATTTACATTCATTAGAGAAGAGTAAGCAGGCACATAATAGGCAATAGTCATTGAAAGGAATGCAGTAGGTTGGCTGTTGTGCTTGCAACTGCTTAGGAGGCAAAGAAAAGCCTTCAATGTGAAACTGATTAGGATCTTGTCAGTTTCAGATAACAAGGCTGTGGGCCGGACTGTTCTAATCAAATTATTAAGGTCACAGAGCTGACCTTGTTTACTTGTAGTTAGGACTTTGAGGGAAGTTCTGTGTGAACAAAAGCAGTTCAGGAAATATAGCTTGTTTAAGCAATCTGCAATGGGGCAAGGAAGGGAAAAAACCAAGTCAGCCAAAGGACAAAGCAGTATAGTGCTGACTGACCGTTGTGACAAACACATGACTTGATAGAGACGCTGCGAAGGTCATAAATGCAGGCATTAGTCGCAATTACATTTCCAACAGTTATAACTGCAAAAGGTCACTGTTTGAGGCAGTCGCTGAATGAAGACTACTTGTCCTTAAGAAGGGATAGCCTTAATTGGAAAACCAGGTTCCAGTTGATGGTTACACTGAGATGCCACAATGTATGTAAATTATCATTCACATGTTATAAATATTTAAAAATATTCATGCCTGAAAGAGTTGATTATGCTTAGATTCAACTGACATTAGTTTGGGCTTTGCTTTTGGATGAAAATATTTGTGAACCCTTGAAAGCTATAGTGGAGGGAAATTAGCAAACCAACTCACTAGAGTTCAATGCTATTGTCTTCTATATAGCATGCAGTGAGTTTTTCTACCATGGAAACCTGCAATATTGCCAATCCATGTTGCTATAATGAAAAGTAGTGTAACTTGGCCAGATAACAATGGGCTTTCGAAACTCCTACAATAATGCATTATTAATGTACGATTCCCACTTCTACTGCATTATAAGCTGTGTTATTTTTATTCCTGAAAGTTTGTAAGGTGCTATAGATCTTTAAAAAAAAAAAAGGACTAATGTAAGTTCAATTCTGGTACTTCAGCTAAAATACTTATCACAGATCTCCCAGTTATCCTGTATTTTATTCAGTATAATTAATGTGGAAAACTACTAATTGTATTGTTGCTTCTAAATGAAATTGTATTGTATACTGTTTCTTCCTCTTGTTTGTGTATACAGATAGTCGACTTAAAACCAGTAGCTTAGTGACTCTTTGAAGTTATACTCTCCAGGGCTACTTACAACTCAGACTTTAAGTTCCAACGGCTACTTCCATCACGTGGTTGTATTTTGGGTGCTTAGCAACCAACCTACCTTTACGGCCATTTGCAGCATCCCACAGTCACGTGACCACAAATTATGCCTCAGAGTTTACTTTGAGTTTCCAGCAAAAAATGCCCATTGTGAATAATGGTTTCACTTAAGGATCGTGGTGTTAGCTTAATGGTAATGGTGAATAACTTAATGACGACTGCAAAACAGTTGCAAAATTGGGGATGGTCACATAGTGAACCATTTAACAACCGGCATGATTTACTACCATAAGTCTGGGCTCAATTACAGTCATAAGTTAAGAACTATCTGTATAACAGGGAATAGCAAACTGAAAGATACAAAATATACGTATTTTGTGCCATAATTAATAGAAAGAGAAAATATTTCTTTGTACATATTAATCTCTAAACTAGAGGTCTTCAAACATGGCAACTTTAAGACTCGTGGACTTCAACTTCCATAGCTGGCCGGAGAATTCTGGGACTTGAAGTCCACGAGTCTTAAAACGGCCAAGTTTGAAGACCTCTGTTCTAAACTGTAGCAAGATGTAAAAACTCTCACTTTTAAAATTTCATGCCTTCTTACAGTTGGTTTGATCATACCAAACATTAAAAGTGCTTTTAGTACTAAACAGAAGAGGCAAGTCTAAAATTAGACATTGTTTATAAGCAATTAAACGGTTATAAGCAATTAATACGGCCCACAGTATTTAAAATCAAATATTGTAGTTATAGCTTTACTAAAAACATGATATAACATTTTCAAATTAATTAATTTGCTTTTGGGAACAAATCTTTATTTGATGAGTATGCTACTTTGTAAAAACATCTTGGTTTAATAGGTATTGTATAAATACATTGGTTGAAGCACAAGGAAAACAATTAATGAAAATAAATATGTCTGTATATGGCTGATATATGTGCAAGTAAGTATATTGAAAATGTTCTGAAGAACATTCCACAGAATTCCACAATGTTAGTTTTCCCCACACCAAGCTGATCCAAATGTTCTAAGGGAATCCAGTAGTATTCCTGAACTAAATCTACCAGCATATTAAGTGGTTTGTGAAGAATTGAAAAGTCAGTTTGTAGAAAATTGCCCTAAGGACAATTCCTCCATGGTATGGAGGAAGAAGAGAACATTCTGGAATTTCCTGGAATGTTCTGTTTCGGTAATAACATTTTGCACATATTTACATTCAAGAACAATTGAGTCTTTTCAATACATACTTATACTTAGAATTGAGAAATGTTTGTTTTTATTATCTTTGCTTATTCTATTGAGACCAAGAACCTCACTTCATTCATAGGTGTGTTTGTGCGCTTACACACCCACGTACACATGGATGCGAACATAGCCACACAATGGATGCAAACACACACATGCACACAAAGCTTGCTAAACCTGCTCAACAGCCAAATCCTCTGGTCCTACCTGTATTGTATATGTTAAACATAGAGAACTGTCATTGCCATAGGCTGGGTTTCAATACAATAATTTTTAAGCCTGTGAGCCTTGTCTTGGATTATAATATTTTCCTATTATTGGTAACATGACATAGAATCTACACAACTGATTCCTTTTAACATTGTATATTGGGAACTCATCTCTTTGATACGAATGAGTGAAGCATGATTGCCTACATACCAGCAGTGAAATCTGGCTGGATCTATCTGGCTTGTGCAAACTGGTAGGGCCGGTGATGGGAAACTCCGCCCACCCGCTGGGACGACATTACGTCCCGTTTTTTACCCTCTGCGCATGCACAGAAGAGGCACGAGTGTAGTGAGAGAAAGCGCTCACATTTCCGATCCGGTAGCGAAGGTAAGTGCATTTCACAGCTGCTACATACTTTCTGCTTACTTCAATATCTGCTTTCTCTCTCTTCACTGCTTGCTTCAAACTCCCTGGTTTGAGAACAAGTACTGTAGCTAGATTTTTCTCAACATTTCTAAACATTCTAAGAGTTGAGTACACATTGCTGAGTTTGAACACAATATTAGGCAAAACCTGGCTCAAAAACAGTAACTGTGTGGGACCTTGGAGTCCTAGTGGACAATCACTTAAATATAAGGCAGCAGTGTGCGACAGCAACCCAAAAAGCTAATACAATCCTTGGTTGTATAAACAGAAGCGTAGAATCAAAATCACATGGAGTGTTAGTACTATTTTGTAAAGCCTTAGTAAGGCCACACCTGGAATACTGCATCCAGTTTTGGTCATCACCACATTACAAAAAAGATGTTGAGACTGGAAAAAGTGCAAAGAAGAGCAACTAAGATGATTAAATATGTCTTTGGAGACAAAAACATGAATAATGATTGCAGGATTTGGGTTTGGCTAGTCTAGAGATAAGAAAGACTGGGGGGACATGATAGTATTCCAGTATTTGAGAGGTTGCCACAAAGAGGACGGGGTCAACTTATTTTCCAAATCACCGGAGGGCAAGACAAGAAACAATGGATGGAAACTAATTGAGGAGAGAAGCAACCTAGAATCAAGGAGAAACTTGCCATCAGAAGTGGGTGCTGGAGTCCCAAAGGTGCTTTTCCAAGAGGCAACTGGACTCTTCTGGTTTTTCTTTGAAGAGAGTTTACTTCTCATCCAAGAAGCTTCTTCATCTCTGAAGCGAGCTGAAGAAGCTTCTTGGATGAGTCCCACAGATGCTTTTTCAGGAGGCAACTGAACTTTCTTGTTGCCTCCTGAAAAAGCACCTTTGGGGCAACCATGACCTGGATGACTGAGAATCTCTACAGACTTCTTGGATGAGAAGCAAAACACCTTCAAAGAAAAACCAGAAAGTCCAGTTGCCTCTTGAAAAAGCACCTTTGGAACAATCATGACCTGGATGACTGAGAATCTCCATAGACATTAATCACTGGAGGTTTTTAAGAAGAGGCTGGACAGTCACTTGTCTGAAATGATATAGGGTCTCCTGTTTGAGCAGGGGGTTGGAGTAGAAGACCTCAATGTTCGCTTCCAGCTCTATTCTGATTGAAATAGCAATAGAGTTATCAGTCAAGATAGGCAGGGCAAGGTGAATACATAATTTCAATGTTAATTTATCTGAAATTTTGGAACTAAAATGCAGTAGGTTTAAAAAAAAAATCCATACCATGCTGATGTACCCTCACAGCAACCACTGTGTTTTCAAGAATGATGGGCATTACTGCAAATGTCAAAACTACTCTCCCCATAAAAAAAAGGAAAATACATGGAATGTTCTTTTTTTTTTTGGATCTTTCCAATTATGTGGATTATCATTCTTAGGAGGAAAATCAAACATATAAGAGATAAGCACCGTTTAATAAATACATTTTAATGATAGCATCTGGATTTCCCAATATGATCTTTTGCTAATGTTCATTTAAGAAGATGTTGTATGGAAACAGAATGGTCATTAACTCGAGTCGCAAGATGACAAATGGCAGCCTTGTTTATTAAAGCAGAATCACAGCATTGTCTCCATCTTCTTCAGTTGAATGAAGACCCCTGAAATATACAGTATTAACAATATAGAGATGGAGGGCAAAAAAGGAGTCAAGTGTTTTTCATCAAAATAAATTATCTACATACAGAATTTCTCTTAACATCTAAAAATGTAGAAATTCCAAACTCTGAGAAAACAAGAATTACCTTAAGAACTTCCATTATGTACAAATATTATAAAAACCTTACAGACTATCAACTTATGCAAAATTCCTTTCCAAAAAATTAAAAGCTTCTTTACAAAACTGTGAGCAAAACTGCAGTTCTTTTGTCTGTAGTTTTCTTTACAAGGAAGAAAATGTTGTTTTATTATTTTTTTTTTAAAATCAATGATAAATTCTTAATAAACGTTAAAGTCTTCTAAATGAGCAATGTTATTTCCCCAGAATGAGGAAATGCTGGCTATTCCTAAAAAGTAAACGTAATTGTAGTGCACTCTTTGGTAACAAAAAGACAGTTACTGTTGAAACTTTCAAGTGATATGTTATTCAAAGCTCTTCTCCCTTTTTGACAAACAAACGCTAACAATACAGTTTAATAGAAAAGGAAAACGTATTCTTCACAGTTCTATGGTGTAAGTTCTCCAATGTTGCATTCACTTTAAAACCGAAACATTAATGGCTGCTTATTATGTTTCCCCTGAATATATATCTACATCCCATTATAAGCCTGCAACTATTTCAGGTCTCCAAAAGGATACCTCAAAGTTTATTCAGAGAAACCACACAGAATAAATGGCTTCTGAAGTCCAAGCAGATGGATTGTAATGTGGCTGCACAGCAGTCACTTCTGTATCACAAGTGTTTTTTTTTCTTTTCCAGATGTCATTTTCAAAATTTAAACCAAACCCTTGTTATATTATTAGGACATGGTTAGCTCATAAGAGGAGACTAGATCACATCAGAAGCAGCAGTGGGACAATGCCTTGTCCTGCTAACTAATAGGCTGCACATTTCTTTCAAATAGTCCCTGCGGTTAAGTTTACTAGGTTTTATAAATATAATACTTAAAAAGTTACTGCCACCTGTACCACAGAAGCGTCCCGTTGTTGTTGTTGCTTTTGCAGACTTACTTAAGTTTTTTACACCCTCAAAAAACGAAAAAAGAAAAAAAAAGCATGCTCAAACTAGAATCCAAGAACTTCATTACTATTGTTATTGTTATTAAGGCTTGAATGCAGAGGTCTGGTTACTAGTTTCTTCCAAACAAAAAAGTCAGTCCAATTGAGTTGAACAGAATATCAGTGTACTGCATCATCTATACAGTATCCCATACACAAATTCACCCTAAATTGTACTTAGACTTGGTGCCTTATGTTACATATGAAAGTCTAGCCTCTTAAACCTCATTTAAACTTTTTAAAAAAAGTTTAAATACTAATATTAAAAAAAAAACAAAGGGCATTCTGTGTTACCCATTAAGATAACAAGTCCTTGAGCATATTGTCATCCTCAGCAGAGTCTCTATTTTCATTAATATCCGTATCATCACTCTCAAATACATCGGGTGGTTCCTCTTCTGAAAACCTGCGAGTTCTGTTTTCTGCAGATTCAACTATTTCTACATCACCCTCACTGATAACAGTCATAGGGCTACTCTGGATCCGGTTTCGAGCACTATACTTGCTACTTGCAGCAGAGGGCGGGGTTCGAGATCTGCTGTATCTTGTGCTGGATAGAGACAGACTCCTTGGCATCAGGCCTTCACTCTTGGCCCATTCCTCCTGGGGCCTTTTGGTCTTGGTCGGGGAACCCACTATGCTGTCACTCAGATCTCCGATAGAATCTACTTTAGCTCTTTGAAATCTTGGGTCTGTATTCTTTAGCATCTCTGCTGCGGACATACGAGAACTGGTGTCGGAGCGGCTACCCTTTTTAAGAAGGAGCGCTTTGAAGTTGTCGTTGCTGGTGCTGCTCTTGCGAATATTTCTCTGAATTGACCCCGCCTGCCTCAGGGAAAGCAGGTTTGGGGACGAACCAGTAGGTGTAACTGGGGGCGATGGAGAATGATTTACAGCGTGATCTTCCTCAGAATCTTTGCGGCCAAGGACTTTCCTTTTGGATCTGTGATTGTGAGTTGGAAAAAACAGGGAAAAGAAAGTTACTAGCCTCTCATCTAAGGACTTATTTTGCATCCCAATACAAAAAAAGATAATAAAGTAGTCCTCATTTAGTGACTGCCACAGATAGTGACCGCAATTACAACAGTGATGAACAATTTTATGACCAGTCCTCATATTTACAACCTTCACAAGAATAAAAGCTCGTGTAAAACAAAGAGTAAGCTGAAGTAAATTCGTAAGCATAGTTATGGTTTCACTTTATGACCACCTTACTTGATAATCAAATTGTTGGTCCCAATTGTGGTCACTAAATGAGGACTATCTATACTTGTTAAGAAAGAAATATATGAATACAGTAACTGCTGAACTTACTGGAAGTGTAGTTTTGGCAAAAATGGAATTATATGCCATATTTCAGAGATAAAAGTGTTTTTAATTCCCAGGCACACTCCTAAACTGAACATTGTGCATGTAATTTAAAAGTTTCTTCTGTTTTGTTTATTTTGTAAAACAAATATTTGAAACTTGCTAAACATTACTTTTAATGAACACATATTTCATAATCTAATCATCTCTTCCAATCTAATAATCTCTTCCAATTTACAAAATGTGCACGAATATGCATTTCCCAATGAAATTGCCAAGGGAATGGAATTAATGAAATCAAAATAAAATTTATAAGCTCTGTGGGAAACTATCAATCCAGCAAGCACTTCACTTTCCTATTAAACAGCAATTAGCAAATTGGGCACAGTGTTTCACTATTTAGCAACAGCACTCAACTAACTACATTTATGGTCACATGATGAACAGGATATTCATTAAAGCAACAACAAGAATATACATGGAAGGGAACCCCCCCCCCAAAAAAATATATAGTTTAAAACAGGGAACAAACACGTGATCATCTGAACTGCATTCCAATACAAACTTTAATACCAAGCATGTTTGTCCAAGTGCAACAACAATCTTTAAAGTAACTCAGAAATAATTATTGGAATAAGTATGGCATAATTTCTGGTCTCTGCTGCAGTAGACTTGAATTACGGTTTGCATTTAATTAGACACAGTGTATGGCAGCCCCACCAATATAATTCCATCCCTGGAAGCAATACCCATCGCAGAAAAGGAGGGTACCAATTCAAAATGGCTAAGCCTCCAGATAAAAAGGAGGGAGGGGACTGATGCGGCAGAGTGGTGGAGAAGAAAACTGTACTATGGTTTCTGGAAACATAATACTATAATTATAGGTTCTAACCAGCATATTTCTGATGATATATTCTGCTCCTAAAACAAAAATTAGGTTGTATATTTTTATGTACTTGCAGTAGTACACATCAGCAAGAAATGTTAAGAACAATGGAAAAATGTTCTTTTTCCATATTCAGTTTGACAGGGAGAACAATTTGTTAATACAAAATCAGAAAAGATTGGGAATGCAGATTGTATCACTGTTGTATCACTGTAGCAAATTGAGCAGTGATACATTCACATTACACTGTGTTGTAATATGAAGATCAGCATTAATGCAAACTGCCGTTCTCTATTTCTGTCTTACACAAATAATCTAAACAGCACCTGTTGTTTTATATAACTGTGCAATACAGACCCCCCTTAAAGAGTATCATCCAGAAAATTAAAAAAACTTAAGAATACAAAACTATGCAATTTAAAATTTCATTTATGAAAATGTAGTTTTCCTAAGGCCTCTATTATGTAACATTCGTTCTGTCTTGTCTAACAAGAAGCCTCTGATAACATGTATAAGATAACTGATCTTAATTGATATTATGGTATTAGTTAACATATGGCAACCTATGGATGTACAATATGTAATATGAAGGTGCCTATACAGTAACACTTTAGAATATGCAATGGGGATAGAAAAGCACACTCATTTTATTATGACATTCTCTCACATATAGTTTTTTCTCTATTTATTTATTAAAATTTTATCCCACCCTTTATTACTTTATAAGTAGCTCAAGGCAGAGAACCTATACATAATACTCCTTCTTTCTCCTATTTTCCTCCACTACAACTCTGTGAAGTGGGCTGGGCTGAGCGAGAATGCTTGACCCGAAGTCAGCCAGCCAGGTTTCATGCCTAAGGCAGAACTAGAACTCAAGAGTCTCCTGCTTTCTAGCCTGGCACCTTAACTGCTAGACCAAACTGGATCCATTTCTGGTCTTGTTCTTATCATGAGGTTGACTGCTACTCTGGTTATACCCATTTATTTTATGCATCTAATTATTTTTTTAATGTCAAAGGGAATTTTTAATTTGTTTTTAGCCTGTCTTCTCCTTCTCCTTCTCCTTCCTCCCCTTCCCTTTTCCACTCTTCCCCTTCTCTCTCTCTCTCTCCCTTCCTCTTTGGAAACTATCCTCAATTTTTTCACTACACTAAGAAAAAAATCTCTTTTACAGAATTAAAATTGACATTTGTGTCAATTATCCCAAATTTAACCCAAATAACTGTCATGAAATAGCGTAGTCCCAGCAGCAAAACTGTTCTTGCTGTCGTGCTTTAACATTGCAGGACCTTGCAGCTGTTACTGGATTAATGAAAGCTGGTTGGTAGGTCTGTGCTAAAACTTTACCCTTGTGGGCTCTGCAAGTTATGACATGATGCATGTGTAAAAAGGTGGGCTCTGCACGATGACATTGCTGTCGTCAAACGACCCATGACTACCCTTCCCCATTCAAACACAAGACACTGTTGATTGCAAAATATAAGTTGGACATGATTTGAAGTCATCTTTACAATAGTTCCTATCCTTTGAAAGTCATGAACATTCTACCACACTGGGACATAGCAAGAAAATCTTTGTGCCTCGAGTATCTAAAGTGTTGTAGTTCCTGTGCATATGAATAAAAGCAGGCAACATCTTTGTGTGCTGTTGGGCAGTCACTTTCAATTTTACTTTGAAACCAGCTCAATAAATGGCAATAAATGACCACTAGATGGAACCAATGCTTCATGCTAGATACTACAAATCGTTAATAGGGTACTTTCTCTATTGAATTCTCCTGAAGCATTTTAGAGGGTGTTGGCTTCTAAAAATTTATCACCAAAGAACCTTCTTGTAAAAAAAAAGTTTACATTGACTTCATCCAGCCTTTCTGAACGTGAAGCTCTGTGGATGCATTGGACAATAACTCCCTCAAAAGATGTTCATAATTCAAATCATTTGGGGGAAGCTAAAGTACTTGAAATGTGTACCTATAATCATTTCCCCTTTTTAAATTAAGAAAGAATTGGATTAGGATAAGGTTTGTCGGTATTGCACGTTTCAGTTGATAAAGCAGCATGTCATCTTTAATTAGATTATGGCAATCTCTATTCTGGCTGTTGTCGTATGTTTTTCCCTTATGATGGTTATATTGTGTTTACTTGCCAGTTTAAGCCAAGCTTGCCATGAAGCATTAGAGTTGAGCCTCTGTCCCAAACTGCACCAGGAGTAAAAAAAAAAAAAGAGATGGAGGGGATGAAGAGAAAGAAAAAGATACACAGAAAAAGAAATAATATATGTTAAATCATGTAGACTGAGACAAGAGTACAATCAAAGAAGGAGCCACCTGGCACCAAGAAGAGACCATGGCTGATCATGTAATAAAACATGATTTTGTTGGTAGGAGAGTTAAATTTTAAAATAAATGAAACATTATTGTAAAGCAATAAAAGGTATTACCCCTGCATACAAAGGATGTGGGACACGGATGTATTAATTAATGAAAATTGGAAAGCACAAACGTTATGATAGAAGAAATATACTAAAGAAACTACAAAGGACACCCAATGAAGTAACCTTATGAAAACAATTTAAGCAGTACCTGTGAATGGCTGCAAAAAGATCCTCAGTCGTCCTTGGTCGACTTGGCACTGCCATTATCTCACTGCCTTCCCCATAGCTTGGGCTCTGTAGCAAAAAGCTGGCTGCTGCATCTGCTTCAATTGCTTCAGCTAAAATATGAGGATGGGGGGGGGGGGGGGAACCAAGCAAAAATGTAATCTATTGCAATAGTTAACAGAATGACAAATGAACAAATACAGTCTGTACATTTCTCACAAACTCTGCAACAATCGGACCTATCTTTTAATAACGTTCTCAGTAACTGGTGTCCATGAAAGACTTTTACTGGTTTATGAAGAAAATTAAACCCTGGTGAAAGTTTTTGGATGGAATCAAAATGGAACCCTCCCCCAATAAAGAAATCATCATCACCTTAATTTAGAACCTGTTATTTTAGCCCCAGGAATTTTTTTAGAATAGGGATAAAGCTAATAAAATCCTATCTAATAAGGTTTTTTTTTTTAAAATAAAAGAATTAGGTAATAATTTCATTATATCCATAGTAACCGGAGCTTTCGGGTTTTCCTTAAAACTAGTATGAAATTATATAGCTGACATGTAATCTTTACCATATACAAAGTAAAAATCTTTACTGTTCTTATGATGTGACTCTCCATAATTCCAGATGTGATTGGTGACTAATAAGACTAGGTGAAAAGACAAAACACAGTGGAAAAAAACTTACAACTTTCATCCTCTTGAGAAAACTGCTTCTCTGCTCCAGAGATGCTGTCTACATTTCTGTCTGGACTGTTTCGTTTACATGAGGAAGCCGTCTCCTCCTGCCGGGGCTGCAGAATAGAGACCCTGGTTTCACACGAGATAGGACTCGCAGCTCCTCCTTCTGAGACAAGACTGTTAGACTCCATTTCATAGGAACTGAATCCATCCGTAGGATAATTGTTAACCTGGCTGTACTGTGCAATTTCAGCATCCTTCGTAGTTGTACTTGGAATGCTTTTTGCTGTTTCACCCACAGCTATTTTCTCTGTTGTAACATCAGGCTGTGGGGGTGGCACAATCAGGAACAGTTTGGGTTTCTTTGAAACAGGCGGTGGCTTCTTGTTTGGCAATATATCCTGAGGCTTGCTGAGAAATCCAGATTGTTCCTGAAGGGATGAACATGCAAGATTACTATGAGCGTCTTGGTTCTGCACCAAAGCTTCTCCAGCTTTGTCTGGTTGTGACTCTCTGGCAAATGAGTTAATTATGCTTATTGCATTTCTGGGCATTTTAGCACTGATAGGTTCAGACCTTCTGCTATTTGGGCAACAAACGGAAGCTCTCTGGGCTTCATCCCCAACTGCATCCAGCATGTCACTGTATCCTCCTGACAAATGTGATTTGAAAGGCAACTCAGCAGGAAAAGAATCCTGGTTTTTTTCCTGAGGACTTGCTTTGGAAGCAGACTCATCTGACTGCTCAACCTCTGACTTCATAGCTTTCTTCACTGACCTCAGCTGTACCGTCTGGAGGGCTTCAGTAGTTATTAGTGGCATTGCAGGCCTTGGGACATCATCCTTATTTAAGGGCTGTTTTGCATTGTTGCAAGAACCGTCCAAATTATGTTTCTTGAAAGAGTACGGTACAGGTTTATGGCCATCTCTCAGGAATTTGGGATCCAAGGGTGGGGCTGGGGGAGGAACTGAAGTTGGAAAAGTGGGTAGGAGGTGATGAGAAGAATCAGGAAGTAATGAATGAGAAGAATGATTTGAAGTATCTTGATTTTTAAACCATTCAATATTCTGAGGAAAAGAAGAGTTTGTGACAACATCGGGGGGAGGAGGTGGAAAATGTGGTGATTCAGGTGACTGGGGAAGATCAGTAACATCTGTTAGGGGAGGTGGTGGGGGAGGAAGAAGAGGGTCATTGGAATCTGAAGATAGTAGTGAAGATGATGTAACTTGAGGGAAGCTCAGGGTAGGATCAGGTTTCTTAATAGTTCCTTCTGCAGATGTATTTGATGACAGAGAGGTGGAAGAGGAAGACACTGAAACTGAAGACAGCAAACTTGATTTTCTTTCAGGCACTCTAGGCTTCATCTTGGACTTCGCATTTCCTGTTGACATAGACTTTAGAATGACAGGCACTGGTGTAAGTGCTGTGGGTGTGTTGGACTGGCTAGAATACCCACTAGATGGCGACGTAACTCTCTGTGATTTTTCTGGAGAAATAGCTTTTGTTTTGGCCACTCCAGAGGGCACTTGTGGTATAGAAGCCCTTGACCCATCACTAAGGTGACTAACATTATAATCAATTAACTTTGGTACAGTATTAGAGGAATGAATTGATGTGGATTTTAAATGGTCATCTGGAATCCCAGGATATTCACTGTAGTAACACCACTGGTCAGTGTATTCTGATTTGATGCTACTCGTGTCACTCTGGGCTGGGGTGACTGCACAGATGGAATACATGTTCAGTCCTGTGGCAGACATCATGCTGCTACTGGCACTCACAGTGCTCTGGCTACGAGACCGCAGCACCCAAGGATCATCATAATCACTGCAGGGACTTTGTGACGGTGAGCTGCCACTTTTGCACTGGAGGTTTAGTTGCAAGGAATGTTGAAGGCTAGCTATCAGCTTATCATCCAGTACTTGTCCGCTGGACTGAGGTTTATTCTTGGGGATTCTTCGAAGAGAATCTGTTCTGGATGGTGGGAGAGGTGGTTTTTTTGCCTTTTTAAAGGAAATGTTACGTGTGAGTGACTTGTCATTGGAACTTGCAAAATCTTCCAGAGATTTCTTCTCAGTTCCAGCAAACACATTAATGACACTATGCCTGGGATTTGCAAAGCCATTTTCACTGCAACTTTTAACAGACTGGACATCTGAATCCACATGCATAGAAGGGTAACAGACATCACTGTCCACAGAATATAAAGAGTGTAAGTCTTCTTTGGCTAAGACTCTTTCAAGGGTGTCAGAGCTGGAGCAACCTGGAATGGCACATTTTGACATGCGTAAGGTGGTGGTGTCATTTCCACAATGTTTGAATCCACAGTGCTTTGCATTTTGTTTCACTTTGTCCTGTATGTTGTCCACAGTGTAACTTGATTCACTTCTACCATTGATGTCGTGAGAATGGCTTGACGAATGGTGATTGTTCCTAAAATTATAAGTCACACTTTGGGGGATACTTTCTGTAGTTCCTGTATCACAAAAGGATACAAACACCATTACACCGTTGGATGAGATAGTGGTGTCTGAGGAATGTGAGTGATGTGTTGAGCTGGTGTCACTCCAGGTGCCATTAGAAGAGTGACGTCGCTCTTTTGCATTTATTGTACCACTGCCAACAAGGTTGTCTCTAGGCTTTAGATGCAAAGAAGAGTTCACCATTTTCCTATCTATTGTCTCGGAATTCTCTCCTGGGTTGTTATTCATAACGTCTGAAGAGGATGATAGGGAAGATTTTGGTGTGATGATGGTAGAATATGCAACACGTGGAGAGATCATACATGCTGTGCCTTCTGTTTTTCCATTCTCAGAGTTTAATTCTTGAGATTTTGGCCTCTGTAGCCCACTTATCCTACAGCCATTTCTCCTATCATCCATTCTTTCATTCCCTTGCCACACACCTACGTGATGTAACAAAGGTCCACTTTCTGTTGACTTGGAGAGGCTGTGCCTACGTTCAAGTAACTGTAGGGACACTCTTGCTGCAGTCCGAGGTAGACTGTGAAAGCCCAGGTCATTAGTTAGGCGAGAAGTAGACATGACTCCAGCAGAATCACTCATCACAGACATGTTTCCAGAAGAACTGGAAAGCTGTGACATCTGGGCTGCAATTCCTTGACCTTTCTGTGCACGTATTCGCCTAACTGAAGGTGGCACCACTTTAACTTCTTCTGTCTGACAGCTGGAGTCTTTGGTGCCACACTGCTGCATAGAAGACTGACAGCTCTCAAGTCTTCCTAGTGTAGAATAATGATCAGGGACACATAATGAATGGCCCCGGATGTCATATTTGCCATTGCCAACTGTAGATATTAAAACAAAACTGTTAGAAAAATAAATATACAGCATTGTTATAATTGCATTTTCAAATATGTCCATTAATAAAAAAGTTTATATAGAACTCATATTTATATACAGGCTCCAATATGTTCATATATTCCTAATGAAACACTCTTGGCATGTTTATATTTGCACTATATATTGCAAATGTGATATATTAGGATTTTTTTTAAAAAAAAAGACGAAAATAGAGGAAAACGCATAAAGACAACCAACAGCAGGCTAGAAGGTTCCTTGTGTGCTTCAATTCAAATATATTTTAAACCATATCAGATGGCACTATTGTTGAATCCAGCCCACAGCAGCAGCTCCTTTGTGCTGTGCCCTGGGGGTCAATATTCCTCCACCCTTTTTAACATCTACATGAAGCCGCTGAATGAGATCACTCACCACCAGGGGTTGAAGTATCATCAGTATGCCAATGATACTCAACTTTATAATTGAGTATCCAAGTGTGCTGGTAAGCCAAGTGATGCCCTCTCACAGTACCTGGGGAGGGGGGGCCTGGATGAGGGACAACAGGCTTTGACTGAACCTTGGCTGAACCTATTCAGGCAAGACTGGATGGTTTTGGGTGCATGGAGCTTCAAGATCTGGGACTTTAACTACATTTAAAGTCCTGCATGGCGTGAGTCCAGGTTACTGGAGGAACCTGAACTTTGGAACTGGCCAACCCTGGCAGAGGAGGCATGCTACGGGCCCATCAGTCAAGCAATTTTGGCTGGCAGGGTGCAAGAGGGAATCTTTCTCTGTCATGGCTCCTGCACTTTGGAACATCTTAACCCCTAAGGTGAAATTGGCTTCCACCTTCTGACCTTCTTTAAGGGCCTGAAGACCTGTGTCTGCCAGATGGCTTAGAGCCCAAGTGAGGAAGTTTCAAAGTGGAAAGGGATTAATAAATTAAGAGGCAATCCCACCTCCCCCCCCCATAATACATCCTGCTTCCTCTCTCCCCATCTTTTAGCTATAATTTTATCTTTGACTGTCATAACATTTTTATCATTTTAGACATTTTTAGCTTTTATGGTTTTAACGCTCTTAATGCTGTGAGCTGCCCAGAGTCGCTTTGAAATAAGACATGTGGCAAATAAATCTAAGAAATAAAGAAATAAATATTCCACTCATTCCTGAAACTGTTTTCATGTACAGATTCCAAACAGGAACATTTTTGAACATTTCTATAGAATTTTCCATAGTAAAAGCTGTCTGATGATAGGAATGTAATATGAAAACCTTGCATAACATATGATGACCGAAAAAAATAATAGTAACTCGCCATTACTATAACTTAGGAGATAAGATGTTATCTTCCAAATAACGAGCACAGATCTGAAGGAAACCTGAGCCCAAAGTATGTGGAGGACATTGGTTGTGAATCTCTTTCTGCTGAACATCATATCCACTAAGATGTGGAATTTATTGTCAGAAAGCATGTAATGGCTACTACACTGAGATGTCTTTAGAAGTAGGGTAGATAAAGTTCTTTGGAAGAGGTCAATCAAAGGCTATTAGCATTAAAATTTATTCTACTCAAGCATATACAAATGCCAGTTGTAGAGGCAGGAAAGGTGAAAAGGGGGTATATTTTCCAGCCTGTGAGGCATCTGATTGGCCAGTCTAAGGAACAGAATCCTGAATTAAAATGTGCTTTGATTTAATCCAGCAGGACATATCTGAAGTGAATAATTACAATAACTGTTTAATTGGGTTATCAGTGTATGGATTTAGATTTTTTTTCCTCGCAACATCTGAGGATTGAATCACATTCTCACTTTCTACATTAATAAATTGTCCTCTTGACTGAACAAGAAATTATATTCACTGTAATTTGCTGTTAATCACTCTCTAGGCAACGCATACATAGTTCTTTTCTTATATGCCATACAAGTACTGATTCCAGATGATTAAGTCTAAGATACCTCTATTATGTTTGTGCATTTATTTTCTCTTTCTTTAACATTCATTTTTCCAACTAAGCTCCATTTAATTTGAGTTTCTTACATTTATTTTTAAAATTTGAAAGTAACTTCTTGGTTCTAATAATTTTATCCTCCTCCAGAGGTCCCTTTCCATTGGCAATACAAATAGGATGAAGACATATACACACACATGGAAAATAGAATTATATAACCTTGTGTAATTTTTAAAAATTGCTTTAAAAAGCCCTGCTCGGCTTTCATTGTGGTAAGTCTTGGAAGTTGTGGATGGACCATGGGTTCGTGTATCTTGAAAAAGGCAATTACAAGCTATCTTTTCTCCAATGCAATATGCAAGGCATATTCTAAATGGGCTAGAAGTAAGTGGTCATCAGAAAATTGAACAGTTGCTAGCACAGAGAAAGTAAACAGAAGAGGAAGAGAATAATAAAAAGGTAGTGTTTCATATTCAGAATTCTACATGAGGATCACAGGCTCTCGTTTATAAAATCTCTGTGGCTAACTGTGCATGAAAGGAGGACTGGATTCCATGAACTTCAGTTTCTCCTATCTCTCTTGAAATTAGAAGCACTTTAAAAATGAAATATGATGCTGCATGAGGACCTGTCTCAAGAGAGAGATAAAGAGAAGTAAAATTCCAATTGCGCACAATTTGGAGGAAGCTGTAGATGTTATTCAAATTACCCTATGTTTTAGTTGTTTGGTCATATTCACCTTTATTTAGCATGGATTTCTTCTAAAAACACAATCATAAGGACCTTCTCTTATTTTTTTTAATTGTTAGAAATTTCAGTTTTGATATATGTGCAGTTGTTCTTTGCATGATGCATAAAGCCACTGCAAAGATTAGTCTGAGACCCCAAATCACATAATGCTTTATCATCTACAAAGATTTTTAAATTAATTTTTTATATGAGAACTCTGATTAAATCCAACTTCCCTGTTGACATCATTCAAAGGATGCTACAGGTTGTCCTCATCTTATGACCATTTCTTTTAACAATAATTGGGAACCACAATAGCCTCAGAAAAAATGCTTTTTGGCAGTGGTGAAATCCAAATTTTTTTACTACCAGTTCTGTGGGCGTGGCTTGGTGGCCGTGGTGTGGCTTGGTGGGCATGGCAGAGGAAGGATACTGCAAAATCTCCATTCCCACACCACTCCAGGTGAAGCATATTGCAAAATCTCCATTCCCACCTCACTCTGGGGCCAGCCAGAGGTGGTATTTGTCGGTTCTCCAAACTACTCAAAATTTCCGCTACCGGTTTTCCAGAACCTGTCAAAACCTGCTGGACTTCACCCCTGCTTTATGGGCTGTAAGCACTTTCAGTCATTGCAAACATTTGCACCATGCCCATGGTCATGTGATAATGTGTTTAATATTTTGATCTGTTTAATTTTCAGTTTTAATATGATTTGATACCCTGTTTATCATTAGACTGGGAGCAACTCAGAGTCGGTTAGAGGATGGGCAGCTACATGTTTTTAATAAATAAACAGAATGTTGATTTTGGAAAGTTATAAATGGACTAAGGGTCCAGATGAGTTTAAAACACAAAGAATACACTCGCTATTCTTTCTTAGTGACCAACCATACATTCATTTGGAACTTTTAAAGAGGCTATCAGACTGTATTGGTTTCCAAAAGCGCAATTAAATGTTATGAGTTTAGTTACGATCAGCAATTAATTGAAATGGAATACAGTTCTGATGAGCCATACCTAGCTCTCTTTGGATGTTGTCAGGGACTCCTGTAATAGTCTTTCTCCTTTTCATTTTCTTCGGCCGCCTTACCACAGTGTCTGTGTAAATCAAAGACCTCCGTATGCTGGCTTGGCGGTCAAAATTCTCCCCTGATGTACAGTAGAACAAGCAAAGCACCATTATTTTCAAGCACGCTGACATCATGCACTTTCTTCCACTTGCTTATAGTAGAAATGAAGAAAAGGCATTAATATATGATGTTAGCAATGTCATACAAAGCAGGAACAGATACAGCACTCTGCAACTATAAGGCTTAAAATGTAAAAAAAAAAATTAAATGCCTAGGTGGATAATTTCTTGGTGATTTGATCCCTGTGATTTTGGATGATCTGTGGTTAGCTTGGGTTATCAGGTGCCAGCCCTAGAAAATGTTGCTGACCCTTCTACTAATTATATTTAGTAAAATGTGTTAAAATTTGTTGGATTCACAAAACACTGTAAGTCATAAATGTAGACATGTAAACAATAGTGTTTACATAACCTAAGTCAAATTAAGACCTAACTGGCACAACCAAAAATAGGTTTTCAACTAAAAATGGTTTTGGAAAACATTTGAGATACATGTACATACTGTTACATATAACATCAAAATATACAGTATTATGACTGTATGCTGCCAAAAATGACTTATTTATATCTGTATGATTCTGTAAGTCTTAAATATGTGTGTGTGTGTGTGTGTGTGTGTGTGTGTGTGTGTGTGTTTGCCTAATCATGGAATTAGGAATATTTTTTATTTAAATCGGCTACCTCTGATCTAAAAGATAATATACTCCATTTCATTCTGATCATTCACAAAAAGCATACTAAGTCATAGCATTACTGGATAAACAAACTATAATTATAATGAACTGCTTTTCCACTTGAAATCTCAACTATGTTTAATCTATCACCACTGAATGCTACATTTGCTGAACCCTTTGAATCAAAATGAGGTTTAAGTAATTTAAGATGATTCATGTTGCATGTAACAGAAGTAAGCCTTATAATTGACTATGTGCTGCATCATAATGGACCCAACAGCAGTTTTCCAGGTCAGATAGTTATAGACATTTCCATTTTTTTTCAGTGAGTTAATAAATTGACTACTTGTCAATAGCCATATTTATATTCTGCTCTTGCTTTTATTCTTTCAGACAGATTACAAATCAAATATACTTCACATTTTGGTTTTTGTTTGTATTCACAAAATATTTGATTTAAAAGTTTCAGAAAAGTTCTTTCATCTTGTCTTCACTGTAGCAAAGGAAAAAAAAATATAGGTATTTGAATTGTTCCATACTTTACATTTCTGACTAGCCAAGTTATTTCTCACTGAA
Source organism: Ptyas mucosa (assembly GCA_012654045.1). Taxonomy (NCBI): domain Eukaryota; kingdom Metazoa; phylum Chordata; class Lepidosauria; order Squamata; family Colubridae; genus Ptyas; species Ptyas mucosa. The sequence continues at coordinate 5,919,591 of WNWU01000005.1, forward strand.
AAGTATCTTTAGCATATGCTAGAATGTGCTGTTTATGGATCCTCCCTAGATCAGGTCAATTCATCAGATCAGTTTTAAGGAAAACATGGGATATGCAAATGATTTAAAAGAGATTTTTTTTAACTTTACACATGAATATGTTCTGGATTATAGCAACACTATCATCCAGTCTAAAGGTAACTGTTTTGTTTTCAGTTGCATTGACAAAAATTTGGGAGTTTGAGAAGATGATGCTGTATGTGAGCCCAAAGATATCCTGTTCTTGTTAGATGGAACATCTCTAATGTTAGGAGTGAAGGAGCATTTGCAGTTGAACAAATTAAGAGTTTCAGACCATCAACTCTGCTCTGTTCAACATACCAGGGAACCTCTTACATTATTGCTTTTATTTTAACAGCAGTACTCCATCCCATACTGCAAAAACTACAGAAAAAAATTCTCAGATGTGCCATTGTTGTTAGTCATTAAATTGGCTCTTGGAAGAAGTGCCAAAAGCCTCTCTATTCTATAAAAGTAGTACTACAGTAGTCTACATCTCATCCCAATTTATATCAGTATCAGACTTTGCAAACCAGAGAGAATGTTCAGAGAATTAGATAATAGCTTCACACTTAGAAAGCTCATTTTACTGATCCTTTTTTCACTAGAGTTCTCATTCAGTCTTCAATTTCCTATCACCAATTAGAATAGTGTTATAAGTGGCCATTTTGTAAAATGTTTATGCAGATTAGTAAGCTTGTCTAGCACACCTATAAATTAAACCTCTGAGGAAAATTGTTTGTTATCTTAAATTTGCACGCCACGATTTTTTCATGTGAATTTCTGAACCACTTTTTTACAATGTATTTTACATTTATACAGAACTGTTTAAATTTCACTTGCTAATTGAGAAGCAACCCAATGAATCTAGTTATATGTAAGCAAATAAAGGCTTTTATCTTTTACTTGAGACAACAATCACCAAGTAGTATCTACTACTCTCTTTCCAAGTATTTGGGTAAAACCAGATCCAGAGACACACAACAGCATTAAGAAAAGAAAAAGTAGCTGGTCTCTGGAAAAGTGTACTACATCTTGTATATCCTGTATTGTATATCATGTTCAAAGCAAGTTAAATTCCTGCTAATTCATGAGACTAAATCCACTCCCAAAGCTGATAACTACTCAGCCATTCGTCCTCTTAACTTAAGTCTTCAGTATATTCATATCAAGTTTTAGTACTAGAATTTATCTTACTAGAAGAGCACTGACAGATGAAACTAAAGGTGGGAAGGCATTACGTCCTTGCAGACAAGTGAAATATCATGTCCATTATTAATTAATTTTATTTTACAGGCTTTTAATTTTTAAATAGGACATTTAAAGTTAATATTAGTTCAGCAATATTAATATTTTATTGTAATAAAATCCACTGTGGCTGGCCTAGACTGTCATAAATAATATTTCTACGGAAGAAGAAATAATGGATTCTTATGACCTAGTCCTCTTGTCTCACACAGACCAGAGACATATATTTAATGATATATTTATTTTCTTACCTGAAAAGAATATTTTATCTAGAAAGCAAATATTTGGGAGGACAGATTTATAGTGGAATCTTTGTGTATTTATTCAGATATAAATAGCCATAAAGCATGAAAAATGAATGCTTTAGCAGAGTTGACGTCTTTCTGCTTTAGGATCACATTATTCTCTGATCCATTTTTTAAAAGCCCTGTGTCTCTCTTTTGTGGGTCAAATAAGATTAAACAATTGGCATCTTCCCTATTAAATGTTTTTGACTTACATGTACTTTTTTATCTTGTTTGTACCCATTACTGTGAGAAGATATTTCTGCTAACATAACAGGACTGTCCCCACTTCCTTTGTCCTCTTGATATCATGTGTTCTAATATCAAATCTGAAAGGATCTCTACATCCACCAGATCTGGAAGGCATGCAGAGACTGCAGAACTAAAGAGAAACCAATTCAGTGGAGGGCAAGACTATATTAACAAAGAAACTCCAACTGAATACAACCATACATTTTTAAGAAGGCACAAAATAAGGGGTGAAAACTCCTATTTATTAGTTTTCAACAATTTAATTTCCACAAATATTTTTTTTTGCTCTTCTAGGGTGCACGGATTTCTGTTTTACCTATTTCTTCCTTTTATATATTTTTTTTACTGAACCCTGATCGCTAAGTTATATTAAAATTCTCTCAGAAGGTAAGACTAATAATATAGTTAAGCAGATATTAGTCACCACATTGGAAAAAGAAAACACCTGTGTTAATTGATTATTAATGAAAAAAGTCAGTTGGTTTAACTGATCTTGTAGATTAGCATGTGATTGCAGTTCAAAAATAGTGCCTTGAGTCTGACACTCCTTTTTAAGCAGGAAAGAACAAAACCCAGATGGATTAAGAATGATGAATCCCTTGTAAAGGACCAAGAATTCAAGTTTTCAATCTTTCAGTCGTGCTTCTCTTCTTGTGCCTCTGAGAAGGAACCTTCATGTTTTCTAAGTATCAGAAACATCCCTATATAGCTATAGGCTATACAGAAAACCAAAAATAACGATTGCTTATTTTTTTGCATCAACTTCCTGAATTATGACCTAACCTATCATCATATCCAGAAAAAAAAGCCTAATTCAGCTATGCTTGCAATCTCCTTCTATAGTCTTTTTCAGATTCTTGATGAACAGGTTTTAGGGCTTTCACAGATCAATTTTTTTCTTCTCCCTGCTTTCCCTCTTGCTTAATAATTCTGGCAAAAATGAAAGCTTGCTAATTATTCTGCTCTGTCTTCCTTAGAGAACAACCTTACTTCCAATTTAAATTCTTTTATTATGGGCCAGTGGTCTCAGTCAATTTTATTTTAGGTCATTAAACCTTACTCATCCTTTTATGTAGCAAAAATATTATTCCATAACAACACATATGATACTAGAAAACACATTTGATAGTGAATGAAATGAGCTACATATTTTTTAAATAAACTTCTTTAAAAACTAGCAGAAACATTATTATGAAACAAGTCATTAAAGAACAAAGATTACCCTACAGAAAGTTCAGAAGTATAACATTTCAGCATTTTTCAGAATATTTAATCATTCAGTATGAGTTTTGAAAGGGAGAGAGTTCTGATATTGTAATATTTAAAGGCTCTGATGCTTATCATCTGTTATTATTTAACATAATCACTACTTTCTATAAAGGTATGATTTTGCTCTAAATATCATAAAGAGATGCCATAAATCCATAAAATTAAAAGTCTACCTGTTACATTAATAGGGATAACATCAGTTGGGACTGCCTGAGCCTGTTGTCGCATCTTTTCCTCTGGCGTTGGCAATGGAAGTGATTTGGTCCAATTTGTCTGAGTGTTGATGTCAGATAATTCATCAGGAGTTGGTGTTTTGGGTCTTTTGACAGGAATAAGCTTCTCCTCTTCGGGAGAAGGAGTTGAACACTATAAAAAAAACAGTATATCATTAATTGTAGGGATTTTATAAAATTTGTTTTAAAAAATTGCAGCAAAAAATAAATTACTAGACATTTTTCAAGTTACATATTACCTTATTTTAAATAAAGCATTTCTCCTGTGAACAAGACATTGTGACAGAATTTAAAAAAATGTTTTTGACACCTGACTCAATTTCTTATGAATTTTGCAGAAGATTTTTAATAGCCAAAACAAGAGTAACCCACGGTTCAATTCTAAAGCATTTAGCAAGAAAGTAATCAAACATGTAATGATTCATTCCATTAGTATATTTGTTCTTAAAGACAACAACTGTAAGTCTATTAATCTATAAGCAATAGGTAAGTTTTTCTGCAATATTTTCACTTTCTGGAACGTATTCTAATGCAAACCCATTTGGGGCTTTCTTATATTTTTAAAAATTTGATTAGCTTTAACTTTAGCAACAGTGATACATTAGAAAAGCGATGGTTTTGGATTTCATCATGGAATCGCATACTCCATTTTTTTCTCACAACAACAAAGTATCTTGGGAGATAGGAAGTTGCAGAGTGTCACAGATTATGAACACTTGAGAAGATATTGAAACTACTATGCAACCTTTATACTCCCAACAGTTAATATATTCTTAAGTTTTGATAAATGTCCATTGCAACATTAATTTGACTAAATGACAGCATTTTGTTATATAAGAAAACTGAGAATAGATCAAAGTCTGTCTCAAAATTACGTTAACATGGATACATTTATAGGAATTTTTATAATAAATGCAAACAGACAAACTAGAAATCAAGGAATGCAGGTTATTATGTCAGTTTGGGTTAAAATTCTGCCAAAAGTTGAGAATGCCTTCAGTGAGAACATAAATACTTAACAGCCTCTTAGAGTCTTGTCTATTTATGAATATTTCATCATAAATCATCACAACTGTGATGCTCAAACAAAACATTAAACTAATATACGTATTGGCAGTTTCCATAAGTTCCCAATGAGATTTCTGACCATAATGGTGTCCCGCGATCAAATGATCTGCAACTTTCCCTGCCAGCTTCCCACAAGCAAAGTCAATGGGAAAGCCAGTAGCAAGTCAAAAGTCGTGATCGTGTGAGGTCCTCTCTTAATGATGGCAACTGGGGAATAGCTGGGATTGCAGTCTCTAAACAATGCAATGACATGATATTGTGTTTTATGTTCACATCTTTTAGCGATGAAAATTCTGGTCCCAATTATTGTAATTAAGCGAGGACCACTTGTACAATAAATGCTATACCCATTTGTTTCATCTCTTAGAAGTGTGTGTTTTTCTGAAATATGACACACGCCTTGGTGGAAGAAAAAAAGTACACATTTTGAAGCTGCACTAAAGCAAAGCAATCTTAGTCATATAAACAACTTAACAAGAAATCATGAATTAGTGTTTACTTCCAGGATAGCCTTATAATCAACTTATTTTTTTTTAAAAAAAATCCCAGGCCAGAGCTAGTTTTGAAATTATATAACTGGAAGAAAAGAATACAAAATACATAAGAATAAGAAACCTATCCTTTTTGAGTGCAAGATAGAAATAGCAGAATGGATTTTTATTTATTATGCAATAATAGCCAAAGGGGATGTTTCTTTTCTCTTGGGTTCACTGAGAATGGTAATAATACTTCAAGTATGGTGGTGCTGTGTGGTAAGCCAAAACAACATATTTTAACATAATCATGAACATACTGATTAACAATCCCAATTATTACTGTCACAAGATGATGACCCTGAATTGATTTTTTTTTCAAATATGAAAAGAAATAAAATTGCATATATTAAATAGTAAACTATATTTTTGTTGGGAAAGGGGACTATTTACAGCTATAAATAAATACTGTTTAAGAACACTTATAATATTTAATATAACAAGATTGCTGACAAAGTGGGAAATCTGTGATGGATCCACAGAACAAAATACCAAGATATTTACCAGCAGGGAAAAAAATGAATTTCTCATTTGGTTATTGCTATCGAACAGTTAAACAGGAATTGATGTCTTCTAATAAACAACTGTTTTAAAATTTTCTCAATATTTTAGTGCAATAAAGTATTTTGATTCAGCCGCTACTTTTAGTGCACCAAATCCCACTTGGGATCCTAACATTACCTAATAGGAAAGGTATTTTTCTAGGTCATTCCAATCTGAATGTTGCTGAAAAACAGTTTCAGTGTTATCGCAACTGATAAAGAAATGTAAACATGGATGGCTTGTAGCAGTTGAAGTAATGCACTGGCGTTATCTTTTACTAAATGTCCTAAAATTTTAATTCTAGAATTCTTAATATTTTGGGAGAGTGAAATTTAAATCCAATATGAGATTATTGGAACAAATAAAACTAGACAAAGGAATTTTTTTGTATTAGGAATTCTTCTGTAGGATCAATGCAAAGAAGAAGCCGCCTAATGTACATTTATCTTCTGTCTCCAGGGACATGTAATCAATCAATCAATCAATCATCAGTCAATCAAACCACTACTCACTAAATGAGGGAAGTTTCCAACTAAACTAATTTAATAGGAAGAAGCCCATAACCATTACATAAAAATTCTACACATTAATGAGTAGAAAAATTCCAGAAACTAAAGAAAATGCAAAAGTAGAGTTTTTCTATTGAAAAAAAAATGTATATTTTGCATTTATTCAGTTTCACACTGCATAGTTAATAACTTAATTCCTTTACACAGCAATGCTATGCACATTTAATTGGAGCATATCCAACATGCATTTTTATCTAAAGTACCTAGTTAAAGTAGGCAAATCTAAAAAAGATAAAAAGCATCAGGTATGCTTAATATTTGGATGGAAAACAACCAGGAAACCCCATGGCTTTATGCAAGACTGGGAAACTGAACATTTTTTCAGAAGAGAACCAACCAATTCCATATTCAAAAAATCTACTTGGACTGTCAAAATAGATTTAGGAATTGTGCTTTGCAGAATTGTGCTCTTAATCTGATGTTTTTAGAATCCTATATATTAATATTTTTTTTCTTGATACAGATTTCCAAGTGCATCTGTCTTACATAGTCTTATCAAAGAAAGGATGATGTTGCAGCACATAGAACTATATTTTAATTGGGGATCTATATAAATCAAAATTTCTCTCATACAAAGGATGGATGCAGGTAACACATATGTAACACATATATCAAATATGTGTGTAACACATATGTAACACATATATCAAAATCCTATTTAATCTTTGTACAATGGGGTTTAAAAGTTATGAACTTTTGAATTTTCAATAATCCTGCATAAATATGACCTAAAATGTGATCTGCTCTCCAAACAACTTCTGAAACTACAGGTAAATAAAGAGATGTCACGTTGATTTAGAAATATTGAAAATTCAAAAGAGTTCACAAACTTTTAAGCAGCGCCTTTTTCAGAATGTAAAGCTACTCATTTAAACAAAAATCTATTCCAAGCAACACCAAAAGTTTGACTATTTTAAAAGATTTGGGAGGAACCTAACTGTTAATCAGTCATGAATCCAGCTGGTTGGTCTTCTTCTTCTGCTTCTTCATTCATTATCACAGAATTGAAAGATTGTCTTTAAGGGGGACTGAATAAATTAATGGAGGATGTGTCTATCAAAGACTATTAGTCCTAAGGTTTAATGAGGGCAGTATGTTTTTCACTGAAAGGTGGTAGTATACTTCAAAATAATTGCAGGGGAACAATGATAGAAGACGTCTATCAGAAGATTCTCCATCTTCTGGTATGAACATCCTACAGTTGACAATGTAAAACATAATTATGGATTAGGATGAGCATTGAGTTAATCTAGCAGGGCTATTGTTCCTATCACTATCACCAGCATTTTTCTTAGAAAATATCAATTTAGAAAATATTCAAGCAACAGCTTTCTGATTACCTTTTCCTTTTTGAAATCTACAATTACATCACAAGAACTATATAAAACAACAATAACATTTGGTTTTCCTGTTACCCTTACACTGTAGGAAGCCAGCTATTTGTGGTGGAATTCTTAGATATGGATTGACATCCTTTTGATGGTCAGAAGCCAGGATGAACCTTGGATGGCTAAGGATGTCAGACTTTATATTTGTGTGTATCTCTCTCTCTCTATCTATATCCTGTATTTATAAAAACTGAGCCATTCAATATATGAATATTTTGATTTCTTACAATCACATTCAGAGAAGGATTCAGGGATTGCCAAAAAGGAGATTTGGAAACTGCATAAGGTCCTTCTGTAAGATGTATGAATTAGCAAGACCCTAAGAGTTTGTCACTGTTCATTCTTACATGAAAGGTTTTAAGAAAGTTTTGAACTTAAAATTAGTTTGGAAAATCCATTTTATGACAAAATGTACAACACTTTCTGAAAGTTAGCAACTTTCCACAATGCCCATTTAGAAAACAGGGGGAAAAAAACAGGACAGCAAAAAAAAATAGGTTCAAATATGCCAAGAAATGAAATAATATTTTTAAAAGGATTAGAGAATTTAGTGTTTTCCCTGTGACATGAAATAAAGCAGCAGGAGTAATTTTTAAAATAAGAGCACTGTTAAGAAGAGGATACTCTAATGTGACAACAGCATCAGGCTGCGGATATTACAGCTGGATGATTCTGGAGGGGGCTTGATACCTTGATCGTCCATGACATCAAACAACAGCAGGCACTTAAGCAAGACTGAGGGAGGCAGTCTAACAGACTAGACTGTTGGGTGAGAGAGAGAAAAAGAAAGCAAATGAGTGACGAAGAGAAAATAATGAAAACACACAGACATAAAAAACAGACAACAGACACAGTATGCACATCACAGTACAAATAATTTAAAAAAACAACAACAACAGGGAGAAGTTGTTATATGCAGACACACCTTTTCCACAGAACATATAATGAATGCAAGAGAGGAACAGAAAAAGGAGTATTACTTGGATCAACCAATTCAGTGTGTTTACAAGTGGGAACTGTACTTAAATTAGCATCATCAAGTCTTAACATGACAAACACCTCAACCTGTGCCAGGGATTACATGTCTGTGCATAACGATAATCCAGAACCAACGGTAAATCAAAATAATATACAACTATGCCTATATCAGGTCAAAGAAATTATCTATACGGCCCATATTATCTTCTCTGACAACCAGAGAAGGGTCCTGAATAGTGGCCTTTCAAATCACCCATTCCTGAACTATTGTGGGCTCTATACCTCTGCTTTTCAAAACAATCATTAACGTTGGATTAATAGAGCAGTCAAGTAATTTCACAGGTTTCCATTTAAATGTGGTGAAATCATGCACAATATTTACTATTTTAAAATTATGTCTCAGTTATAAGAATTACAATGTAGGTTTGAGTTTCCATGAAAATGGTTGCCATTGTTACATCAACCAGTACATGTCATATATTTTTCAATCAGCAGCTCTTATCCACCTCCTCAGTGTACAGTATTTGATTATCAAGCCTTTAGTTAGTGCTATATAAACTAAAAGGATGTAGAGAACAAAAGCTGAACATGTCGGGGCAGATAATCTGCAGCCTCAAAGCTACAGGCAGCCTAACTCTTCTTTTTTTGTGGTCCTAGGATCCAGTGGCTTAAAACCAGTGGTCTGATTTCTACCTATTTTGAAGAGGAAATGCATGAAAATTGTAGTCTAAACTCTAAAATGGGAATATAAGGATTAAAAATGAAAGGTTACTAAATGTATGAAATTATCCCTGTCCATGTGTGACATGATCCCCATCTACCTAGCCTTCAACTACCCCATATGTAAACTATGACTTTTGGCCATAAAAAGGTTGTTGCTTACTTCATGGTGGAAGGTTCTGCAGAATATTAATGCTCTCTAATCTTCTCCATGCCAGATTTCTTGATTTACACCTCCTGCCCACATATTCACCAAAATAAAATGACTTTCCTGGCCCGTTTCTTGTTCTTGCTGAGCTGCCTACATCCACCCTGGACAATGACCTGGCCTTTACCTTGCCGACCAAATGAGAAGAAGTAGAGGTACAACATGAATAAGAACAGATATCTTCTATAAATGGAAAGCCAAGCATTTTTAGAGGTTGGAAAACATGCAGCAATGGGAGCTGAGCCACACATTAATGTTTGGGAAGGAAACAATAACTGATACACAGAGAAAGCTGCTAGAATAGGACAAGCTGATTAAAGAAAGAGGGAAGGAGAGATAAGTCAATGATGCATAAACCCAGATTTCTTTCTGTAAAATGACCCACTCAATATTTTAGCTTACTGTTTTGTGCTAAAGCCTCCTGTACTGACTTATAATATATAAACTAACATAACAAGTATGCTATGAGGCATATTAATTAGATTTTAAAATTTTATTTATAAGTACTAATGTGCAGGTATACCTTTAATGAAAAAATACCTACAAACAGAAAGCTAAAATATTTTCACAGTAAAAATCTTTGTGATGTCTTTGTTAGAGAAAAGATCCATTCTGCTTACTGAAACGTTCAAGCAAATTACCACACTGTATGTTACCTTGATGAACAGGTTGCTTACCTGCAATTGGCTTTTTGAATGGTCATATGTGCATTCACGCAGTCTTTCTTGGGAATTTTCCAAAAGTGAGAAATATTTTGGCAGGAAAGAAGCTTCACTGTTCATGCTTGAGGTTTCTCTTCTACTTCCCCGAGACAATACAGCAGGTACAAGAAGCACCTGAATTTATCCAAAATAGTCACTAGAAAGGGGAAGGTGTGTGGGTTGCGTGAATGCACAGATGATCTCTTCAAGACCCATAGTTACAGATAATCAACTCTTTTTCTTCACTGAGGTCTCTAAGTGCTTCTCACATATGGGTAACTAGCAACCTTATCTTCTATGTAGCTTATCATTTGAACACCAAAGACAACACATCTCAGCCAAAGGTAACATCTGTTCAGGATCAAACTCCCATGCAATAATGCTTGACAATTACCAGTGGTTGAGAACATGTATATTTGCACAACTGTAGCTAATGCATCACCTTTGGTCCTTCTTGAGCATACTGTACTTGGCAACTCATATTTGTATACTTGGTTACAATTCTACCTGACTACTGTAATGTGCTCTGGTGAGGCTATCTTTGAAAAGTGACCAAAAATTGCTGCTAGTGCAAAATGCTGTAGCTAGACTGCTAAGCTGCACTGGCTGACAACTGTCTATCAGACACTGTTTAAGGTTACGTTCAAAAGTAGGTCTGATTATCTAAATCAGAGGTCTTCAAACTTCGCAGCTTTAAGACTTGTGGATTTCAAGTCCCAGAATTCTCCAGCCAGCATAGTTGGTTGGAGAATTCTGGGAGTTGAAGTCCACAAGTCTTGAAGCTGCCAAGTTTGAGGACCCCGATCTAAGGGACTAATTTTTCCTATTATGAACCTGACTGGGTACTTCAATAAGAAGGACAGGCCCTTTTGAAGTTCATGGTCCCAAGTTTATCAATCTGGTATGCAGAAGAGAGATTTGTCCTATGTGTCTTTCAGGCCCTGTAGCACTGCAAAAAAACATCTTTTGTTAATTGAAATGACTGAGGGTAATCAAGATGAGAATAAATTAAGATGGGTGTATAGGTAGTCCATGTTTAGCAACCACCTAGTATAGTGACCATTCTCAATTACAACAGTGATGAAAATGTAACTTTCTGGCCAATCCTTGCATTTACAACCTTCACAGGTCTTTAAAGCAAAGGAAGCTGAAGTCAGATTATATAAGCACAATGATAGTTTATATAAGCACAATGGTAGTTTCCAAGCTTCCAGTCCCAATTGTGGTTGCTAAACAAGGATTATCTGTAGTATCAATCAAGATGAAGACAAGTTTGGGATTTAATATGTTCTGGAAAATAAAGCATTCTGCCTGAAAAAGCTGTCTGTAGCTAGAGACTCCTTCATGGTCCACAGAGGACTCCAGACCTTCAGCTGATAGTGGTTTTAACTGCAGAATTGGCATAATTATATTTACTGCATAAGCTGTAGGCTTTTCAAAGTCAACCTGATTTGGGAACAGCTGTAAATGCCTCATTTGCCACATGTAGCAGCCATGTTGCTGACTGATGTATCCCATTGGACTATATTATTTTGATAGTGAATGAACTACACTGATCGCTGTTCAACAAGGTCAGTACCAAGTATTGATGTTACCTTTCAATTTGGTATTAATATATGAGCCTGTTTAGTTACGTGAAAGATAAACACAGACAGATTGTAAGCTGCCCAGTTACCCTGTGATAAGATGAGCAGTCAATAAATTTAATAAATAAAATTCAGATGAGGAGATGCCTTCTCATCAATATAGGAAGAACATCTTTATAATTCCAAATTGTTCAGCCTTTGAAAAAGTTGTCAAATATTTTTTTTAATTTATCTTTTTAATGTTCTTTAATTCTTCCTGATGTTGTTCAGATATTGTTGTCTTATCTCCCTCCCTCCCTCCCTCCCCCCCTCTCTCTATATAATAGATGTAATATACAATATTGCATGATGACATCTATACTTTAGTATTCCTTTCCTCTCTCTTCATGAACTGCTTCTTCTTTACTATTTTTTTTAAAGAAACATCTCAAAATATATTTTTACTCGTTAGATCTTCTTTTAGAGAAGTCATGCCTATTTGGGAGTACATGACATATAAATGAACTAACTAATTAAATGCTGCATAAGGGACAGGTGTTACAAAGATATGATGTTATCAATTCATTGTGGCACAAATAATTCAAACAAGTAATAGAATAAAGAAGACAATCACATTGTGTTCACACCGTACATATCAAATAACAAACAAGGGAAAGCCAATAAAGGAGTGGTCCTGTCATTTATGGTATGTTCTATGGGACAATGTGACCATTACAAAGCCAGGGTATTTACAAGGGAACAATAGTTCTTTCTATTTGTTCATAAAAGCAGCAAAACCTAACCTAGCCAGTTTTTAAATCAGAGCCTTTGTTTGAAATAGTACCTGGGTATCTGCACAGTATTTTTTTTCCCTGCAAATTAAACTATTCTAAAGAACTCAAAATGCTTTTGGGACAGAACATTTTAAAAGCTGGTTTATCGTTTTCAAATATGGAACATTACAGCATATATCTCGTGCGTTTATTTAACTTTTCTGCAATATTTTCATTTGTTTTTTTCAAGACTCTGTTGTCTCACCTTCTGTTCAATTTCTTCATAATCATCCTGGTAACTTCCATAGACTGTGTTGGATGAAGATGAAAATGTTGGACCCTGAGAATAGTATTGAGAACTTCTATAGCCATCTCTCCGAAGTTTGTCACATTCTGTAAGTGGTGGGGGAAATATAAGAAAAAGATACCATAAACTATTGCTGAGTTACACATACATTCCAAACAAGAAGTACAAATAATTCCAAGGAGAACTATAGCTAGTTTTATCCACTTTAATCGTTGAAAAGAAGAAAATATGGCTAATTGATGTGGCAATGTGAAGAGATAGAAGAATAATTGAAGAAGATCAGAAAGTATCAAAATCTGAAAACCAAAGTTGAAAGTTTATGGCATAAACTGACTGTGGTGGTCCCAGTCCATAAACTGGCTATGGTGGTACCATACCAAAAAAAAACCCTAGATGGCACTTAGAAATTCTACTCGTTGATAATACTTCCACCTGTCAATTACAATAGGTCACATTGCTTGGATTCACACATATTATGCTAATACATTATAGTTTAGATTTGTATTACAAAACACACAGTGCCTGACTTTAGATGAAATTTAAGATGCCTATGAACATGAAATCACTTAGCTGTTTAAAGATATACGGAATCATTCAAATGAAGTAGAAACTTCTCAGGAGTGGGTTCTAAAAATTTTTACTACGGGTTCTGTGGGTGTGGCTTAGTTTGTGGGTGTGGCTTGGTGGGAGGAAATGTGACTGGGTGGGTGTGGCCAACTTTTTTTTTTTACTTTTAAAAGTATTTTTTCTACAACGTTAAGAGGATGCAGGAAAAAAATGCTTTTAGAAGCCTCTGACGATCAGGCAACTCAGCTGGGATTGCCAGAGGCTTTTAAAGGCATTTTTTTTTCTACAACCTCTTCGATTAAAGAGGTTGTAGAAAAAATGCTTTTAAAAGCCTCTGATGATCCCAGCTGAGCCCCGCGATCATCAGAGGCTTTTTTTTAACTTTTAAAAGCATTTTCAGCAGAAGAAGTTGTAGAAAAAATGCTTTCAAAAGAAAAAAAAAAGCCTCTGATGAGGTGGGCGGGGTAAGCGAGCGGCGAACAGGCCGGGGATTGGTTCAGGGGCATGGCCAGCCAATGTTATCGCCGGTTCTCTGAACTACTACAAATGTTTACTACTGGTTCTTGCGAGTAGTGGTGGAGCAACCCACCACTGAAACTTCTCCTATGGTCTTTGACTAAAAGTTATCAGTGTTACATTGTTGATACAAAAGTAAAATACAGAGGTATCTGCAAAGTTTGTCACAATGCAGGGTTTGCACTTTTTGTACATGTGTTGCAACATCTTATTAAAATCTTACAGGGGAAAAAATTATGACACAAATAAAGGTTCCTAGTTATCATATAATACTTATCAATGATGATTAAAAACAAGAAAATATTTTTTTTTCTTTCTCTCTCCCAATACACACACACATATACACCCCTCGTATAAAATTCCAACCCAATCAAATTTGGGATTTTTCTAATCTCAGTTTATTCATGCACTCTTATCTGGTTTCTCTGTTCTTTCTGAAAAGCAGACAAGCAAGCACGATTTAAAGAAAAGCAAATTCAAATATGCTGTAAGTCAATTCCTTGAAACATAAAACTGTTTTGACTGAGACCAGCAACTGAATTCTATCTGAGAAAGATGTTAATTGCAATCTTCTGAACAGAGTAGAATGGCAAGCTTTGCAATTAAATTAAAGGTGCAGGATTATGCCAGATAACCAAGCTTGATGGTTTTCGCATCATCTCCTGAATTCATCATGTTACATAGTTACTTATCTCACTTAAATAATGCAGGAAACTCAAAACTTCTAGCAAATGAAGTCTGCCTTTGTTAACAAAGAGCATATTGCAAGCAGCAAAGAATACATCGGCAGAACCTTTTATTACATAGATTATGAAGATTATGCAGTTCTGAAAGCCACCTATAGAACTCTAAAAGCTGGTTTTTTAAAAACACCTTGCTTTTCTTTTTTCTTTTTTGGGGGGTAATTGTTGTGTGTCCCAATTCAGTCTATTTCAAAGGAGGTTTGTTCACTTGGCAAAATGCTGAAGTCTGGTTTTGCATGTAGATTAGGAAGCCTCAATATATGTAACACATCAGCCGAAGTATTCATTTCCCTCCCTTCTTATGCATCTGGAATTATGTGGAATGTTTAGCATCTGTTCATATGAGTTATAGAATTTATTGCAATACTGCGATGTTGTTGTAACATTGTGATGTTTAATTCCTGGTAGCCACCCAGAGTCATGATGTTGACATGATGACAATAAAGGATGGAAGGGTTAATCATTTTCCTTTTAGCGGGATGGAGTAGACTATGTGATCAAGTCTTGAAAACGTGATTACACAATTTACATATCATAATGCATTACTCCAAGTCTCAATGTAGCTATGGCAGTGATGGCTAACCTTTTTGCCATCGTGTGCCAAAACTGAGGGGAGCGTGGTGGGGTCACACGCACGTGTGCCCACATCCCTAATTCTATGTGCCTCGCCCCCCCCGTGCTTCCCCCACTTTTGGCATGTGATGGCACAGTAGGCTCGTTTTTTGCTCTCCCCAGGCTCCAGAGCCTTTCTAGGAGCCTGGGGAGGGCAAAAATGGCCTCCCCCTTCCCCAGAGGCTCTCTGGAGGCCAGGAACAGTGTGTTTCCTGACTTCTTGTGGGCCCAGAAGGATCGAAAATCAGCTGGCTGGCGCATGCATGCGTGCCGGAGCTGAGCTTGCGTGCCCACCGATATGGCTCCGCGTGCCACCTGTGGCACCCGTGCCATAGGTTCACCATCACGGAGCTATGGTATATGTGGTATGCAGTACTACATTTATACAACACTGAGAACTTTTGCTGTAATAGCACAAACCACAGTACAATCACATACTCAATCCTCTGACTCTTCATAACAATTTTATGCTGATTTTTCATTGAATAGGATTCTGATAATATTTTCTTTTTATTATGGTTGTCTATTTTCCATGCCATTTTTATAGCAGGACTACTAATCAGAAAAGCTTTGTTTTATATTACTTCAAATATCATGTTTTTGAGGAAGAAGCTACCGTATTTCACTTCTCACATATGGAACGCTTCCAACAGCAGCTACTGCACAAAGCATAAAATGCATGAGAGTGTTCATTATTCTTCTAGGGGCGTAGAGTCCAGGAGTATAATGCTAGACTACCACTCCTGCCTTCTAGATTACAACAGTTACAGTATTTTTAATAGCTGTTATATTTAGGAATTCTCCATTAAATCTATAGAAAACTTTTTTAGTAATCTGAGCACAAGTCATTAATTTATCGATTAAAGCTGAAGTACACATGATCGTTTTATTTTTTTACAACGGAATAAAAATAAACTTCTTAAACTTTAACTTAAAGTTAAATGATTAAATCATGAGAAATCTTTGTAGTAGAATGGATTAGTTGGGAATTCTTTGTAAAAGTATCTTCAAGTAAATCGAAGCCCCGTAGTGGCAATGACAAAACCATGTTGTTTTCTTGATAGTAATATGACAGTGATGTGCCATGCCTTCCCCCCAAGGGTATGTTTTTTTCAAATTCTCATACTTCACAGTGCTTTCAGTTCTTGATTATATCCTGTCTATGCCCCAACCTTGCTTAGGTGTTTCAAGATTTGCCATGAACACTGCCAAATGCCAACTTTCCTTAAAGCTAAGGGTTTGGTCCACTGATAATAGCAATTTCCTGTTCTCCAATTCCTTTGCACTGAGCAAAGCAGAAAAGGGAGGAAAATACCAGAAACGTGGGAAGAAATGGCCTTGCAATATGCCCCATTTTGGACCCATCTGTTATAATATACAGATATTCCACTAGGAAAAGGTAGTTAATGAGATATTTCCCATCTCTTCTTATATTGTTTAATGCATTGTAAGCCGCCCTGAGTCTCCGGAGAAGGGCGGCATATAAATCGAACCGATAGATAGATAGATAGATAGATAGATAGATAGATAGATAGGCAGATAGACAGATAGATAGACAGACATTTTTATTTACAATGCATGTAATGAACACATGAAACTGGCTAATTCTGAATTAATCTGTTTCAGAATTAAAGACTGACCATCTTTTCAACAAATTTTCCCCAAAAGAGAATGGTGGCAAATTATTGATAGTTATTGAAAATCATTGAGTCCTCATATGAGGATATAGTTTTTAGACCATGCATAAATCCATTAACAATGGGTACAGTAGTACAAAGCTGCTGATGGTTAATATAATTGCAACAGCTATCTGGATCATAAGTGGGCTTTTAAATGCAAACTCTTTTGATTCTGATAAGGATCTATTTCTGTCTAACAGTCTAAATATGGCAAAGCTCAGCAATGAAGTTTGCATCAAGTGGAACAGGACCCATTTCTGTAGACTTAAAAAAAAAAAGCCTATCAGCAGCAGAAATGAGATGCCACAAGGACTGTTTCATATCAAGCTTAGTTTTTTTTTAAAAAAATGCTAACAGCAGCACTTGGGCTGTTGCTGGGAAAAAAAAATATCCCAGCCTGGGAATATAAAGCAGATTCATGAACTAAATCCGCAGCATATTTCACTGCAGTTGGGGGGGGGGGGGCAGGGGGGGAACCTCTCTTTTTCTTTTAACTGAGTCAGGAATTCCAACAGATTGGCTGGTTGATTTTTACGTTTTTGACAATGACATACTGTATAATAATTATAACTGCTTAGTTCTCAATAGCTTGGTATAAAGGCGCTATGTAGGCATATACCACCCTGACTCCCCCCCACCCCCAAGCAAATATTAAAGTCCCAAAATAACGTTCAGATATCCTGCTCTGAACCCTCCAAGAGCCATTTTATCATTAGCTTTAGGGCCGTGATGGCGAACCTATGGCACGCGTGCCCGAAGTGGCATGCGGAGCCATGTCGCCTGGCACTCACAGCATCACCTGTTCCTCTTCTGGGTTTCTGGCATACATGCGCACCTGAAAATCAGCTAGCCTTTTTGCATGCGGCAGTGCCAAAAACTAGAAAAGCTGGTTTTCCATTTTCCTGTGTGAGCATGTGCATTAGCCAGCTGATTGTCGCATGCCTGTGCGTGCCAGAAACCAGGTAAAGTAGCTGGCTGAAACCGCAAGTTCAGTAGCTGAAATCGGAAATTCATTTTCGGGTGCTCGCATGTGACCTGGGCATCACCTCTTCTAAGTTGCGGCCCAGATGCGCAAACGCTCCCTTTTCGGCACTCGGTGCCAAAAAGGTTCGCGGTCACTGCTTTAGGGTCAGCATAACAAGTTGCAGCCTCCCCTCAAACAGAGACGGGACTAGATACATTCACTGCAGCAAACTATTTATATAGATTTCAAATTAATATGCACTTTTCGAGAGGAAGGTTAGCTTATTCATTCACTGGTCACTTTCTTGGTTCATAGGACCATCATGAGAAGATTCCCGTTTTTGGGATGATTGAGTTGTACTCAATTATAATCATCATCATCATAAGATGTAGTGTGATAGAAACAGAACCTTTGTATTTGCAACCCCCTGAAATCTATTCCAGGGAACTGGGGCATACTGTGGAGCCAATCTGGAAGCCACACTAAGACATACGACATTCACTGCATGAATGGAAATCTATTAGTGCAACGTTGGAGGTAACCCAATTATGGAGAAAGAATTAACATTAGGGCTGTTTTAAATGTTAATGACTATTTTGTGAGTTTTTCCTAGCTGCTGCGTGTTTTAATTTTTTTGTATATGCATTTGTTTTTATTCACTTTTTATTATCATTAGCCACCTCAAGTAATGTATTTGAGATGAACAGCCATATATATATATATATCAATTAAATAAAACATTTTAAGCTAACTGGCATAAAGTAGAGACAGGGCTTGCATCTCCAGCATTCCAAGAAAGCACTAAAGTCATTGCCTGAATTCTTCAAATCCTGTAGGGAGGCAGAGAAAGAACACTGAATGCAACTATCACCATAAATTTGTCACCTGGTCAGAGAAGGAAACAGAGCAACAGATGGGTGAGGATTTGTAGAGATAATAAAAGAGGAAGGTTTAGGAACAAGATATGTTTCTTTAGTAGGCATGATATCTTACAATGGGAGCCCACTGCTGAAGCAAAAGCTTTGTCTCAAAGTTAATAATAATGTAAGTTCCTTAATAAGTATTGACTTGCCAAATATCATCCAGAGAGAACTGAGTATTGATGATTCATGTTCTGTTCTAAGCAATAAATGTTGGGAAGCATGCTTCACCCATTACGTATAGGTAAACAACAATTAACTACATTTATTTTCACAATGGAGAGGTAAGTGGGCATGACTGAGGTAATCACTCCTTATTATCCATAAATGCACAGGGTAGATATCTAAATTACTCAAAGACAAATGGACAGGATCACCTTGAGCACTCCCTAGTGAGCCTGTCAAAAAATATCATCTGCAAAAGACTGTTCAATTTTGTGCCCCCCCCCCCCACATTATGCCTCTTGGGTTTTCTACTTATCATATTTTTCCGTCTATAAGACGCTCCCATGTATAGGACGCTGCCCCCCCATCCCCACTTTTCCTACCCAAAATTCAGAAATTAATATTTTCAGCAATTGAAGTTTCGCTCATGAGGCTAATTTGCAGAGATAAGGTATCGGCAGTTTCGTAACTGTGGTTCTCGTCTCATAAGATGCCCTTCCATTTTTAGGTAGATGTTTTTAAGAAAAAGTATCGTCTTATACACGGAAAAATATGGTATGCCAACTGTTATTTTCAAATCACTTCCTTGTAATTCTCTGATTGGTAGAATGAGGTAGTTCTCTACTTACAACAGTTCATTTAGTGACCGTTCAAAGTTACAACGGAAATGAAAAAGTGACTTATGATTGTTTTTCACACGTAAGACCTTTGCAGCATTCCCATGATCAAAATTTCAGATGCTTGGCAATTGGTCCATACATGGTTGCAGTGTCCCAGGGTCATGTGATCATCTTTTGCGACCTTCTGACAAGCAAAGTCAATGGGAAAGCCAGATTCACTTAACAACCAGGTTACTAACTTAGCAATTGTAGTGATTTACTTAACAACTATGGCAAGAAAGGTCGTAAAATGGGGGCAAAACTCACTTAACAAATTTCTCACTTAACAGCAGAAATGTTGGACTCAATTGTGGTTGTAAGTCGAGGACTACCTGTACTTCTACCTTTTGTTTACTGCACTAGAGTAGCTTGTCTTCAATCCTGAATAAGGAAATAAAATTCAAGCTGTGAATTTTGCTATTCAATTTTGCTGAATAGAAAATAGCAGTACATTTCTATATACAAAAGTAGTTTGATATTTCTCATATAGAGACATATACTCCACAGTTAGTTATCAAGATTAACAGTTAGAAGCTCCTAGCTGACCTTGCCTGATCCCAGGATCATATGAGGATGGAAGTCCACCAGATAATTCCAGGACTTTAAGAGTAGACACAGATTTGAAAAAGCATCCTGGAAGAACTTTTATAAATCATTTCTAAGAAAACTTAACAACTGTGTCCATGAAGACACCAGATGCTCATTCTGGTTTGTAGACTCTACATTTAGAATATCTTTGGAATAGCATCCAGTCCCAGAACAGAATCTTCTGATCATTTCCACTTGGAAGTTTTGGAGAAATGGGAACCTTTTATAGCAGGGGTCACCAACCTTTCAGACCTCAGGGACCACTAAATTCATAAGTTTAAATCTGGTGGACCACTAATCTGCCTAATGACTGGCTGGGTGGGTGTGGTTAGGTGGTCATGTGACTGGGTGGGAGTAGCCAACTCCTTGCCCCCCCCCCATGGGCTCCTTAGGGCCCTAACAGGAAGCAGTTGTTGGAGCTAAGCAACCACCACGAGAAAGAGTTAGCAAAACAGCTCAGTTCAGGTTGGATCTGACCAAGAAGGAGGCTCAGCAGAAGCACCTCTCTGAGGACTACGAGCATAGGCTTTCCAAGCAGAGGGAAGACTTGCGGGAGTGCAAGGCTAGGTACCGGTGCTTGGAGGCTCAGAGGGCTGAGATGGTCATCCAGTTCCAGGCCATGATGCTGTCCCACTGGAACAAGACCCTCCAGCTCTTCTCCACCAGTGGTACTCCCCTCCAGCCTTTGTCCAAAGCCCCACACCAGGAGGCTGAGGCAGACCCAAAGTCGGAATTTCTGCCCCCCTCTGACCCACCCAAAAAGACCTCGAAGGGGGAGACTCTCTGCAGCAACACAAACATTCATTGCACATATCCGGCCCACGGGCCGTAGTTTGAGGACCCCTGATTTAGTTCAATATAAAAAATACAAATAATTTTTCTGCAGACCACCAAAATTTTCTCATGGACCACCAGTGGTCCATGGACCACCAGTTGGTGACCGCTGCTTTAGAGGAGTCTTTCGTATGCATAGGTGCAGAAGAGAAACATGAGGGAAGTACCCATACAGGATTCAGCCTGTTTCTGTAATATGGATACAATCTACAACCTTCTAATTAAATGCTTTTCTCCAAAAACAATAAAGAGCAATAAAGAGAGTTAAACAATGTAAGTACCTGATTTTTCCCCTTTCAAAATAGGGCAATGTGATCTCATCACTTACCTTCAAAAATACATTTATAACCGGAAACTAATCATTTCTTAGAACAGCTTATCAACCTAGTTCAGGTAAAGCTTTTATTGCACAATTGTCGTGCCACAATTGTGCACGACAATTTACAACATTTTATGAAGGTCCAGATATTGTTGTGCTCTCATTTTTAACTATCTTATTTCCCCACCAATAAGTTTTTATTATTATTCTTTCTAGAGAAAATTTTACTGAGGAAGAAAGGAAGAAACACAATACCGTTTCACTGTAATGTTAAAAACTCTGTATGGAAGCATTCTATTTTTCTGATCACAGTTGAAGAACAACATATTTTCCCATCCTGCTGCACTTCACTTGAAGCAACAGATATTCAAGCATTTCTATTCTTGTCAACCACTTTTGAAACCAACTCTTATCATGTGAGGTGAGAAATTACAGAGCCCAGAGATTTTCACTTAGGAATACATTTTCCATACTGAGATTAGGGCAGCAGTCTTTCCCAACTAAAATCTACCGTATAAAACCATATGTCATTTAACATTGAGCATTAAAACAAATTAAAAACAATTTCCTCAAATACTTCTGGAAGCAAGAGGGTTAATATTTTCATATTAAATATTTGTTATTCGGTTACTAAGTTCTGCTTTTACATTAAACAATTAATTACACTATTCAAACAACTCTGCCTACAATGAACTTTTCAAACAATAGTGCCTGATATTCATGCTTTTAATATTCACGTACAAAACAAACTCTACCCAAGATATCAGCTGATTTTTTTAAAGGAACTTCAAAGTAGCAGTGAGATTTTTTTAAAAAAATGCCACAATACAATCCAAACATGCAAAAATGGAAATAGTGCATTGAGAACACAATTTCTCAGCTTATATTTCAGATCGCCTTCTTATTTTCTTAGCAGTTACCATTCTTCTTAATTTTGTGTCAAAATAATTCAATAAATATCAGGCTATAGAAATGAACTAATCTGAACTAGTCATTTGTCATAACAAGTAATTTGTGCCATTTCTATATTCCAAATTTTTTCTCTACTGGATGTTCTTAGACTGGGAATTCTCATTTCCTGGGTTTTGGGGCGGGATTAAAGGCAACATTGTGCATTAGGCTTCAAAGTGACAGAAAAAAACCTGTTTGGTTCCCCCAAAAACATTAGTGAAAACAAATGAGTTTGGGAATGAATTTTGGAAAAACTGGAAAAGTAAAGGACTTTGAAAAGATAAGTGAGCCCTTAAGGAAACAAAAGGTGGCATAGGTGTGATCTTGTTGACTGAACATGTATTTGTAAAGTTCCTACCTCTCAACACGGACTTCAGATTCAATTTGGCTTGACGATGCAGCTCCTCTACGCAAGGTGGCCTGGTGGAAGGTAAAAAGACATTCTCCTGCTGATGCCAGGGAGCTGTATAATGAACTGTCCATCTACTCTCTTCATCTAGGTTGGAGACAGCTATAAAAGAGCAGAAAGACGGAGATACGTTTAATGCCGTGTTAAACACTAAAAGTTACAAGAATGAAATCGCTTGATAAACTCGGAGAAATGAAAGGAGTAATAACAACCATTTTGATTGCTCACTCTATTTTATATATTAGAAAGGCTTTTATGTGGTTTGCTACAACATAAGTCCAACAGTTTGAAAAACTGAGTAAAGCATGCGTGTGATGTTTTTAAAAATATTTTATTTTTTATTTCCTTCTGTGTTTATGTGACTCCAACTGAAGGTAATTCCAGATATATATATATATTTTAAAAAAGAAATGAATGCAATACAATTACATACACAAAACACGACATCAGCACCATCAGCAGCAAGCAATAACACACTTCAAGTGAAACAAAGACTTAAATAATTTCCCAAAGACCCTTTGGAAGACCCAGGACTTAATATAGTACAAGCTAAGGCCCAGTCTGACCTCAGGGGATATGCATTAGTGTTGTACAACTCTAATGGGAGTAGGATTGAGATTTGAAAAGATATGTAGCAAATTGTATTAGTGCAAGCAAAGTATTGAGGCGACCAGCATCTCTGGAAGTCTTAGCATTCTGCGATCCTTCCCAGATTGTCTCTGCATATCTGTGCATGCACAGTCATTTGCTTCCCTGGGCAAGGAAGATATAACTCAGGACAGATGTAAAAAAAAAAAAACCTTCTGGAATAGCTTGCTAAAATATTAGAAGAGAGTGTTTGGAATTGTTCTGCCTGACCAAAGAATTCCACAAACAGAAAGAAGGCTCGGACCCAGGACCTCATTTACATAAGTTTCTCATTTGCATAAATTCATGAAAGGAGTAGACAAAGTCAACCTCAGAGGACAAAAGCACAAAAGCAAAAGGAATCTCTTGGGACCGAAGCCACTTAGATAGAACTTTATGATTAAAAACCAGCCCTGAACGATATAAAAGAAATACCCATTTATTTATTTAGTTCCACATTTTGTCACTAAAAAGAACAATAATACTTGCACAAATAACTTCGGAAACAGTGTATATAACAACATGGGACACCCTTCTATTGTATCCCACCTTGTCTGACTTTTACAAGTTGCTTAAAACTTCCAGAAGGCATCTTTGGCTATAATTTGGCTATTCATTTCATTTTATT
Organism: Ptyas mucosa; assembly: GCA_012654045.1. NCBI lineage: Eukaryota > Metazoa > Chordata > Lepidosauria > Squamata > Colubridae > Ptyas > Ptyas mucosa. The sequence continues at coordinate 5,943,450 of WNWU01000005.1, forward strand.
CTACACTTTTGTGGGGTTTGTAGAGTATTCATTTGTATACTTTTATTGTATAAAGTGTCTTGGGTGTTTTATATTGTAAACTGCAAGCTCCCTAAGGATTAAGTGTTTATAAATGTAATTAAATAATTACCAAATGATTCAAAAGAATGACACATTCCAAGGGCAGATGAATGTAATTTTAAAACAGGCAGGAAAAAAACCCCACTTTAGCTCACCTCAAAAGGTCTGTAAAGAACAGCTTGTTTGAGGTCTAAATCAGGGGTCTCCAACCTTGGCAACTTTAAGACTTGCGGACTTCAACTCAATGGTGAAATCCAATTTTTTTTACTACTGGTTCTGTGGGCATGGCTTGGTGGCGTGGCAGGGGAAGGATACTGCAAAATCTCCATTCCCTCCCCACTCCAGGGGAAGGGTACTGTAAAATCACATTCCTTCCCCACTCCTGGGAGAAGGATACTGTAAAATCTCCATTCCCACCCCACTCTGGGGTCAGCCAGATGTGGTATTTGCCGGTTCTCCAAACTACTCAAAATTTCTGCTACCGGTTCTCCAGAACCTGTCCTAACCTGCTGGATTTCACCCCTGCTTCAACTCCCAGCAAAGCTGGCTGAGGAACTCTGGGAGTTGAAGTCCACAAGTCTTAAAGTTGCCAAGGTTGGAGACCCCTGGCCTAAATGAAACTCAAAGGAGACTTTCCCAAACTAAGGTTTGCCTGCCTCACCTTAACAATCTCCTAAAAGTGTGAGACACGTAGCAGAGTTTCCAATATTGAACACAGCAAGCAGACAGAGAATTAAATAGATAATTAAATCCTCCAATTAATCTGCTCCCACAATGCTCAAGTGTGCTGGAAAGAACATTTGCACTTCCCTCTAGAAAATGCTAGTGGGGCAGTTCTAAATGTAAGGGCTTCTATGCTGTGAAAGGCTGCTGGATCCTTATCAATTTCTTCTGGCAGGACCCGAGACAGAAATACTTCAGTTATTAATTTTCCCAATGTGGAATTGGAAGGGGTGAAGGCAGACATTTTTCTAATTAGAACAGGCAGATGAAGAAACGGGGACAGAAACTTCAGGAGAATGGATTGGGAGTCAAAGTAACTACATCCTTTTCTACATGTCAATACGTAGTTAATTTATCTCTTTCTCCCCCCCCCCCCCCGAAAAAAGTTCTGTACAGCCCATAGTTACTAGAACTCAGCCTATATGATTGCCAGGTAGAACCAGGAAAACAAAGCACAAATGATATTTCCATCTAGCTTGCCACAGAAACAGAGCCTCGCCAATGGAGATGGATTGCATAAAACGCTTATAGAAAGGGATAGCGTGATCAAATAAGATCAAATAAAACTACAGGTGACCCTCAATTTACAACCATTTGTTTACAACAGTACTTTAAAAAGAGGATTATGATTATTCATTATACTAATGACTGTCACAGATTCCCAAATGTGATAAAAAAAGAAAATATGGATGCTTGGCAACAGCATGCATTTATGATGGCTGTACCAACCTGGGGCTATGATCACTATTTGCAATCTTCCAACAAGCGAAGTCAATGGAGGAAACCTGGTTCACTTAATGTGAATGCACAATTCACTTAACAACTGCAGTGATTTGGTTAATAAAAGGTCATAAAATTAGGCACAACTCACTAAATGAACTGACTTCCTTAACAATGGAAATTCTGGTCACAATTGTGGCCATAAGTCAAGGACTATTTGCAAAAGGATACTGCTTATGTAATGATTTTTATAAATGCTACATTTTCTTTGTAAATACAGTAATGAATAGACGGAATTCTGCCTTCATATCGTCTTCACATAAGATGAGTTCTGGAATTCCTTGTCTCCTTGGATGACACTATGGTGTATTGCACAAGTGCTTTCTTTATCTTCATGGTTTGTTAAAATAGAGGAGCCCAACTCCAAGCTTGCACATGTCTACTAAAAAAAAGTAGGTATGCCCTTCACAAAAATCCAAAAGTTGATATAAATTGTAATTTTGTGAAGGACTTATTAGATGGGGGGGGGGGGGCACATTCAAATAAGTGAATAAAATTTTATAAAGTGTTAAAAACCATCAATTCCCCTCAAAATCAGAAAAGCGTTGATACATGGATGGTATTGTCTATGGCGGTGTTGGCGAACCTTTTCAGCATGGAGTACCGAAATGGGAGCATGTGCGCATGTGCGGAGGAGCACGGGAAACCAGAAGAGCAGCTCCCCGGCAAGCACATGTGGGAGCACTGGAAACCAGAAGAGCAGCTCCCCAGTGCGCATGTGCGCACAGGGAACCTGAACTTCTGGTTTCCGGCACACATATGCATGTCTTTCACCTGGTCTGTTCAGCTGTGCATGTGTGCCAGAACCCGGAAGAGCAATGGGCGATGGCTGGCATGCCCGGAGAGATGGCTCTGCGTGCCACTTCCAGCATGCATGCCATAGGTCCGCCATCATGGGTCTATGGACAATCATCCAGTCATCCATCAGTCATCCAGGTCCTAGTTGTCCCAAAGGTGACGTCTTTGAAGACGTTTCGCTTCTTTTCCAAAAAGCTGAAAAAGCTTCTTGGATGAAAAGCAAAAGGTCTTCAAAGAACAAGAAAGTCTAGTTGCCTCTTGAAAAAGCAGCACTTTTGGGTTGGATGGTATTCCTCTTAAGAGATGCAAAACTCAGCAGCCATCTTTTATTGGACTTTATTAACAAAGCACAAACTGCTATGTAACTACAGGTAGTCCTTGACTTACAACAGTTCATTTAGCGATTGTTCAAATTTACCAGAGGGTTGAGAAAAGTGACTTATGACAGTTTTTCACACTTATGACTGTTGCAGCATCCCCATGGTCACGTGATCAAAATTCAGAATGCATGACAACTGGTTCATATTTATGACGGTTGCAGTGTCCTGGGGTTATGTGATCACCTTTTGCGACCTTCTGAAAAGCAAAATCAATGGGGGAAACCAGATTTGCTTAACAACCATGTTCTAACTTAACAACTGCAATGATTCACTTAACAACAGTGGCAAGAAAGGTCATAAAATGGAGCCAAACTCGCCTAACAAATGTCTCACTTAGCAATACAAATTTTGGCCTCAGTTGTGGTTGTAAGTTGACGACTATCTGTTTTAATGGAATATGTGCTGAGAAGTTATGTAGGAAAGTAACAACATCATTAGTGGGAAACCTGTCTGCATTTTTAATTAACCAACTGTGATAAATGACCTTACAGGAAAAAGCCCTCCATTTCAGTGTGGCTACAGTATTTCGGCCAGCCTATGAATACGACCGGTTTGCCCTTAGAGGTTTTCATGCACATCTTACTAATGGGAGTCAGCAAGATCTGCTTGAGGAATTCTAAGGTCATCCTCATTTATTGCACCATATATTACAAGGACCATCTCATGCAGCCAGGTAGATCATGCTGACACAATGCTTGACTGCCTTCTTATGCCTTGCTAAAGAAACCCCAGCCCCGCCCCCCCAAAAATAATGAACAGAAAGATGAGCCATCTACCTGACACTTCGATCACTTTCAATCTTTACCTATAATGAAGAATGGGTGAAACAACGGTGAGGGAGAAAACAAGCTGGAGAGAAAATCACAGGTGCTGAATACAGAATTAAATTAGGCTTGCCCACAAATGCTGAGAGCAGGACTATTGCCACCAAGTTTTCTTTTGCGTTAAACACAGAGTAGCTTTGTGCACACTATTAGCAAGTTAAAACAATTTGTGATCTTAAATAAGGGCTGCTTGAACATCGGGTTAAACTGAAACCCTTGAAATACCTGCGACAAGTTTGAAGAGAGCAACAAAACAAAGCAAAGGGGTCCTGCATTACTTTTGCACGAGCATGGTGCTGTAAGGACTATACAAGTCTTCAGCTGGTTAAACATCTCTATACAATCGCCTCTTGCCTGTATCAAGTTTCTTTCAAGATTACTATTGCCGGGTTGCATCAAAAAGCAGTTTCTCCTTTCTCCATGGGCAATTCAGGCACACCAAAGAAAAACGAGGAAGCTGCAATTCAAAACTTTACAAGCTCAACAAAAGCTAGGGCAGGTGCTTAGGGCACCGTTTAACAAGCTGCCTCCACACAATTATCAAAGCACAGTAAACCAAACAATGCTATGTACAGTTGGAGAAATAAGAGCAAGTTATGCAACGTTTTCGTAATGCTTCTGCCAAAAATCTAAACAGATTTTTTAAAAAAACCAAAACACCATGCCTACTTACTCTTTTTCTTGAAAAACTGTATTAAGGCTTTGAGCTTTGTATTGATAAGCACCCCCATTTCAGTAGGGAATGCCTTGCTCACTCCAGGTTTCCATAGAGAGCGAGAGGTATCGTGCAGAAACTTAAATTCCAGCGCTTCCCCAACAGTTCTTACAATTCCTGCTAACTTTGTTCATCCTTACGCCGCCCCTCTTTTCCTCGTTTCTTCTTTTGAAAAGCAAGCTTCCCTGTTGCAGTGAAACGTCCTACCAATTAGAAACCATTAACAGCCCTTGAACCTGAAAACCTCCATCGGAAACATAATGCTGTGCCTGCAACAGCCAGTTACAATGTGAGGAGGAGGTGGGGGGCGAGGGGAGCCAATCTTTGTTCATGTTTGCATGGAAGCAAGATGGAGATTTCTGCTTCAATGCTCATTCATAGATTCTCCCTTTCTCCCCCACCCCTCCCACCCCCACTTCTCTTAGGAAACCAAGAGTTCTTCTTTCCCCTGCAGACTGTACTTTACAAAGACAAGTACAATAAATGTACATCGTCCCCCCTGGCATTGCCTTAATGGGATCTTCAAAATCTTTTACAGGACAGAATACTGTATGAGGTAGATGCTTTAATGGGCATCTTTTCTCATCCTAGCCTATTGTGAATAGGATTTTTTTTTATTGTCTGGGACAGTAAGATGCACAGTATTTTTTTCCCCTAAACCCATCGTTTTCTTTTCCTACCAAGGATTGTCTTTACAGTCAGCATGATTCCAGCACTGCTATAAAATTCCTATAGACCTGTTTTGTGTGTGTTTGTAAATTCATAAAGTGTCTTTCCTTTCAGCTGCTTCTAAAATGATTTTCCTTTAAATCATTCTGCCAATTTCTATGATACACAAGTGTGTATAATAAACACCACCGTACAGTTTATCTTTCCATTCATTGACTCACTCACAGGATTTGTTAAAACTGACTTACGATTTACAATTCCCACTTAGGTAAAATTTCTATCTAAAACATCTTAAAACAATATTGGTAAGTGAAGGATTTTTGAAGTGAAAGCATAATCTCTTTTGTCTCTTTGGAAGCAATTCACAATTTTTGCAGAGAACAATGCTAAGCACGCTATTAATGTGCTCAGCGGGGCATGCCTTTAGCACAATGCTGAGGCTCAAGAAGTCAGACTGCCCTTTCAAAGAAAGATCAAGCAATGCCTTAGCTTGACACTGAAAGGAATTCTATTTCCCCAAAGAAACACCAACAGCAGGAGCCATCTCAGTCCTTTCCATAGACTCCGATTGGAATACCATATGCGTTAATAGTTTTCCCCTTTAACACTTCAACCAACTTTGTTTCAACACAGCAATGTAAACGGGTTGACAATGCATGTGTCCCTGATTACTGTAATAACTTCTCTTAAAAGTTGCATCAGCGTGTACCAGAATAAAAACAATAAGCGGTGCAAAGGCTTATATCCGTCTTAATATGGAGGCAACTAGTACAAGACTGACAGAATAATGAAAGTATTGTTGAATTATGCACTTTTAATACTCAATGTATGCTCTCACAGAGAGGGCCTCCTCCAGGTGCCGTCGGCCAAGCAATGTCGACTGGCAGCCCCCAGGGGGAGAGCCTTCTCTGTGGGGGCACCTACTATCTGGAATGAGCTCCCCCCAGAGATTCGGAGGATCCCGGATCTACGCACCTTCTGCCACGCTCTTAAGACCCTTTTATTTCGCCAGGCAGGCCTGGCCTGATTCCCCCTTTTTTTAAAAAAAATATATATAAATTTTAATTCGTTTTAAATTATTGGGGTTTTAATATTTTTACGGCCAAATTTATTTAATTAGATTTTAATTGGGTTTTAAATGTTACATTTGTATGTTTTATTTATGGCTGTTCACCACCCTGAGTCCTTTGGGAGGAGGGCGATATACAAATTAAATAAACTAAACTAAACTAAACTAAACTAAATGAAGAAAGATGTATTTGCTGAGAAGTTTCAGGCTTAACTGTTTTGAATTTAATTTTCCATAGTAAAAGAATTCTTGTTGACTGGTTTTCTCTCTATAATAAAATGCTACTGTGAAGCACTCAACGAAGCTTGAATATTTGCAAAATCACAGGTAGAAATGAAAATAATGTAATGTAAGTAGAGCATGTATCAAATTGATGACTACAATTCATCTGGTGGGCATAAACACTCTACATATTTCAATGTCCAATCTTCAGTGGGTTAACTCTCAGAATAATTAACTGTTTAACAATCAAAGTTACAAAAGTTCCCCAAAAATTACTTACAATCTGTTTCAAAGTTAGGACAGTCCCTCCCCCCCCCCCCACACACACACACTATGGTCATGGGATTGCATTTTGGGCACTTCGCAACTGGCTTAGTTTTACAGCCATTTGCAATGTCCCATGGTCATATATGCCTGTGATTCACAACATTTTTTAGCCAGTATCTGGTGTTTACCTCTGGTTTCTGGCAAAAAGACCTATTGGGAAAAATTGACTCACTTATAGAATGCTGCATTTGCTTAATGACTATGGCATTCACTTAACGACCACAGCCTTTGCTTAATAATAGCTGTAAAAAAATGTAAAAAAAACATCCAGTCATATGGTGCTTCAATTTACAACTGCAATGACCTACAACCATAAATCCAGGTTCAATTACAAGAAGTTTTGGGGACATTTTGTTTAAAAAAAAGATAACAAAATATTTTCTAAAAGAGTCGCTAGAGACATAGAATATCTCAGCCATACAATATTGAGAAGTCTTTCCTCAATATTTAGACGATGTTAAGGGGAAAATGAAGAGATGTCCATGTGTGCCTCTTTACAAACCTGTTATTAGCCCTGCAACTTTTCATGATTTGGAAAGAAAAGTGATCAAATAGGGTTTCCTCTAGTTTTGCACAATTTAAAACTCTGAATATTTTAGGATAAATCAAGAACCCCAAGAAGCTTGAAAAAATTAAAGGAAAGATGGCTACAAAAATTTGAACAGATCATTTATCCATCTATTCGGTTTCAACCAAAATGATGTAATGGATTAAGAATTTTAATATTGATGGCTGTATATTATCAGTACTATATTTTATTTTGGCTGTTAAATCAACATTTAATTAAATGTGGAATGCTACTGCATTGTTAATAAGCCTAAACAAAATAAAACTGAACTGTTCTCAACTTTAATTACAACAATGTGATTATTGTAAGAGGAAAGATTGCCATGTTTAAATTTTTCACCTACTGGCATAATAATGGTTTTGTTTTTTTTAATTTGATTTATATGCCGCCCTTCTCCGGAGACTCAGGGCGGCTTACAATGCGCTAAGCAATAGCTTTCATACTTTTGTATATTTATACAAAGTCAGCTTATTGCCCCCACAAACTGGGTCCTCAATTTACCTACCTTAGAAAGGATGGAAGGCTGAGTCAACCTTGAGCCTTGGTGAGATTCGAACCTGCAATAATTGCAGGCAGCTGATGTTAATAACAGGGCTTTAGACCACTGTACTATCCAAGGCATAAGAATGGTTTAAATGATCATTTACATGTGCTAGGAATGAAGTCTCTAATCTCCACATGTTCCAATTCATTATTTTGCTGTTTGAACCTATATTTCTAAACTGACTTTTTCAGTCTTCTGTAGAACTGGAAATATTTACTTTCCCACATTTTATTAGCAATAATCTTTAAGAATATTCTTGCTTTACATAAATATTTCATATTAGATAAACTAATACTGAAACAGACATACTATTTCTGATTGGAATTCAGGAAGTGCAAACTGAAGTTTGCACTTCCTGAAAGTTGTAGGTTAATGTATATGTTCGTTATATTAACATATAAAATATTAGTAGCCCTCGAATTACAGTCGAATTACAGTCATTAGTTTAAAGACAGTTAAAGTTACAACAGTCTTAGAAAAGGTGACTTACAACCCGTCCTCGCATTTATGACTATTGGACCAACCCAACAGTCATGGGCAACCCAATTGCCCAACTGCATGGGCAATTGGCAATCATGCAGTCATACCTACATACATAATACATACATACATTAATAATACATGCATCCTGAAGTTATATGATCACTAACTTGTTTCCCCCAAAATAAGACATCCCTTAATAATAAGCCCAATTGGGCTTTTGAGCGCATGGCAATAAGGTCAAGCACATATTTCAGGGTTCAAAAAAATATAAGACAGGGTCTTATTTTCGGGGAAACACGGTATTTGCAACCTATTATGCTGATTGCGAGCAAAAAAGGTCTATTAGGGAAGCTGTGCTTAATTGCCAAGCACTGGGGAAATCAGGAGTTTCAGGCAATTCAAATGAGTATAAAGATTTATTGCAAACTGAAGCTCTCTATAAGAATCTGAGCTACCAGCAGTCAAAGCAAATTGGCGGTAGATAAGAGTCAAAGGAATTCAAGATGGGCTGGACTTAAATCTCTTGTAGCCACAGAGACTCATGACCTATGAACTGTTTGACTCCTCCCTCAGGCTCAGTCTGATCATCTCCTACCAATGACTATGTGATTTGCTTAACAACCACTGTAAAAATTGTCATAAAATTGGGTCCAACTCAACTAATTATTACAATGACTTATGATGGAAATTCTGGCCCCAATTGTCCTAGTAAGTAAAGGGCTACTTGTATTCTATATGATGGACAGGGAAGATTCAATTTTCATTCCACCACGAAGATGACCTTGGACAAGTCACCATTTCCCAATGCAACCTACTTTACAACAGGAAACAGAATTTATGTTCATGATTGAGAATTCTTTGAAAGATGGGTATAATATAAACTTAATAACAAATAATGCAGGCTAATGGAGATTTGAATAATGTTTGGGCATGTTAAAATATAAAACATAAATTTTAAGGGCTTTAAAGGATAATTCTTTCACAGTACCATTAGAATAAATCTGACAGCAGTTATTCAAATCAATGCATTTCAAAAGGCATAAGCTCTGGTGAGCTACAGCTCACTTTATCAGATGCTTAGTGTGCTACCATAGAGCACTGTGGTAGCAGTGGCTTGATTAAACAGTGGCAACCAGTGATTAACATGGCTTGCCTCTAAGAATACTTTTTTCATTTAATGTACCAAATGCATTTGTTATATGTATAAACTATAGAGTGTTAAACCAGTGTTTTGGTAGAGAAAACATATGTACCCTATATCATGACAAATATACTAAGCTACAAGCATTGCCAAATGAGATATCACCCAAAAAAAAAAGAAGATATATTTCAGTTGCTACATACTTGGTTGTTTTCCAATTCAAACAGATAAAGCAAAAAGTAAATCTTTTTAAGGCTTCATTTTAAAGCACGGAATCTCCTCTCTCATGTAATATACCGTACAACCTACTCAAAGAGAAAGCTTAAGAAACAATACTTATTTATTCCAATTAGATGCCACAATAAATCTCTAAGAAGCGAACAAACAAAACAGGAAAAAAATCATTAAATCCCCTCCCACTGACATTCATACTATTAATCTAATCTAACATTTCACTGCAGTGGTTATCAAATACTTCTACAAGAACTAATGATAAATAATTTATAAGTTATGAGGCTTTTTTTTCCCTTTTCAAACCATCTAGACTTAGCCAACCCCCGGCATTATCCCTCAGAACAAAAGTGAGTTCTTGTCACAAAACCTCTCCCAAGAAGCAATGAATTTAGCTGCCCTCCCATCATGAACTGAACTCTACACACAATAGTCTCTTTCAACTAGGCAGCCTCAGCCTTCATGCATCTTAATACTGCCTTGGCTCCTAAGAAGTGATAATTAATTAAACTGGGGATCTGGAGAAGAATCAGAAAGTAAGTCACATTTTTCCTTAAAACAGCTGTTAAAAACAAAAACAAAAGCCCAACAACCTGTGCACCATATAAGCCAAAGCAAGAGCCACACATAAAACATCTTTGCAAAGAAGATTATAAAGTAGGTAACTGCTTAGAAGAAATTAATGGCAGCTTCTTCAGGAGATCAGAAATCCTTGCATAACTATTAATTTGTTTATCTGTAACTCTTTTCTAGCCAATGGTAAAATTGCCCCCCATATCTTAATAAAAACTTAATGGTATAATTAAAATATTGTATTTTTGAAGAGAGGTTATAATAGATTAAGAGAAAATGAAGAAAGAAGAAACAACAAGGCGATGAAGTCATTGAAGAAACACCGAGATGACACACGAAAGGATTGACTGATGTATTAAGTGTTTGTTTATGTATAAAATAAAATTTTTAAAAAATTTTTTTTTAAAAAAAAGATCGGAATCCTAAGAAGGAGATTGGTAGACTGATAATAAAATGGGATTATGATGAGAGACAAAGAAAGTAAAAAGAGAGCTTCTTATAATTATCTTATTTTACCATAAATAATAACACTTTCCACACATGGGTTTTAATTTAGTATCCTTGATTACTGATTCATTTTCTCTACCATCACAGACTATAAGTATAAGCACATCAGAATAAGTTATTTATAACTAGTGTAGTATAGTATAATTACATTATATAATAAATAGAGAGTAAGATAAGTATTTGTGAATTGCATGGCCAATTCACATTGATGAAACAAAGGAAAAGTATGGGGGGGGGGGGAACGAGGACACTAAGGAATGAAAATAGTAATTTCCTTGACCAGAACTTTTGTAATATGAAAAAGGACAGAAATAATTTACTCCAACATTCACCATTTAACTCTATGCAGAACAGTATAGTCCCCTTAAAATGATATGTCAAAGACAGTCTCATATCCATCCTCACCTAAATGACACACACACAGAATACCAAAAGTAAATGCATCATGTGCCAAATTTATAACAATTTAGTAAAATACTCATAGTTACATAGAAATATTTCGAGGTCTGTGGTGCTGATATATAAACTTATGCCTCAAGAGTCAAAATTATAATTTCCATAAATCAAAACATGCATGCCAACTTCAGGAATTATGAGAAATATAAGCCCAAAACCATGGTTACAATACTTTTATACTATGACTCAGCACAGAGGGTTTTACATGAATTCAACTTCAAAGAATAAATTATGGAATTGTCATAAATGTTATCTTCCAAAACCAGGTTCCATGGCCTGTTTCAAATTTTCAGTTCTGTATTTAAATCCAAAAGTTAGTTCCAATGTGTTCTGTAAGCATTACTACAAATAATTTCATATATCACCAATATTTAAAAAGAAGTATAAAATATACACAAAATATATTAATAAAATACTTCATAATATAGCCAACAAATTAGCATGCAGGTCAGCAGCAGATAGAACAGCTACATATATTTCTACTGTAATCTACTGTAAGGTCAAGGAAGACATGACCCTAAAAAAAGAAAATGAGATTAAAGTGTAAACAGTCAATATTACAATCAATACAAATAAATTAGCAACCCCCTCAGGATATCTCAACCAATAGGAGCTCCAGACTGTAAGCTTATCATGTGTCTATACAAAAAACCTTCATGCTCCTCTATCTACATTCAGAACATCTGAACAACAAAGAATCAAAGTCCTCAACTCCTTAATGTCTGTCTAGGAACTTCATTCTGTACCACCAATATGTATCTATAAAAGGGAATATAGAAAAAGATTTGCACGCCATCTATCTCCCTCATAGAGCGATTATAGGCAGTGGTTGTTTTTGCAAAAATAAAAGAGAAAGTCAAATTTCAGAATTTTAAATTATTTTAACTCAAAATTATTTTGAAGAAATTAATGTAGACAAAACAAATATGACATACGTATGGATCTTAATATACATTAATTTCCACATTTGTTGAAAAAATATTATTTTTACATAGCTCCTTCTACAAAGACACGGAATATATTCTGAACTAAAACGTTAATAAATAATGTACTGTATCTTTGAAGAGAGAAAAAAGTGCTGCACGAAAGCCTTTATTTTTCAGTGCAATAAATTCCTCCAAGTTTAAATAGCAACAAGTCAGTTTTGCTTCTAGTTACCCATTGATAGCTCAATGCCATTTCTGAATTTGCTTAATTATTTAAATATACTGTGGGTTACCTTCTGATCAGTGCTCTGCTTATTTACTCAGTACTTTGTTGCAAGTTTGCTGACACTTACTTAGTACATTTACTTTAGCTGATTGCACAGTCTAAGAGGTACCAACTTCTACACAGAACTGTTATCTCAATCATTAACCTAGAGTTGACAGCTAAAAATGAAAATTAACTATTTTCTATGGCTCTAAGAAGCTTGTTCTGGAACTGAAAGATAGCAATGGAAACCACTTACACTGCCAAGAACATTCAGCTAAGGTGCTCAAGAATTTTTTTTAAAGGGTTTGGTCATTTAAAAAATTGTTAAGTGTCTTGACAATCAAAACTAAGTATATTAGAGCAGATTCATCTTTTGGTCAACTGATTTATCTTTTCCTTGAGAACACTAACTATTTGAAAATTGATCATTTTCTAATTTAACAAAATGGCCTTTCCCATAATACATTTATTTTAATTGCACTATGAATCTGTCACAGGCCATTTCCAGAACAGAATATCATCACCCTAATTTCAGTAAGCTAAATCAGAAGAGAACCAGTTTGATGTAGCGATTAAGGTTTCAAACTAGGAGACTGGGAGTTCTAGTTCTACCTTAGACACAAAGTTGACTTGGCCAGTCACTCTCTTTCTAGGAAGCAGAAAGTGTCTCTGGTGGTCAGTGTTTAAAGTTTTATTAGTCAGATAAAATGAGATTAAATATTTCATGAATATTATCATATGAGAATGGAAGTGATGGTAATCAATGTAATACTTTTTACAAAGACAGCTATGGAGTTTTGTAATATGCGCTATAAAGATGTTTTTTGCTCAAAAAGAAAGATTTTTAAGGACATTGAAAAGAAGCTAACATATGGGTAACCTGTTATAGTCATTTTTCTGTAGGGAAAAAAATCAGAACAGATGGTAATGATGGGCGAAGCATAATTAGCTACTTCCCAAAACAGTACAACAGATTTACAAAATCTGGAAAAAAGGTAAAATACTGCCATCTGTAGGCAACCAATAATTACTGTTCCCTTTTCAAATACCACAGCCATTTAAAACATCCCTACTTGATAGGTGAAAAAGGGAAGCTATGTAAGTTTTCTTGTACACAATATTGTTTTTAAGCTCAGAACAATGCAGCCTATTCCAGGTTTTATTTAAAAAAGCTATATTAGCATGGAGCTGGCAGACCACCAGAGCTTAACTCTTGATCACGTGTAAATGTCCATGTTGATTTTCTGTCTCCTATCCAAGCACTAATTAGATCTATCTTCCTTTTTTTTTTTACTTCAGCAGACTAAGCTAGTATTTTTTCTTCTTCCTTTTTAAAAAACAAATAGTTTTGAGAAAACAACAGGAGAGAACATTAAAAAATAATAGCGGTATAATATAGATAAGCTAAAGATTTAAACATATCATATGAAGATTATAGCTTTTTAAAATATTACCAATTAGTTGTGAATAGCTATGAATATTACATATGTAATAGTTATGAATATTACATGTACTACAATCACATCAAATATTACATTCTAAGTGTAAAAAGCATGGTCAACCAAATATAAATCACTGAATGGAATTGTGTACTGTAATGAGTTCAGTCCATATTACTAAAATTCTATTTTGATTTAAGAATCTCATAAAATTGAAATGCAAATTCCATGGATAGATAAATCCAAATTTCTAAGAACCAGTGTTTTCATTAAACTATCCACACTAACTCCTTTCCCTAAGCTTCAGCTACTCAGAGCTATTTATTGTAAACTGTTTATTATTAATATTATATACACAGTAATGTAAAATCACAGCTGCCAGCTCTTTAGCTGATATTGGCCTTCATATGTATTGAGTTCTTCCAAAGAACCTAAAATGTTGTAATGTTGACCTATATATGTAGGGATCCAAGCATGTGTGGCCTTTTGTAACGGACAGATGAACATTTTGTCAATGTTCAGATTTTTCTAAGTGCAATTCAGGATTTTTTGGTATGGTACTCAGTGTGCTGCTAATCACTGGGACTATCATCTCTGGTTTATGGCACTATCCTTAAAATTTGATTTTCATTTTGTATTGTTTAGTGGTTCTTGACCTCATCAACATCCGACTAGACTATCGCGGCATATTTTATATGGGGCTAACTTTAAAGACCATTCGAAACTTCAGTTAGTACAAATTGCAATGGCCCCAGAGCAGGGGTGGGTTTCTACCGGTTTGCCCCAATTCTGGTGAACCGGTAGCGGAAGCGGGGGAGGCTCCGTCCACCCACCCAGATGTCATCAAAAATGTTCTACGTATGCGCAGAAGCACGGCACGCTACCGATAGCAAACTGGTAACGCCGGGATTTGAATCCTATCCCAACAGGGATTACACCTGTTTTGCAGGTTCTACATTGCTTTCCTATTTGATTCTCGGTGCAATTTACAGTGCTGATTTGAATCTATAAAGCTCTTCGTGGTTTGATGGTAAATAGTTTGGTGGTAAATAGCTTCGTTTGTGATATGTGTCTATGACACCAGGTTACATTACAGATAGTCCTTGACTTACAATTCATTTAGTGACCATTTGAAGTTACAACGGCATTGAAAAAAGTGACTTATGACAATTTTTCAAACTTACAAACGTTGCAGCATCTCCATGGGCACATGATCAAAATTCAGACGTTCAGCAAATAACTCATATTTATGATGGTTGCAGGTCCCGGTGTCAAGTAATCACATTTTGCAACCTTCTGATAAGCAAAGTCAATGGGGAAGTCAGATTCACTTAACAACCATGTTACTAACTTAATAACTGCAGTGATTCACTTAACAGCTGTGACAAGAAAGTCATAAAATGAGGCAAAATCACCTAACAACTGTCTCACTTAGCAACAGAAGTTTTGGGCTGAATTTGTGGTCATAAATTGAGGATTATCTGTACTATTGAATTTTTTTTAGTAAAGATATGATTCTACAGATTCTTTAAGCATTTTTAAAATGTGAAAATCAATCATTTTTATTATTCACTGTTCAGGAATGTGATATTTTATTTCAACCATATTCTGTATGTCTCTGCCAAAGATCACTGTGAAATAATAATCACATATGCCTGTATATACAGCCACAATGAGTACACCAAAATTCAAGTCCTATAAGCCAATCACATTAAATTAGATAATAAGTCACAATAAGTTAAATAATTCCAGCCACACCTGGAATACTGCATCCAGTTTTGATCACATTACAAAAAAGTTGCTGAGACTTTTAAAAAAAAGTGCAAAGAAGAGCAACTAAGATTGTACTAGCCTGGAGGCTAAAACATACGAAGAACAGCTGCAGGATCTGAGTTTGTCTAGTCTAGAGAAGTGGTGAAACTCAGCCGGCTCTATCTGGATTGTGTGATCCGGTAGCGCTGGCGGCAGGAGGCTCCACCCACCCGCCCAGACATCATCACATCCCATTTTTGAATTAAGGAGAAACTTCCTAACAGAGAGGGCAATTAACCAGTGGAACAGCTTGCCCTCAGAAGTTGTGGGTGCTTCATCACTGGAGATTTTTAAGAAGAGATTGGATAATCACTTGTCTGAAATGGTATAGGGTCTCCTGCTTGAGCAGGGGGTTGGACTAGAAGACCTCCAAGGTCCCTTCCAATTCTATTCTGATTAAGTTTGAATAATTATATTAATAAATGTATTTTTCAGGGGGGGAAATGTTACTTTAGTTATGAATGTTTAGCGGCCATGCACAAATAGGTGTTTAGAAGAAAATGTATACCAATTTGAATATTTATTTTAATTTATAAAATAAATTTTCTACAGAGTCTGACTTTTGATACATCCTGTGTGTATACAGAGCTAAATTTTAACTATTGCAAAAGCAGAATTACTTTCATTGCATTATAAATTTTAAAAACACAATAAGCCTGAGCGTAATATTAATACAAATAATTAATTTATGAATTTAGAAAACCTGTGGTAGAGGAAAGACCTGAGCTTTGTTTTCAAAGAGAGGAGTAGCAATTCCCAGAAACAAAGTTACTAAATGTACTCTGTTTTGTTTTGTTTTGTTCTTAAATGTGTTAATATGAGTAACAAAGAGCAGGAGGGACACAGATGGGTTGTACTTAGGATGACACAAGCATTTTTCATGGCTCCAATGTTCTGTTCTCTGCAGATACAATTGGTCTTGAGTTTAGTCTGTTCTCATAATGGATTTGCTACAGTGGATTCAGAAAGATCCCCCATATGGTTGACACATGCAAGAATTAATATGCAATTAATAAAATAATCTTATCATCTCGTTTTGTTCAAGAAGGCAGCTGGTCCATAAATAAGATGCTAATTAGACAAATTAAGATGAGCCACTTTTGTCCTGTGATGAACTAATAGTTTACGGTATCCAATCCTCTTACGTTTTCTAATAGTGTGTGCCAGTAGATTAGATAAAATGAGGTAGCAGATTTCTTAGAAGACAAAAGGCAAAGACGAAATATATTGTAGAAGTTAATTACTTATTTAAGTGTCTGATGGGTCCAGATAGACTATCTTGTTCTAGAAAGTAATAAAGGAATGTAAAAATTACAATGGGCTATTATTTACCATAGAGACAAGAAAAAAACTTTTTTTGATAAATATAAAAGGCCTGAGGATCTTTTCTGATAATGTTGGATCTGTAATCTGTGTATGGAAGAGCTTTTGTTTCTTAGAAGACTTTTGCTATCAATCATCAATCCTGTCTCTTAGGGCAATCTTTGCTGTTTTCTTTATTTCCACTGTTCCCAGAAAAGGTAATTTCAGTACTACCATTAACTATTTTAAAACAGTTATATTTTTATTATGTTTTAAATATTTCATATATTTTCTTTCTGTTTGCTATTCTCTGTTATGTACACAAACATGAGGAAGAAACAGAATACAATAGCATCTCATTTAGAAGTAACAATACAATTAGTACCGTAGTTTTCCATATTAATTATACTGAATAAGATACAGGAAAACTGGGAGTTCTGCATTAAGCTTTTTAGCTGGAGTAGCTGAATTGAACTCTACAAATATCCCCCCCTTTTTTTTAAGTATAGCACCTAACAAACCTTCAAAGAAAAAGGTTATATCTTATAGGACAGCAAAAGCTCATGAACTACATGAGATAAAGAAAAAGTGAAGAATATCAAATCATTTCCATCAGAAGATTGCCACTCTTTCAATAAAGGCCAGGATGGATCAATGGCAAGTTCTTTTCAAGAGGCAAGCCAAGAGCAACTGCAGTAGGACACATACATAAAGAAAAACTTACAAACACATGAAGGAATGCAATAGAATATTTTCATTCCAGTTCATTCTCCAGAAAAATTGATAGAAACGTCTATAACTTTGATTCATTCTTTTGGTGCATGAATAATGTGAGGTTCCATCTTACACACACACTGGTTCCCATTGCTACTACCAAATATTTTCCTAGGCATTCAGAAACAAACCTTTTAAACAAAACAAATAGCAGCCATTCATTCTCTTCTCAACTTATAATGTTACAGAAGTCATAAAGCAGCATCTGCTAAAAGTAAGCATTAAGGGCGCATTACAATGATGTTAGACCAACATGAGAAAAGCCACAAAAGAGAGAGTAGAACCAAACAACAACGTTAATATTCATTAACTACCATAATTAAATATTAAATGCTTTTAATTTACAACAGTTGCATTGCTTAATGACTGCAGCAGTTCTCTCTTTCAAACATTAAAGCAATTACACTATTTTAGTTAAGGTAATGGACCCACTATTATCAAATCAGAAAAATCTTAAATTAATGACAGCTATTTTATTACAAAGTCTTTGGCCCTGGCAAGTCAATTTTATACTGAATAAATATCTGTAACTAGGAACTTAAAAACTGTTGATTATGTACTCAGACCAGCCATCTGCTAGCAATCAATCTAATTGAGTTTGCATAGCAGTGTGGGCAAGCAAATAATGGCAAAAGGGATATTAAACTAATATTTATTAGACTATGGCTACAATTCTGTCCTTGATTACAGAGTTAGTGCTTGTAAATGGACCTTTCTGATTGTTTACCCACTAGCAATGTGCTCATTGCTAGAGCCTAAACAATCAGAAACAGCCATTTACAAGCACTAACTCTGTAATCAAGGCAGAATGACAAAACAATTTATATATGTTGGAACTGGACTCCTTGAAAAGCTGTTTTTTTTTTTTACTCACCATAAAGGTTCATACACAACAACCTGCATATACTTTTCTAAGTTGGTGTGACAGCTACTTGGTTTATGGAAACATCCGGGGGTGAAATCCAGCAGGTTCTGACAGGTTCTGGAGAACAGGTAGTGGAAATTTTGAGTAGTTCGGAGATCCATCCAATACTACTTCTGGCTGGCCCCAGAGTGGGATGGGAATGAGGATTTTGCAATATCCTTCCCCTGCCACAACCACCAAGCCACATCAAGCCACCAAGTCACACCCACAGAACCAGTAGTAAAAAAATTTGGATTTCACCACTGGGAAACATCAGATACATTTTATCATGTGAGGAGAATGCAGACATAGTAAACTCAATGAGAAAAAATTAAACAGCAGAATAAGGAAAGCTGTGCATTGTTAATAAGAAGATAATAAGTGTTTGATAAATAAAGAGAGCTTGAAACTAATGTAAAAAGAATGGATAATGGTTGGAAAACTAAGCCTGGCAAATAGAAATGTGCTGAAAATAGAGCAAAGGTGGTAAATCAAGTAGCTGAACTAAGAACTAACAAAGATTCTGTGAAATACAGAAGCAAACATTCTATAGATATGCAAGAATACAATACAGTATGGCCAAAATTGTGGAAACCTTTTGGGAAAAGTGTATTTTTGAGGTTTGATGGCTAATAACACCACTTTTTTTGGAGTAGTACCATAGAATTATATATCAATGGAAAGATAATTTAATCAAGAATGTAATGCTTTTCGATGCTTTTTGAGAAGTAAAAGTGGCTTTTTTCATGGAATTCTAGATTTTAGGACAAATTCCTGCAGTCTGTGCTGAATAGTCCTTGCACCAACTTCACATTGCATTGCGCCATTTCATCTTGTATACACCACTCTGTCACGTAGGCACAGTCTCTTAATTCTTCTATCATCACTTGCTGTTGTGCATCTTTTTCTTCCCTTTACCAGTGTGGTTTTGTAGTGACTGAGTCTCCTTATACCTCTTCAAAAACTTAGAAATGCCACCTTTGGTTAAGTTTCCACCATTTTTTCTTCTAATTTCTTTATAACTGTAGCCTTGTTCACTTAATAATACTATTTTACATCACTTTCTGGGCGACCAATCTACTCTGCACCATTACTTTAATTTTATTACGTTTTACAAGCTCACTAAATGAAAGAACACAAAAAACCCCCAACCAACTTGATAGTGACCACATAACGCACTGACAGATGTCCTTCTCTCAGCTTCAATACATGACATCAATAATGGAATCCTACTGTGATCTGATTGGCTCATTGCCAAAACAAGATGACATCTGATTGGCTCTCTAAACACTGATGTTCATTGGCTACAATCAGATGAAGGAAAGCTACCTGATATCAACCTAAGCAAGCTGTGCTTCCTTTTTCTGGTTATTTGGCTATAACATTTCATAGAATACAGATAATTGAACAAACTTGTTGCATTACATTCGTGATTAAATTATCTTTCCATTGATATATAATGTTATAGTACTACTACAAAAAAAGATGGTGTTATTAGCCATCAAACCTCAAAAATACACTTTCCCCAAAAGGTTTCCACAACTTTGGCTACTATTGTAAAATATGGAAAAAGTAGCTTTTTATGAATTGATTTGCAATAGCTATCCAGATCTTTGTTTATGCTGATAAAACTGATATGTAGATATAATGTACATATTATATATGTAGTTTTCATAATAATATTAACAGCCAGGAAGCCTAACTCTATTTCCAAGATAAATTTACTTTATTTATAACATGACTAGGATGTGAATATTTCACATTTCAATCAAATATAATGCTGTTATGTACTACTGCGTATAATATGTAGTGATAGATATACATGGCAGTCGGGGTTTTCAATTAATATATACAGTAAAGTGATCTTCATGTTAAAGCCTGTTTGCTTACAAGACACCCTTCTAAGCAATGAACCTCGGCCAGCTTTGTTAGTGAGTGGCCTCACCACTGACCTATTTCACTGTGGGCTCAACTGAATCTCTCCCACTTTTTCCAATGATGCAGGTTTTTTCTATATATTGCCATACTGTCTTCTCAAAGTAAACAAGCAAATAACATTCAGCCATGCCAATAAACGTAAAAATTGTGTATGCGTGCTGATGTGGCTTTATGCAAGGCTGATAGCAGATGTGCAGAGACCAACAGTAGCCCCGAGGTCAAGGGGCACAGATAGTACAACAATTAACACAGCTTTAAAGCATGCCATAATTCCATATTGATCTACTGTGTCCATTTGCTGTCAGTTCTGCACCTGCTACCAGGATCAGAAATAAAATACAAACATTTGTATCAGTATTTTAGTACTGTAGCAATGCACTTCAGCAAAGAATGCAAGAAAAACAGACTGCCTATAGAACAAAATGGATACCTATATAACTTTATCGAAAAGTATCTGACACTCAATCCACTAAAGCACATTCAAAACAAGCTATGAAAAGGATCACACTACCCATGCATCAAAAACATTTCAGAAACAAACACAGATTATTACAACTACATGGCATCACTGTAGCTGCAAACCAACTATAGGTAATCTTTACCGATGACTACAGCTGAGCCCAACATTTCTATCCCTAAGCAAGGCATTTGTTAAGTGAGTTTTGCCCCATTTTATGACTTTTCTTGACAGAATTGTTAAGTGAATCACTGCAGTTGTTAAGTTAGTAACACAGTTTTTAAGTGAACCTGGCTTCCCCGTTGACTTTGCTTGTCAGAAGGTCACAAAATGGGTTCACATGACCATAGGACACTACAACCATCATAAATATGAATCAGTCGCCAAGCATTTGAATTTTAATCACATGACCATGGGGATGCTGCAATGGTCATGTGAAAAACGGTGCCAATCAGTGCCATTGTAACTTCGAACATTAAACTGTTGTAAATCTAGGACTACCTGTAAATCATCTTAAGTAAAACAAAAGACTCAGTAGCCTAAGAAGAAAAAACAGGAATCATCTACAATGTACAGTATAAGGACTGTAACAGCCACTTTGTAGAACAGACAAGAAGAACAACACATACAAGAATACCAATTCGCAATCAGAAGACACGATGAAAATTTCTTAATCTCACAACACATGGACAGAACCATTGTTTTAACTGGGAAACCTAGCCCAAGCTAACTCCAAAACCATTAGGGAATTCTTGGAAGCTTGGCATTCAGACAAATCAACCAATAATAGTCACATAGAGATAAACCAATTTTACAGACCATTTAAGAGAGACAAAAAAAAGAAAAAGCTAAGAAAGAACAAAAAAGACCAGAATGACCCTGTATTAAAATATTAGAATTCTTGCCTTTCTAGTTTTGCTACAATCAGACTGCTTTTATGATCCTGTATCTGGTAATATAAACCAATAAAATGTTTATGCTTCTTTTGACCAGATTTGACAGTAGTTTCCAGTGTAATCCAACAACTGGTTTTAAACTGGAGGCCAAGATACCCCAACAGCAGGCCTTGGGCTCCAATTTAAGACCAGTTGTGAGATTACAGAGAGACCAATTTCAAGATACCTCTTTAAGTTACAACTGAACTCTGATGCTACGTGACTTAAGCTTTATCCCAGATTATTTATCAACCTCTGAACATACAATTGCACACACAGATGGCCATATCTTAAAAGCTTATTTAAAATCAGTTCTTCTAACTCTGGAATGCACTTTTATTTTAGGTCAAGGAGTAATAGGACACAAAATAAATGTTTTTATTTCATTAAAATCTAAGAAAAAATTAATACAGCGACTCCCCATTTAGTGACTACCTTGATTAGCAAATATGATCATAATCAACAGTAGTTTTTTAAAAATTGACCAGTAAATGTGTGCACTTAAGTATAAATTTCTGCCCCTGACAATAATGTCAGAGTGAGAATAATGCCGGTGTAGCTGCACAAGAGAAGATGTACATGAGATGGCACCAACCAGCAAACTTTGTAGCATCTCTCTCTCTGCCTCTCCTTCTGACTGGATTAAATAGCTAAATGAAGAGACATTAATGTCCAGTCATTTAGTTAATAATTTTGCTTCTGTCATATTTTAAAGGTCATTTTATAATCAAAAGGTCATTGGAATATCTTAAGGCTTCAATGAATCACATATGGTCCTAGGACTTCATGTTCTGTACTTATTTGCCAATGTTTTTAAGATTTCTGCTTAACAAGCAAGAACTGATACAACACACTGACAATGAAATGGTGACTCAGACTAGGATCAAAGCATCAAACGTACCACACAAATAAACTAATTTCAGGTTTTCAAATGTTCAGGCTTTTATTCTACTGTTGGAATTTTTACAGGAAGTCATATAATGTTATTAACAATGGAATATATCATTTTGTAAATTAGGTGGAATAACAGGTTTGCCTGGCATGAAGATTGTTTTTCTTCAAGTTTCACGTTTCACCCGTTAAACCCGGGTTTGACATTTTTTAATACAGTCAACAGAAATGAGTACTTTCACTCTTCAAAACAGGTTGCTGCTGATACTGACACAAAAGCCATTTATCTGGCACAATACTGGAGGATTTTATTTTTTTTCATGCAGCTGCTGCAGCACCCGAATAACAGGTTGCTGCCAAAAAATAAATAAAAAGAAATGCCTCTAATCTAAAGCAACAATAGAACGACAAAACTGCTATAGCTGGCACATCCGAGCACTGAGAGCGCAAAGCATTCTTTACATCGATGAAAAGCACAAATTTTACAGTTCAGTATACTAGAACTAGGAATTCAGACACAGTACAATTGGAACAAGATCAACCTGTCAATCAGTGGTGGGATTCAAATAATTTAACAACCGCTTCTCTGCCCTAATGACTGGCTGGGTGGGCGTGGCCATGGTGGGCGTGTCCAGCAGGTGTGACAGTCAGCACTCGGCCTCCTGCACCTACCTGGGAGCAAAAACAGGCCGCAGGGGAACACGCCCCCTGAGCCATGTTTTGGACCTAGTAGGCCTCCCTGAAGCCTCCTCGGAGTGAAAACGGGCCACAGGGGGGCACACTGCACCCCCCATGCCCCACTTTGGGCCTAGGAAGCCTCCCTGCGCTTACCTGGGAGCTAAAATGGGGTGTATGGGGACTCCTGGAAGGGGCGGGGTGGGAAGGGGCGGAGCCAGTCAGCAATTTAACTACCGGTTCACCCAAAATGGCCCGAACCGGCTGAATCCCATCACTGCTGCCAATTCAAATACATTAAAATTATGGATTAATATGCAACTCCTCCATCAGAAAGAAAACCACAACCCCCAATTTTTCACTGGTCCTCAACAACTTCTTATAAGATTTAAAGTTGCAAAACAAACAGTACTTCCTTCAGATGTACATCATGGCAATAGCTAATTTATTTATTTATTTATTTATTTAAAATTTATATACCGCCCTTCTCCCTGAGGACTCAGGGCGGTGAACAGCCAGAATTAAAAACATACAATACAAATATTAAGAATTAAAATACATATAAATTTGGCTCCAATTTTAAAACTAACAAACCAATTTAAAAAACGTCTAAAATTTCTTCCTAAGCCAGCCCGGCTTGTTGAAAAAAGTAGGTTTTAAGGGCACGGCGGAAGGCAGCACTCACTTTATTAATTGTAGTACAGTATTTTTTTAGAATTAAATACCAATATTAGGGTTACTAACAAGCTACAACATATTATCTATGTAAGCAGATTTAAAGCACATGCTTTATTTTCCACTGATTAAGGAGGTAGAAATAAAAATATATCACCCCATTGTTCTTCATTTGAACTACGCTATAAGTAGTCCTCGACTTATAACAGTTCATTTAGTGACTGTTCAAACTTACAATGGCACCAAAAAAAGTGACTATTTTTCATACTTATGACCACTGCAGCATCCCCACGTTCATCTGATCAAAAGTCAGATGCTTGGCAATGGATATGTATTTATGATGGTTGCACTGTCCCAGGGTCATGCCATCTCTTTTGCAACCTTCTGACAAGCAAAGTCAATGGGGAAGCCAGATTCATTTAACAAGCATGTTACTAATTTGACAGCTGCAGTGTTTCACTTAACAACCATGGCAAGAAAGGTCATAAAATGGGGGCAACATTCACTTAACAAGTATCTCACTAGCAACAGAAATGTTGGGCTTAATTGTAGCCAAGGACTACCTATATAATATTTGAAGGCTACAAGTTTTCCTTCAATTTTTCTGCATGCTGATAAAAATAAAGCTACCCTACTATACTTAATGTCTTTTTATTCCTTTCCTTTCACTTGCACACACAGTATGTTTACAAAAAAAAAAAAAAAACCCACCAGCAAGAGGAAACAAGATTTATGTATGTGTGTGTTCATTTATAAATTTATAAATCATATTTATAGGCCATATAACTCTTAACAACTTTAGATAGCATATAAGTTTAAAAGAACATCCCGTGCAATGAAAACACTATGAAGGCAGTATCTCAGGGACTAATACATTCAATTCATTGATAAAATTCTTGGCCAAGCACATACTTCCTAACTCAGCACCTGGGGAAGGAGTCAGGTTTTCAAGGAGACAAATGTCAGGACCACTGGGGGATACTATTCCACAGGGAGATGCCACAACATAGCAGGTTAGGTCCCTAGGTCTCATCAGATGACCCTGTTTTAAAGATAGGACTTGGAACACTCTCATTCTATCAGATCTTGCAGGACAGGAACAAAGAGTGGGAGTAAGAGGGTCTATCAGATAGCTTAGAGTTCACTAACTGGATAGCCACTTTACTTTGATAAAATTCTTCTATCAAAGTAAACAAAAACTATTTAATATACATGGGTGGGGGGACCTCAGATGCTAAGCATGGGCATAAAATTGCCATAAACATATCTATTTAATGCAACACAGTGCTAATTATTCAGTTCAAATCCTTGAAAAGCCTGTAATTCATACATTATTAATACAATGGATATATAAGCAGACTCTTGTTATATATAATAATTGATAAATAGATCTTCATATCAAACAATGTGTATGCAATTTCACATACCATTTTGCACTAAAAAAAATTCCTTTCATACTTACACTCAACAACAGTTGGACATAGTTCTCTGGAGTTTCCTCTGATGGGAACATATGGTAACTAAAAGTGCAATCCTATACAAGACTATGCAGAACAAATTCCTAATAATGTTTATAGGTTTGCCGCTAGGAATCACACAGTATGTTGCTGAAAAGAACTCTCTGTATTATGAAAGTATTCATTATACATTTTGGCTTAGTCCACATCACATTATATTAGCTTTCACCAAACCAATGGCACCATAGTGGTAAAAATCTCTGGTTGCACGTTTTAATGATGATGGCAATTTAATTAGTCAGTGACGTGTGGCATTACTTTTGTAGGCAAAGCTGATCTTGGTTTTCACTTGAAACCAATATTGAAAATATGAGCTGTAGCAGAGGGTTATGCCAGTATGGCTTGTCTAACCTTGTTTTCATAAACATTCATTCATTCATTTAATGATTTTTCTGTATTTAGCCACTTGGGCCTAGAGGTTAAGGCCCTAGGCTAAAACCAAGGAAACTGTGAGTTCTAGTTCTATCTGGACATGAACTAGGTGAGCTTGGGCAAGTCATTCTCTCTCAGCCCAACCCACCTCAAGAGTTGCTGTTATGAATAAAATAGTATAATACAGGCCTGTCAAACTGGCAGCCCATGGACTAGATACATACATGCAGGCCACACCCACTCTGCCTCCACAAAGGCAAAAAAGTTGCGACATGTCACGATCCGGCCCGTGGCGCAATCGAGTTTGACACCCGTGGTCTAGTAGGACTATTAGATATGTTCACTGCCTTCAGTTATTTATAAAATTAATAAAAGCAGATAAAATATACATAATAAATCTTTTGTTTTTTAAATTCAATTATTTGTTCAATTTATAACCTGTCTTAATCTTTCAAACAATTCTAGGTGATGTATAACATACAAAACCAATTAAAATTAGTAATAATGCTGTTTTCAGTGAAACAATTGTAAATTATGATCATATGGTTCCAGGATGCTGCAAACAACTGTAAATGTGGGCCAGCTGACAAGTGACCATGGGAGGGGGCATCAAAATTTAAGAACTAAGTCAAAAGTGCTTTTGAGGAAATTGGTCATATCTTTGAATGGGTGGTAAGTGACCAGTCATACGTCAAGGACTACTTGTAAGAGTTGGTACTGTTTGAAAAATTATCTTTTATAACGTCACATTTAAAGTAAAACCTCAAGCATACATCTTAATGATGGAAACTGACCTTACAATTTTTCTTATTTCAAGGCATATATATAATCATAATTAAAAACCAAAGAAAAACCTGCCCACAAATTCATTCAACCTCCATCTAGTTTGTAAACACTGCTTTCCAGCCAAAAATTGTCAAGATAGATGTTTGCCTATACTTTTCCCCGTGTTATTCAAAGTACATTATCTGTTATTGATGTCATAAATCAATGTTCCTTAATTAAATCCAAGGACAATGTTTATTAGAAGTAAACTAGACTGATTAAGACTAACCTAATCAAAGTCAAGCCTGAGTAAGACTAACCTAATCAAAGTTAACACTAACAAATTCAAATTATGTTTGTAGAAGCATATTATAAAAGTGACTACATATTTTTATTTTCTTTCCTAAGAGAAATAGATTAATGTGCCCTTCAGTTCAAAGCGCCTACCTTCCTTAGACACCTTTCCAAAAGTCTGTTTCTGATTCCAAACTTTACATATTTGCTAAGAACATTGCCAAGAAAAGAATTCAAGGAATGTCTTTATATGTAAACTATATAGGAGACAACTGGTGAACAAACCACTGATATCTTTTTTTTAAAAAGAGAAAGAAGATAAATTGGCATTTCTAGCAAAGAGCTTTCCTCTGGAGTGCAGTAAGCACATACTCAGGATTTTTCAGAGATGGTCTTTAACATCCTATTATTAGCAGAAAATATTTCGCCTACCCCTTCACCAAATTCACAGCTGTACAATAAATAAGACTAGGCAAAATATTTTCAGAGTTCATCCATAGTGTAACATATCTAATTTACTCTGGTCCTCATTATTCTTACATGCTGATACCATACAATGGTTCAACCAAATATTAGCTATCCAGATTTTTCTTGAAAATAATTTGGGAAATCAATAATATTTTTACTTAACATCTCCCCCCCTCCAATCTCTTACCCTAATTTAACTAGAACAACAATGCAACTCAATTCATCAGCAATTTGAAACCACAGCTATGATATCCAGAGAGTGATTAAACAGCTAACAAGAACAAATGTTAAGATGGTTAACAATAAAGCAGTCACTATGTTTCTCAACTGCTTATCTGTAGTGTAGATATTATAAACATTATGCAAACTGAAGAACACTTTCCAAGTGACCTTGAAGCTGTCCATCAGTAGTTCATATCTAAAAAGCAAAGCTAGCAAGCATGCTAATCTCCTGATCATAGAAGCCTCATTATAGAAAGGTGTATGATACACGTATCACACTAATTATTTTAACTTTGAACTCATACATTAATTAGCATACATATGCTTTATGCAAACATGTGTCATTCTTGTTTTGGTGATATCTTTCCTCAATACAACAATTTGACTATCTGTCACAAGACAAAAGCCATTAATTTCTTCTAAGTTCTGTGCCAGCTGGAAATCAAGACTAGTCTTTAAGAAAATAAGGTTATATTTTTTTTAAATGGAACTATGCACATTGCATGATAAAATGAACAGTACTTTGGCAGCATTTCTACATCAAAACATCAAGAATTGTTCTCAAAACTTGAAACAAGATAGAGGACTCAACTACATATATTGGGTTTGATTTTTTTATTGTCTACATATATTGCCCATCCTAGTCATTAATGTTCCCAAACTGTTGCAACATTTAAAAGGGAGTGTATTCATGTGCATTTGGACACAAGGACAGTTCTGCACATGACAGTAAAAGACACTCATAGATCAAAGTAAAATCAGATCTTCTCACTTAGTTTTAAAAAATTGAGGAGAACAAGGGAAAAGATATATAGATTGTTTCCACTCCACAGTTTCAAAACTTCTTCAGGCAATGAACAACTTTTGTGTGCATTTGTGCAGCTTTATATTCTTGGTCCCTCATAGACAATCTCTGTTATCAATTTCTTGCTATCCAGTAGGATAGAATAGCTTCTAGTATATCTTAATTGTCCTACCTCTTTCTTCTCTTATTATCTACTCACTACCTAAAAAGAAGGATCATGGTTTTTCTTGAGACTGAAAGAGAAAAGCAGCCTTGCAACATGCAACTGCTTTGGTTTGTATTTGTCCTATTACAATTCCCTTTTTCCAAGCTCTTAAAACATCAAACTTCTTGCTTGTGTCACCCTAGTCCCATACATTGATGATATAAATAAATAAATAAACTGTTACTTGGGTTTGACCTGGTGGATAGAATACAAGTAGAGTCATTCTATAAGGGAAATGGGTGACCTCTAAACAAGAGAAAAAAAAATAAAGTAGTTAAAACTAGAATACATTTCAAAGCTTCTTTGATATGGAAATGCTGTCAGTGTACTTTGAGTGCATTCTTGACCCTCTTCTGTTCAGATCCTAGATAGCACACTTCTTTTTAGAGAAACCTCACTTCACAGGAGAGGTTTCATCTCAGTGACAATCCATGCCAAGATAGGCTGAAGCTAGATCAAGGTGAACTGGTAGGACAGGGGTCTTATCAACTGGAAAACAGAAGGATAGCTCCAGTGCAAATATATATATATTGTATGAAGGAAGAGTCCACTATTTATAAAGTTCCAATCCATCCAACTAGGAGCTCAGTGCCTCCATAGCTATTTCAACTTTGGCTGCCAGAGAGACTAAAACTTTCCACAGGAGACTTATGACCATTTTCCACACCTACAACTCTTGCAGCAGTCCCGTGGTCATGTGATCAAAATTCAGATGCTTATCAACTGACTCATATTTATGATGGTTGCAGTGTACCAGCGTCATGTGATCATCTGGGCAAACTTCTGATAAGCAAAGTCAATGGGGGGACAGATTCATTTAAGGACTGTTACTAATTTAGCAACTGCAGTGATTCACTTAACAACTGTGATAAGAAAGGTCATAAAATGGGGGCAAAACTCACTTAAGAAATGTTTCATTTAGCAACAGAAGTTTTGGGCTCCATTGTACTTGTAAGTTGAGGACTACCTGTATTAGTGTTTTTTGTCTTGTTCTTCTCCTGTCTGCTGTACTTCCCTACTAATACTTCCTCACTGGAGCTTGCCTCTCTCCCCACCCATAATCACAGATCTTATACTTCCCTGCTTCTCTTCTCTAAACTTGTCTGTGTTGGAGATTGCCATTAAGACTCCTACAGCAGCAGCTCCAACTAGATGCTCTCCTTGGGAATACCTACACTTGACCTGGGTGTGGCAATGATCAAATATGTTACCAGGACCAGTGCTCTTCAGCTAGTGCCGAGGGAAGGGAACAGGCAATAAGGAGAGGGGAGCAAGAAAGAGGGAAGAGAAATTCAGGGCCCAAAGAATTTCCTTCACCTTTCCTGTACCTCTAATAGCAACAGTGGCTAACCATTATCCTAAGTCAGCACATCGAATCTTCTCATTCCTAAATTGTGATATTTTAAAAAATGCAAACACTGTAGGGGCATACTGATAGGGGTGTGTCAATGAAGACTTAATTGCCACCTATCACTAAACAATTTTAATTGTATTTAGTGAATTGCAATTGATTCATTTGAAGTTAATTCAAATGTCCCTTCAGCCTCTCTTCCATCATCATTTAAACAAAATCTGAAGTAAACAACATTTCTGCACTGGACACCAATCATAAATAAAGGGTCAGGAACCATTCTTACAGAAAACTGAAATGCATATTTATAGGAAAATAAATAAACACATTTAATCAAGCTCTGTGGGGGTTTTGGAATTAGTATATTGTCCAAATAATATATTGCAACATTGAAGAAACTAAAAACATTCCATAGCCTATTCATGACTTCCAGGGTTTTCTTCTGATCTTGTTATGCGGTATCTTAAGTGATACATAAATAAGTGAAATCAAGTACTTTAAGCTATTGAAAGGAGTTCAAAAACAGTTAAGAAAACAAAACTCATGCAAGTAGAATAGAAACGATTGCTGTTATCGAATATAATACATATACTTTATTGTTTCTTTTAAAAAAGCCAGTTTGCTATAGTAGTTGGCCTAGAAAACAGGAGATTGTGACCCCCCTTAGGCATGAAAACTGGCTGGGTGACTTTGGACCAGTCACTCTGTCTCAGCCAGTTTTCTCTGGTCGTCTCAAAAAGGTTTTATTATTGGAAAAACAGGAGGCAGAAATAGTAGGTGTGTTTGTCGCCTTAGTTTTATATATATATATATTAAAAAAGGTGGGATAAGATAATAATAAAATACTGTTTGCCTGCCAGCAAGCAACAGACCACAAAATAGACAAAAGTAATAGAAAATGAAGAATCTAAAGCATTCTGAACTTTAGAATTCAAACAGACAAGCCGACACCCCAGACTTAACAACTATTAAGAAAGACCAAAAAAAAAAAAAAAGTCTGGACAGTGGACCCTGCAGTAGTAACTGGAAACACGGGAACAGAAGAGAAAGAACTGGAGAAAATCACAAATATAAAGCCCTGCAAATAAAAGTAGAACGCATGTGGCAAAAGAAAGCAAAAATGCACCGATAGTAATAGGTGCCTTGGGTTCCTATTCCTAATTTCAAAGCATCTGTAGCACCACTTGAAGACTATTGCCATTGACAAAAATCATTACCAGTCAATTAAAAAAGGCAGTTTTATGGTACAGCTTACAACCTGCAACAATACATTTAACACCATCAAACATCTGCCTAATTCAGATCCTTCTAAAAGACTCAACAGGTGATTGAAAAGGCCAAATCTAGTCTAAACATCTGGCTGACTGTAACCAGATGTTTATTACTGATGAACCGTAATAAACATTATATAGAAGTTTTCTCTTGTAAAACAGAGGTAACTTGCTAGCACAAAATTAGATCTAATTTACTAAGTAAGAGTTAAATCACAAGGCTCCTCCTTTATCATCTGTACATGTCAAGATGTTCTAAGCAAGCTACCGGTAGATCCAATATAAATATCTTGGCTCTATCCCAAGTGGAGGGATTTAGTAGTAACTGTTTTGGTGTTTGGAATTTATTTAACAAATCTTGCTAGCTTTTCACTTGTACTACTAGGCAAAACAAGACCAGCAAACATGTTTAAACAGCAGTTAAACTAAATTGCCATTCATTTTTGTCAACCTTTCTGTTTGTTTTTCGTTATTCTATTTTTACAGAATCTGAAAAAAATTCTGTTTGATCTCTATTGAGTTACCAACTTTTGGAAGAATTTCAAAATATATTCTCCCACAAAACTTTGTCCATCAGTTTTTTTGACACAATTTTTACTATACAAAAGTGTTCACATGATAAATCCTATAAGGAAAAATCACCTCACAGTAATTGTATATATATTTGAGTATCTCTCTAGATAAAAATGAGGAGGATGACAGTGAGCCATGGTATTTTACCTACTGGAGCCCCTTTGTTGTTTTAAAAAGACAGAATCTATTATTTATTACAAGCATGATCAATGTGTAAAAGGAAAATAATTGTTTTTATATTTGTTAAAGATTTATTTCCTAACCTTACACCATAGACTACCTCATTCAGAACAACCACTCTGTTGTGGGTCAGACTAAGAAAGTGTCTGTCCCAAGATTACCCAATTCTATGCATTAACCATGACACCATTTTGGTTTTTAAGTAGTGCATATATTATAAGAGAATCCCATTTTCCTACTTTTTTTGCAGCCTGTCTATCTCTGAAAGTCCCAGTAACTTCTTGACCTGTTTGTATCTTCTTTAAGTTGCCCAACACAAATGACACCTTTATGTACCCTTACCCTTCAATATGAATATATTTAATTTCAATTATTTGATTTGCCCTGAAGGCCCAAAATGGTTCACAAGAGTGCTTCATAATAAATTCCTATAATGCAAAATCTCATACATTTTGAGTGTGACTATAAAATTTAGATCAAACCAATTAAAAATATTTGTGTTTTTTTCTCTTTCTCGATTTTTTAAAATGCAATCACACATTCAGTAACAGATAAGTAATCCCTCCATTGAGACAATACAGTGCTTAAAAATAATCAGTTAAAAATACTCTGGCAAAGCTGCAGCGGGAGTGATTGGTAGTATTAACATCCTAATCTGATTTGAATTTAAGAAATGTTACCAATGTACTAGTTTACAGCACAGGCAGGAGTGAATCAGGCATTTGAAAACTCACTCATAATAAGTTGCAACAGTTATATTATTGCAAATATATATTTCTCATCACTATATAAACAGTCAATCCTGGTAGAACAGCCTAAAACAACTGTCTTTTTATTATTTTATAAATTCTAACTCTGATGTATCAGTATAGAATACTTTGACTTGTACTGTATGCATATTAGTTTGACTTCTCTTTATTTCAACAAGGAAAACACAATACAATTAAGCAGCTCTTCCCTTTAACAATCAAAGAGCAGTAACGGCAAACACAAATAAATATAGACATATGCCTCACAGCAGTACACCATACATTCATATTTTCCTTACCTTTGAAAATAAATGCTCATTTTCAATTTTAAAAAAAGTTTGCAGTAATTTTTTGTGTCTAAGCCCTCCACCCATCTCCATATCCTTATGAGCACGATTTTTGGGTATATGATACATCCTAAAAATACACTCCATGTAGTTTTGCATTTATATTCTTATTTCCTACCCCACCCCACCCCACCCCCACACCCCAATATAATTAGGAGCTGCTGTTTTGAGACCAGTTAAATAAAGGAATTGTCTGATGAATGCTGTTTAGTAGCTGAGCCAATGTACATGCTTCATTCAATAAATCCACCCAAACATTCCAATGACCCAAACAATGTATTTGCAAATAGTTGATAGGGTCAGCAATTTACAACCTACAGAACAAGCTCGTTCCTTTGTACCGGAAAAGATTACATGCATTCCAGCCAGAAATATGCCTTCTCTCGGATCGTGAAAGACAAAGGGTGAGATGGTTTGGGCTGTTCTCTGACTCAGGACCTAAAACCAGAGATTACACTTCTCATAAAGTTCTGAGAATTGGCTCAACTACGGACAAAAAGATTCCACCACCCCCTTCCCAAACAGCAACACAGCCCAACTGGCTATATAAAAAGAAACCGTATCACTGCCCAAACCCCTTACCTTTTAGACAAAACATTCTGAGACTGTTCCATGGAAGGAAATGGAAAAGTCTTGCTTGGGGAGAAAGCAACACACCAGTGCTAGGTACAGCTGTTCCCCAGTTCCCCCCATTCAAGCACTCAACCGGAGAAGCTGGCTGCAGACCAAATCTGCTGCTCTAGGAAGCTGTCGCCCAACCCACTGATTCTTCAACAACACTACTGACACCTCCCTATTCCCCCACTCCCTGCTACTAAAAAAAAAAAAAAGACAAGAGAAAGGAAAAGGGAATTGTGCCTCTTCAGCCACGCCTATCAGACTACAACTTGAATGCATTTTTTTTTCTCCTTTGTCAGCTTGTTTTTCCTTTGAAAACAATTCGCCCTCGTGAGCTGGTCAGTGTGTAGTAAAAAATAAATAAATAGATAAACCACCTTTCATTTTACCTTAGCTGCTTGTCTCTGAACGATGAATTCCATCCCTCCTTAACTTTTGGATAATCAATCTGGATTACAAATTGTTCCATTTTGAAGCATGCTAGAAAGTTTGCAACTTTTAAAAACGCACAGGTATTTTACATACACATGCAGCAAACCAGAAAATTATGCATAATTGTAACTAAATGCATGCACAGCTATGAACACATACTGGATTGCAAATATGTTATAGTTATAAATAGATACAAAGAGTATCTTCAACAGCTTTTCAGTTAACCTTGCTTCTAAATAAATAGGACAAATATCATATCTAATTAGGAGAATAGCTATTGTGACCTCTAAATAAAGATGAAGATGCTACACATACACTTGCAGTCCTCTGTTTACAAGACAGCAGTGAGAAAAGCAAATAAAAGAGTACATCACATGTCTGTTTCACAAGTTTGATTTTAAAAAGTAGGATTTTAACAAAGGATATGTAAATAAAATCTTGTTATCAGCCCCTTTTTCTAGATCCTATCTGCACAAACATAGCATTTCACAGAAACTCTAAGGCAAATGCCCTTCTTACCTTCCAAAATTGCATGAGTATGAAAATCAATCTAGTTCCCTAGTGTTTCTCTGCAGGTGGTAGAAAAATATATATGACAGAGCTGCATTCTTGTGAGCTATGGCAGCAACGGAGACAGAATAAAGAAAAAATATTTGGGATCCATTGGAAAATTGATGTAAACATTAATACTAGGAGCAACGAAGATTAGATTAAGAGAAATGCAGATATATATTCCATATAAAGAATGAAGAACAAACTTGATTTCATCCACTTTCATCCAATATTATTATATTGGCATATATTGCTCAATCACACTGGAATTGGAATATTTTGCAAGAATTGCTAAACAAACTATGGGACCTCCTTCAAATGGTTTATTTAGGCTATATTTGGAAAACACACTGAGTATAAAGGTAAAGGTTTATATATATGTGCTAGTTGTTCCTGACTCTAGGGGGTGGTGCGCATCTCTGTTTCAAAGCTGAAGAGCCAGCGCTGTCCGAAGACATCTCCATGGTCATGTGACCGGCATGACTAAACGCCAAAGGCGCACGGAACACTGTTACCTTCCCACCAAAGGTGGTCCCTATTTTTCTACTTGCATTTTTTACGTGCTTTCGAACTGCTAGGTTGGAAGAAGCTGGGACAAGTAACAGGAGCTCATCCCGTTACACGGCACTAGGAACTCAAACCGCTGAACTGCCAACCTTTCAATCGACAATCTGAGCTTCTTAGCCACTGAGCCACCACATCCCTTTGCCGAATATACACTGAGTATAGCTCATGGTTAATCAGATGCTTGGCCAACCGTATTTCTGATAGAGAAGAACATTCAGGGTTGAAATGGGGGGGGGAGGTCTTTTGTGTTCTCTGAACCTGGTTGTTTTCTTGCAGAAATTTCATTACCCAAATTAGGAAATATCATTAGAGCACATCCTACCAGCACTGATCATGTTACCTAGTTTGGGTAATAAATGTAAGAAAACCAAGCTCAGAGAGTACTAAGGACTCAATCATATTTATGCCTTACTGGCTAAACAAACATAGCAGTTATATTTATTATATATTAAACTTTTACTATATTTTTTAAAATCACATCTTTGTTATCTATGCTTCTTGTTCAACTCTTTCTTTTTTTATATAACGTGAAGAATGAACCAAGAAATTTTTGGAACAGTGGGTAGTAAGTGCCTCTGTGTCTTGTTTTACCTAGCCATCTGCTACAGGGAAGAAAACAAACAAAACCAGCAACAACAATCCACTGAAACAAATTGGGAAGAACAGCATCAGTCATTGGTGAATCACACTCTAAATTCCTAGTGTTCTTTTTAACCCTATGTTATCACCATCATAGTGGTAGGGTTGACTCTAGAACAGTGTTTCTCAACCTTGGTAGCTTGAAGATGGGTGGACTTCAACTCCCAGATACCCCCAGCCAGCAGCGCTGGCTGGGGGATTCTGGGAGTTGAAGTCCACCCATCTTCAAGCTTCCAACAGATTGAATTGAATGAAGTAAAAAGTCTCACTTTCCCTCACCAAAGGCCTGGGTGAAGAGCCAGATCTTCACTGTTCTTCTAACAGTGGAGTGGGCAGATGGCAGGTGCTGCCGCAGAGAAGGGACATTTCTGGGTCCCAATAAATGACATTGTTTAACTGAAGAAATGTAGAGTGCACCAATCCTGGAAGATCAAATCAGCTGGGCAGATACTATGGGATATGGATGGCTCTTCAAGTAACCAGGCTTTATGTTCTATAGGGTTTTATAGGTCATAATCAGCACCTTGAATTGCCTCAAGAGGCAACCTGGCAATTGGCACAGGTCACAAAGCTGAGGTGTTACATGGGTTTACTGAGGCATGCCCATCACTGTTCGCACTGCTGCATTCTGGACCAGTTGAAGCTTATGGTTTGTCTTCAAGGGCAGCCTCATGTACAGTGTGTTGCAGTAGTCAAATGCCAAGGTGCCTGGGACACGAATAATTGTCTTCCCCTGACCTAGGAAAAAATACAACTGGTACTCCAGATAGAGTTGTGCAAAGGCCTTACTGACTACAGCTGCTTAACACTACACTTAGGAGAACTCAACCCTCACTTCCCAGAGATCCTCTGGGGTTTATGTGTAGCTAGTGTAGCTGCTTGGTAATTACTACTGCCGCTACCTCTCTCCTTGAGAAAGGTCTTTACCTGGTATCCTAGTTCTCTTTTGTTATTATTATTTTTATTCCATCTTTATTTTCATGTACAAGTCAAGGTAGCAAACATACCAGTTTGCCTTCTATTTTCTCCACAACCACAACTCTGTGAGATAAGTGGGCTGAGAGAGTGTGAGTAGTCCAAAGTTACCCAGCCAGTTTTTCATGCCTAAGGAGGGAGTAGAACTAAAATTCTCCTGATTTCCAGGCCAGCACCTTATATACTAGACCAGTGATGGCTAACCTTTTTGCTGTCCCATGCCAAAAGCGGGGGGGGGGGGGTGCGGGGGGTCGCACATGTATGTGCCCACACCCACAATTCAATGTGCCCCCCCCACGCATACAGGCGCGACCCCCCGTGGTCCCCCTGTTTTTGGCACATGATGGCCTGGTGTGCCCGGTAGGCCCATTTTTCACACACAGCCCAGGCTCCAGATTCAAGCTAACTGCCAAGCAACTGAAATGCAATCATATGATTGTGGGCAGTGGTGAAATCTAAAATTTGTTACTACAGGGTCTGTGGGCGTGGCTTGGTAGGGGGAATGTGACTGGGTGGGCGTGGCCAATATTTATTTTTTTTTTACTTTTAAAACCATTTTTTCTACAACTTCTTCGGCGAAGAGGTTGTAAAAAAATGCTTTCAAAAGGCTCTGACGATCCCACCTGAATTGCCTGATGGCAGAGGCTTTTTAAAAAACTCAGCTTGGATCGTCAGAGGCATTTAAAAGAAAAAAAGGATTTTTTTCTTTTAAAAGCCTTTGACCATCCCAGCTTAGCCACACAATCATCAGAGGCTTTTTTTTTTTACTTTTAAAAGCATTTTTTTGGCCGAAGTTGTAGAAAAAATGATTTTAAAAGTAAAAAAAAAAGCCTCTGATGATTGTGTGGCTTAGCTGGGCATGGGGGTAGCAGGGATTTTTGCTACCGGTTCTCCGAACCACCCGCCTCCATCGCTACCAGATCGGGCAATGCGGTCCGAACCAGGAGCATTTCACCCCTGATTGAGGAACCAGGAGCCAGGGGCATATGTGTAAGTCGGTTGTAACTTCAAAGATAGCTTGTAAGTAATTTTTTGGCAGTCCGTTCTAACTTTGAAAAACTGTTAAGTGACCGGTCATTAAACAAAGACTATCTGTATCAGATATTAAATTGATAATAACAGATACTATACTTGATCTTTCCATGCTAGGGCATGTAACAACATTGCTGCCATAGTCATATATAAAAACAAAGTCCTGTGTTTTTCTCCACTTGTTCATCTGCTATCTCTAAAAGAAAAGTTTTAGGTTTCAATATAAGATCCATTTTCAATTTTTTTTAACAAAAATATCTGATATAATTTTTTTTAGCTTTCTTACATGTCCACCAAAGTACCTTTGGATTGATTACAGATAGCCCTTGACCTATGATCAGAACTACACCCAAACTTTATGTTACTAAGCAAGGCATTTGTTAAGTAAGTTGTGAGTCATTTTACAATCTTTTTGCTACAGCTGTTGTTAAGTGGACCATGCAGTAGAGTCAAGTGATTCTGGTTTTCCTCATTGACTTTGCTTGTCGGAAGCTAGCTGAGAAGTTATAAATGGTGATCACATGACCCCAGGATAGTACAACCGTCACAAATACATGCCAGTTGCCAAGGGCTCAAATTTTGATCACATAACCATGGGAATGCTGCAACAGTTGTAAGTGTGAAAACTGCTCATAAGATACTTTTTTCAAAGCTGTTATAATTTCAAACAGACACTAAACAAATAGTTGTAAGTCAAGGGCTATCTGTACAATTCCAAAACTTATTTGTAATTCCCTTATACATTTTTGACATTTTATCAGGAGTTAAAATACCCATTGATACATCATTTTATATAAATTTCAAACCTTGGGTCCATCTATATTCCCAAGTATTTACTTTTTTTATTGAAGCTATGTATAACTTTACCAGTAAAATGACATTACATAATGAAAAATAGATACTACAGATTTTAAAACTTCACTTCCAGATGTAGAACTACTGAATTGTTTTGAACACGCTTCATCGAATCTAACTTTTTATAACTACAAGATAAATATGGGGAACAGTCAGTTCAAAAGAGGGCGTAGCTACATATTAATGGATATATCAATGCAATTTAATTTAATATTAACTCAGACTGAATGTTCCAAAGTGACCTCTGGGTCTGGCACTCCTTATCACTTTTTAAATAAAAAGAATCAGTTAAACCACAGTAAGACTCTGCATGAAGCCAATCCCAGTCATGAATCAAATAAGCTCAAGAGCAAGTCAAATAAAAGTTAGAGGGCATACAAAGGGCAATGCCTCATAAATTTGTGACAAGTCAAGAGAGAAATCTTTCAGCTCTCTTTTTAAATGAATTTCTCCAAATAATCCAATTTTGTATAAAAGACAAAACTATGAAAGTGTGTAGAATGGAAGGGAACGTGAATTAATAGAAAATAATCTATAATAGTTTCCCCATCCCTCACTGTGTTCTTTTCTGCACTGAGAGGTTAGGATTTTGCCCTGTGTTTTTGTTATTTACCAAAAGTAACTTTATTATTATACAAGTAAAATAAAATAATCCAGCAGCGGCTACTGCCAAGTTTAAGAAAGGTTTAATATGTGGTTACAATGTATCATCACGTATATTCCTGAAATATATTGTATTTAAGCTTCAGAACAAAGAAAAATAGAGTAAAACTAATTACTATCTAATAACATAGTCTTCAAAAAACAGTTACTTGGATTAAAAAAAAGCGTATGATGAAATAATTACTGCATTTTAAAAAAACCTACAGTTTTGGCCAAACGAAAACAATGAAGAACAGCAGCAGTAAAAAAAAAAATAGAAATATTTACACATACACATTTACACTAATTATAGCAAGGAGTTAAACAGTACAGACCATTTCTGAAGACTAAACACCTTACTAAATAAGGCGAACTGAATGCTTACTATTTTTTACTTGTTCATAAATTATCTTGATTTAATAGTGACCTGGGGGCCAAGTTTGTGAATATTATCAACTCTTCAGAGTGGCAAGAATTGCTTGTGAAAAATACCAAAAGGATCTCTCTAAACTAAGTGAACAGTTCAAGAAATGAGGTTCAATTTAAATAAGTGTAAACTGATACACATTAGGGCTCAAACTCATGAGGTCTGAGCTGATAGCCAATAGTCAGGAAAAAATGCTAAGGTCATAGTGGACAGCTGAATAAAGATTTTGACTCAGTGTGCAGCAGAAATGAAAAAGTCAAATTCCATTGTAGGCTTCATTAGGAAAGGACTTGAAAATAAAATTGTCTGACATTGTAATGCCCTTATACAGATGTATGGTACCTCTGCACTAGGAGCATGTGTATAATTCCAATAGCTACATTTGAAAAAGGATATAACAGAGATGGAAAAAGTGAAGTGGAGGAGAACCAAGATTAGAACATTTAGGAAGAAAAGTGTGTTAGAAATAGAGACACAATAAAGGTTACAAAATCATGCATCGCAGGGAGAAAGTGTACAAGGAGAAGTGTTTCCTCAGTATTGCAAAATGGTAGGACCAGATGCCACCTAATAAAGGTATAATTGGAAGGAGATTTAGAACAGAGCGAAGCAAGCAGTTCTTCAGATAGTTCATAATTACCCTGTGGAATTCACTGCCCCAAGATGAAATTATGGCTACTAACTTTTAATGAAGACATTCTAATGCAATAAATTATCACACTCCTGTAATAAAGTATTGTATGTTAATTTTATAAATAAGAAGACTAAAGTACAAGTAAATGAAGGTCATTAGCCAAATTATAACAGTTTTATTTAATTTTTTATAATTTCCCACTGAACTTGGTTTCTTTCACACCAGCTACACATACAATACAGGGTAGAATTCAATTTATTTATGTTACATATTCAGTGAAGCAATTCTGAAGCATGTAATTTATTATTGTGAAGAACTTCAGAGCTACTTGAAAGGAACATTGATTGATTGATTGGTTGATTGGCTACTCATCTCAGAGAAACTCTGGCCTAGAATCATAAAAAATAAAAACCGTATCAAAATAAAAACATAAATAAAATAGTACACAGAGCCAAATACCACAGCCCAGTTAAAGGATGGGGAAGGCAGGAGCAGGATGGGGGAAAGTAGAATCTATTGTTAATCAATCAACTGCCACCACTGTGAGCCCCAAGCCAAGTGGCATAGCTCTGACAGAAGGTCAGGAGGATTGCAGCCAACCTCACTCCAGGTGGGCAAGATGTTCTAGAGATCAGGTACAACGGCAGAGAAGGCCTTCTCCTGTACCCCACCAGCCAGAATATTAGGGTTGACAGGGTCTGCAGCATGGGTAAAATGGGCCAATCCCAATGGGATGAGATGATCCCTCGAAGTCTGAAGTAGTAAATTTATAGCCGATTT
This sequence comes from Ptyas mucosa, assembly GCA_012654045.1. Lineage (NCBI taxonomy): Eukaryota > Metazoa > Chordata > Lepidosauria > Squamata > Colubridae > Ptyas > Ptyas mucosa. Next base: position 5,984,788 of record WNWU01000005.1, read on the forward strand.
ATAACTGGTTATATTTCAGGGATGTCAAACTCAAGACCCGCTGGCCAGATCAGGCCCACAGGGCCAGTCTGGAAATATCAAAGGATAGGCTCATGGTGCCTCTGGAGGCTAAAACAGGATATGTGCGGGGGCCCCACGCCTCATTTTCACCCTCCATGGCCTCCTGCAGCACTCTGCCTGCCGAAAACGGGCCGAAAAATGAGCCAAAAATGGAAAAATGAAAAATAGCCCAAAAATGGCCGGCAGTGTGCTGTAGGAGGCCATGGAGGGTGAAAATGAGGCACAGGGGGGCCGCGCACTGACCCCCCACACCCCGTTTTGGCTGACAGTGTGCTGCAGGAGGCATCTGTATCCCACCCAGCCCTGCCAGCCCACAGAGAACTACATTGCTGATCAGGCCCTTGAAGAAATCCAGTTTGACACCCCTGTTATATTTGAACTTAAGCTTAACTTCACCTATAGAGCATTCTAGTGGTTGTCAGCTTCTGATCTTACTTAGTGAATTCACAAATTACACTATTCAGATTTAAGTAGGGCAGTTTCCTATTGTAGGATACAAATCAGTCATGATAGAACTCAGTTTACCTGGAAGTGCTTTTATATTCAGTAGTGCAGAGTTTCAGGGTACACGTTATTTTACTGTGGTGGCAGCAAATGACAATAAACCAAGTCATAACACGGTTTACTGTTCATATTTGTAAAATCAGCAAAGATACTTGTGTGCATTAGCAATAGATAAATGAAGCCATTTAAACATAGCTGTTCCCCAAGTAAACTATGGCAGATATACTTTTTTAAAAAACGTAATTTTTGCAATAAGAGAACTTCCTGAGTAAATCTTTCATGGCTTTTAAAGGGAAAAAGTATAAAAGTTTCAGACTAAAAATCAAGTAGCAATTCCAAGCAACTGCTAAATGTACACCTTAAAATAGTACATTAATCTCTTTGTCACATTTTTTTTTTAAAAAAATCTTTACTGGTCGCCATCAAACCAAAAGGAGAAGATTCATTCTGTCAAGACAAGCAAACAAGGAAAAATAAAGAAAAAGGACAGCAGCTATCATTTGAGATTTATACCAATGACAATCAACTATTTGCTTTGCCCTGGGGATGTTAGCAGGTGCAGCTAATCAGGCAAAGTTTATTACTGGACTCGAATGAGTTATGTTCCAGCAGGGGAACATGATTTAAGTTGGTAATCATTAGATCAGGCCTGCCAATTTGAAAGTATGATTCCTTAACCCAGGGGTTCCCAAACTTGGCAGCTTTAAGACTTGTGGACTTCGACTCCCAGAATTCTCCAGCCAGCTATGCTGGCTGGAGAATTCTGGG
>WNWU01000005.1:5986519-6021425 GCA_012654045.1 Ptyas mucosa
TCCAGCCAGCATAGCTGGCTGGAGAATTCTGGGAGTCGAAGTCCACAAGTCTTAAAGCTGCCAAGTTTGGGAACCCCTGCCTTAACCCATGGTGAAGAGAAGCACATCACTATGTGTTTAATAAAGAACTGGATCTGCACATTAGAAAAACCACCACACAGAGTTTTCACCAAGTTAGTAACCATAAAATGTGACAATTGATAGCAAAGAAAAAAAACATAAATTATTTATTATGTTCATTAAAAATATAAACAATATTCATAATGTTTAAATGGGCTAATTGTTTAATTATGATATAATTCAAAGGCTATGTGGTTCATAATTCCATTTGATAACTTTTCTTAGTTGCAAAAATATTGTATACTACTATTTTGCTCAAAATTGTGGCTTTTGGAATTGTGCTTTAATAGTCAGATTGGATATCTGACTCTATAAATTTTTGCATTGTATTTTATGCTTGTAAAGCACTTTACATAATGTTTTCAGCATTGTTCAACTTTAGAAGCTTTTTTTTTTTACTACATCCTTCTTCAACATTCCTTCTTTGTGAAATTGTTAAAGGACCAGTTTTCTTAAGGTTTGATGGGGGTGAATGAAATACATGCCGAATTAAATCTAGTTGAGACTAGACTGATTATAATAAGTGTGTAAAAGTCTTACCCATGGCTGCACCAAACTAAAGTTACCTCTGGCAATTAATGTTTGTTTCTACTCCTCTGTTGCTACTAAAATATTTCACTCAGAAAGATACTGATTTCTCTGGTTGGACTTTAATATCTGAGCCTGCTACTATCTCCTGCAGTGTTCAATTAACTTTTTAGTACTTTAAATGATGTAACAATATATTCTTTTAATTATGAATCGATAGGGTGTACATTTAATTATATAAAATTACACTAACACAGTACCAAGCATTTGTCAGGGTTCCAAGTAACACCCCCCCCCCCAATGAAAGAAGACTCCGAGGCTAGAAGTCCCTCAAAGTTCCATTTTATTAGAGATGTCATATTGGCACATCTGGGAAAACTTGAATCTGAAAGCTTCCAGGTTTTCCCCATCCATAGAAAAGCCCAAGACTCTGCCCAGCACCCACATGCCTATCAGATGGCCCAATCAATGCACCATGCCCACTGGAGATGCCTCCCAGTCACACCTCTCCAGGTGGAGGGCAAAGTGTCCTTGACTCTCAGAGAAAGGAATGTTATGGAGACTATATATCTCCCCTACTCCATACAATCCCCCCTCCCAGTTTCCCACAGAATTAAATGTGGCCGGCCTGAAAATCCAATGCAAACATGGCTTCCAGGCCTGACAGCATTTATGTAGAATGTCAGCAAACAACTATATATTTACCTAAATGGTCAAAGCTAATTTACACTTTGTTGTTTGTTGGATATACTGAAATCTGCCATTAACTTATTTTAACCCAGCACAATAATATTATAAAATTCATATTTCAGGGACAATATTTTCAATATTCTTATCTTCCTGAAAACAAATGTGCACAAATAATCTTATCAATCAAACAAACCAGTATACTGAATAGTGTTACTAGCCAGGTGCAGAATTAGATTCCCAGGTGCACAAACTGACATAATAAATAATTCATGTTTCTTATACACAAATCATACCTATAAGCTTCTGCATAGTCTTCTTGTCACAACAAATTAATGTACTGGGATAATTGTTCCCCAAAAAATTGATTCACTGCACACACACATTTGCACAAACACATGCACACACACACACACACAAATATACATACATTTATGAATATGCAAATGTCTATGTGCATGCATGTAGAATGAGTGTATTGGAAAACATTCCAGGAAAGGAGTGAACTTTCAGGAATCTAATAATTTTTTCTACTAAGGTTCCTTTGAGTTTCTGCCAATGATAACATGTTGGAATAATTTAAAAAAGGCCATCACGTTTTTCAAACCAAAGCATCATAGATAACTGGGTACCATATTGCAACATATTAAATTTCATCTGGGCTAGAAAAATGATTCCCCCAAGCACTTTCGAATTGGGATTAATAAAAGGCCAATCTCCTGGAGAAAAATGAAGCTGAGTTTCATAATTCATTGCTCTATAAGACCAACTTCTACACAGAGTGTTCACTTAAAAATGACTTGAACATTGCAACATCTTAGTTCTTCCTCAGTTTGGATTTTAGTCTGAGATTTTAAAAAGGCCACCCTTTCTTTTAAAGTTGCAGCAGACATTAGTTGCTTCTTCATTCACAGCAATTAGGAGAAAGATTTTGATCCACCCTTCCTTTTTCTTTCTCTTTATTGTCAGTCTTCCTTGAAAACTGGAGTTTTGAAAATTCAAACAGATTCTGCTTCATGAAAAAAAGGAAAGGAAGGAAGAACAGGAAAAGAGAAAAAAAGCTAAAACAATGGGAAATTGACCTACTTAGACCCTACCATTACACAAGGAGAAACAAAATATACTGTATGCAGGCAGCAGCTCCCAGATAAATAGGTTTGGTAACTCACAGGGGAGCCTAGTAATTAGAAGCAATTTAGAACACAGTGAGGAAAAATAATTAGAAACTTCTGCATCCAAAATCTGTCCGCAATTTGTCACAACTGCTGACTCCAGTCTAAAACCTCATTCATCTTTATGATAAACATTTTTTTTCCAAATAGGAAAGCACTTATTAAGCTAAGAATTTAGGAAAAAAGGAGAATACCTGCGATATTGACTAGATCAGAAATTATGTCTGTAGGATTATTGCTTTAATTCAGAATTGGCCAAATTCGAAAGTTACAAATGGATTAAGGGTCAAATTGATTTGATGTAAGATATTGAAATTAATGACAGTATAAGAATCCTTTACATGGAGAAATGCTGTTTTGAATGGTTGAAAAAATGTTAGGATGGAACTTTGAAAGTTAGATACTAGAGATTACAATTAAAGGAGATGATCATTTAAATTTTATTTACTAAAACAGAATGGAACAAAATACTTTAACACTGGATGTACTGATAGATATTTGTAAACAATGAATCCAGAAGTTAATTTTAAAAGTGTCTGCCTCTATAGATAGACTGTATATAAAAATTATAGAAGGGGAACGTATTTTTCCTGACTAGATTCTGATGATCTGAAAACGATTTTAAAATGACAGGCTACAAGAATATGAAAAAAAGATGTTACATTGGACATACAAAATAAATCAGCTGATATCTTAATAATTAAAATGAATACAGAAATAACAAACAAAGAAGTAAATAACCTGGATAATTTCTCAATATTGGATTTACAAAAAAGGTTTGTTAAAGTGTTAAAGAATTTTGTGAGACAAAAAAAATGAAAAGAAATTAAGTTCTACAATATTTTTTGAAGGAATTAAAGATCAAGATTATTAGAAATAGAAGGAAGGAACATGAAGTTGGTTTATTTGATCAATGTTAAAAATTATTTTCTCTAGCAACCCTTAATGGACTTTTTGCTTTTGATGAGACTATAGAGATTATAGATGAAATAGGGGACAAAGATATCATTTGTTGTACTTTAATAAAAGGTGATAGGTTACTAAAAATGTTTATACCATGTTTCCCTGAAAATAAGACAGGGTCTTATTTTCTTTTGACCCCTCAAATAAGGGCTTGGCATTATCGAGGGGTCTTATTATTTTGGGGGTGCAGGAGGCGGAGAGCATGGGACTGGATGTCCTGTTGCTGCCATCGTCTCCTTGTTCTTTACGCCAGCCGAACGGCCCAACATGTCCCACCCCACCCCAATGGCAACAGCTGCTTCCCTTCCCTGCCGTCTCTTTATCGAGAAAGGTAGCAGGTGGGCGAGAAGCAGGACACGTGTCTTACCTTTCAAGCTCCGTCGCTTTCCTCGCCGTTGTGTCCAGGGAAACATGCTGTAAAAGAAAGCCTTCTCGCGAGTTCGAGACGTTTGATTGAACTCGCAAGAAGGCTTTCTTTTACAGCGTGTTTCCTTGGGCACAACGGCGAGGAAAGTGATGGAGCTTGAAAGGTAAGAACTGCATCCCGCTTCTTACCTGTCCCACCTGCCACCCCCAAATTGCATCCCTAAAAGGGACGGGTGGCTAAGCGAAGGGCAGGAGCCCTGTCATCCACGGCGAGGGGGGGAGAAGAGACAGCAAGCCACGTCTTGCTCCACGCGTCTTGCTTCTCCCCTGCCTCACCTGCCACTCTTCTCAATAAAGATATGGTGGGGAAGGGAAACAGCCAGGCTGCTGTTGCCATTAGGGTGGGGTGGGACGTGTTGGGCCGCTCGGCTGGCACAAAGAACAGGGAGGGGAGGGCATGTCCCCCCCCGGCCTCACCTCCGCAACTCATTTTGGTTGCACGGCAAGCAACCAGATGAAATGGCAGGACTGGCTGCGCATGCGTTGTTGTTGTTGGGGCTTATTTTGCGGGAGTGGCTTATATTATTGCATGTGCTGAAAAGCCCGATTGGGCTTATTATCCAGAGATGTCTTATTTTGGGGGCAACATGGTACTTTATGAGAGGGGAAATCATTATATATATATATATTCTTTCTCTACTATATTCTTTTTTCTTTCTCTTCTATGTTTGTTTTTTTTTCTTTCTTTTCTAACTTTCTAATTTTTCTTTTTATACTTTTATCTCTTAGTTTGTATTTGTTCTTATCTTTTTAACTGTAATGCTTAATAAAATTATTACAAAAAAAGAAAGGCAGTATTAATGTAGCTAAATTTTTAAAAAGTATAAAAATAGTACTAATACTGATTCTATAGTTTGTTTATTTTTTCCAGGCAAATTCCAAATTTAACTCACTATAACAGTCTAAATCAAATTGAATTATACTCTTGCAAACCACTATAACTCTAGCCTATAGTTTCAGCATGTCCAAGTTAACATTAGTTGTCAATACAACATAATTATCTAAACTATCCATGTGATTATGGTATCAAATAGCAAACCAGAAGTAGCTATTACTTTGGAATTTTAAGCAATTACTAGTGTTTCAGAGTCTGCGCATGTGTTCGTGTAAGGGGTAGAGAGAGAGAGAGAAAGGGAGGGAAGGAAGGAAGAAGGAGAGGGGAAAGCAAAACATTTCTTACACTATTGCAGATTTTACAGCAGGATTTCCATCTGCCTAAACTACATGGTTGCCAAACCCTCGTCAGTCCTTTTGTGCCAACTTTGAATTAGAAAAGTGGCAGAGATCAGTCACTGCACAACTTTTAGGACAAGCTGTTCCCATTTCTGCAGCTTCAGAGAAGTGTGGCCTATTCTTGGAGCATCTTAATACAGCAGCATCCTTTCTCTTGGCCAAAGATGCTGAACTAGGGATATTTCTGTCACAATCTAATGTCAGAAACATGACTAAGACCTAATTATGCTATTTTAATTAAAAAAATTACTATCCTCCATTCTTTTGCACATTGTAATATTATTTCTGAAATGACAAATTTCCTTTATGTCCAAACTAAGATACTGTGATTGAAACTTATTTATATTGTACAATGTAATTTTAATTCAATTTACATGCCCAGATTATTGTTAAATTTAAATCAGAGATCAGACATAAAATTGTGATTGACAAGTTGCACCAGTAGTACCTTTTAGTCTTTTGGTGCTGTCTATGAAGTTTTTTTGGCAAGAATACGGGAGTGGAAAAGGGAGACAGCAGAAGATGAGATGCTTAAATATGATCATTGACGAAGTGGGCATAGGTTTGGGCAGATTCCAGGAGACAGAGGAGGACAGGAGGGGCAGATACAGGGGTAAAATGCTACCAGTTCGCTCCAGTTCAGGCAAACCGGTAGTGATAAAAACTACCGGTTCGGGCGAACTGATAGTAAAAAAAGTTACTTATGCCCATTGAAGGAAGCCCTCTCCATACTCACCCATACCCAAACACATGCGCAGTATCCTGCTTTCTAGCAAAGCTTAACCGCGCGGCACAGGTGATCATCAATCGTAACTTTTTTAAATTACTGGTTTGCCCGAACTGGTAGCTTTTTAAACACGCAGCGTGCATTTAGTGTGCACTGTGCATGTGCATGCATTTGGTGTGCATGTGCACACTCAGCGCGCATGTGCAGCCAGAGAACCGGTAGCAACCAGTTCAGATTTCACCCCTGGGCAGATGTGCTATGGTCCTTGGGATTGCGAAGAGTCGGATATGACTTACAAAACCAAACCAGTAGTACCATAAGAAAAGAAAGATAAGGAAAAGACATATCATGATTAAACCAGAAAATCAAGAGTTGCTCATAGTTCTTTCTTACTTTGGTATGACTTGATACATAAGATGCCCAAATCATGAATATCATCTCTGGGTGAATAACATAAGATTAAACAAAAAAAGAACACAAAGACACACCACAGAACTACACAACCAAAGCCAAACCACAACAGATTCCAACCTGAAGCTGGTAGAAATCAAGGTCATCCAACACTCTAGCCCCATGATGGCGAACCTATGGCACGGGTGCCACAGGTGGCACGCGGAGCCATATCAGTGGGCACGCGAGCTCAGCTCTGGCACGCATGCATGTGCCACCCAGCTGATTTTCAGGCCTTCTGGGCCCACCAGAAGTCAGGAAACACACTGTTTCCGACCTCCAGAGGACCTCTGGGGGGTGGGGAAGGCTGTTTTGCCCTCCCCAGGCTCCTAGAAAGGCTCTGGAGCCTGAGGAGAGCAAAAAATGGGCCTACCGGACCGACCGTGCAATCTCATGCCAAAAGCGGGGGTAGCATGGGGGGGCAGGGCGCATAGAGTTATGGATGTGGGCACGCATGCGTGTGACCCCACTGCGCTCCCCCCGCTTTTGGCACACGATGGCAAAAAGGTTAGCCATCACTGCTCTAGCCTAATGCCGGAGAAAAAAGTCCAAGTTTTCAAGGACTTCTGGAAGGCCAATGGAAGGCATCTCTAGAGATATGCTGTTCCAAAGGGCAGATGTTACAACAAAGAAGACACACTTCCTGGGTCTTGCTAGATAATATTGTTTCATAAAAGGGAGCATAGAACATAGAGATAGTTCTCAGTTCATTTAGTCAAAATTACAATGGCACTGAAAAAAGTGACATGACCATTTTTCATACTTAAGACTATTGCAGCATCCCCATGGTCACATCGTCAAAATTCAGACACTTGGCGCAGTGTTCCGGGATCATGTGATCCCCTTTTGTGACCTTCTGACAAGCAAAGTCAATGGGGAAGCCAGATTCACTTAACAACCATGTTACTAACTTAACAAATGCAATGAATCACTTGACAACTGTTTGCGAGAAAAGCCATAAAATGGGGCAAAACTAAAAAAAAAAAATTCACTTAGCAACATAAATTTTGGGCTCCATTTTGGTCGTAACTCAAGAACTACCTGTATTTCCCTGCTAGATCTTGTGGAATGTGCAAAAACAAACAGAGACAAATAACCTGCTCTTCTTCCATGAAGGACTTTATAGGTAGTAACAAACTTGAATTATATCTAAAAGCCTATGGGTAGCTAGTGTAGCTCTCAAAAACAATGGTGTTTCCTGAGTGTATTGGATGCACACCTGTACCACTGTACATGGACCAAGTGCAGCTTCTAGACGGCCTTCAAGCACAGCTCATATAGTAAGCTGTAGTACTCCAAATAAGAATTGGCTTGGGTGTGAGTGAGTATGAAGAGGGCTTTCTGGTCCATCAATGGGCATAAGTAACTGGCATAGAAAATGGACTTGCATGAAGGTTCTTTTGGGCGGAGTTGCCACCTGCTCTTCCTTCTAAGACTTGCAGAGAAATTGTACATCAGTTCTATCTGGAAATACAACCACATTGAGAACTGAAGATGGAAGATTCCAAGAACCAGAGCATCCCAAAACTCTACTTGGTCTTGCTTCAGTTAAAATAAACCCTGTTCTTCACATTTGCCTCCTTCCACTAACAGTTTCCAGACACTTGAAAGGACCATTACTTGCTTGACCCAGGATAGAGAGGAAAGCTAAATATCATCAGCTGATGATATCTGAGTATGCCAATGAATAGCTTCTCTCAGAGTTTTCATATAAATGTTAAGTAAGAACAAAGGAAGTGTAGAAAGTCTAGTACTAGATCTCTCCTATTACCAACATTGATTGGAATGAGTCTCAGAGGAAGAAGGAAAACCACTTCAATACTCTGCTCAGTCTAAGCCCTTAAATCTAGGAGGACACTATGGTATAAAAATGATACAGAAAGCTGCTAAAACAAAAAGAAAAAGTAAAAAAAAGGCCCAGATGGATGATCTCCCCTTCCCTACATGGCTGAGGGCTTAGGTATCTTAGGAACTGCCTTTCCTCAATAGTTTCTGCTCATCCTACCCAGACAACTGTCATATGAGATTCCTGCCTACCGGGAGCCCAATGAGGGGGATTTTTTTGTAGCAGCTTTCCTTTCATGGAACAGTTTGTTATCTAAATCGCATATAGCCTCCTACCTTCATGGCTTTTATGAAGCAGGTGAAAAACGTAACTTTCCTGTACAGCTCTTGAGGATTACTTTTAATATAGCAAACCACTTTTAGAAATTTATAATTGCTAACTTTGCATTTTTAATCACCATTTTAATTTCTTCTGATTTATATTTGCTTTGAATACGCAAATTCTGTAAGTTGCCTGGTTGGTTTCATGCAGTCAAATAAAATTCATTCATTCATTCATTCATTCATTCATAAATGAACCTCAATTCTGTTAGAGGTCGTTTATAAGCATAATCAATGCTATCGAATTACTATACTCTGAAACCTGACTGAAAAGGTCCAAGTAATCAGTTTCCTCCAGAATACTCTGAAGCTGCTAATTGCCTACCTTCTCAACAACCTTCCCTAAAAAAAGGAAGGCTGGAGACAAGACACAATTTATCCAGTATCAGTGGATCCTGGAATGATTTATTGAAAAAGTAGGTGGGCTCTGCATCTTTAAAAGCTGGAAAAAACATCCTTTATTTCAAAAATCCATTTACCACCACTAGATCCAGCTAGACATCATCTCCGAGGCGGCTTTAACCAACTGGGAAAAACATAGATTTAATACAACATGGCTACACTTACAGCCCCAATATCTTAGGACCACAAGGATTGAATTCTTTCCACATAACCATATGGGACTATTTCTTAATCAACTCCAAAGGATTTGCAAACTGGAAACTAGCTAAGAATGGATCTAAACAACTTCATTTGAGAAATGCCTAGAACTCTTCATACAAGGCCACAGCTGAAAAGCTGTAGTTGCAGTCAGGGTGGAAAAATGATAACATTTAACTACTTGAAGTAATCTTCCTGTACTTGCTCAGGTTTACTCTTCATTTTCTTTCCGTGGCATTCTAGGTATCTCTTTTGCCACTTCATGGAATCCCTTTGAAAACTTGGGAACTCTTCAGGATCTAGGAACTGAGAGAGTTCTTATAGCAATGATCTGATTAATCGCTGTTAACCAGAGCCTCAGGAACTATCCCATTTCCCTCTGAAATTCAACAGCATATATCAGGTGCCTGAGAAATAACAAATTAATAGATCTTTCCTCACTGTGATAAGGAATGGTTGGAGGGAACTCCAAAGTCAATATTGAGTGATCTGAATATGATAAGATAGGGCTGTCAAACTCCCAGTCCATGGGCCAGATGCGTCACGCATTAGCCACAACCATACCCAGTTAAGCAGAGTGGGAAAAAGTCCCAATATGTCACGTGATGCCGCCGTGACGTGAGTTTGACACCCCAGTGATAAGAGAACAACTTTGGTGAATTATATATTTATATAATTTCGTGCCTTCAAGTCAATTTTTTGATTTATGGAAACTACCTGGATACGTCCCTGCAGTTTTGTTGCAAGATTTTGGAAGTAGTTTGCTACTGCTCCTTCCTAGGGCTGAAAGATTGTAACTAGACCAAGGTCACCCAGCAGGATTTTTGCTCAAGATGGGACTAAAATTCATAGTCCCATGGTTTTCATTCTGGCACTTAACCACTACACATTGACTATCTGGAAGATTGACTATCTGGAAGATAAACTTCCACAAAACTGTAGGAGTGGCAAGATATTCTATACTCGTAACAGTAGGTTTTGAACATACATATTCAAGAGCACTCCAATTAATATCGTACGTATTGTTCTGTATTACCACACAAACTCAGTTCTGATATGCTGCAATTAATGAGACTCCTTTTATAATTAATTTTCATTGCTGATAGATATAAAATAATTATTATAAAATAAATTTCATTGAATCATAAGAGTTCAAATTAAGAGTTCACTGTGTCTCTCTGAGCAGTGTAAAGGTTTACTGAATAGTATTTTCTTTTGAGAGGTAAACCTCATATTTCAATTTCTATACTCTCAAAATTTCCATTTTTTCTCTTCATCTCCCTATTTCCTGAAAAGCTACTTCATGTGGCCACTCTGATAATATATGTGTCATTACATATTTTTTACAGTCTGTGTTGTTATGAACTCCTAAATTAACGTTTAATTCAAATTGACTTTCAGAAATCATACTGAAGCGAGTAGCATGCAAGAAATACTAAAGTCAAACCAGACCTTTGGAACCTACCAAGCTGCCTTGATCTGATGACATAAGCATTTGATTAGCGCAAGTACAGTAAAGTTGTGAGAAAAAATCTAATCAGGTCACACTGCCAGAATATAATAGATGCATGAAAAGACCAAGCTTCCTTTTGTGTGGTATTTTGACTATTTATTTATTTACTCAAATCAATGTATATAGCTGCCAATCTTATTGACCTTCATTCTCATCAGCCAACTTGGTGTTAAAAGCCAAAACAAAAACAATTACTCATAATACAATAAAGGTGCCCGAGCACAAACCCAACTTAAACCATAAGAAAAAACAATCACACTGATAGGTTCACCCAGTCGTGAAAGCCAATTTTTTTTACTACCGGTTCTTTGGGCGTGGCTTGGTGGGCGTGGTGTGGCTTGGTGGGCGTGGCAGGGGAAGGGTACTGCAAAATCCCCATTCCCTCCCCACTCTGGGGGGAAGGATATTGCAAAATCTCCATTCCCACCCCACTCTAGGGCCAGCCAGAGGTGGTATTTGCGGGTTCTCCAAACTACTAAAAATTTCCGCTACCGGTTCTCCAGAACCTGTCAGAACCTGCTGGATTTCACCCCTGGGTTCACCCAACTTCCAAACCCCATTCCCAAAGAGACAGCCTGTCATTAAGGACTTACAAAATGTAAGGATCTTGCAAATCTCATTCCATAGGGCACGTGCTATGACAGGAAAGGTCTCTCTGCTTCCATCAAATGGCACTGTTTAATTGCAACCTGGAACATTCCCTTCTTGTTTAAATTTAGTGAGACAGGCAGAAACAATTAGAGAGAAATTCCACTTAAAACCTAATCCCACCCACGAAGGGTTTTAGAGGTGATAAAGGAGGCCCTCCAGAAGCCTACTGGAAACAAGTGTAGCTAAGAGGTGTTCCCATAACTGTTTGCATTATTGAGTTCTGGACCATCTGCAGCTTCTGAGTGATCTTCAAGGGAAGCCCTATGTATATAGCACATTTCAGTAACTCACTTGGGAGATGGCGAAGGCATGAGTGACAATAAACAGTGCTGATCCAGGAAAAGGCAAAATTAGTACACCAGATGGAATGCTACAAAAACCATCCTGACTACGGTCAACATCTGTTCTTCAAACACAAGGCTTGAATCCAGGAAAATTCCCAAATTGTGCACCACTTCTGTCTGAGGGTCTATCTTGCCATCCCATCAAGAACTAAAGATGGAAAATCACCAGATTGGGCAACCCAAAGTCGCTTGGTCTTGCTAGGGATGAACTAAAGCCTATACTACCTCATCCCACAGCTTCCAAGCACTCAGAAACAACCCCATCAGCAACACATGATAAGTTGGAATGGTATACTACCATATACAAAATAAAAATTGGCACATTTGATATTTACAAGACTGCTTAAAGCAATCTTCAAAAGTACAATTTATATAATAATTCCAACCTATGCTAACTAAAATCAAGGGTACTTTTGCACTACTTCAAGTGTTTTGAAACAGTCATATCCCATTACAGGTTGTTCTCAACTTACGACCACAATTGAGCCCAAATGTTCTATTGCTAAGCGAGACAGTTAAGTGAGTTTTGCCCCAGTTTATGACCTTTCTTGTCACAATGGTCATAAACATGAATCAGTTGCCAAGCAGTCTGAATTTTGATTACATGACCATGGGGATGTTGTAATGGTCGTAAGCGTGAAAAACAATCATAAATCAACTTTTTTCAGTGACGTAACTTCAAACACTCACTAAATGAACTGTTGTCAATCAGAGACTACCTGTATTCATTATTCCAATAAAAACAATAACTTAAAAAAATTATCAACTGCCATGCATACCATTAGAAATAATAAAGATTTTTACAGATGCTGTCCAATTACAGGGGTAAAAAGTCCTCTCATTCTACCCCATACTGTGCACAATACAATAGGTTTCTTTATTTTATATATGAGTCAAGTGCACAATTATGCTGCCCATCTACCCCCCCCCCCAAATCAATGAAGTATGTTCATTCCCACATCTTTCTCCCATTCCTACACTGGCTTAGTATGTGAACTCTCAATAAAGGAAAAACTAGCCCTTGCAAGAAAATCTAATGACAATATGACAATCAACAAAAGAGAACATAAATCTTAAATGAACAATACATTACTTACTTCTGCATAATATATCACATAATTACATTTGTTTTGCTAGATTTGTTGTCCCTTTCAAATTTTAAAAGAAGTCAGACACCAACCAAAAAATGTCTTTAAATATTTTTATTTATTTACCGATCTCACAAGAAAATAACTTTGAGCAGCATACAATGCTCAGTTTCAAATACTGAAGCAACAAACTTCAAGGAAATAGACTTAACATCTGGATAACATACTTGTGGTACTGCAGCTTCTAGCACATTTTGATTAAATGTCCTCTCCTTGGATTTCTACTTTTAGCCTTGCATGCAAGCCAAATTGATTTCAATCCAACTTCATGTAAACCTGATAATTTAACTGAATACCCAGTAGAACAGTTATGAAAAAAACCAAATAAGAACACTGTCGTGCCAGGATTTCTCCAGGGTCTATTCTACATGTTAAGTTCAAACCACAGAATTGTTGAAATATATAATTCATTTTAGTTTTTGAAATACTCTTGGAAACAAAATGGGTTACAAATTACTAAGGACAACTTGCTTTTTTTAGTCACATTCAATGTTACATAGGAAAGGATGTTTCACAAAGGATGGTATTGGCTTCTTTGTTATTTACTTCATAATTTTAAGAAGTTCAACTTGAGGTGTAGGCATTCCAAGAATAAGGGTCTTGCAATGAACAGCTTTGCGAAAGGAACTATTTAGAAATATGAATAAGTTAATTTCAACAATTGGCATAACTGGTCCTTATTCTAATATGAATAAGGTCCTACATATGTTTCTATATTGTATTCTATAAATAAATTTTCCTCATGCTAATCTCTGGTACCGTTTCTTGGAACAAATCTCAAAGATCAGGGTTGAAAAGTAATTCATTGGATTTTACAAATAACTGAGCTTTATGCCTAGGGATTCCTATCCAAGACTGATGTACTACCACATTGTTTGTAATTTGAATTCAGGAAGAGGAATCTTGATTTCATAATTGTTTTTCAAAAAAGAAATCATCATACATTTGCTTTATTCACATTATTCAGACCAGACATTCTTTACCTAGGGTTATTTTGCAATCTCGGGTTTCTAGTCCAAAGGTTAGTCTGCATGACTGGGAAATTATTACAACTGCAATCACTTCTAACAATATGACAGAGCTGCTTTGGAGCTCTTAAACCAATAAATCTTTTGAGCTCATAGACAGACCTTATAAAGCAATCATCAGTGGAAACACAGTAATATTACTCATACATATCAAGTTTCTGGAGATGAATCAGTGCATAGGGCAATGTAAACTCCAGGTGTGGTCATGGATATTTACAATATATGCTGAATTTAAAATGTCCACATAGGATACACACATGGACTTCAAAAATTGACCACAGAAATAGTGCCAAGTTTATCATTGCCTGTACTGCATATATAGCATTAGCGAGTCATTAATGTTTATTTTAGAGGACTAAAAATAAAAAATCTTAATGCTGTGACTATTATGAATTTCCTGGTACAGAATATACAAGGGTTAGGATTATTAGTCTAATATTAACTTAATATTAACCTTATATTTCAAAATTTATTTATTAAATTGCTTTAATATTAATTACCAAACTTTTATTTTACAAATTTACCCTCTAAATGACTCCGTTGTTTTTAAAAAAGATTTGACCAAACATTTCTCTGGTTTTTCAGAATTCTAGATTTTCCATTTTAAAATTCACTTTACAATTTGGTATATGATTCTAGAAGATTGGCTGATTTAACACATTTGGATTTAAGAGGGGAGTTTAGTAAATGCTTTTTTTATTAAATTCTTTTTACTATTTTTACAATTGACATTGAAGACTTTGACTAACGTTAGGAATGAAGTCCTGAAAATTCAGGCTGATTTACAGTAATCTCGTCTAGTCTGGTCTCTTTTTATCTTCTCTACCTCCTCCAATTATCTTTCAGTCTCATCTCTTTTAAACAGAGCTTCAAAGCAAGAGAAAATGCACCATGGAAAGAACTAATTGAATATAGGAGAAATTGAATAGCCATTTACTTTTACTAGAAGATCTTTGGGTCTCTAGTGGGGTGCCACAGCAGGAAACAAAACAAATTCTGCATCCAAACAAGAACTCACAAGTAAATTTTCTAGTCAAGTGCCATAAAACAATAGATACATACCCATCCTCATTTTTCCCACGCTATGAAGTTTGAAGCTATCATGGGGTTGTTTTACACAAGTGCTTTTTCAACATTTGTGACTGATTTTCTCAATGTTCAAAAATAGATTTTGCCTTTTTCAGTAAAATATAAACTAAATAGCTGCACAGTCTCCAATACAGTCTATCATTTGCTATGATTTTTGTACTTAGGTATAAATTCTAAGAGTACACTAGCTAACTCACTGGATTATTATAGGGGGCAGGGGTGAAATGCTCCCGGTTCGGACTGGATCAGGCAATCCGGTAGCGATTGTGGCAGGTGGGTCAGAGAACCGGTAGCGATAGCGGCGCAAGGCTCCACCCACCCGCCTGGGTGTCATTTTTTACGTAATGTGTTTTTTTACCCTCTGTGCATGCGCAGGTTTTGGCCATGCACGGAAGGTCTGTGCACGCATGTGACACGCGTAGGCGGCATGTTAACTTCTAAACCGGTAAGGAAGGTAGGTAGATTTCACCTACTTACAATACTGGTCAAAAAGATAATTATTATCTTAACATGCTGTAAAACAAAGTCTTGATCATGTTTTTATAAGAGATGAGAAACGAGGCACGCAATTACTCATGAGTAGAAAATACTTCTGATTTGTAGGAAAAAAGTGAAACCACCATTGGTAAGAAAGGAAGGTTGAGAAGTAGACATTTTCAGGTCAAACTCAACTCCTGGGGACTTCAAGGATGTGTCTGTATAGTTTTCAAAAAGGTGGATGAATCACCATTCCTACTGTCTGGAAACAATTCTAGCTAAAGCTAATAATTCTTCTTTGCCAGAATGCCACATAAGTACAGCACACATTTAGGAAGGGAATGAATCTCACATGAAGCGAAGCCAAAAGTTCCAATCAAATTATAAAGACATTTGTATAGCACATTGCCTGCATAATACACACCAGAATATTAAATATATAAATACACGCTCCTTAAAGTCCCAACTTCCAGAAACTGGTAAACCTCATCCACAGGTGAAGCAAGAAAAAAAACCTTACCGTTTGCTTTACATACACCTGTTACACATGTCTGTTATATACACTGATTATGTCTCCAAAAATAACTGAAGAATCTATTTTTGCAATTAATGTTTCCCTGTCTTCTATCTTTAGACCCATTACATTTCAGTTCCCCTCCCCTCACGCAATGTCAGAGAAATCCTTTGTCATAACAAACTGCCACATTAAAAAGCACAGCAACGAAAATCCTGTTTTCATAGGCTAGCTAGCCTCTTAGCAAGAATGGTTTTGTAAGGATACAATAAAACAGCAGGTTACATTATCAAGAAACGCCCCAGAATCCGGAAGGTCAACAGAGACGCTTGTAGAGAAAATGAAAAGGAGTAGGGGAACAATGAAAGCACAATTTTACAAAGCCTCATTAAAAATGATGAGATCTGGATTAAGTATAAAAACAACGATCACCATTTCTGTGCTGCGGTCTGTAGATCCAGTTCTCATCCTCTTCCACTTGGTCCCCATCACATATGGATGTGAGTTCACCATCACTGCGAAATAACCTTTTTGTTTGCTTGGACAGCGTAGAGAAGTTTATCCAGCTTACAGCACGTGAAAGGGATCCTGGATTAGATTTAAACCGCAGTGATTTTGAGGAGCTCTCCTGTTTCATTTTCTCTTTAAAAAATAATAATCCCCCCAATGCAATATGCAACGATTAAGAACGCTCTGAAATCTTCTCCCGTTCCTTTTCCTTTACCACCGGGGTGGGCGTGTACCTGTTTTAAAATAAGTAACACACTTGTTCATTTTAAAACTCGATCGAACAAAAAAACCCCAAGTGGCTAATTCTGCTTTTCGCCCCCAGTACTTTCCGAGCTGCCAAACACGACACAATAGAGGCAAGCGAAACAGACTGACACGCTGAAAACAACCTCCAGGAAATCAGATTAGGAGAGTGTCGAAGTACAATCCCGAAAAATACAGAGATTTTGGCTTTTCCCAGCTTTCATCCAAAGTCCATCTCTTCTCTCCAGTGTGCTTGTAATCCAGGCTGCCCTCCTATTACGTAGAGGAACCAAGAGCTCCTTTGATCAGAAAGAAATGCATGCTGTTAGCAAGTTGCCAGGCGAGGAGGATATAAATTACAGCCGCTCTCTCTTTTCTCTGCGGAAAAGGCATTCTGATTCCCCCAAACCAGCCATGTAGCTTTCTGCCTATAACGAAAAGGCTCAGGGAAGGCTCTCCAGAACGATTCTCGTTAACAATAAGCTTGGCTATAGCTATCAATTAGGATTAGGGTGAAATATGATAGGCTTCCGCTCCTGAAGGCGCAGCTATAGAGACAGAAACTCCTCCCTTCCACGGCAGAGACCTAACAACAGTTCAAACTTCTGAACAGGAAACAGAAGTAAAATAACACAATGGCATCTCAATTGACTTATACGAGGAGAATTTTTTTTAAAAAAGGCTCAGTAACCGAATGACAATTCTTTTTTCTAACGTCAGGCATGTAAAAGGTTTCTTGTTTTAATGCTACTTTTATTGATAGGGTGAACAGGTGTAGGAAGTTAGCACCCACCCCTTTCCTGGAAGAATGAAATATTTTAGGAAATATTAAATATTATGTTTCTCTGGTTGAGAAATGGAGAAACATGTTTTAAAGACAAAGCAACTCCCACCTTCCTTCCTTCCTGCCTCCCCACCCCTTTGTTAATGGGCCAGAAGCAGAAACTCAATCTTTGACAATAGGACCCATCTGCAACACAATACCAACAGAAATTAACACAATGGGACCCATCTAGGACAGAAACTCACCACATGGCACCTGGGAAGATTACATCAGCCAGCAAGGCTAGTTAAGACCCCCACCCCCTGGGAGTCTGACAACCAATCAGGATACTTTTTCTGGGCTCCAGGAAGTTCAAAGCCAGAGAAAGCATAAAACCCGGAGACTCGCTGTATCTTGTTCCTTTTCTGTTCAGGAACTCAAGCCATGTGATCCTGTCCACCATTAAACCATCTTTCCAAGCAGTCTACATGTTTCCAGTGTCTTTTTCCCCACTTGGAGCAGAACCCAGAAGGTTATTTCTTCCTATACACGAATTGTAAGTTTTTAATATACGACTCCAATTGTTAGTTAACAGTTAATATTAACAGTGTTGGGAGGGACCTTGGAGGTCATCAAGTCCAACCCCCTGCTCACACAGGAGACCTGTACTAGAGATTCGAACCACCAAACTGCTGACCTTTCTGATCAACAAGCTCCTAGTTCTGTTCTTACCATCAATATTGCCACATAAATTATCTGGCTTAAAGTTCATGATCTCTTTTTAGCTAAATGCTTCACTAAACTATACTTTAATCCATTTCAGGATTCATCATTAGATTAAGATTTTGCTAATAAAGCGACCAAACAAATGAACACCACATATTAGGGTCCACTGTTGGATATTTCTTAGATTATGGGAGGAAAACAACAGTAAAAAAAGAGAAACGAGCCAAGGTACAAAAGCAGAAAGAAAAAACAGCAAAGTCCAATGCATTTTTAGTTTCTCTGCTTTTAAGGATCGTGATTGCATGTTAAGACTTCAGATAATAAAACTAATCCAAAAGGGCAGTTCTTGAAGATATATTTAAAAGACACATTTCTAGGTCTACATACTCTGGGAGCACCTGAATCTATCTGCAGAAATCTTTGGAGACTCACTTGCGCAGTATTATTTCTGATGTGATAAAGTTAGCAAAGTATAAAGAACAGAATGTGTCACAGATTATTCAATAAATGATGTACCCTAAACCATATTATTGCTTTAGCATGGAGAAACATATTTTCTTAAAGAAAAACTAGCTGAGCAGGACTTTCAAAGCTTTCTTCCTGAAAAGTTAAGGTTACCTGACTCATAATGAAAAGATAAGGTACAACCCTCTGTCTGGGAATCAAACAGCTAAGTATTGTATCAGATTACCTATGAATCAGCTGACTTTCAGATTCTTGAACAATGGATTAGCCAACTGTCTTTAGTAAATAATTGAATAGCTTGTATTTATACTGAATTAGCTTTGAAGAACAGCACATGCACCTCTGTGACTCTTCCATTTTCTCTTTCACGTGCCAATGCAAAAGAAAATATGTTGTATGACAGATATATACTTATTTGAACTATTAGTATAACTCCAGCCACACAATTCATACAACTACACTGACCACAGTATGTAATACATCTGGAAGTGTGAATTATATTCTAGTAAAGTGCAGATTAAATGAATATGAAGGAAATGGGAAAATGGAAGTAACTTTCTAGTTAAATTTCAGAACTCACTGCAGACTGAAATGGAGCTTCCGGGGACCAGATCCAGGGGAGGCCTGCAGAGAGCCAAACAGAGCCTTGGAGGGCCAGATCCGACCCCTGGAGGCTTCATTTCAGCTGACAAGGTGCTGGACAAGGCCTCCAAATGGCTGAACAGGGCTTCTGAGGGTCGGATCCTCCCCTCAAAAGGTCCATTTCAGCTTGCAGGACAAATGTTGTAGACCGTCTGCGGCAGGGGTGAAATGCTCCTGGTTCGGACCGGATCGCCTGATCTGGAAGCGATGGAGCCGGATGGTTCGGAGAACCGGTAGCAAAAATCTCTGCCCCCCCTCCCCATGCCCAGCTGAGCCACACAATCATCAGAAGCGGTTTTTTTACTTTTAAAAGCATTTTTTCTACAACCTCTTCGGCCGAAAAAAATGCTTTTAAAAGTAAAAAAAAAGCCTCTAATGATCGTGCGGCTCAGCTGGGATCGTCAAAGGCTTTTAAAAGCATTTTTTTCTACAACCTCTTCAGAGGTTGTAGAAAAAATGCTTTCAAAAGGCTCTGACGATCCCAGCTTAGTTGCCTGATCGTCAGAGGCATTTAAAAGAAAAAAAAGCCTCTGTCAATCTGGCAACTCAGCTGGGATCGCCAGAGCCTTTTGAAAGCATTTTTTTGCAACCTCTTCGCCGAAGAGGTTGTAGAAAAAATGGTTTTAAAAGTTAAAAAAAAAATTGGCCACGCCCACCCAGTCACATTACCCCACCACCACCAAGCCACGCCCACAAAACCAGTAGCAACAAATTTTATATTTCACCACTGCTCTGCAGTTGTTCATAAGGGCGAACAACTGCCGTGGTGTTGCAAGATTCATAGTTTTGGGCCTTGTTTAGAAATGCTAGGGGATGCTGATCGTATAACTTCGAACGTTCACTAAGGGAACACTCATAACCTGGGGATTACCTATACGTTCAATTAATATTATTGTTGTTTCCCAGCTGGATATTGTAAAGTACAATATATTCATTCCATGAAAATCAACTGAGAATTTTATACACAAGTATTGCAGTATATTTTATCGTATTGTGTCAATTTTCTGTAATAATCAATGGAGAAGTAACTTTTTATCCTTATTTTTTATATTTATTCTGGAAATAAATTATATTTTCTATAGAAATGCTGGGAATTTCTATAGATGCATCAAACTTTATTGCTTGGCTAGGAAAGTAAAATTGCACAACAGAGAAGGTGGGTAAATAACCAATTGCTGATCGCCATAGTCTATTATACTACTACTAAAATAAAATAATAATAAAGGAAGCAATTGCAATGGTGGAAGCACATTCGTAATACCTTTGGACAAAGCTGAGCAAAATGGGATTCTGGAAGGATGTCAATATGGAAGAAGCTAAAAAAGAGAATTTTTCAAAAGCTTGATTGACCCATTACAGAGAAACTCACTCATGACTGTCTTAGCACAAGGGTGTCAAACTCAAGGCCCGCAGGCTGGATCCAGCCTGCGATGTGGTTGGATCTAGCCCACGGGGCCATCCTGGAAAATGTAAGGGGCTGGTCTGCATCACTTCAGCTCGATCTACCCACGTCGCTTCAGCCCGGTCTACCCAATGCAAAGAGGAAACATCCGGCCAGTGTGGCTTCAGCCAGGTCTACCCAATGCGAAGAGGAAACATGCCAGCAGTTTGAGGAGTGGTGTCAAGCTAGCCATGCCTACCCAGCTGGCCACACCCAACCAGTCGGCCATGCGGTAAATCACAGCCCTGATGCGGCCTTCAATTAAATTGAGGTAAATCACAGCCCTGATGCAGCCACACCCAGCCAGCCCCCTGCGGTAAATCACAGCCCTGATGCAGCCCTCAATAAAATTGAGTTTGACACCCCTGACTTAGCATATGATCAGTTTTCACAGAAGTTTTTTTTAAAACTGAAATACTAAAATACAAAAGAAAAAAAATCTATCCTGAATGGTAATAATACAATAAAAAAACGGGTGAAATGCTCCCGGTTCGGTTGGATCACCCAATCTGGGTGGTCCGGAGAACCGGAAGCAAAAATCCCTGCCTCCCCCCATGCCCAGCTGAGCCGTGCAATCATCAGAGGCTTTTTAAAAAAAAATTTAAAAGCATTTTTTCTACAATCTCTTCAGCCGAAAAAATGCTTTTAAAAGTTTTTTTAAAAAGCCTCTGATGATCGCGCGGCTCAGCTGGGATCGTCAGAGGCTTTTAAAAGCATTTTTTCTACAACCTCTTCAGAGGTTGTAGAAAAATGCTTTTAAAAGCCTCTGATGACCCAAGCTGAGTTGCCTAATCAGCAGAGGCTTTTTTTCTTTTAAATGCCTCTGACGATCCCAGCTGAGTTGCCTGATTGGCAGAGGCTTTTAAAAGAAAAAAAGCCTCTGCCATCAGGCAACTCAGCTGGGATCGTCAGAGACTTTTGAAAGTGTTTTTTTACAACCTCTTCGCCGAAGAGGTTGTAGAAAAAATGGTTTTAAAAGTTTAAAATAAAATTGGCCATGCCCATCCAGTCACGTTACCTCCCACCACCAAGCCACGCCCACAGAACCGGTAGTAACAAATTTTAGATTTCACCACTGCAAAAAACTGAATATAGTGGTAAACATAACAACTATTATGGTAGTTATATTAACAATATGTGAGAAGAACTTGTTCTTGTAAGACATCTATAGATCTTTCCCATCTATATTGGGAAAAATGGGAGGAAAGAGGAAAAAGAGGATGACCAGCAACAAGATAAATGGATTCAATTACAGTGGTGATAGATGCATCTTTGGAAGATCTGAAGGACCAATTGGAAATAGGTTGTCCTGCCAGGGTGAAAAAAAATTTTTTTTTTCCTTTGGGAAAAGAAGTCTTTAACTAAGAATTGAGAAATAATTGGGAACAACAACAAAACAGGAAAGCTGTTATCTTTTCAGTATCTAAATAAAAAGAAAGACAACGTGGAGGCAAATTTACTAGCTTCCAATATCTAAAGTTTCTTGTTCTGAGTTGACTGAAAATCTTTTTTTTCCCCACTAAAAAAACTGCATATTACAGTATGCAGTAATAGTTTGTGCAAAATATAAGAAGAAAAAGAAAACTGAGAGACAATAGTAAAATAATATCTCATTTTTCTCACAGAAAGAAAATAATGATGAAAATTAGGAGAACCTTCTTTCTCTTCTCTTCAGACGTCAATCATTTTTCTGAGGAGAGACTTTGTCAGAAACGAGAGAACACTATATTTTGCCTAATAAAAGCATGCCTTAGAAATAGGCTAACATTTTAGAAAAAAATGTTTTTTAACCCAAAAAAGTTAAAATACCACAAAAAGGTTTTTCCTTTTTATATTATACTTTGAAGGTTTGTTTACGTCAAAACCTTGTAAAACGTGACAGTGAACAGCAAACCCACTTGGCATACTCATCAAGATGAAAAGGGCATGTTATCTAAAGATTAGCAAAATACTTTGCTTCCAGCTTTGAAGATTTCAAGACAGTAGAGGTCATCTCATCTCTAATTTCTGCTCAAGTCTAATTTTGATAGGGAACTGAAGGCTTCCCACCATTCTTTCCTTGAAAAGTGACAGAAAAAGAAGTAAGCAAAGTGAAGATAGTGACCTCATCTCAAAGCATCTGAAGGCCCACAATTCTTATCTTTTTTGTTTCTGAGAAATGCAAGGGGGAAGCAGGGTTTCTTTAGTTGAATGATTCCTGACTTCTTGTCATATAAGATCACCAAGTCTTGCCAGATGTTGATCTTCTGGCATGCATTCTTGCAAGATTAGTGCCTGTGATACCTGGGAATTCACCATGATGACCACAGGCACCAAGTCATGAAGCCCTGATCGTCCTTGCTAGATCTAGATGAAATTAGTGAACTACATAAAGAAAAAGGTAGGAAGTAATGTTTTAAGCCATTAATAATTGGCAGAATAGTTATAACCCTCTCTGTCAATTGCTCTTTGAAATTTTTTTCCTTGGTTAGGGGAAAAAATCCTTTGCTTGTGAGTAGAAATAATTGCCTTCAGTCAACTGGCTAAGGAAGTGAAGCTGCAACCCAAATTTTGAGTTTAACAGAATAAAGAGAGCCACAAATGGCAGAAGGATATATATATATTGGATTACTCTTATGCCTTTGGAACTGTCCTCATCAAAATTAAGCAAGCTTAATTGTTGCCCTCAAACAACACAGCTATGAACAGCCATATGTAATTTGTTTTGAGTTTTGTGTAGGATACTTTTGGCCCTGCTAACCAGAAAACATACTCATAAGTAAATTAAAACAAACCATGCAGACATTTTCTAGTTAGTTGTGTCTGAAGGAACCCTGCAGAAAAATCAGTAGGCTGGAAAGAAATTGCTGTTAGCTGTTTCCCATTAAATCACTCAGCCATTAAATTAATAAGCAATTCCTATGGCTTACTGTGTCATTCAAACGTTGTAATAGTCTGTAAATATTGAATTCTTAACCAACGTTACCAACATTCAAACCCACTGTTTTATGAAAAATAATGTAGGTAACTAGAAATTTAAAAGTTCATATCAAAGTTCATAGCCTAGCAAAATCTTGTTCTTCAAGCATGTCCACTTCTATAATTAAACTCTGCTATCCAACTATATTTTAGTGATTAACTATAATAACTGTTCTATCCAACTATTTTTTAACTTCTATTTATTCTCTGTAAAATTGGATAGTTTTTCCATGCAATTTTTGAGACTATGAACAATTATT
The DNA here is from genome assembly GCA_012654045.1 of Ptyas mucosa. NCBI lineage: Eukaryota > Metazoa > Chordata > Lepidosauria > Squamata > Colubridae > Ptyas > Ptyas mucosa. The sequence goes on from WNWU01000005.1 coordinate 6,010,364, forward strand.
TCCTCTGTTATTTATTACAAATTTCTATTAATGGACTATAGCTGCATACAAGAATAAGAAGAAAGACTTCCCTTCTTTTTCCACTGATTCAATCCACAAAGGAAGATAGAATGCAAATGGAATAAAACAGATATAATCAAGTCAGAGTGCTATTATCTTAGCTACATGCTTGTATTAAAAGCATAATTATAAATACTTTAAAACTATGCTAGTGTCAGATTCATTTTTCTAATGTAGAGAGCCCTACATAAAATATAGCCACAAGATGGCAGTGTGAAATAATGACTACTTCAAGTGTAAACTAAAGTTTAGTTGTAAACTAAAGCAACTTTAAAAATGTGAGCAGTAAATAAGACCATAAGCATAAAAATAGTGGAGAATATAGAAAGATGTTCCAAAACTGTATTGTACGTCACTGATCTGGAAGGAATGCTTTAGTTAAAACCGAGTTTTTGTCAAAACACTGGCCATTATTCTTTTGTTTTCCTTAGATTGTCTCCTTAATCTAATGCTGCCTTTTTCTGATGTCTTCTTCTGGAAAGACCATATATTAATAAATTCTCTTCCAGATTGGTGTTGGTACAGATTGTTAAAGAGAATGGGATGGGATAAAGTACAAGGGGACACATAGAAGGTAAAATGTTAGCTCTAGGAACATACAGGTAGGAGGGTTTTTTGCTCTAATAACCCTTTTTAAAAGAGCATTTCTTTTAAAAGAAGTGAGTAAATTCTGTCTTCACTCACATCCATTGCTTAAAAACTAGCACTGGATTTTTCTAAAACCTTCTTGAAGATAGAATTGCATCCAGGGCTGAAACAATCCTGCATGTTGAAATGGGAATTTGTAAATCGGAATTTGTGGGGAAATTGTGTTTCTCTGTTCTTGTGTTTATAAAGTCACCAGAAACAAATGACACTGCAGGCAAGGAATCTCTTCAAAAATTGCTTTCGTTTGCTCAAGTTTTTAATTTCTCTCTTTTTGTCTTTGAAGCTCAATTCACAATATGAATACATAATCTGATCTATCAATATCAATAAAAAATCATCTGTCATGTGTGAACATGAACTCTCATATCCCACATTTTTACAGACAATTAGGGCTACTAAACATTTTCTCAAAAAGAATCCTCCATTCATTGTTAGCTTTTTAATAGATTTTGTCTTGAATACAGGAAAACATTTATTCAACACAAGCCATAGGAGTTATCAATGAACAAGCTTAATTGTTGCCTCCAAAAAGCACAGCAATGAAACACAGCAAAGGCATTTCCCCCCCAATTGTGAATAGTGTAGTTTTGATGTTAACCAATTGTGAACCCACAGTATGTATCTACTGGGCAATTGAATTTTTCTAGCCCACATATGGCCATAACATCCACCATCTGCAAAGTGGGAACTAAGGTTATAATAATAAATACTTGCCATTACTAATAAATAAATACTTGCTTTACTAATAAAGTGTCTGCAATATTTGTCTCCACTGCTAAATAAAATAGTTGAGTTTTGGCCAAGAAACCTATATTTGGCACCCTGGGTAATTTAACTCCCCCATCCCACCATACCTGATTAGGCTGTAAATGCAGAAGCAAGTCTGGCTGATGGAATTGAGTGGAATAACCAGGATTAAGGAGGCATTTGTAGAAGAGAATCAACAAGCAGTCAGTGTCTGTCCTGTATTTCTGTAATTTTAGTAGAGGTATATTTGGAAGCCTGTATTTGTAGTAATAATATGGAATTGTATATTACTTTTTTAAAAAATATATTTCCTGCCAGTGACCTCGTCCTCAACAAGAAGTTGATTCCAAACCACCTCAACGTAGCCTAGTAATTTACATTTGATCTGATCCCTCTTGGGATTTTTTTTTCATTCCAGTATAGATTTTTTCAGCAATATTTCAAAAAGAAAGTACCACATTGAAAATTCTGATGAGTTAGTATATTATCTCCCCATGTGTTTTTCAAGCTTGTGTACAGATGAGGTTGTGGCTTCACAGAAAAGAAATCTTTTGTGGCAAGCTATTCTGCAGTGTTTTAAACACAAACAACTACTTCTTCTTTTTTAAAGGAAAGTTTAGAGTATTGGGCAATTTCTTTTAAAAAGGGTAAACAAATTGTTCCCAAAGAAAATGAATTAATTTAAATGACCTGTCCATGAAAGGTAAAGCAGGTTCGTGATTGAATCCCATCTACAGGTATTACATAAGTCACAAGGTGACTTATGACTGTAATGAACTCTGGCCATCATGGTGGTAAATCATGATGATTGTAAAATGGGTCACCCACATGACCAATCCGATTTTATGGCCTTTTTTGAGGTGAATGTTAAGCAACTGCCACAGTCGTTAAATGCTTGCCACAGTCCTCAAACAAGCCAATTGTTTAATATGGGCGTTTAGCCAAAACACAGAAGTAAATCCTGGTTTTCAGCAAAAATATCATAAAAAGTGTTCACATGACTACGGGATGCTGCAAACAGCTGTAAATGTAGGCCGGTTGCCAAGCGCCTTGAATGAGATCAAATGACCATCAGAGGGGCCCCACCCATTAAGCATTTTAGAATTGGGTCATAAGTAACTTTAAATAATAAACAACAGCCAGGCATGAATCATCATAACTTAAAACAGTCACTAAGCAGTCAGTCATAACTCAAGGAATACCTGTATGTCACCTAGCCAATATGTTGGTGGAAATTCAAGTTTTGTTTATTGTCCAGAATCTATTAAATATCTCCAGTAAAATAGCCTGTTAGTGGAGAAGTTCCTGATATCAGATAACCTACATATTTCCAAGGATTTTCACAAGGTCTGTGAAACTGCAGAAGCAAGAGGAAGAAAATATAACATGGTCAATAATATTAGCATGCATGAAAATGAAAGCATACTTCCTCTTTTTCCACATTGGTCCTATGTGAGGACTTGTAGTCCTTCTATTTTATATCATCTATTCTTGGGATTTCACTGGTGAAACATAAAAGCACATTAGCACACTCCGTAGTAATTCTCCCAACTTGATCTCCAGATATGTTTGACTCATAAGGAGGTAGTAGTTGTGCAGCACTATACATCACAAACTTGGAAATGCTGTTCTGTGGGATTAGCGCTAATTAGGATTTCTACATTTGCCCCAATGCTCTAGATTTAGACACAATATTTAAGGCAAAAGCCAAGCAGTATATCTCTACCACTTCTTCATTATTTTAGTATACTAGCAAGAGCCTTGGTGGCGCAGCAGATTAAAATGCTGTTAACTAGCACCAGCTGCCTGCAATTACTGCAGGCAGCTGCAGTAATCTCGAATCTCACCAGGCTCAAGGTTGACTCAGCCTTCCATCCTTTCGAGGTAGGTAAAATGAGGACTTGGATTATGGGGGCAATAAGCTGACTTTGTATAAAAAAGAACACCGCTTAGGGGGGGCCCGAAAGCCCTACTAAGCAGGTATATACAAAAGTATGAAGGCTATTGCTTAATGCATTGTAAGCTGCCCTGAGTCTCCGGAGAAGGGCGGCATATAAATCAAATAAATAAATAAATAAATAGGAATATAAATCAGAAATTAATTACAGTTATTCAATACAATTTCATATGATCAGATAAATCAATGACCTGGTAATCCCTAAACATAGACAGATGTGTTCTGTACATAAGCAGAAAACCATTTCTGTACTGCAACAATCTATTACTGCACTAGCAGTAGAATAGAATAGAATAACAGAGTTGGAAGGGACCTTGGAAGTCTTCTTGTCCAACCTTCTGCTTAGGCAGGAAACCCTACACCACTTCAGACAAATGGTTATCTAACATCATCTTCAAAATTTCCAGTATTGGAGCATTCACAACTTCTGGAGGCAAGTTGTTCCACTGATTAATTGTTCTAACTGTCAGGAAATGTCTCCTTAGTTCTAAGTTGCTTCTCTCCTTTATTAGTTTCCACCCATTGCTTCTTGTCCTACCCTCAGGTGATTTGGAAAATAGCTTGACTCCCTCTTCTTTGTGGCAGCCCCTGAGATATTGGAACACTGCTATCATGTCTCCCCTTGTCCTTCTTTTCATTAAATTAGACATATCCAGTTCTTACAACTATTCTTCATATGTTTTAGCCTCCAGTCCCCTAATCACCTTTGTTGCTCTTCTCTGCACTCTTTCTAGACATCTGTACATCGTGGCGACCAAAACTGGATGCAGTAGCTTCATCTACTCCTAAAAAATGTAATCTGCAAAGGTTCAACTTTTCAACTCTTTACAAAAAGTATTACTTAAGATCTATAAAACAAGATGCTTGATGTGTCCTTGGCATCTGCTTATAAGGCGGACCACCAATCTGCCTTGGAGAGCTGGCGTTATCCTGTCTCTTTTGTACTTCTTTGTATATCTGCAATGAAATACTGATTGGAGGTACTGAAGTGCTTACATTACAAATGCTTCTTTGTTTTCCTTTGGCAATGTATTCAAAATCAATAATGTAATCTATTTAGCAGCTGATCTCAAATTTCTTTTCATTGTTAAAATTAGAATGCAGAAAACATACAACAATGATTAAGAAAGAATTTGGTTTCAGGGACAAAGTTTACTAAGTTAGATTGTTTCTTATGTTCACATAAAACGTTGAGTTCTGTTTTCATTTGTAGTATAATGATAGCAAGTAGCTCAATCAATAAAAAATGTGTACCAAGGTGGATGACACTGGTGTGGTGGCAGAGACAGATATAAATAAATGATCACTAATTCTAATAAGGTACAAGTCCAAAGGTAGAGAAACAAAATTAATACTTTTGTCACTTATTACCAATAATTAATTCTTCACAGACACATTACTTAATACAGTAACTAAATTCTCATATAAAAGTAATACTGACCTTTACAGATTAAAATCCTTCAATGTTTTGCTTATAAATGTGAATGGGGAAAATGTGTATTAATCAAAAGTATTCAATCATGGAATACAGAGGCCCTACTAATAAAGCCATTCTTTGAGGAACAGTAAAGACAATATAATCCCCTCATATTATATTTTAAATTAAGTCATGGAAATTTTTTATTCTTTTCTCCCCAATTAGCCATGGGTTTATACAATTGTTGCTTTCCAATTAGTCTGAAATCAAAACATTACAGTGATTGAATCCAGAGGATTTGGGGTATCCAATTAGAAAATAAGTACCTTTGAGAAAACTAGAAAAAGTTTTTCAACAATTGAGCAAAACAGAAATTAAAAAACAGAATTAAAATGCATAGGGGGGTTGCATAATATTAAGCACAAGTTAAGTTTTAACAAACCACTCATTAATTATAGTTTCTTGAAAATAGAATACAAAATAATAAAAAACAAAGAGATGTCTACTTAATAAGGGGGAAATGATGGTTCAGACATGCACCAACAGCCATGTCTCATCTGATTACTGTACATATATCTGATCTACAATAAGATGACTGAATCAATTCCACTCAGAAACACAAAGTCCCGAGTCAGGTGAGCTGATACACTGACACACATTCACAATTTCTGATACAATAGCTAACCATGTGACATGTCTTTGTGAACCCAATCAACTACACTATACATCTCTGTTCTTGAAGATGCCAACTGCCTTTAGCCCATGTTTCTACAGCAGTGCAAACACTCCATCTCAAGCAGTCTTTTCTTAAGCAGTTTTTAAGTAGGTTCAGAGTATGGCTCAGAATCAAAATGTAGAATTCTTTTAATTAATATGGCATTTTTATATTAAGGGGAAACAAAGAAGGAGTAGAGAGAAAAGGGGAGAGAATGTAGAAGATAAAGAAATAAGAGATCACAGCTAGAAAATATACACATACAGGTATGTGATACGACTGTAATGGAACTTGTTCAATACGACTGCATATCACGATGGTGGTTAGGTTAACTATCTCATCTAACAAGCCCCCCATATGTGCTCTCCCCAATGAATTGTTAAATGAATGTGTAGGTCATTAAGCAGAACACAGTGCCTCAGGGGTGGGAGAGACCCTTGGACATCTAGCATAGGCCCAAGCCCACCTGCCCTGGCCCTCCCAAGGCTTCCCCAATGCCTCACCAAAGAAGTCCCGTGTTCCACTTCCAGCCCCTTGGGTCCCTACAGGCTTTCCCCCATTCCCACAGGATCCCCCAAGGGGTTAGGCCTGATTCCGACCCCATCAGACCAAACATCCACCGCCTCACTTACTTTATGAAGAGCTTGGAGGCCTTTCAGAGGGTAAGAATGGATTGCTAAATTGTGCAACCACATGGCACGATTCCAGTTGTCCCACCCAGAAAGTGGCAGTCATATTCAGATTGCTATTGTGCAGCCTGAAAAAAAAGTACTCAATTTTTCTGCCTAAACTAAGTCTAGGCAGCACTGTAGAAGCTTTCTGCCATGTTTAGAACTTCTGCAGTTCTGTGCAGACTGTGTTAAGGCAGCAAAACAAACCAGTTGTCTGGAGGCTGCCATTTTGTTCCTGCCCACAAGTGGGCAGGATAAAATGGTGGCTACTTCTGTGTTGCCATTGCATGGCCCAGGGACATGTGGCCTTCCCTCCTTTCCCAACATAAGGTCCAGTGAGCTTAAAGAAGTGTGATCGGTGATGGACATATGGGGAGAAGGTCCAAGTGCTGGAGTTCCTGGCGGGGTGGGATAGTGGGAGAGAAGGAGGGGGCTCTGCAGCATCCCTGTGGTTGGTCAGAAGGGAGAATAAACACAGAGGTGCTGTAGCTGTCATAACTTTGAAACAGAATCGTATGTAATTTTGGGGTGTCTGTTGTAATTTTGAAAGTTCATTAAGTGATCTGTCATGTTTCAAGGACTACCTATACATCTACAGAAAAACATACATCTACATAGAAAAATACATATGTATACAGAGAGAGAGAGAGAGAGAAAGTATAATGAAGCCATTCATTCCAGTTTTCAAAAACAGTTTATTGTGCAAATTGTGTATATTCTCACTCTATATAAAATATTGCAATAAAAAATCAGTAAGAAAGGTTTTAAACAATAACCACTGTCTAGTTATAGACAAGTTTATTTATTCTGTTATATATTTATCTGAGAATAAATGAGGAAAAGCTTGCTAAATCTAGGCCAATATAAATTATATATTCAGGTCTAGTTTCCCATTTTACAATCCTGAATTGAAAAGCTTCCTTTTGAAAGCATTTTATATTTTTAATAACAAAGAATTCAGCAAACAAGGTAACCTATACAGGGCAGCATTAGTATTTCTAGTTTCATATCCATCACAATGTTTAAATGTGTAATAATCTGATTTATGTTTCTCCACAATTTTCTTCAAAAATAGAGAGCTGACCTTGTTTTCTAGAAACTCTGCAGTTAGGTCTATTATGCTGAAGAACATTCTTTCTCTTTTCTGTCATACTGACTGCTTTTATTTTGTATCCAAATACCTGGCAAGAAATGAATGCAAAGAAACAAACAGAACTAGAGTTTTCCCCACTATAGAGCACAAGAAGCCAAGACAAATACTGAAGGAAAAAAAAAGAATTATAAGGCAACCAATTAAATGCTGTACTTTGCTGGGAGGGTTTCTTGAAATTTAGGAAGAAACCATTTCCTTTCTATTTTCTAGAAACCATTTCCGTTATAATTCTTTAACATATTGGCAATGTTGTAGGAATCTGCAGCCTCTCTAAATTGTATTTACTCATAACTGTAATGCAATAATTCCTAGCAAACACAAATTCTCTGCAATTTATGTCTTTTATTTTCTATGAATTCAACTAACATAAAATTACAGAAAAATAGCAACAATATCACACTTATTTACCAATCAGTAAACTCCCAAGAAACAAACTATTAACTACATTAAGATATTCTGGATTAGCAGGCACCATGAAATCGAAGGAAACAAACAAGCAGACTTGTAGGAAGCTTCTGAAAAGTCCTTCAACAATGACAGGAATGGATAACCATCTTTAGGAAAAGACAATCTCCTTTCTGGAGATTCAATGTAGTTTTGCATAATTGTTGTTGTTTTTTTGCTGTAATCGGAAGTTCTTTTAAATTCTTTAGTGCCATTTTCCATGTGTACTTTAATTATAAGAGGCAGTAAAGTATCATGATTAGAATATTAGTTCAGGATTAGAAAGACATATTCAAATCTCTACTCAACAATCAACTTCTTTGGGTAACTGTTTTTCTCCTATCCTACTTCACAAGTTTGCTATGATGGTACAATGGGAAGGAATACACAGGTCTCTTAAATTATAATGGTTTCTTCAACTACTTACTTTTTCAAGCATATATAACAAGTATTATTCAACACATATAACAAGTATAAGTACCAGTACTTATAGCATTCTCTCTTCTCCTTTTCCTTCTTGTCTTTCTTTGGTGCCTTCAAGTCAATCTTGACTCCTGGTACTTGCCCAGACTACTCCCTGCAGTTTTTTTGGCAAGGTTTTCAGAAGTGGTATGCCCTTGCCACTTTCTAGGACTGAGAGAAAATGGCTGGCTCAGGGTCACACCAATGACTTTGTGCCTCAGACAGGGTTAGAACTCTTGATCTACTGGTTTCTCACCAGTGCTTTAACCACTACACCCAATTGGCTCTCTACATTTTCTGCTCTATCAATGTTTAATTTGAATGATGATATTCTTGAGGTTATTGTCATATGGGCTGAGATTTTCAGCCTAAAAATATTACCTGGATTATTATAAGCATACGAAAAATAATGAATCATGAAGAATGAAGGATTCAAAAAAATCAAATTTGCTTGTTGGGATTCTTCACTCATGCTGGAAATCTTTTTTTAAAAAAGTTTATAATAGTATTACTAAAGTTTAGTATAGTCAGGAAACCATTTGTAACTGATACAATGAAAACAAACTATGGAATTGCTGCATTAATTTAACAAAGCTGTCCTGGTCCCAATCATGGGAATCACAGAAGATAGATATATAATCTTCATGTGCCAGGAATTTCTGATCCAACTATGAATGTTCATTTTAAAAAGCCATTAAGTGCTATTCCAATATTTCTGTGGTATTAGGATTAATCCATTTTAGACATTTATTTTCGGATAATATAAAGCAGTTATGGTGGCTGAGTTTCTACAAAACTAGGAAAACAAGGTATATGTATTTCTTAAAAATCCTAATATAACCCAGGTAACATACTCACATCATAGTCAGCACTGTTGGTCAGATGCTTGAAATAATAATTACAAACATAGATGAATAACAGGCATAGTCACATGTTTAGATTACTATTCTATAGGACCATGATGGCGAACCTATGGCACGGGTGCCACAGGTGGCACGTGGAGTCATATCTGTGGGCAAGCAAGTGTTGCCCTAGCTCAGCTCCAGCACGCATGGGCGCGACAGCCACCGGATTTTCGGCCCTTCCAGGCCCACTGGAAATCAGGAAACAGGCTGTTTCCAACCTTCAGAGGGCCTTCAGGGAGATGGGGAAGGCAGTTTTCACCCTCCCCAGGCTCCTAGAAAGCCTCTGGAGCCTGGGGAGGGTGAAAAAAGGGGCTACCGGGCCAAAAGCGGGGGGAACGCAGGGGGGGTCACACGTGCGGGGGGACAGGGCGCATTGAATTATGGGTGTGGGCACACATGGGCACAAACCCCCTGCGCTCCCCCCACTTTTGGCACACGACGGCAAAAAGGTTAGCCATCACTGCTATAGGATAAATATGAAAATACATGTGTTGCTCAAAATGTACTTCAAATTTAGTAGTCCAAATTCATACTGAAAAACTGTCCCAAATTTAATACTTATTAGCTTAAATTAACACTACCACAATATGTAACATATTATCAGAACATCTTAAACAATACTGTTCATTAAACTACATGGATGAATAAGGTTACTGAATGATATTTACATTACAGAATAAATTTAGTTCTTGAAAATAGTTAAGTGTCTGCAAAGAAATTTCTATTCTCACAGTTAGTTGGACAGTAGTTTTCAGATATCAAGATAAAAAGACATTTTGACAGAAGAATCCAATAAAATTCATGTTGGATTAGGGTACACAGATGGAAATCTTTATCCGAAACAAAGTGTCCAAGATTAGTTGAAGGTCTTGAGTTTACTTTTTCTCAAGTATGTCCCATTTTGTGCTGAAGAAACATGAAGATTATACAATTTTATTCTGAATTTGAAAGCAGAATAAATTATTCTGTATCAGATTTTTACAAAATGCTTGTGAATTTTGCAGCAACATTAAAAAAAACATTTACCCCGTTTCCCCCAAAATAAGACATCCCCTGATAATAAGCCCAATCGAGCTTTTGAACACATGGCAATAAGGCCAAGCGCTTATTTCAGGGTTCAAAAAAATATAAGACAGGGTCTTATTTTCAGAGAAACATGGTATTTATGCATTTCTGTCTGGGTGTGTCTGTGTCTGTTCCATAAATCATGAGCAATAAAATAATTGTTCCCTCATACTTCTTGCTTCTTTGATAACATGTTACTATTGCAGAGAATTTTTTTTTAAATACCGTATTTTTCGGAGTATAAGACGCACCTTATTTTTTGGGGAGGAAAATAGGGGGAAAAAATCTGCCTACCGGGTATTCATCTGGCTGGTGTCCTTAGTCTGGTCAGCTTCAACACATTAGTTTGCTGGTTTTGAGCTTGCGCATGCATGCTCGCTACACTCGCACATGCCTGGTTGAGGATAAAAAACAGTTTCTAAAGCACAGCTGATCGTCGGAGAGAGAAGCAATGAGAAAAGCAGGCAAAGCGTGGGACTGAAAAAAAGCTTCGAAAGCACAGCTGATCATTGGAGTGAAGCCAGTGAAGCTCAGAAGGGGTAAGAGAAGGCAGCAGCTATTCTGGAGGCTGAAAACACGACGCGCAGAGCCCCAAAACACAAGCCATTGTTGGTGGCAGTCTCTGCAGGCAGGAAGAGGACGTGCAGAGGTTGATGAGTGGGGGCTGGCGGGTGGGCAGGGCTACATTTGGAGTATAAAACGCACCCAAATTTTCAGCCTTTTTTAGGGGAAGAAAGTGTGTCTTATACTCTGAAAAATACAGTATTTCCAAAAATAAAATAAAATAAAATAAAATAAAATAAAATAAAATAAAATAA
>WNWU01000005.1:6021435-6096732 GCA_012654045.1 Ptyas mucosa
TAAAATAAAATAAAATAAAATAAAATAAAATAAAATAAAATAAAATACTCCTAAATCGATTATCTTTGGTGGTCCATGCAGTTCTATTTCTTATACTGTTTAATATTGACTCAATGGTAAGGGCTGGCCTGTAGGATGAACAAGAAATGTTTCTCCCCTTTTCTCCCATTTATCCTCTGGGATATTACACAAGCTGGCTGGACTATCAACCCCAATGTAATACAGCAACTTTAAAGTACTTTCTCTGCTACTACCTCCCTGTGCACAGTACTTTAATCTCTGTGTGTGGAATGAATAGAAATCCCGCAGCCTCTAAGTAAAAAAAATCAAGAAATTTAGGAATGATAAGAGTGAACATATATAATGCCACCTCCTATAATTGTTGCATGAGCTTGATATGTGTGTTAGGGAAAAACCACTGCACACACACACACACACACACACACACACCCCAAGCCAGAACAATATAAGAAGTTTAACTGTAAATTATGTTTAATCAAAAATTAAATTAAATTAAATTGAATTAAATAGAAAATGTATTCTTCTACTATTTTAAGCAGCTTGCTGTGAAAACAATGACTTGTGGAGAAAATCCAATTGCGCTACTAAAATCACACACAGCATCTTATTTTTAACCTTCCACAGAATTGTACAAAAGAGAAGATCTCTGAGCAGATCATATGATGGTTCACCAGCTTGTACACTGAGGTCGATAGGTTCCGAGGAGCATAAAAACAAACAATATACAATTCACTTAGCATTTGCAGAGAGCATGGCACTAGAGACATTAATCACAAATACTCAGAGACATTAAAGTATATAACACCCATTACAATAAAACATAAAATCCTGACCAAAGTTCTCTTCCTGATTCAGTGTTACTTTGAATTGCTTTTAGCTTTTCCAAGCTTAGTTTTTGAGGCTTAAGGGAGATTAGAGCCCAACTTCTTCCAGCCTCCCATCCAGTGTGTTCTTGCTCTTTTTGCTCTTCCTCCCCCTTTCCAGACTTGGATTTTAGCCAAGCTTCTTTTTTTAACATAAGAAGAGGGACTGAGATGATTCCCTTTGTCTTACCTGGGCAAATAATATTTGGTTCTTTGCCTGTCTACCTGTTCGTAATCTTTGCAGTGTAGATAGGGATGTCTATGGAGATTCTCAGTCATCCAGGTCCTTCCAGGTCCTGGAATCTTCTTGGCACTGCTGCAAGCATGCGATGTAGGCTGGAGATAGGTGATGTCTTATCCCTTCCCTTCTGTTGAGAGAGGGCTGCTATTTCAAACTAATGATCCTTTCTATCCAAAATGATCCTCTCTATCCAAAATGTGGACTTTGCTGTCTTCAAAAGAGTGACCTTTGTCTTTCAAATGCAGATGGACCACTGAATCTTGTCCTGACAGGTTTGATCTGCTATGTTGTGCCATGTGCTTGTGAAGTGGTTGTTTTGTTTCCCCAATATACAGACCTGCACATCTCACTGCATTGTATTGCATAATTAAATTGCTCAGTTGTTTTTGTTTGGGTGTTTTATCTTTGGGTGGACAAGCTTCTGCCTTAGTGTATTCTTGGGTTTAAAGTACATGTACAGTACATGTATGTTGTGCTGATTGAAAATTCTCCTGAACTTTTCAGATATTCATACAACATATGGAATGACAACATTGCTATGTTTGTTATTCTCGTCTTTGTAATGGAGGAGCTCCTGCTGGATCTTTTGCTGGATTTGATGAAGACCTCTAGTAAGGATAAGCACAATTTCAGGATGACGATGACTGATGCTAATGCCATCAGCAGTCAACTGAAAAGCTACAATGAGCAATTGAATGAGGAATGCTTGCTCATACAATACAAGCATCTATTGGCAGTGAGTGTTCATGAAACTATTCAGGGAGATCCTTCAGAATTCTGGAGTATGTTAATGACACCTAGCTATGCTGCTCACTATCTTTTATCTTCAAGGAAGAAACCACTATTCCTGAACACTGAATACTCTTGATAATAGTCTGGATAAGCAAGAATAAACAACTGAATTCACACAAGATGGGGATGCTTTTAGTAAAGAACATATTGTACTATGGGATTAAGATGAAGCTTGTTCTGTATGGGACTGCACTCAACCAGAAAAAGCAGATTCATCTTTTGGGTGTGATCCTTACAGTGCCAGTTGTCACAGGATTTGCAGATAGCTGAAAATGGTGTCTGATAGTGAACAGTTGCTATGCACAATTATGGTTAGAGAGTCTACACTGGTCTTTCCTACCTGGTCACTTCAAACAGTGGGACAGGCTCTTCTGAAGATGCTCTCATATAATTCAAAATGGGACTTTGCAAGAAATAACAGATTCCTTTGTTAATGGCTGAATAAGTTCAGAAAATATTTCAACTCCCCAGAACCAGAGGTGTATCCTTTTACTTTTCGCTTGTATGTAATAATGGCTGTCAGGTATTCCTACATAATACTAACAGCACATATTTTTCCTAAGGCCAAATTGTTTCTGGACAAGTACATCAATCTAAACCAGGGGTCTCCAACCTTGGGAATTTTAAGCTGGAGGACTTCAACTCCCAGAATTCCCCAGCCAGCAAAGCTGCCTGGGTAATTCTGGGAGTTGAAGTCCTCCAGGCTTAAAGTTCCCAAGGTTGGAGACCCCTGATCTAAACCATACAACACCACAAACTATTTAAACACACTCACATAGAAAGGCAGCTCATTCCTTAGAAGGTAACCAAAATCAAACATTATTTTTAAAATGTTCAATTGTTAAACGGTAATAAACTGCATAATTGTAATAATCTTTTTCACTTTAGGTATTAAATTGCCATCTTGCAAGGATGTTAAAGGCAATAGAAAGGGTTTTTATAACAGTAATAAAAGGGAGAGAAAAGTACTGGATTTGTTGCTAGGAAAAGTTGGTAGGATATTGTCAGGTGATAGAGACAAGACAGAGATCATCAACTAAGTGTCCTCTCCCAAAAAGGAACTGTGTTCAAATGAACTTAACCAGAGCAACTGACCCAAAGAAGGAGTTTTAATAAGTTCCATAAAAACGAAGTTGATTTCTTGTTCAAACCTTAGATGAAACATTCTTTGCTGCTAAGAACTTTTATTATCCTATGAGAAATTATTTAGAAGCATTATGTGTAGTGAATGACAAGTCTGTTATTTAGTTATTGCATTAAATTATAATTATTTATATCCATGATTTGTGAGTATTTGACAGGCAAATTTTGTATGACATGGTTCATAGTATAAATGAATCCGGAGTTCTCATCAAGTAGACAGATTCAAATTATCATACTTTAGACACATTATGAAAAGATCAAGTTCCCTTGGGAACTCCATAGTGGAATGAATGAATGAATGAATGAATGAATGAATAAATGAATGAATGAATGAATGAATGAAGTAGATGGACAATTATATTGGTGGACAAGTTAATTTTATTCTATATTGACAGTCTTTAAATTTAAAATCTTTTACATTCCAGTTTTAGAAAACAAGCAGTATGACATTTTGCTGTTTATGCCAAAATATGTCTTTCCCTACAATCCTTCCTAACCTCCATGTTCTACCTGGTCCACAGCTCTAAAAACTAGCACATAGGATACAATCTGAAACCATCTTGTTTCCTGAGAAACTATGATTTGGGGCATATAAGGCATCAGTTTGCAAAAGTTTTTGCCTTACTCAGAAAAGTGAGAGCCATATTCAAATTGTCAAGGTTTCTATAATAGAGGTATACATCTTTCAATCATTCTCGGGGAGACAGTGGAGCTATGCTGGCTCCCAGTTATATGGATTCAATTTTCAAAATCTCTATTTTGAGAGTGGAAGGGAGGCATCAGAGATAAAACTGCATCTTCCCTTCCCACTCATTCTATAATGCAATTCAAGTCTTTGATTGAAATGCTAACAAATCTGGATTTAGTGCTGTCTTAGTGTCTAGGATCTCTTGATAAATGAATTCATCTCTATTGAATATGACTGTTCTTCCTTGAATTGGTCAATCAAACCCCACAGTTACAGTACCTAATACCTGAAATTCAAGAACATGAAAGTCAGCTGAGTGACTTTGGGCCAGTTACATTTTCTCAGTCCAATGGAAACTGATGTTAATGAAATTACCTGATGAAAATGAACCTAATTTATGTAGGATAACTTTCTACAATTTTTCCAGTTCATATTTTTCTATGAAATCCAAAATGTTTAATAATTAGGAGCCTGAGTGGCGTAGGAGGCTAATGCCTCCTACAAGGCAGCATTTAACATCCAGCTGCCTGCAATTACTGTAAGTTCGAATCTCACCAGGCTCAAGGTTGACTCAGCCTTCCATCCTTTCTAAGGTGCTAAAATGAGGACCCGGTTTGTGGGGGCAATAAGCTGACTTTGTATAAAATATACAAAAGTATGAAGGCTATTGCTTAACGCATTGTAAGCCGCCCTGAGTCTCTGGAGAAGGGCGGCATATAAATAAGAATTTTTTAAAAAAATTATTAGACCCTTACACTGACAGATAAACAGTGACAGTGGTTACATTATATAAGGAAGTGTATTGATTTGTAAATAAATACAAATACTAGATTATAATAAAACTTAAATAACTACCTGGTTAACCTATCCTAAATTTAAAAAGCAATCCCTGTTTTAGAATGTGCTGTTCTACATCCATTCTTCATCTAAATCATGTGGACTTGAAGGTGTGTCTCATCGTCATGACAGTCAACCTGAATAACATTTTATTTATTGCTCCGTTTCCTGTCTTTAGTAGAGAAATCTATGAAGCAAAGATTTAGTACTAGGCTACAAGCCAGACAAGCCACAAAAAGTTTTTATACTTTTGCCAAGATTTCGTGCTCTTTGTAAAATGAAAATCGTGACAATTATGTTGATGCTTCTTCTGAGTTAGAAGGGCCTCTAATAGACAAGAACCTATTTTAAGCTTCCAATACGCTGTTTCACAAGCTCATTCATTTCTTTTTAAAAGACAGTTTATGTACCAATTTAAAGACTAATGTTCTCGTCTTAAAACATTTGGAACCAGTCAACCCGCAGCAATTTTCAGGCAGTAATCTTGAAATACCAATTGAATAAGAGAGAAGAATTCAACAGAAGCAGAAATCTACTGGCTTCTGCAAAAATACTGTTATTGTTTCTATGTCAGTTTCCTGCTTTTGCGCAATTAGATAGCTTGCTCTTCCAGAGTTTTAACAGTCAGGAGAAAAAATACATAGAAGAAACAAAGTTCACTTAAGAATTAAAAATGTAAATTCTTCTCCATGTGCTAAGCCAAACCAATACTCTTTTAATATTTAATAGAATACAGTTTCACAGTAGCTGCATTCACTCACTATTGTAAACCATATAGTTTATTTAGTTTAGACTTAGATGAGGTATGAACCTGTTCATTCTAGTTTAAAAGTTTATGGGTTAACTATAGGTATGATTCATACCAATTAGTCTAATAGCTCTGTAAATTCCAATACACTGGCTGGGGTGCGGGAAGAGGGTAACTGGGCCATGTGTGCGGCAGGCCAGCACGCTTTCACCCACCAATCCACCAGTTGCACTGCACATTTGCATGCATTGCACTCCGGCCAGCCACTTGATGGCCCAATTCCGAATAGGCCACAGCCCGATAGTGGGCTGCAGCCTGGGGTTGGGGACCCCTACCCTATAACAGAGACCTGAGTAAGAAATTAATGACATATAACTCAGGACTACTTTTATTGTGACAGCTACAGTAACAGAATCTTGCAAATCTGAATGTGCTTCCCTACTCTCTCAATTCACCTGAACTAAGAAAGAGATTGTTTGTGACAATTACTCAGATTAGTTTCTTAGAATGGGCTCAAGCCCTGCTTATCTGACTGTTGCCTTGGTAGCAACAGTTTGTCCTGCCCTTCAAGGCCATTCCCTCTGTCCGCTACGATTTTGAACAATGTTTAAGATTTGAAACAGTCATAATTGTATCACCAGCAAACAAGTTTAATAATTTTTTTCTCCTATTTTTATTTCCTTGTTAGCACAAAATGCTATCTTATTTCTATAATAAATTCAATTAACAGTGGTGATAAACAGGTGATTTGTGACTCTTAAAAGAACACATTGCTATGAATAATAGCTATTAATTCTTATCTGAGCAAAAGTATTATTATAAATTTGACCTATCAACAGAAGAAATAATCAATAAATTCAAGTTTCGGTAATGT
Source organism: Ptyas mucosa (assembly GCA_012654045.1). Taxonomy (NCBI): domain Eukaryota; kingdom Metazoa; phylum Chordata; class Lepidosauria; order Squamata; family Colubridae; genus Ptyas; species Ptyas mucosa. The sequence continues at coordinate 6,027,643 of WNWU01000005.1, forward strand.
TTATTTTAAAAAGGTCCTTTCAACACAATCAAAAGTATTAAAAATGCATATTTAGCAAAATAATAGAAATCATGTATTAATTTTACAATGGTTAATGACATTCAACAATTTCCTAGTGGGACCTGATATATTTCTTTTGGGGATAAATCCTGATTGGACAGAATGTATAATTTTCCTGTTCGTATTAATTTGAAATGATCAGCTAAAACCTTAGTCTATAATTTATATTAAGAAGAGATATAGGTCTAAAAGATGATGCTTTTATAAACCTTTACCTGGGTTGAGAATTAAAATTATTTTGAATATTTCCCATGTTGAGGGACAGAATATGCTTGGTAGAAAAAAACGCTAATTAATCAACGTTCTAAGATCAGAATTTCTTTAAACTCCTTACAAAATTTCCCTCTTAAGGCACAGTGCCAGGCTGCCTACCATATTTAAGACTTCTCATTCTGAAAAAGGGCAATCAAGGTATTTTACATCTTTTAAAGATAAATAGTAGTTTTTAACCTATTAAAAGTTATCTGTTAACCTTTTTTATTGTTCGGTTTATAGAGGTATAACAGACTTTTTTTTAAAAAGGCATTTTTATTAATATTTTTAGTACTAGTAATAACTTAGCCTTTGGAATCTTAAGAACCCAGCAGAAAAAAATCCTTACTACAATATAAATTCTAATAAATCCCAAATGAACTCATAATTAGGCTCCTTTATATTGAGGATACCTATCAATTGCCATTTAATACCTAGAAATCCTTGTGGATTGATTTAAATACATAATCACCTAAACATTCTGAATCCCAGTTCAAGCAAGGTTGATATTTATTATGACCGGCAGGTAACGTTCATTCCCTTCCATAACAAATCAATCTTCATGTTACCTAGTTTCTCCCTGCTCCCTGAAACAATATTGTTGCCCTATGAAAAATCTATGTCATTCTCCTGAAAAAACTTTCATAAGTTAGTATCTTCTTCAGTGTATTTCTGTATAAAACTCAGGATTTCAGCCTGCAGAAGCTTGGGAAATCTTACTTATTTCCTCCTTTTTATATCTCAGTCACCAACTATCACTTGGTAGCGATCAAGACAACTTGGGGAGAGGACATATATCAAACCATTCTACCTGAACTAATTGCTAAAGGAAAGTTTATCCCATGACAAATATGCCCAAAAGCTGCCTGCCTCTCTAAGGGCTCTTACATCTAATTTTTAAAAATTCATGGTCCGAAGTAGGGGCTTCAGCTGAATTTATTCCTAGGTAGTCATGTGTAGTTAAATATTACAAATCCTGCTTTTAAATATTCAAGACACTTTTGCTCATTGTACAAGCAGACAAAACAGGTCCTAAGAAACATGAAAAGCTCTGTAACTATATATTATTTTTAAAAGATGGCAAAATCTGTCTTGAAATAAAAGACCAATAGCCAGTTAGCATTAAAACAAAGAAATAATTTATTACCTCTCAGGCATGACCACATTTAAACAATTAGCTTCTTTACAGTGTTAACTTTGATTAGTAGTTTAAAAGAAAGTACCTCATTAAGATCGTAAAATTTATGGATCGGCCCATTCTTCTTCTTTGGAAACTGATTGTAACAGATACATTGTTCTTTGTGATGAGAAAGCTTGGGATAATATAGTTTATAAAGTTAATGAAAAATACAGAAACCAGCAACAGAGTTCTGAATGGGATAAATGGGGAATTATCACTGTAGTAGTGCTGCAATAAGCCAACTAAAAACAACTATAAAAATAAGAAGGTTTTCCCCCCTTTAAATTAACCTTAATACATAAGCCACCTAGTTACTTTGGTGATTTGACTGGTATGTAAGTTGATAAATAAATAAGTACTCCATCTCTGAGTGGAAATGATATGACGAATATGACTTTAAAGGTTGATTTCAAATCTATTTATTGCATTTAATATTAAAATATTCGCACTGCAGGAATATGATCCCAACCCCTGGCCACAGCCCACTACTACGTTTCGAACCAGGTTGAGTAAGTGGTGGGTGAGAGTGCATGCTTGCATGAAGGCCTACCATTCACACAGAACCATGCCCTTCCCCCCCCCACCGCTAGCAAGAGCTTCACGTGTGAGTGCCTGCTGCTCATGCAAATGGAGCTTTGCACTAAGCACAAGCTTGTGCAAGTAGAGCTCCGCATGTAAGTAGAGCTGCAAGTTTACGTACACTTGCCTATTGCTTGCGCAGCCCATTTCCGGATGGTCTGCGGCCCTGTAGTGAGCCACAGCCCAGGGCGTTGGAGACGTGTGCCTTACAGGAACTCCTCAACTTACAAACATAACTGAGTCCAAAATTTTGATTGCTAAGCGAGGCAGTTTGTCAAGTGACTCTTGCTTAACAACATTTGTTAAGCAAATCATTGCAGTTATGAAGAGAATTGTTTGATCATTAAGGGAATCTAGCTTCCCCCATTGACTTTGCTTGTCAAAGTCTGGCTGGTAAGATTACAAATGATGATCACATGACCCTAGGACAGTGCAACTGTCATAAATACATGCCAGTTGCCAAGTACAAAGGTGGTAAATGTGAAAAATGGTCGTACTTTTTCAGTCACGTTTTTCAATGCTGTTGTAACTTGAACGGTCAAACTAAACAAATGGTTGTATGTCAAGTACCTGTACTCAATCATTCTATGAGCATAGCCATCATGACCACGAGACATGTTTCAGGAAAAATATTTCATTAAATCCTATAGCCTTTTATTCATCACAACTCAAACAAAGGATGCTGTACAAATTCCTGTTTTAGTGCAATTCATAGGCCTTCTTTCTAATACTGAGTTCTTCCCAAAAATAGATCTTCATGTTAACCTATGTGGACATTCAAGATTAAACATTTTAATGTTCTTTGAACTGGATAGAAATCAAATTCTTGTCTAATATAATTTGCTGAAACTCTAGGAAACAGGTTTTTCATGATTCAGTAACTCAGAAAGGATTCTTCCATCACTTCTTACAAGGATATATTTTAATATAAATGAACCTCATACAAGCTTAATCATGAGTCAGGAAAAAAAATTGGTCAAATAAGCTTAAAGTATCAGATTAAGCAGGATTTCAAATAAACCATTTTTTGAGAATGAGTTTATGTTTTCATTAGTAATTCCATCAAGCTTTTTTTTTAATATACCATAATATCATGTGTAAAACAACGTCAGGAGAAATCTCATTGAGACTGAAGAGAATACATTCAATTCACATACTGTACTTCCAGAGCAAGCTAAACTTCAACTAACTGGGAGATAGTAACCTTGGAACTAGAAAATTAAATATTCACACTGAATAAATCATGGAGAAATAGCTTTAAAAAGAAAAGAAAAATGGGGGTAGAAATAGAAGTGCTGCAAACAACATTTATTACAAGCATACATAGTAAAGGATTACTATTATTATTTAGTTTTACTGCTACATCAAATTAAGCCACAGTGTGGCTTGCTTTTGAGTTGGATGGAAGTGTGAATGCAACTACTTTGCTTGTAAGCCATAGTTTCTTTCTATGGATTAAATTTGTGTATTATGCTAAGCCAAAAGTATATTATTTCTCTTTGCAATCATCTTCACAAGGGAAGAAACTCATCATACAATGAGACCTACTCCTCTGGAGTCATACTAGTGAATCTAATCTTCAATGGCACATTCAATAATTAAATCTGCTGTGAGGAAACCTTTGTGTGTACAGCTGTATACACAAAGGCATTCATGTGAGCTCAAACTTGTGTTGTGAATTGAGTTTTCCCTCTCCGGTTACAACTACATTATGCCTAGCATAATTGGGGATTTATGTGATTTAAACTTTTATGTCATTAGTAATTCATGTTGTTTTTATAAACATATGCATACTTTTCATATGATTCATTATTATTCATGAATAGTAAATTCATGATTACTGTAGTAAAATCAGTTTTGATTACTGAGATAGGCAATCAAAATATTTTTAGGAATCAGAACATGCTAACATATTACAATAATAATGCTAACCAATAATATTAGTACTATTTTATGTTTTAAAATATAATAGTACTCAGTGCCCTTTACACTAACCTGTTTCCTCTTCCCCTTAATTTTTTCGTAGTTCTGATTTAAACATTTTCAAAGTCACACATATATATTATAATCTGCAACATTTCTACATACATATAAACAGAAAAATGCTTTAAAATCCCCAAGATCTTTAGGTATACAAAAACATATGTGCAGTGTGTTGTATAGTGTGGAAGTTGTAATTTACTGTCACATGCATATGAGTATTTACACAGTAATCTGGACTATGCTAAATTTTTGGCGTTAGAAAGTTCATAAAGCCATATTACAAAACAGCTCTTCTATGATTTTAAAAGTACTTAACATTATAAGCAGCATATCTATAGATTTCGAGAAATATTTTCATGAACAATTCATAAACATTAACTTAATTCACAGTAAAGTTAAATCAAAATCGTTTATTATTTAGGTATTTATTTCATGTTTTAACATTGCATTCCAAACATAAAGAATATGCTTCTATTAATTAATATAACAAGAAATGTTATTTTTCTAGGTTTAAAACCTTTCAATAATATTAATTGGCAATTCCTGTTAGCAACTTTATAATGTTTATCATTTTACTGAAAATCTGTTCCAGATTGTGGTATTAATTGTTTGGTTTCTAATTTTTCTCTGTCTTTATCATAAACAATAGATGTTTTTAATGTTTAAATATAATTTTGGAAGTTCCACTTGTGCAATTTGTCAAAATATAGACATCAAAGGTATTCTGATACGAAAATAAAAAAATAATATCTAAATTAGATTAGATTTCGTTTTTCTATCTAAATCACTAGATTGTTCCAGTACATACAAAATTAATCTAGGGCAATTACCTATATCTAAAATTAATTGGAATAAATCCGTAACTGTGCCATTGCTAGAGCTATTCTGAAACCAAACTCAGGAGAGAAAGTTTGGCACAGCAGAGGGAGCAGAGGATTTTCAGTTAAAAAATAATTTTAAAGAACTTAAGTAACAGATACAAAAAAAGTATATATCCCCTTTTGGCTCAGGTTAGGATGCTATAAACAGTTTGCTCTTTAAAAATATGCTATTATTAAAGGAAAAGAAATAATAGGAATTATTTTAGCCGTTTCCTATTTTCCCACAGCTCAGCACGAATTAAAATGCCATGCCCCTTTTTCAAATAATCAAGTAGAATGAGCGCTTGGAGATACAGGCTACATCTAATTTGTCCTGATAATTAGAGTGCCAGAGCAGGGCTTTTCAAATGTAGACCTTCTTAGTTTAAAAAAAAAATCTTGAAATCCCTGATCCAGAGGCAAAGCTCTAGTCTATGCTATAAAAATGGCAATGAAATGAAGTGCTTTTTGTAATTTCTTTATGCCAATGAACCTATTAAAGTTGTTGTTATTATGGTTCATCACACAGTCAACCAGATGTTTAGGATGTATTTGGTATTTTTATCCATCTACCGAGTCTTTCCCAAGGATCTGGGTTAGACAGATGTTGTTATTTGATAGTGTCAAAAGTATTGTTGCAGAATGTAAACAGAATGTTCCGAACAAAACTGCTTTTTGCAATTTTTGTCAATGCCAATGGTGTTCAAATGGTGCTCCAGTTGCCTATTACTTTTTATAGAACCATATCAAGTTATAAAAAAGGAGCTAGGTTTTGTGGATCAGGTTGGGAAAATTATGAATTCTGTGCTAAAGCGTATCATTATAATATAGGAAAAAAGTGACCATATTGTCTAACAAGGACAATCACTGTCCTCTAATGGGATACCATATGGATTGCTAAATATGAAAGGGCATATGGGTAAAATGTAGAGAAATAATTTGCCCTTAAAAAAACCTGTCATTTAGATACTGAAAAAATGCAAAATTGATGTAATTGTTTTCTACTTGTATCTTAAATATTGCACAACTATTTAGTTTACTGTGTATGGGTAAAGCTTCTGGATAGACAATGCATTATTCTGAAACAGATCACTGGTCCATCAATGTCTGTAGAGCAGTAGAATTCCTTTCTAAGATTTCAGGCAGAAATTTTCCAGCACTGCTTGAATTTACAGCTGACTGCAATACAGAGAAGTTTTGTTGTATAGGTTTACATTTAAGAATAGCGAATGATTACTATTAATTATAAATCCTCCTACGGCGATAAAACAACTGTCTTATTCAGTTACATATACATATAGATGTTCTCACTCAAATATATGCTTCCTTCCTTGAAGCAATATTATTTAGTTTGTCATCTGCATGAATAATTAAAATATCATGTCTAGTATTTAAATTATTTGCCAATGCCTTTAAAATTGAAGCTGGTAAAATGTGTATTCTTAGTGCTTGCTTTTAGACATTAACATTTTTTTTTTGCAAAAGAGATCCCACATTGGACTTGTCAAATCAGAATTTATTCTTAATTGCATTAATTGTGTTAAACATACCAATGTTCTAAAAGGGTCTGTGAACCTTTGGACTTTTCGATTTGTTTTATGTTGCCTGTTTATTTGCTAATTGCCAGATGGGCTTGAATTAAAGCTCAATCCTTCTTTCCCAAGTGACTTATCTCTCTCCACACCAGGCCCTTTTCATGCAGCATTTCATAAGATATCATTCTAAAGCATGTCTACAAAGAACCCCATAGAACACACAAACTCTAATGTCAAGAACAGATTGAAAATATCTCTACTTTTCAGTAGGTTGTAAAAATATGCTAGATTAATAATAGCCAGGATAAGAATAATAAACTAAATAAATACTTGGAACCTATGACTGAAAATTATCAGCTGCAGCTTTCAATACTGAGATTTCATCAACATTAATACCTACCCTGAAATGTCATAGACTACTTAACATTTTACATAAAAGAATAATGCTGAGTTACACCTATGTTTAAAATTTGATATTAAAATAGATCTACGATAGCATATTTTTTATTCACACAAATATCTACATGTGGTATCAATTGTTTACAAGTCCTATGGAAGGAATAAAAATGAAAAATCTATCACTGATGTATCTGTCAGGATAAAAAAAATAAAAAAAATAAACGTTTTCCAGAAAGTACATTTGGATGTTAACCTGTTATGAAAAACTAAGAATGTATTTTGTATGATTCATACAGTAATTTAACATGAAATCAATTTAGCAAAGAAGATGCAGCATACAGGATATTTAAACCCAATTTTAAACTTTTAAACCCAAGTTAAAAAGCAGGGGGGGAAAACTTTTGTTTGCAACCTTTATCACAACAACATGGTAGAGGGATGAAATCACAACTGGAAAGATAGACGTTTCACTCTAAACTTTCCCTGATTAGCATTATTTTAACAAATCCTGCCTGGCAAGTTATGTTGTACAAGTGCTAATTAGTCCAAAATGAGTATCTGGGGAAAGTGGGTGGAAGCTAGTTCTAGTATATGCAAAGTTATTGCTCTAGCTACTTTTCCCGCTCATCACATCTTTCATCTGATTCTCAAGCCCATTATTAATCTACTGTACATATGATTATTTGATATAAAATTTTCCTCACCACTTAAATTAAATACAACAACAACCACTGCTTATAGGAAAAAGAATTAATATGAAGAATATACTTTACAATATCATTAAAATTGTATTGGTGTGCAGATCTTCCAATCAGCCTTAATTACTGTATAAGAAAGAAACCATTGTGACTGAAATGATACTTGAATGCAGGAATCAGGCTGCTAAAATCTCTTTGGAGTTAAAGAGAAACCATTAGATTACTTACGTGTACTCCATAGAGCTACATTTTTGCAAGTAGAGGATAGGAGCTGCATCTTTTTGTCAACTTGCAATTGGCTGGAAGTCGTGGAATTCTGTCCTGCCTATATGCCAGGTGCAAGGAACTAGGAATAACCCAATGAATTCCTCAGAGAAATTTCTTTGTTTTTGTTTCTCCCATACACAGGAATCTTTCCAGCCTAAAGTATACACTGCATAACTATCAGTTATATTCTGTGAAAGTTTAGGAAGAATCCCTCCTGGGCCTCTTTCTGCATGCCAAGGACTCAACGCTGATTTGTCTCTTAGCTCCTTATGAAAGACCCTCCCCCCATCCTGCAACAGCACCAGATTCTACCACATTACAACCGCTAATGTCATCTATATGTTTAACTGGAGTAACCTCTTAGCCACTTTGGGCTTTATTTTTGATACACACACATCAGGGGTGGGTTCTAACCGGCTTTACTATTGGTTCTTTTTGTGAGCCTGCTTTGCGCGCAATCGCCTCTTCAGTCATGTGCTTTGCGTGCGATCGCCGTGCGCATGCTCGCTTTGCTCGCCTGTGCGCCAAACTTGTGCTCTGCACAAGCACGTTGCAATCTGCCCAGCTGAGGTGCGGCAATCTGCTCTACCACACCTCTCAGCTGGGCGAAAAAAGAAATATAAGGTCGGCATAACACCAGGGCGAGCGGGAGGGCCCAGCTCCCGAAGACAGAGAACTGATTCAGTGATGTCATATCGTTACCGCTACCGGCTCTCGCAAACCAGGCCGAACCAGGAGGAACCCACCACTGACACACATATATGTACATACATACATACCGTGTTTCCTCTAAAATAAGACCGGGTCTTATATTAATTTTTGCTTCAAAATGCATTATGGCTTATTTTGGGGGGAATAAGTACTAAACGCCTCTGTCTGGTTGACAATCTTAACTGGGGCTTATTTTTGGGGTTATATTATGAGCATCCTGAAAAATCATGCTAGGGCTTATTTTCCAGTTGGATCTTATTTTCGGGGAAACAGAGTACATACATACATACATACCTTTATTTAAAGTTTAAGAACCTTTAAACTGGCAAGTTTTATTGAATCACTGGTAAATTTCTTTCAATTCTTAAAAAAGTTTAAATATAAGTTTAAAGATTTGTACTTTTTATTACAAATTAATAAAATTATTAAAATTACAACAAAAGGATGATTTTTGTTGACTATAGAAAGTTTTAAATAGATAAAGGGCTCAGATGGATTTGATTTAAGACTTTAAAATTGATTGAAATCCCTCTCCCAAGGGATCCTTTGCTTATATTTTGAAATAGATAAGAAGACTTTGAAGATTACACACTAGAGGGCACCAGATGGCTACCTTAAAAGAAACATTTGATCTACTGTAAAGTATGGCGACAGGAGGTTTTAACTCGTTTGTACATTGGTTGTTTGAAACTGACATACAGGTGAAATTAAAAATTAGAGCTAACAAAAAGGAGACGAAAATAAGGGATTTACAAATGAAAGATTATGACTTAAAATTGATAAAGAAATAAAAAAATTAGTCAAATTAGCAATATGGAATATTTCCTTATACTGAATTTGCAAAAGGGATTTGCTGGAGTTGCTACATTGGAAGTACAAAAGGAGCTTCATAAAATGGAAACAAGAACTTTGTGAGAAGAGGAGAGTATGAGAAGTCAGATGTTAGAACTTTCTCTGAAGAAAGAAAGATCGTTTGAAGAAAAAAAGAAAGAATACAGACTTAGTTATTTAATTAAGATTAAAAGAATCTTGGGGAAATGTTTAGCAGTTGCTTGATTAGAACTGATGATGTTTATTTCTATTAATATTTAATTCTTTTTTGAGTGGGACTAAACTTTGATTATTTGAAGAGAGAAAATAGGGATTTATTTAAAGGGAACGTAAGGATTTATATTGAGTGTAATTAGATATAATCTGTAATGTTTTGGGCTTCTCCTATTTCATAGAGTTCTAGACATGGGTTTATAGAAATTGGGATGACATAGAATGAAGAGATGTTTGCTTATAATTTAAGAAATAGTGATCAATTGTTAAAGTTGCTGAGGCCGAAGGGGGGAGCTTTCTTTTTCTCATTTCTTTCTTTTTCTGCAACCCCTTTTAATTTTTTAAATATATTTTTATTCTGTAGTTGTACAAGTTCTGCTTGTATTATTTAATCTCAAATAACATTATTTGGCAAAAAAAATGTATTGCTGACATATGGTATTCAAATCATTTGAAAGTAAGAGCTATACTTTGTTTTTGTTTTAAATTCTATGAACGAGGCAATTTTAATTCGAATTGTTACCACAGAATAAGTCTCATCCAGTTAAATGTAGTCATACTGTAGTGCTTCTGTACAGATGAGTCTCACGAGGCAACAATAAACGACTTCCCAATTTGAGTGTTTAAAGTGGTAATGCAAGAAAGCAAACACTTGTGCATCTCTCCTCTCTCTCTCTCTCTCTCCTTTGTTGGTTCCTGTGCTTGGAATCACAAGATATTCTCATGGTAGAGAGAGAAATCTGCATGACACCATGGAATATCTGAATTGTTCTTCCATTCTTGGTACATCTCCAGCTGCACCTGCCTTCATACAGTATTCATTGGTGTGCTCATCTTAACAGGTGGAGCAACAAAAACAAGGCTCAGTTGAGCCACTCCTCCACAAACTGGCAACCTGCCATGCTTAACTAGAACAAGCTTAATGGATGCATTTTATAGCAGTATATTAATTTTTTACAGTACAAATTTTCAATCAAATTAATTCTGTATGGGTTTTAGTGAATTTTGCATGCAACAATTATTCAAGTCTGGAAACCATTCTCATAAAAAAAATACAGCCATCAAATGAAGCAAATGAAAAAATACAGAATATGAAGAATAGTAAGGTAAAGGTTCTCCCGCACATGTGTGCTAGTCATTTCTGGCTCTAGGGGTGGTGCTCATCTCCATTTCAAAGCCGAAGAGCCAGCGCTGTCTGAAGACGTCTCCGTGGTCATGTGGCCGGCATGACTAAACACCAAAGGCGCACGGAACGCTATTACCTTCCCACCAAAGTGGTCCCTATTTTTCTACTTGCATTTTTTACGTGCTTTCAAACTGCTAGGTTGGCAGAAGGTGGGACAAGTAACGAGAGCTCAGTCCGTTACATGGCTCTAGGAATTTAAACCGCTGAACTGCCGACCTTCTGATCAACAAGCTCAACATCTTAGCCACTGAGCCACTGCATCCCCAAATATGAAGAATGAAGACTGTCGAAACATTGCATGAATCTCCAAGATGGTACAATGTAAATATACTGGTTTGCAAGGAGTTTTCTAGATTAGCAATCCTACTTTGGATAAAACAGTATGAATATTCTTGAAGTAAAACTGGGCATGCTCTTTGATCAAACTGTGCCAAAGCTAACCACCACTATCTTTAGCCCTGGCAGGGAAATGACACAGGTACTGTAAGCTAAGGCAGGTAGGGTATACCTGTAGGAGACCACAGTGCTCTCTTAGGCTTTGGACCCACCACATCTAAGCCCACTACATCTCACTGCTGTTATGAAAATAGAAGGAGGGAGCATTATAAATGTCAACTTGAATTGTACAAATAAAGATGGCATGTATATCAAATAATTAAATTAATACTATAGTACTATGCGGATGCTTCAGTTCACCCAAACTGTTATTCTGTCAGATAATTTGAATGGATGTGGGCAATCAGAAGACAGTACAGAGAAAATGACTGGGCCATCTGGGGAGTAAAGAGATGCATACATGCAGATCGAAAAGTAATGGATAACATGCATGTTATGTATTCACTTTTGGAGGGAAAATTAAGTGGGGAAAACCCTCGATGTTGACTGGCCAACACCCTGGCCAAGAAACTATATAAAGGGAGCTGTCAACTGGGTTGTTGCTGGATTTGTCACTGTGAAATAAAGAGCTGTTGTTCACACAGACCTGTCTCCTGTCTCCTCACTCACCCAACTTAACAATGCAATTGATAAAGATTAATGAATATTTGTTAAAAGACAAAGTAGCAGTATAAAATAACATATTTTTGCTCACACTTTGCATGGAAGTGAAGGTATTTAATGTTTGAAGAAACATATAAGTAAGCTCAATGGGATGGAATGAGTGGTGAATGGATGTGTTTGAATACAAAAGTGGTGACTAGTACAAAAGAAGTGGGCTGAGTTGACTAAATCTTCTGGAAATAATGATTGAGGCTCAATTCTCACACTTGATCTTCAACCTCAAAATAAATGACGGAAGAGTGAATGGGTCAAGAGGAAGCTGAAGATCCCAGTCATTGCTGGAGTTGATAGGATCAAGATGAGAATTTTAAATAACAAAGGGCAATGTACAGGAATAATAGAAGAGGACCATTTGCCAAGGCAGAAATGCAAATTTTCCTTTTCTTTTTATTTTTCATAACTTTAATTTCTTTGGTTTACTATCTTAATCCTTTCTGCACTTTATATAATATTGCTTCCCCCAAAATGAGATAGAATAGGTATTCCTGTAGGTTGACTCAGCTTTCCAGCCTTCCGAGGTCAGTAAAATGACGGCCCAGATTATTGGTGGGGGAGACAATATACTGACTCTGTAATCCTCTTAGAGTGCTGTAAATAACTGCGAAGTGATATAAAAATCTAAGTGCTATTGCTATTGCTATCTCTGTAAGAGTTAAAAAAGACAAGAACTGAGTTTTCTCACTAGGTTCAAATGATCATCAGTCTATTTTAAATTTCCTTCATCATACAATAATATGATTTTCAATAAATTGAATAGAATACAAACAGACTTTTGACCCAAAGGTGTTTTTTAAGAGGCAACTGAACTTTCTGTTCCCCATCATCCAGTCAGAGCTGAAGAAGCTTCTTGGATGAGAAGCGAAACATCTTCAAAGAAAGTCCAGAAATTCCAGTTGCCTCCTTTGGGACAACCATGATCAGGATGACTGAGAATCTCCATAGACAACAGACTTTTGAGCATTTTTTTTCACTATAAATCAATAATCTGAAAGAAAGTACAGAATCACTTTCTCAAATTCTTATGAACCTTCTCTAAACAAATGTTGTAAGCTGCCCTGAGTCGTTATTGCACGCTGGCTATATAATTTGAAGATATAAAAAATGAATAATTAAATGCCTATTACCAAGGCTGCTGTTAATCTATGCTGGAAAGGATGGAGATGCCAAATTATAACACAGAAATAGTTCAATAACATAATATTTTTGTGCAAAATAAATTGTAAGTATCAGAAATGAAGAGGATTTTTTCTAGCTGAAGACAATTATTTTTATAATCATTGGTGGATCCAGATTTATTTATATATAGAACAGAAGCACTGACATCAACAAAAATTAAGAATAACTTTAGTCAATTACATTCAATGATTATACTACACATAATTAAATCTGAATATTCATTTTCAATATTATTATTATTAAATTTATTTCTCTGCTGACTCCCAGAGACTCTGGACAGTTTACCATATACTTTAAATGCAGGTGCCATTTCTACAACTACAAAAATAGTTACATAACTATATGCAACTTCATACACTTGGCAGCTATGAGTCTTGCAATAAATAAAAAGTCAGTAACTGAAGGACCTAAGGTGATAGCATATTTTAAAACAGGAGAAACAATGAGAACTAGACGTTTTTATCCGTGTGATTTACCTTTAAACGTGGGGCAGATAATTTCTTCCTGCTTAAATTTTAGCTGGAAAAGATATATTAAATTACTTTTTAATTAGTAATTTGGGAGGATTATTTGAGACAATTATTTTTTCCCACTGCACTACTGTATAGTATGCCTTCATATGGCCATATTTATTCCATTTCCCTTCTTTCAAATGAGACCAGGAATATGATATAAGATGACCGCATACTGGCATTCCACACCATACTGGAATTTCAGGGAGCAAAATATATCCATTCTTGCATTTGATTGTGTAAAAACATTTCTCTGACCACAAAACTAAAAGTGACTGAAATAAGGATATTTGTCACTATAGCCAATTTCTTCATGCATCAGATTACATTTAAGTACCGTAAAAGGTAAAGGTAAAGGTTCCTCTCACACATATGTGCTAGTCGTTCCCGACTCTAGGGGGCGGTGCTCATCTCCGTTTCAAAGCCAAAGAGCCAGCACTGTCTGAAGACATCTCCATGGTCATGTGGCCAGCATGACTAAACACCAAAGGCCCACGGAACACTGTTACCTTCCCACCAAAGGTGGTCCCTATTTTTCTACTTTCATTTTTTACATGCTTTCGAACAGCTAGGTTGGTAGAAGCTGGGTCAAGTAACCGGAGCTCACCCCATTATGCGGCACTAGGGATTCAAACCGTTGAACTGCTAACCTTACAATCGAGAAGCTCAGCATCTTAGCCACTGAGCCACCGCATCCCTTCTTTAAGTACCATAGTATTGTATAATACTACTAATTTTAAGGAACACAGCATTATCATTTGAAATTAATCCGTTCCCCAAGTAAGACATGGCAGAAAATAAAACCATACTTGTTATGCCTGCCTTGCAAGTCCACAGTCCTACACCCATTAATTAATGCTATAATTAGTCATCTGGTTTGCCAACAGCAGCCGAAAATGTCACACACTCTTTATACCATCTAATTAATTTAATATTCACTGACCAAATATAAAATAAAGGAATGACTTTTAATAGTACTTTTGGTTTCAAGCTCAAAATATTTAGATTTTCTTCTCTGAAAACTTTATATATTAGTTATTGGAAATGCAAAATTGATGCACAGACGACAGTACATAGATTAAGCAGTACACAAACTTCAGTTCTACAGTATATCCCTCTGTACAAGGGATACATACGAGTGGTATAAAATGTCAAATACCTGTTAGAGTGACTTCTAAAAGGAATTGCTTTTAAAACAAATTGTTTTAAATAAATAATAAATCATATACTGCCAGGGGGTTTATATGCATTTTTGTATGTAAAAAACATCTTATAAAACTGCAAATGGCTTTGTGACAAGATTAAATTATTGCGATTACTATATTAGGCACAGAGTTTAATCAATGACTGTAATAGGGAACTTGCGCACATTAAAACAGACCCAAGCTTCAGAATAGTATTTTTTCCAGGATTGGAGAAGAGGAAATATGTTAATTGCTGTTATTTTTCTTATCTCCCAGTTGATATTATTTCCTTTAAAAAAAATCAAAGAGTTCTTTCAGAGTCATGCCAGATCTGAACATAAATCACAGATTATTAAGAAGAGCCTGAGTGGCACAGTAGACTAAGGCACTGTGATTAACATTCAGCTGCCTGCAATTACTGCAAGTTCTAATCTCACCAGGCTCAAGGTTGACTCAGCCTTCCATCCTTTCTAAGGTAGGTAAAATCAGGACCCAGATTGTGGGGGCAATAAGCTGACTTTGTATAAGTATACAAAAGTATGAAGGCTATTGCTTAACGCATTGTAAACCGCCCTGAGTCTCCGGAGAAGGGCGGCATATAAATCAATTTTTTAAAAAAAAAAATAGCCAAATCTAAGGCAGATTTCTTGCAGCTATATCTGGTCATTGCTAACTGTTCTTTCAATGTGGCTACTCTTTTGAAGATTATTAGATAATAACATTAGATAATTATTAGATAATAACAAGATAAATTTTTATTACAAGGAAACTTGTCTATATCATACACACACACAAAATCGAATTTTAGACAAAAATTATTTATGTGCAAATTCATGCTTATTCAGATAGATTTGGCTTTAGCACAGCAAAGATTTGTGCGTTTAAGATTGCAAAGGGTTCATGTTTTCATGAATCCTTCTGCATTTTTTTTTACTTCTTATAAAGTATGTCATTAATACTGCAAAGGCTAAACTTCTGAAACAAATTATTGGTTTTATTATTCTCTGTTAAATTAGGGGCTAAGACACTGAGCTTGTCGATCAGAAGGTTCAGCGGTTTGAATCCCTAGCACTGCATAACGGAGTGAGCTCCCATTACTTGTCACAGCTTCTGCCAACCTAGCAGTTCAAAAGCACATAAAAAATGCAAGTAGAAAAAGAGCGACCACTTTGGTGGGAAGGTAACAGCGCTCCATGCGCCTTTGGCGTTTAGTCATCCTGGCCACATGACCATGGAGACGTTTTCGGACAGCGCTGGCTCTTCGGCTTAGAAAAGGAGATGAGCACCACCCCTAGAGCTGGAAATGACCAGCAGGTATGTGTGGGGGAACCTTTACCTTTACTGTTAAATTACAAAATTATGGATGTGACTTAGTAATTCCAATGTACCTTTGTTTCTAGTATTACAATAGTCTTGCGATAAAGTATTGAATGAAATTTGAATTTTTTTCATTTAATTTTGTGATAAAGTGAAGGGAGAAAAAAAAATTGGTCCAACCTATAGATTTTGAGGGGTAGAACCCAGGCATTTAGTAACTATTTAAGAATAAAACAGCTGAAACTGTCCTGCAAATCAAATTAGGCTGTTTTCGCTTTCTTATCTAGGGCCTAAAAATCTTAAATGGTTCAGACATCATCTTAACAGGAAAGGCAATGTTTCTTCAGAAAACTGAGCAAGACATTTATGAGATTCACTTGTGGAAAAGCATAGGTACCAAAGAAAAGGAAAGCTGCTAGAACAATCCTGCAGTGTTATATATACCATAGAAGTGACTACAATATTGAATAAATATTTTATAAACAAATTCTTTCAAGACAGGAAGTGTTGTGAAGGATGGAAGCGAAGATTCTTCCATTCATATGGTTCTTTTTTTAATACACAGGAAAGCCCTTTCACAGTATTTTTCTTTGTTGCAGCAGGAGGTGAATGAGCCAAATGAGATGTTCCCCCACGGAAACAGCTGACCCCAAACAAAACAAAAACAGTCACAAGTTGCATTGCACAGTATTTCCTTCCTAACATTGGATGGCTGTGGAGAAGACATGAACTGCAGTCACCCAACTGTATGAATCACAAGAATAAATGGGAAAGGATTTAGCAATTTCTACAAAGAAAGTCTTCCACATTATCTATAACATTTTTATAAAACTATGCATTGAGGGAATCAAAAAGCAAAACCATTAACTTTTACCAAAACCATACAGTCTTTCTACAAGTCCAGAAGAAGCATATTGTCTTACCTAGCATGCAGCAAATTGCTAGTTTTCCAAGCTTCAAATACAAGGAAAAACATTTCATTTTGATTTTATTTTTGTTTATTGCTATAATTTCAATGCTGCTTTGGTTAAACAGTGGCTTGAAAAGCTTTTCAGGAAAGAGAGATTTTAAAAAAATCTTTAAATTTTCAGTTCATGTGATATCTTTTTGTAGATTTCATTCTTTACTGAAAGGGAATTCATTATTCATTATTCTTAAGAAAAAATAGAAACTATCTTCTCTTTTAAGTCCTCTGAATAAACAGATAGGATGTTAAATGCTAGCATATATAAGTGTCCTGATTATAAATTTTTCTAACCATGACTGCTATGTCCTATGTGGTCTGAACTGGCTTTCAGCAATGTCAACAATTTCACTTTCCATTTCTCAATCATAAAAAAGGTCCCCAAGATCAAATAAAATATATGTGTGGATGTATTCATTTTTATTTCTAAAGGCACTTCTAAGATATTTTACATGAAATAAGGTAAATATATATACTTCCTTCACTGATGGCACATGCTGTAAATTAAATTTTGCAAAATTTTGCTCCAGGTTTACGATTCAAAATGACTTTGTATAGCATAGCAGTTTGAATCTATTGAATATATATGGAGATATGAAGGCGTGCAGAAAAAAATAATAAAAAGCTTGCAAATTTCAAAAGTTGAAAAAAATTTGGAAAAGATGAAAAAATTCAAATGTGATGTTTTGTTTGGCATTATGGATGCAATAAAACAGGGTGGTCGTATATTGCTATCCTTAATATTCCAAATATATTTTACTAGGACTATGTTGTGCTTGAGATTCAAAAATTAAAAGATGCTTCAAAGTATGTAATAGTAGGTATGTAGCACCTATTTGGAACTCCATAATGCAAAGTGCTTTTTCCTGGATCTTTTTATACAGAGTAACAGAGCAATATAATTTGTGTATGCAATATGACTCTTAAATGCGAAGACAAGAAGCAGTTCTGTTACAAGTGCCACGGAGGGAGGGAGGGAGGGAGGGAAGGGAAGGGAAGGGAAGGGAAGGGAAGGGAAGGAAGGAAGGAAGGAAGGAAGGAAGGAAGGAAGGAAGGAAGGAATGTTCAGTGCTTGGAAACAGGCCTGTTGCTGTATTTTTCCTTTTAGAGGTTGGTAGATTTGCCTTGATCTAACTTCAAAAGACAGAAGCGGCATTAAGGGACACCAAATTGAACATTTCCAAATATATTAAAGTAAATTCAGTTAGTAGACAAAATTATTATGTGACTAGTGTATATTTTTGCATGTAAAAAGTATGACAAACTTTATATTTGTATGAGCAAAGTTACGCATATTGCATTGAACATTCTTAAAACAGCAAAGAGAACTCAAGATGACTAAGGATAACACTAAAAGAAATACTGCATACATTTCAAATATTTCCAACATTCTGAAAAAACTGGAAAAAAATCTCAGTGGTTTCATAATTTCCGAAAATATTATATTTCCAAATATCCTTTGTGGTCCAGGACTTATACTAAAAGTCAGTTTAATGTAGTTGTTAAGGTATCAGGCTAGGAACTGGGAGATAGTGAGTTCCAGGCCATCTTAGGCACAAAGCAAACTGGATGACTTGCAGTGGTCACTTTCTTTCAGCCCTAGGAAGAAGGGAATGCAAACCACTTCTGAAAAATATTGCCAAGAAAACTGCAGGGATTTGTCCAGGCAGTCTCTGATACAATGAATGGAAGGGGGAAAACAGGACTTACACTTCAACCATTAAAAAAACAACAACAAAAAAACAAAACCCTAGCAAGCCCAATTTGACAATACGGAAGAATTTTACAGAAATTATTTTTGCTAAGTAATCAAGAGGGCAAACAAAGCAAAATTAAATAAATTAGCACAATGTAAATTCTTTTTTGTTCTTTGAATTATATGCACAAATTATTTACCCATTTTAAACTATGTGCATAAATTAATACTTCATCTTAATATGCTAAGGTGATTGCTTATTTTTTCTTGTACATTATCATGAAACTTAAAATGCAACAATCAGCACAAACTCAGCTAAAGACATCGATTACCCAATGAAGGATTATTTGAATTACCGTAGGGGTGAAATCCCTACCAGTTTGGAAGTGCATACACCGCGCACGCACACTCATTCCGCTTGCGCGGGTGCACATTATGTGCGTGTGTAGACTCGAAACCCTTCTGTGCATGCGCAGAGGATAAAAAACAGGTTACTTTCTGGTTAAAACCAGAAAGTAATGACAACCGGGTGGGTGGGCGGAGCCTCGTGCTGCCATTACTACCGGTTCCCCGAACCACCCGCCGCCATTGCTACCTGTTCGGCTGAACCGGTCCAAACCGGTAGCATTTCACCCCTGAATTACCGGTATGTTCCTGAAAACTGTAGAATGCTATAAGAATTTGATGCTGTTCCATGAGAGATCAAGGGCAAAACCTGAACCCAAAAGTTCATGCAGTCTTCCACTACTAAAATTATGCTTCTTGATCAGAGGTTCAAGGGAAATATTTTTAATTAATTGGTTCTGTGGCCTAATTTTTTTTTTAGAAACACTATCCAATTTAAATAGAATGTAGTGTTAAAGAATAAGCTTTAGATATTGAAAATTACAAGAAAATAGTTATGTTATAAAAATCAAATCTATAGAACCATCTATTGTGAACAGAATTTTAAAAGGGTTTTATTTTTAAGAAAAAAATATGAATTGAAACAAAAAGGTTAGTGTAAGCAAACAAGAACCCCAATTACTCTCCTAAGGCTAATGTGCCAAATGAAAGCTGAAAACTGATACCCATCAGAAATGCTGACAAACAAGCTTCTCTACTCTGCTGAATTGTCTGTACATCACACATTATAAGCCTTGTTTTGTGCAGAGTGGGACAAACTGCAAAACTGAAAAAAGAGGAGAGGTCGGAAAAATATTTCACTGCAGAGAGCCAGCAGGAAATTCCAAACACTCCATGCAAGAATTAACAAAGTTTCTGGGAAAAGGATGTATGTAGTTTACAGAGGGAAAATCATAACATGCTTCTGAACCTTCAACGAGAGGGCCTGGGATAGGGAAAAGAAAGTAGGAAGGAAGCATGCCTCCCCTGGCTTTGCTTTCATTCATTTAAACAGTCAAACGTAGATTCCCAATGCCTAAAGTTGAATTCCAGTATTATTTGTATAATATTTACATGAAAGTCTTTTAATTCAGAATGAACAGATCATGTGACACCAATTTTTTTAGCCTTGGATCTCTGAATAAGCTGTACAGATACTATAAATAAAAACAAGTTACTTTATTAGAACAGATTGTAAGTAAAAATTGAATTGGACAGCGGGGGTGAATAAAAGGGAACATATTGTGCAAAAAGTAAAGCACTTCCATGTTTAGACAGATGGAATATAATAAAATGGAAAGTGTTAAAGCAATGCTTTCATAAGCATAAATTGAAATTAAATATCTTGTATTCACTAGAGCTTACTCCCAGGAATTGGGTTAGTACTCCAGTGAAAGGTGAAGTCAAATCACTTTTGTGCATTGTTGATTCAGTATTCTCCCCAGAAAGATAACCTTAAGGATTAGGCGCCTTTGTCTAACTTTAAAATACTTTGTGGTTGATCAAAGATACCAGACTAGCATTATCTTATCCATGGGAAAATTAAGGAAAAGTATACTGTCACGTAACTCAGCAAAAGTTATAGAATTCCCTCCTAAGGAAAAAAAACACCTTCACATTTTTCAGGCAAGGACGTTTTAAAGAAAGATGTATTTCATTCTTTACCAAATATTCTTATCCCACTTTGAACAGTTGTGGAAGTGGATTCCAATTTTCAAAGGATAAAATAAACAGCAGATTATTATGTAAAAGGTAACAAGCCAATGACATCCCGTCCTGATGAAATCAGTAAGAGCAAATGTTACTTTAATTAGCTTTAAAGGCTCAGGAGACCAGACTTCTGCTGCTCTCCAAAAAATAGGCACCAGATGCGATGCTAATTTGCCAACAGCAGATATAGCTGCCAACCACTATCTTATCATTCAAAAAGAGGTGTCAATTGTTTATCTCAATATATGCTCATAAATAAACAATAAAGGAAAATATTTGTAGCTCAGAGTTGACATGAAGGCTCCTTGGTGCTCTCTCAGCGCGGTCATTTTCTTGCAAACGTACTAGCACTGATGATGTTACCTAGTTTGGGTAATGAAATGTTTGCAAGAAAACAACCACGCTCAGAGAGTACCAAAGACCTCTCAAGAACACTTCCCCTAGACCAGTGATGGCTAACCTTTTTGCTGTCATGTGCCAAAAGTGGGGGGAGCGGGGGGGGTCACGGGTGCGGGTGCCCACATCCATAATTCAATGCACCCCGCCCTCCTGCGCATGCGCACATGACCCCCTCACACTTCCCCCTGCTTTTGGCATGCGATGGCACAGTGGGCCCCGTAGGCCCATTTTTCCCCCTCCCCAGGCTCCAGAGGCTTTCAAGGAGCCTGGGGAGGGCAAAAACAGCCTTCCCCATCCCCCCGGAGACCTTCCAGAGGCCGGAAACAGCCAGTTTCCCGAATTCCGGTGGGACCGGAAGGCCTGAAAATCAGTTGGCCGGTGCGCGCATGTGCGCTGGAGCTGAGCTAGGGCAACACTCGTGTGCCCACCAATATGGCTCCGCGTGTCACCTGTGGCACCCGTGCCATAGGTTCGCCATCACGGCCCTAGACCCTACTAGGAAGTCACATATTCTGCAGCAGCATTTAAAGGCTATTATACAACTTTCTTTAGTAGGAGACACCTCTGTAATAGTTTGGTACACCCTAATCACTGTATTACCAAACCATGGGTGTTGGCTTTATGTCCTTGTGGAACAACATGACTCTGATAACATCTACAGTATAGCAAGAGTGTCCTTTTCTTTCCAAATTAAATGAAGTTAATAAAAGCTTTTTCATCCTGAAGGCAGAATTTGTGCATCCAATACTAAAGTCAAATCCATTAAAAAAAAAACCAGTCTGGATTTAGAAACAATGTTGTTCAGAAGAAAAAAGATTGAATTAAAACTTGCTTTTGAAAGTTTACCAAGTTTCAACACCTCTTCAATGAGGGTTTGATCATTCAGGTGACATAACACTGTGATTCAAACTCATTCTCCCTTTGATTTAATTTTATCAGCCATTGGGGCTTCTATAAACTTCTATGCATTATTTTCCCCAAAAAACATATAATATACAAACTTTAGTTAATCAAGGGACTCATGGAAGAGACCATTCCCAGAGTTTAGTATTATCAAAATAGCTTTCACTTGAACAAATTTGATCAGACAACTCCATGTTTCCATTGCCATAAGAGAAGTTAACTAATGACATTGTAAAGAAGTCTTTCAGAGTGTACCAGAAATATATTTTTTTTCCAACTTCCAATTCCAATTTTCCAATTCCCTTCCATTCCCCCCCCCCCACCCCTTTACTGTCCTGTTTATAAAAACATGCACAAAGAAACCCAGATGTGGAAGATTTTCTCTTATCTTCAGAAAACTTTTTTTACAGTCTTGGAATCTAATCCCAAACCTACTTCACACCCTCTTGGAATCTCAGGCATGCAATCCAGAAGGAAATAATCCCATCTGACGGAGGCACATCTGTATTTCAGCACACAGCCACGCCAAATACATGCCTGGCGCACTGTCACAGAGGGTTCCTAAGTGGGCCAATGGTTTACCCAAGCCCTACCCAGTAGTGGGATTCAAATAATTTAACAACCGGTTCTCTGCCCTGATGATTTTTTCCAACAACCAGTTCATCAAACTGCTCAGAAAGTTAACAACCGGTTCGCACCGAAGTGGTGTGAACTGGCTGAATCCCACCACTGGCCCTAACTACAGAAGGAAGAAACCCGGGGCTTTTGTTTTGGAGCAATTGGACTCTTTCAAGGATCCCTGTTTGGGGAGAGGCAAAGCAGCATTTCAAACAATGTGACCCAACCCGTGGAGCCTGTACCTATTTGCAATAACCGCTAAGCCCTTTCAGGCAAAATCCGCTCAGAACCATCAGCCTCTGAGTCCTCAGAGCTAGCTCCGATTTGGACGGGAAGAGGAGACGGCCCCGTTTTCACTCGCGAGTGGGGGGGGGTGTCTTCCGTGGGTCCCACGGAGAAGCAGAGGGACCCATGCAAACTTCCAACACTTCCACCGACCCAAATAATCTCCCTTCTCTCCCGCACGGCAGACAGACAGACAGACAGACAGAGACACACACACACACACACACACACACCAGTTGTGAGTGGCCCTGCAGCCAACAAGAAGTCCATCGAGCTCGCCCGCCAAATTGCAGCCACAAGCCAGAGACTTACGGACTTTGACTTTGCGATGGTCCAGGCAACCGGCGAGAGCCTTGAGGGACTCCAACCGGCACCGGAGCCGGACGCTCCGGCGCCCTAAGCTGTCGGCTTCGCTCTGGATCCCGCCGAAGATGTCGCTGGCCCAGCGGGAAAGGTCCGAGAGCTGCCAGAGGAGGGAGACCAGCGAGCGGGAGCAGACTTCTTCCAAAGAGTCGAAGAGGAGCCCCGCGCCGCTCCGCCTGGCGTGCCCTTCTTTGTCCCTCGGAAGGGCGGCAGCGCCCTCTTCCAAGCGGCAGAGCTGGAGGGGAGCCACGGTCCTCAGAGGGAAAGGCATCGTTCGGGCTTCCGCTTCTCCGGACGGAAAGCAACAGGCATCCGACCCAAAGGGGAGGCTTGGCGCTGCCGGGTTCCCCCCCCCCCCCTGCGCCCGAAAGAAGGCCGAGCTTTTCCAACCGAGTTTTGTATTGTTTGTTTTTTTCCTTTCTCCTTCTCGCGCTGTCGTTATTAAAAAGGCCGGAGCGAAGAGCTGGCGTGGCCGTAAGCCCCGTTAGTCCAGGGCCCGCAGGGGAAGCGCCACAGGTACATTGCGCCGAAGCGAGCGTTGTTGGGAAGAGTTGGCTCGCCTGCCCGCCCGCCGCTTAGCCTCGAAAGGCGCTGCAAAGAGCGGAGCGTGCCGCCGGGGAGCAGGAATCCAGCAGAGCTTTTGAGGCGCCGCCGCTGCCGGGCAGCTCCGAGGGAGAGAGAGAGAGAGAGAGAGCCGATGTTGGTGGAAGTCAGCGAGGAAGCGGGCTGGAAGAAAGAGGATCTGCTCGGCCGACTCTCCCACCCCGAAGGCGCTGGGTCACCTGGGATCCCTCTCTTCTTGCTTTCCCGAAGCAGCCGCTCTTCCACCCTGGGAAACCGACGAGGCGGGGAAAGGGGAGCGCAAGACGATCCGTCTCACCAGAAACCTGGCGCGAGAGCTTTCTTTAAGCAACCCAATAACAACAATCAAGGCCGCCGCCTACCTGTGGCTCTCCCAGCCCGAGTTACTCCTTGCCCCCCAGCCAGCCGAAGGTGGAGCGCCTTTCTCTCTCTTTCTCTCTCTCTCCCCGCCTTCCCTTTAACTCTTTCTGCAGCTGGAGGTCAGCGAATCTCAGCCTTGGCTCGGTTGGTTCGCTCTCCCGAGGAATCTTTTAAGGACTCTTTCTCTCAAAATGAACTTTCTCCTCTGGCACTCTTGGCTGCCACCTTTTCGGTCATTTTAAGAGCCCGGGAAAAGCCTCGGCCTTGTCCTTTAGGACTCAAATGCTGGTCCTTTTTTTTTCTCTCTCACAGAAGTGATCTTAGGCCAAGGGCAGGAGAGAAAGAGTACACGTAGTCCTCGATTTGCGACCACAAATTGTTAAATGAAACATTTGTTAAGTGAGTTTTGCCCCGTTTTACGACCTTCCTTGCCACAGTTGTTAAGCGAATCATTGCAGTTGAGAAGTTAGTAACATCGTTGTTAAGTGAATCTGTCTTCCCCAAGGTTGCAAAAGGTGATCACATGACCTTGGGACACAGTAAGGGTGGTAAGTATGAATTAGTTGCCAAGCATCTGAATTTTGATCACATGATCATAGGGATGCTACAAAGGTTGTACGTTTGAAAAAAATGGTCATAACTCACTTTTTTCAGTGCCGTCGTAACTTTGAATGGTCACTAAATGAACTGTTGTAAGTCGAGGACTACCTGTATAAACGTGGAACTGGATTTTTCTTGGACCTTTTGGTAAAATGGACGGAACCTCTAATGGCATGGCTGTGGCAGTTTTAAGGGTGGATTCCCTGATCTTTTTTCTTGCAACATGCATTTACTTATTGTTTTAATAGCCCATTTTTCAATCAGGAATGGAAGGCAGAACATCCAGATTCCCCCTTATTATGCTTTGCAAAACAACCCTGTGAGGTAGTTTGAGTTTAGAGAAAATGTCCAAAACCACCTGATGAACTTCCATAGTTGACTACAGTCATGCATAGTGGCTCTTTCATTTATCTACATTTCTAGTCAAAAGATAAAACTTTTTTCCATAGCACTAGAGCTCCAGGAGGCAAATTGTGGTCTATTTTGTGTCCAGGAGAGACAATACTGATATCTGTTTTGATCTCTTATTCAGGTGACATTCTACTATCTGTCATGTATATTACATCGTGCTCATTTGGACTGATGGCCATACATGGCAAACTATATAGGCAGAACTTCTTACATTATTCATTGATAAGTTTTCCCCATAAATCTTGAAGTTTGGAGAGTATCTCTAAGGAGTTAGATGTATACTAACTCATCCAGAGTTACCTTGTGGTAAGATAGGTGGCCAATAAATTTTATAAATAAATAAATACTAACCATATTAGTATTTGCCTGAAAATAAGACCCCGTCTTATATTTTTTTTAACCCTGAAATAAGCGCTTGGCCTTATTGCCATTCACTCAAAAGCCCGATATCAGGGGATGTCTTATTTTGGGGGAAACAGTATTATTTCTTGAAGCGCCTTAGCTTGCTGAAAATAGGGGCACTTTAAGTAACACCTCTTTGAATGTTGAGACCATCTAGCAGATACACTTGGAAGGAAAACATGTATCTATGTAGCAGACATAGCAACAGCAATAGCAATAGCACTTAAACTTATATACTGCCCCATAGGGCTTTACAGCACTCTCTGGGAAGTTTACAAAGTCAGCATATTGCCACCCAAAATCTAGGTCCTCATTTTACCGACCTCAAAAGGATGGAAGGTTGAGTCAACCTTGAGCCAGTCAGGATTGAACTCCTGGATGTGGGCAGAGTTACCCTGCAATACTGCATTCCAACCATTGCATCACCCGAGAAATGGAACTATGGTTCTTAAAAAATTAGTTTGCTCATATCTTCCGGAGGTAAAAACACATTCCTAAAAATACTTGAATCTCTTGTGTTGCCTAGAATTGTGTTGGCTCACTCCTCAATTAATCATGCTTAATATTTTCTATTCCTATCTTTCAGGCTCCATATTAGTAGTTATTAAATTACAAGGATTTTCTGCATTCTGGCTATGTTTCTCAATGTCATGAAATACAGTTATAAGCAAGAGGCACACACAAAAGAAAAACGCATTGGTGTACTTTAGCTGTAATCACTAAAAACTTTTGTTCCTACTTTAGGTATTTCTGCAAACATGTGTATGCATGTCTACCCCCCATACTTCAGGCAGGCTACAGAGAAGATGTCAGAATCTCTGCCCAATCTTGAGTTTAGAAATTCAAAACCAGGTGTTTTTTTACTTAGAACATCTAACCATGAAGAAGGAAATTCAGTTCAAGCTTAGTGCTACACTTAATAACTAGTGAATACACATGGAAAAAAATACACCTGTCATTTTATCCAACCATATGTAAGTTTCAATTATATATGTCAGGTAATCATGTTCTTCCTGGATAATGGCTCAGATGGTCATTATAGTTGGATTAGATGGTCCAGTATACACCAGCATTACATTAGAGCCTAGGGGTCATAGATAATTAGTAGAGCAGAGCTAGGGAACTCAAAGACCTTGCACAGCCTCAGACATCATGCCTACACTGCTGGAAATTTAGGGTAGCAGCATCAAACTGCCACCAATTCCCAGTACAAAGGTACCAAAGTTTTGCAACAGCACAGTTGAAAAGATTCCTCTCTCCTCTGATCTTCTAGAACACACACTGATTTTTTTAAAAGCAATTTTTACAGTAAAGTGCTTTACAGCCCTCTCTAACTGGTTTACAGAGTCAGCATATTGCCCCCAACAATTTGGGTCCTCATTTTACCCACCTCGGAAGGATGGAAGGCCGAGTCAACCTTGAGCATGGTGAGATTTGAACTGCCAAATTGCAGGCAGCTGGCAGGCAGCAGAAGTAGCCTGCAGTACTGCACTCTAACCGCTGCGCCATCGTGACTCTTTTTTTAAAAAAGTGGATAAAATTGGCAGCTTGCTGTTTCCCATTGATGTCTTATGACTATGTGGCTGGCAAATTATCACTGAACTGTTATAGTGTCGTCCAAATTACTTCAGAAGGCTCAAAAAATGCTTATTCTGAGCCCCTAGAGCAGGGGTGTCAAACTTGATTTTCATTGAGGGCCGCATCAGAGTTGTGTTTGACCTCGAGAGGCCGGGGTGGGCATCGTCAGGGTGGACGTGACCAGCTTGACGTCACCCGTGTTGGGGGTGCTTGTGGTGGCCCGAGTGCTCTGCCAGTGAAAATGGGCTCCCGAGCTCCGTTTTCAGCTGCGACAGCCTCCTGCAGCCCTCCCCTAGCAAAAACAGAGCTCCATTTTCACTGGCAGAGGCACCGGCAGGCCAGTCCTTTGCTGTTTCCAGTGTGGCCCCGCGTGCCAGATCTAAGCACCCCGCAGGAGTGATGTCGAGCTGGCCACACCCACCCTGGCCCATGCCCACCCCAGCCTCCCAAGGTGAAACATAACCCTGATGCAGCCCTCAATGAAATCGAGTTTGACACCCCTGCTCTAATGCATTCTACATGGGTTGTCCTTGAAGAGCCTGAGTGGCGCAGCAGACTAATGCTATGGTTAAAAGTAGTATTTAGCTTCCAGCTGCCTGCAATTACTGCAAGTTCAATTTTCACCAGGCTCAAGGTTGACTCAGCCTTCCATCCTTTCTAAGGTAAAATGCCTTCCACCTTTCTAGGTAAAATGAGGACCCGGTTTGTGGGGGAAATAAGCTCACTGTCAGCCCTTTAAGGCTGCCATAAAGAGGAGGAGATGAGGCTTGAACTTTTACCTACTTATTTTTCT
This sequence comes from Ptyas mucosa, assembly GCA_012654045.1. NCBI lineage: Eukaryota > Metazoa > Chordata > Lepidosauria > Squamata > Colubridae > Ptyas > Ptyas mucosa. The sequence goes on from WNWU01000005.1 coordinate 6,055,693, forward strand.
TTATAGATAGGGTCCCTTGGAGATGGGATGGGAGGGGGGAATTCCTGGGTTTGGAGGCAGGAGCTGAGAAGATTGAGCTGGAAGATGGCCAATAAGAAGATGAGGTTTGGGGGAACTGAAGGGGAAGGTTTTGTGGTCAGAGGGTTAGTATTGGCTACGACGAAGTTGGGACCAGATCTGTCATTCTCAATAAATGAAATATTTCAGCAAAGACTAATTGCTTGGGAGTGCAATTTATTTGAGATGACATTGGAACCTGACACTCACTTTGTATGAAATATACAAAAGTATGAAGGCTATTGCTTAACGCATTGTAAGCCGCCCTGAGTCTCCAGAGAAGGGCGGCATATAAATTAAAAAAAAAAAAAAAGGTACAGCTAGAATGCTTCACCTCAGATATGCCCTGATATATTTGGATGACTCCATTCCATCCCTTGCTTGTGAAGCTCCATTGGCTGCCATTGGGTCTCTTGAGTGTGATTCAAAGTGCTGTTTATTGCCTCAAAGATCTTACTTGGTTCCAGTCTTGGTTATTTCAGAGGCTACCTTGTCTGCCGTTTACTCCCTTGTCCAAACAGGAATTGTAGGGCCAATCTCCAGGCTTCCTCCCTTTCCAATTGTCATCAGAGGTAGACTTCAAAAGCAAGCTTTTTCCATCAACGTCTCCATTCTGTGGAACTCCTTCATAAGGCTCAGTAAGCTTTATCCCTCCTGTGCTTCAAAAAACTAGGGGGGAAAACCCCTTTCCTTTTGCCACAGGATAAAGCTTTATGAAATAGAGGCAGTGCCTGCAGTATCTTTGGTATATTTATGTGGATTTTGTTTTTGTACCTATTTGGCATTTCTATTCTTTAAATAAATATTACTCTCCTAAAAACTCTGGGAATGGACAGCATACCACTATAGTAAACAATCAAATAAATACATGCCATCCGTTATTCTCCTTTAGTCTAGTGCTGGGTTCCTCCTCCATGTATAAATTATAGCACCATAATCTTCAAACAGCAGATTTAAAACCAGAGGGAGAGATACAGATAGCTGATTTAAAGTGACTAAAAATAAACTAATTTAATAAGAAAGAAATAGATTAATGAGAAAGTATATTCATAGCAAATTAAGTGGAAAAATGAGCACACTGTTCTTATATCCTCCTGGCATTTAGTCATCACTAATTTATTGTTAATTGTTGTGAAATACATTTTGTAGCCATATGTCTTGGTGAAGCTAGTCCTAGTCATGGGGTGTCACGACAACGACAGCCAATTCTTGCTGTCTTTGAGAACAGGCTAGCCATTTGCCTGATATTTTCAGTGATTCCAACCCAAATTCCAAAAGCAGAAGGAGGGAAGAGGGAGAAGGAAGGACAAGGGAAGAGGAGGAGGAGAGGGAGAAAGGAGGATCAGGGGGAAGGGGAGGAAGAGGAGAAACAGGAGCGGGGAGGTGGGAGGAAAAGGAAAAGCAGGGGAGGGAGAGGAGCAGAATTACCTCTTTTGTTCATTAAACATGAAACTCAGTCAACTGAACATTTAAAAATATGTCACAAATACGAATGACTGGTGCTAATGGTTGATATGGGTTGCTGCCACTGTCCTAGATGTTCCAAGTAGCGCAGTTTTTTGCAGTTCCACTGGTGTTATTGCAGGAAGCTGCATTTTGTTGATGTATCTTATAAAATTCTTGGACATGGTACCAAGTGCCCTGATGACAATGGGTATCACTGTTACATGTTTCGTCCATAGCCGTGTAGTTTCGATGGCCTGGTCGCGATATTCCGTGATTTTTTCCAGTTCTTTTTCTTCGACTCTGGCGTCTCCTGGTACAGCGATATCAATAAACTGTACGCTTCGGCCCTCGACAACCATGATATCTGGCGTGTTATGTTCCAAATGACGATACATCTGTATTCGAAAGTCCCACAAAATTTTCACCTTTTCATTTTCGATAACTTTTTCCACTTTATGTTCCCGTGACTTTTTGGATACAGGTAAGTCATATTTTTTACATAATGACCAGTGGATTAATTCAGCAGTTTGGTCATGTCTAGCTTTATAATCAGTTTGTGCAATTTTGCTGCATTCACATATTAAATGTGAAACAGTTTTGATTTTGTCATTGCAAAGTCGGCAGTTTGGATTGTCAGTGGATTTTTTTTTTATCTTCACTTTCATGGCATTAGTTTGTAGTGCTTATTATTGAGCAGCCAGTATTAAACCTTCTGTTTCTTTCTTGATGGTTCCCAACTTAAGCCATGCCAATGTAAAGTTGTCATCACATTTTCCTTCAATGTTTTTCAATGTTTATTTTCAATGTTGATTATTATTATTATTATTATTATTATTATTATTATTATTATTATTCAGAATTAAAAACTCATCAAATGATTCCAATTGCAGATTGTACAAAGGGGCAGAACAAACAGTAGATCATATATATCACTCGTGCAAGAAGATTTCACAAGCTGATTATAAACAACAATATAACACAGTCACCAACATGATTCACTGGAACATCTATTTGGACTGGACAAATGTGCCACCCTCACTATCAACAGAGGAAAACAATGAATGAATCAAGATGCCCTCCAGAAAGAACATCAAGAGTCTGGTTAAAGATGAACACTACAAACACTTGGGCATCCTTCAAGCTGATGATTTCAAGCACACTGAAGTCAAGAAGGAGGTTAGAAGTGAATACATCATAAAAGTGAAGAAGATCTTAAAATCCAAACAGAGTTGAGGAAATACCGTCAAGGCAATTAACACCTGGTCGATTCCAGTCATACACAGTTGGAGAATTGAAATAGATTCAAGTAGAATTAAAAGCCCTGGATTAGAAGATGAAAAAAACAATAACAATGAATCATGCCCTTCACCCACAAAGCAATGTTGATAGACTCAACTTGTCAAGGAAAATAAGTGGGTGTGGAATGTTGCAAGTACATCAGACAGTTAAAAAACAAACAAACCAGCATTCAAAGAATATCTGAAGCACAGTGAAGAAGATGAAGCTACTATAGGATGATGACTTACTGAGTACTGAAAAGACAAAATTAGTCTACAAGAAAAACCAAAGGAAGAACAGAAAAGAGACGTGGCAAGTCAAAGTATTACAACGCTAGTACATAAAGTACTGTATTTTTCGGAGTATAAGATGCACCGGAGCGTAAGACGCACCTTAGTTTTTGGGGAGGAAAATAGGGGGGGAAAATCTGCCTACCAGGTATTCATCCAGCTAGCATCCTTAGTCTGGTCAGCTTCAGCACATTAGTTTTCTGGTTTTGAGCGCTGCGCATTCTAAAGCACAGTTGATCATCGGAGAGAGAAGCAATGAGAAAAGCAGGTGACTGTCACTTGCTAGTGCCTCGTTAGGGCTGAAAAACAGCTTCTAAAGCACAGCTGATCATCGGAGGGAGCAGCAATGAGAAAAGCAGGCAACCATCACTTGCTAGCACCTTGTTAGGGATGAAAAAAAAGCTTTGAAAAGTATTCAGAGTATGAGTCGCACCAAAATTTTCAGCCTCTTTTAGGGGGTGTAAGTGCATCTTATACTCCAAAAAATACGGTAATAGCAGGCATATAACAATGAGACCTGGTAATGGCTAAGAGCAGGAAAATTGAAGAAAGAGACAGAGGGACTAATTTGGATTGTACAAGATTGATCCTTAAGAACAAACACATACAAAGCCAGAATTGAGAGGACAGCAATGTCCTGCAAATGTCAACTCTGTGAAGAAGCTGAAGAAACAGTGGATCACCTCAATAGCTGCTGGAAGAGGTTTGCACAGACTGCCTATAAACAACGGCATAACAAAGTAGCAACAAAAGTGCATTGGAAGATCTGCAAGAGATATCATTTGCCTGCAAGCAGGAAATGGTATGACCATCAAATAGAGGAAGTAATAAAAAATAAAGAAGCTAAATTTCTCCTGAACTTTAGAATTCAAAGAGATAGGCACCAACACATAAAACCCCAGACTTAACAATTGTCAATGAGAAAGAAAGAAAAAAGTCTGGGTAGTGGACCTGACAGTATCTGGAGACAGCAGAAAAGAAAAGAAGGAACTGGAGAAGACAACAAAATACAAAGACAACTGTGAAGAACTGTGGCAAAATAAAGCAAAGGTAGTGCCAATAGTAATAGGTGTTTTGAGTGCAATCCACAAACATCTGTAGCACCACTTGAACACTATTGGCATTGACAAATCCACCATCAGTCAACGGCAAAAGGCAGTTTTACTCGGAACAGCTTATTTTCTACCATGATACATTTAACATCGGCCTATCCCAGGTCCTTGGAAAGGACTTGATAGGTGAACAAAAATGCCAAATTCATCTAAATGTCTGGCTGATTGTGCGATGAGCCATATTAATTCAGGCCAAACCACCGATGTAAAAGTGGTTCCATGCCCCCAAATTGCAGCTATTGCCTTTCCCTTCCTCAGTTGCTGTTTTACCTACACCAATACAGGTTGCCAGGGTAGGTTTCATACCTAACGCATCCTTTCTCTATGCGTGACATTTCATCCACTTTTCTGAGAGGGATTGGGTTGCTCTGGTGTGTGCATGCCCAAAAGGATGGAGACAGATTTCATCCAGGTGGGCACAAGGAGGAGCATCTTCATACGCCCTCATATGGGACAGACAAAAAACTATCACCAAACTGCTTTGGGGAAGATAATGGTGTAACATCACTGGTCACTATAGTATTACCTTCCTATGAAGGAAGCCTAAAATTCAGGCTATGAAAAAGAGCAAGTGACGTGTTAGTACCACTTTATAATGCTTTGGTGAGACCACACTTGGAATACACTTGGTCGCCATAATATAAAAAAGATGTTGACATTCTAGAAAGAGTGCAGAGAAGCGCAACAAAGATGATTAGGGGACTGGAGGCTAAAATATGAAGAACAGTTGCAGGAACTGGGTATGTTTAGTTTAATGAAAAGAAGGACAAGGGGTGACATGATAGCTGTGGTCCAATATCTAAGTAGCTGCCACAAAGAAGAAGGGGTCAACCTATTTTCCAAAGCACCTGAAGGCAAGACAAAAAGCATTGGATGGAAACTAATCAAGGAGAGAAGTAAGTTAGAACTAAGGAGAAATTTCCTGACAGAACAATTAATCAGTGGAATGACTTGCCTCCAGAAGTGGATGCTCTGGTACTTGAGGTTTTAAAAAGAGGATGGACAACCACTTGTCTGAAATGGTATAGGATTTCCTGTCTGGGCAGAGGGTTGGACTAGAAAACCTCCAAGGTCCCGTCCAACTATGTTATACTGTTAAATTGGATTTTTTTAAAAAAAACCTACAACATATTGCTGACCCATATTCAATTTTCTATCAACTACTATTGTATAAACTTTTTGCAAGAGTATATTTCCTATCATCTGTTCTTGCCCTAGCAGTAGCCAACCACTATGCCACTATTGCTATGCCACATTTTGGGGATGTGGGAGGGAAGGGTTGCTTTCAGTTTGCCATATTGTAATGTCCCAGCTTATGTACTTCAAGCACCTGTTTTATAACTTTCTTTGCTGTAGGAATGCAGACTCCCTGCTTGCGTGTTTTATCATACTGGCTCAGTATCCTAAGGGCCTGGAACAGTATGCCCCTATTCCCTGGATTCTACACTAGGATGTTTTCTTCAGTCTTTGGTCTATTCTGTTCAAAAACAAGAGATGAAATTGGATGGAAGCAGTGGTGGAATTCAAATTTTTTTACTACCGGTTCTGTGGGCGTGGCTTGGTGGGCGTGGTGTGGCTTGGTGGGCATGGCAGGGGAAGGATACTGCAAAATCTCTATTCTCACCCCACTCCAGGGGAAGGATACTGCAAAATCTCCATTTCCATCCCACTCTGGGGCCAGCCAGAGGTGGTATTTGCCGGTTCTCCGAACTGCTCAAAATTTCCGTTACCGGTTCTCCAAAACCTGTCAGAACCTGCTGAATTCCACTCCTGGATGGAAGATTGTTTAAGGAAATAGTTCTAAATTCCTTGAGGGGCCCTGGAACATTCCATGCTGGTCTCCAATGGGGTTGAGAGGGAGTGAGCATTAGAACCCTTGATAAATTTGCTCCCTTCAATGAATCACAGGAAAAGAATTGGTTACATAGCAAACCCATTTACAGTATTTTTTTCCCATTCATGTCACAGTTCTCTCTCTGCAAATGTGGCAGTACCACAAACACAATAACACAGATTCAAAGCAGCATTTGGCAGCACACCAAGAATATAACAGTAACCAGTGCATTGATAAAACATAGTCTAAGATGGAAGAGGGGAGGGCAGGAGCAGCGACCACAAAAGACTGCACTGAAGGAAACAAACAACAATACTTTTTAGCTTATTGTTACATTAGTCTCAATCACTGCCCTGCTGGCTGCCTATGGTTTTTTACAGGGTTTTCCTCCACAAATGGGAGGAATCCCCTCACCAGCTGTTCTTTGACAGTGCGTGAGTATCTGGGACATACATATGTTTTCTTCCAACTATTCACAAACACAGTGATTTGCAATTGTCTAGAGACATCTGTATACATATAAAATTATTGTCAAGCTAGGAGTAGATGTATAGAATGGATAACCACAGCCCATCTTCCATAATAGGAAATGAAAAGCCATACAAGCAAAACATGAGACCAGGGATTATGTTTCCCTTTATAGTATCAAGGGAAAAATATAGTATAAAGTGTATAAAGTTTATAGACTTTGGATAAAATGATTACAGGAGGTTGTACACATGTTGATGTGACTGTTCAAGGCATTGTTGTGCAAATTCCCCCTTAGCCATTAACATGCCTGCATCCACCTTTGGCTTTATGACTTCCTCACTTCCTGTAACACAACTATTACTTCAATACGACAATTCCTAAGATCCACCGTTGCAGCAGTAACTTTACAAGCTACAGTGGAGGACGGGACTATAATAGTGTGGGGACAGGTCATTTGCCATGAGGTTGTGCATCAATCTCACCTGGGAAGGTCCCTAGTGGAAACAACCATAATGGCTGAGGTCAGTAGTGGGTTTCACTTACCTTCACTACCGGTTTGGAACTATGAGTGTGTGCGCATGCGTGTACGCTTTGCTTACTTGTGGCACTTCTGCACATGCACAGAACTTTTTGCGCATGCGCAGAACTTTCTGCACATGCACAGAGCGTCCGTGATGATATCCAGGTGGGTGGGCGGAGCCTCCCGCCGCCGCCGGCGGTTTGCCCTGACGAACTGGTAGGAACTCACCACTGGTTGAGGTGTGCAGTCAAGTATGAATGTCAAGCAGTCTGCAGAGAGTTCACATCTCTCGGAGACCATGAATGGTTTGATGAAATGGGATTTCTGCACTGTATAAGAGTCCAATGCCTTTTGTTTTTCAGAACTCTTATTTGTCGCTGGAAATTCCATGGTGATCGATGGAGGTGTCTTTTCACCATTAATTACCTTCAGAGATAGCATATACTAAATATATATACCAGTAGTTTAGGTAACTATTTTTCAGGCTTCTCAATCCACAGGAGGTGTTCTGTCCCCGTCTCCCCCCCACACACACCCTCAAACAGTCAGCCGTGGGTTAAAGAATAGCTCAAATAAACAATGTCCGTAATCAGGAACTTGGCAGCAGCACGAGAACCGACTGCCAAGTGCTTTACTGCAAGAAGGAGGAGTTGTGCCTCCACCAGATAACATACACAAATACACACCGATTTGGAAACAGTCCAGCTCAAAAGCCTTCAACAGATTTAGGCACTGCACAAAGTGACTTGCAGAAATTAGCTTTGTCCGTCACAGAGTTTGAATGGCCACCACACTCCCTTTTATAGCCTGTGGGGTGTGGTCCAGTGACTCAGCTTAATCCCTGGCACGCCTCCTCATCTGCTGCGAACGTTTATCTCGCCGACGCTGGCGTGGATCCAGCCACGACTTATCACCCTCGTTCTCACTCTGATCGGAGACACCTGGCTCCTGGCCAATCTCCTCTCCTTCGGCAGACACCTGAGGAATTGCCAGAGAGGAGGGGCCTGGAGAGGGAGGCCTTGCCAGCTCCTCTCCTTCATGTTCGGAGTCTTCTTCCTCTGATACGATGGGCTCGGGGGTCAGAGCCACAACAGGAGGCATAATGCAACCACATGTGCAGGAATGTGGTGGAGAGAAGCTTTGAACGGCTGAAGATAGAATGGTATTCAATGTAAAGTTGCCTACAGTATTGTGGAAAAAATGTGGTACCGGTATCTGTGCATGTGCAAGACAGACACAGACTTCAGAGGATAATTAGAACTGCAGAAAAAACAATTGCTACCAACCTGCCATCCATTGAGAACCTGTATACCGCACAAGTCAAAAAGAGAGCTGTGAAATATTTACAGACCCCTCGTATCCTGGATATAAACTGTTTCAACTCCTACCCTCAAAACGACTCTATAGAGCACTGCACACCAGAACAACTAGAGACAAGAACAGTTTTTTCCCGAACGCCATCACTCTGCTAAACAAATAATTCCCTCAACACTGTCAAACTATTTACTAAGTCTGCACTACTATTAATCTTCTCATCGTTCCCACCACCCATCTCCTTCCATTTATGACTGTATGACTGTAACTTTGTTGCTTGTATCCTTACCATTTATATTGATGTTGTTTCCTGATTGCTTATTTGTACCCTATGACTATCATTAAGTGTTGTACCTTATGATTCTTGATGAACGTATTTTTTCTTTTATGTACACTGAGAGCATATGCACCAAGACAAATTTCTTGTGTGTCCAATCACACTTGGTCAATAAAAAAATTATATTCTATTCTATTATGTTTCTGCACATCTTCAAAAGCAGGGATCATGTTGTGCCACCCTTAAACACAATTTGTGCTTTCTGTGATAGATTCCAAGAGAAGGCGTATTGCCCTTATGAGTAGTAGTGCCATAAGGTCAAAACTGTGAAAGATACTTTTAACAGATTTAATTTGGGCATTCATGTATGTATGCCGTTTTGCATATTGAAGTCCCTTGAAAGAGGCATTCCACTTAGGGAATGTCAGTGTCACTGTTCTCCTTGCTCCTGCTGTGTATCGGAAAGGTGAAACTTTTCAATAAAAAGTAAAAACAGATTGAAAAAGCCTATTTACCTCATCTCTACATACAATAAGTACTGCTCCTTTTTTTCAGCAGTTATTCAGAGCAGTACAGTTGCTAGAAACCTCCCCTCCTCCCCACTACTGTACTCTTCATGACTCACTGCAGGTTCCAGTAACTGTGCCTGCACAGGAAAAGTTGAACTGCATTCCACTTAAAGCAATTTAAATAAATGTTTACTTACAGAAACAATGTATGCAACTCAAGAATTACCTTTGTATTTATTTTAGTTCAAGTTGCATTGCTGCCACCTTTGTGGAATACGTGTAGTATTGATTGTTGTAGAATTTCCCATTTTGAAATCCAATATAGCTAATGAATTTTACAACAGTTTAATATGCATTCTCTCTTACCTACCCCTCATTCTATTACTGGGCTAGGCTTTTTATGGAAACCTTTATATGCAAGAAGCATCAATGGATAAGAATGATAAGTTTAAAATAGGATGATTGCAGTATTTTAAAAAAAGATCAAGCTGATTTTGGCTCTTAGTTGAATGAACATAAACACTGCCCTGCTTCCCCCCAAATAAGGCATCCCCTGATAATAAGCCCAATCGGGCTTTTGAGTGCATGGCAATAAGGCCAAGTGCTTATTTCAGGGTTCAAAAAAATATAACAGGGTCTTATTTTCGGGAAAACACGGTATATTGAAATAGCTGCTTGGATCTTGATCTGCCATTATTCCAAGTACAAAGTCTCTGCTCAGAATTCTGTTGATTTTCCCAGAAAACTGCAATCACCATCAAAATTACACATTGGCCTTTCAGTCTGTAACAGAATAAACATGGAATGGCAAGTCAGTGATTCACTGTCTTGACAGTGTAGATGGGTGAAACTGGCCACATCTGTTCATATTTATGTCACCCTTTTTTCTAAAAACAGTGACTGGTTTTGGCTAAATGTATATACCCCAGATTACCAACAACTCTGGGAAATTTACAAGTCAAAATTATGCAAGAAAAAAATTCTTGTATACGAGTACCTCATCCACTGCGTTATTGCAGAAATACTTTTGAAACTTCTGCTATCAAAGTGAATCCATGCTAAAAAAATTTGATGGGGGGGGGGGGAGATGGAGAAAAGTGGAATAAGGGGGATGTTTGGGATTGCACTCATTGCCCCAGTTGGAACAGAGAGCAATGCCTGCCCTTCCTGGTGCAAGCAAGCTTCGTGGCAAAGTTCTTCTCTGACCTGGTTCCTGCTAGCTTAAAATTCCCATCTAGGCAGCATCTATTGTAGCTGCAAGATGATGGAGCTATGAAGTAACGCATCCTACTTAACTAAAGCAATAGGATTGTGGCCACTGTAGAGCTTTGGGTTCCAGTTGAATCTTTCTCTCTGGGTAAAAGGAACAAATACAAGACGATCAGTGCCCAACACATGAATGGAGGAGGGTGGGGCAGATGGATGGAGGGGGAGAGAGAAAGCGGGAGGGAAAGACAGAGAAAGAGAATGAGAGAAAAAGAAGAAAAAGAAGGAAGGGAGATGAGAGAGAGAGAAAAAAAGAAAGGAAAGAAAGAAGGAAGGAAAGAAAGAAAAGAAAGGAAGGAAGGAAAGGAAGAAAAGAAGGAAGAAAAGAAAGAAAGAAGAAAGAGAAGGAAAGAAAGAAGGAAGGAAGGAAGGAAAGAAGTAAAAAGAGAAGGAAGGAAAGAAGTAAAAAGAAGGAAAGAAAGAAAGAAGGAAGGAAGGAAGGCAGGAAAGAAGGAAGGAAAGAGAAGGAAAGAAAGAAGGAAAGAAGGAAAGAAGAAGGAAGGAAAGAAGAAGGAAAGAAGAAGGAAGGAAAGAAGGGAAGGAAGGAAGGAAAGAAAAGGAAGGAAAGAAAGAAGGAAGGAAAAAGAAAGAAAGAAAGAAAGAAAGAAAGAAAGAAAGAAAGAAAGAAAGAAAGAAAGAAAGAAAGAAAGAAAGAAAGAAAAGCGAACGGTTGAGCATCTCAGCGACGTGGAAGAATCACTCTGGAGAAGAACGCGCGGTCACGTGACCGACCTCTTCCGGGTTCTCCCCTCTCGGTTTCGTCTCCTAGAGCACGTGGGTTCTTGTTTGGAGCAAGCCCGGAAGTTTCGTTCTGCCGGCTCATTCGGAAGGGCTGAGTTGGGGGGGAGTGGGGTGACCGCCTTATCGGGGAAGATATAAGCCAGTGCCGGCAGGTTACGGCGGTTCAGTCGGACCGGACTGACTTGGGGGGAGATACCGGGCACTTCCTCGCCGCCGCAGGTAGGTCCGAGGATCCATTGCTCTCGTCCCCCGCACCCCCCACCCCCGATGTTAGCAGCGCTTCCACGACAGGGTGAAGCCCAAACTGCCTATAACCGTTTTCTTCCAACTCGGTTCACTGAGAAAATGGTGTGGGATCGATTACGCGTTTGCAAAAAAACGCTTGTTGCGTGACCGTGGGAGTGCGTATAAACAAGACACGGGACTTAGTACTTGACCCTTGGGCATCGATCAGCTTAATAGAATTCTTCATTGGCCAAGTGTGATTGGACACACAAGGAATTTGTCTTTGGTGCGTTTGCTCTCAGTGTACATAAAAGACAAGATACATTCGTTAAGAATCATAAGGTACAACACTTAATGATAGTCATAGGGTACAAATAAGCAATCAAGTCATGCTAGGAAGCAATCAATATAAATATAAATCGTAAGGATACAAGCAACAAAGTTACAGTCAGATTCAGGTCAAAACTATTTCAATCCATTCCTTCAAGTTGAAATATGGCCTTGATTAAAGGATTTGCGGACCTGACCAAACACTTTGGATTTCAGATAGGAAAAGTCATGAGATGAAGTTGGTTGTTGTTTTACAGACATCCTTTTCTGCAGATGCTTCGGTCTACTTTGCCTCTGTTTTATCTGGACTCAATGAGGGTGTTATTTGTTGATATTAGAGAGTAGCAAAGACTTATTCAGGACTGAAATCAAAGCCAGACCAAAGTGAGTCTGCTGCAGCTTACTTAAACCAAAGAACCACTCAAGCACAGTTATCCTAAAAATGCTTTGCCAGTTAGAACTACCAATGGTAGGAGAGTCTCATTTCCAGAGCAACAGGTCAGACAAGAGCTAAGAGGGAAAGGATTGAGTTTTAGGTTTAAAATTGTGGGACTAGATTTTTCCCTCCTTAAAGTATTACCCAGGATATGGTAAAAAAAAATAAATCGAAATGCTAGCCATGATGGTGCAGTCAAAACTGCAAGTGTTACATATTTATGTACAGACTTGACTTATAACCATAATAATTGAGGCCAGAATTTCTGTTGCTAAGTAAGACATGAGTTTTGCCCCACTTTATGAACTTAGTTACCACAGTTGTTAAAAGTGAACCCAATGTCTATGGAGATTCTCAGTCATCCAGGTCAAGGTGCTTTTTTCAAGAGGCAGCTGGACTTTCTGGTTTTTCTTTGAAGACGTTTCACTTCTCATCCATGTTTCGCTTCTTGGATGAGAAAAGAAACATCTTCAAAGAAAAACCAGAAAGTCCAGTTGTCTCTTGAAAAAAGCATCTTTGGGCCTGTCTTCCCAATGACTTCGCTTGTCAGAAGGTTGCAAAAAGCAATTGTGCAATCCTGGGACACTGTAACCATCATAAATATGAACTAATGCCAAGCATGCAAATTTTGATCCAGGACCATGGGGATGCTACAATGGCTATAAGTGAAAAACGGTCATGAGTCACTTTTTTCTGTGCTGTAGCTTCGAGTAATCACTAAATGAATAGTTGTAAATCGAGGAATCCCTGTATTATCCAGTTGCTGACCATCTAGCTCTAGGCAGCTTACTATAAAATGAATACATAAAATACACAATATAAAATATATATAAAATGAGTAATATATTTTATATATATATAAAAACAAACCAGCATTCAAGGATTGTATAACGGTGTGGTTATTATCTTGACTTTTTTTTTTTACCATAATCTGGGGACACACCTGCCATTTTGAATTGAATTGTATTACAACTCTCAGTCCTTGAAATAGTAAGGAATGCACAGAAGTTTTTTCAGGAGCTTTCTGATGAGTATGCATGTCTAGCATACCGATTTGATCGCCATGCAAAGCTTTTGCTGAACAGATTGGAGTCTTAAAAATAGGTCAGTGGAGCTAAATTATTCTTTGCGGGAGAGGTGGAAACAGTTATCTATTCTCTTCTGAATAACCAGCATTTTTTTAAAGGTATACTCATACTGATTTTCAAGCAAGGTTGATCATATTGGCTGGCATTTGTATTTGATATCACTTACAGACCTTCCAGTAATTCCCACAGTTCTACTGGAAATTATCATACATTTTAATATATTTTCTGAGGATTACGTGTTCATTACATTAGATCCACTTTTGAAGATGAAATTCAGAAGATTGTTGTTAACTAAAGTATTAATACATTTTATAACACTTTTTGAGTAAGGCCATAGGAAATAGAACTGATTTTACTCCAGTTGAAATACTAGTTAATGGGACTACCGTATTTAAATGTATGTTATTTATCCAATGTATACCTTTCTTTTCAAACAGTTGAAGGCCGTAATCAATAAAAATGTTGTCTGTCCCAAAAGCCATTTAGAAGTTTGAAGCTTCATCTCTATTATTTTTATTAGGAAAATATTTTAGGAATTACTGGCTTCGAATATATAGTCATAGGATTTGACTAATAATATTTCCTTTACTGAGAGTAGCTGTCAAATTGCATCGTTAACATTTGACAAACGGGCAGACGGCAAGCTGGTGGGTGCAACACTTATCACCTTTTCAATTTTGGATTTTTTTCTTCTTCCCTTCCCTTCCCTTTCCTTCCTTTCTTCTGTTCCTTCCTTTCTTTCTCCTTCCTTCTTCCTTCCTTCCTTCCTTTCCTTCCTTCCTACCTTCCTTCCTTTCTTTCTTTCATTGTGCTGTCTTTCTATGTGCTTTTTTTCTATGCTGCATTGTGGTGATAATTTAATTTAGAGGATTTATATTTTGATTTCTAGTATATCTGAGTTGGCTTGTTGCAAGATGGGCAGCAAACAAATAAAATCAAGCTGGTTTATGAAATGTAAAAATACACACTGTGCAAAAGTATTTTTCTATTGAAATCACGATATTGTAAGCATATGTATATATAAATGATATTTGCTATTTTTCTTCCTCTATAATAAAAGATAAAAGAATCAGGAAATGGAGGAGAAAAAAAACAAAAGGAGAAGTCCCAAGTCATCCATGACTCATGTCAGTCAGGTTCACAACAATAAGAAAAACACTGTGCCTTCTAGCAAAAGTACAGCATTTACCAATTCTGCATCCCAGGTTCATTTACAAAGACCAAAGCTTAAAAGGTAAGATTTTTATATGGAATGTGCTACTGGCAATCAAAGCTGGCTAAATTTGAGGGCTGTACAATTTTCAGTCAGGGAGACATTAAGGGATAAAGAATACCTGGCCCACAAACCATCCAGCTTGCCATGCTAAGCTGTCTGTGGCATCCTCTTTTTTGAAGCTTTTCCCCCAGGAGCTCCTTGGTGTGGAGTTTTCCACTCTGCTCATTTGGTTATGGTTCAGACAAACTCAAGCTTAAGGATGCTGGCCCCTTTTGAAATTTTGGTTCTATTATGATAGATTAATTAAACACATACAAACACATATATGCTTCTTTTTTAACTAAATGGGAGTTTTGCATTTTTAAAATGGAGTGTGATCTTTACTATTTGCGAAAATGGTGCATAAAACAAAAGAAGAAATTACTTTACTTCCGGTCAGTATAATATTTCGATACAAATTTCCATAAGTCAAGAGCTTCATGGGTCTTTGCATGACATCTCAAGTGGGTAGGGCAAGGAACACAATTTTTGAAGTTTTTCAAGGTTTTAAGGGGGATAAAATATATCCACCCCCACAGAAAAAATATTAGTAATAGTGGAGATTTCCTGCCAATCCCGTAATTCCAATAGAACAGAATATCTGCAGCTCAAGAGTTGAACAGTGAAGTCTTTGGTGCACTCTGAGCTGGTTGTTTGCTTGCAGATGTTTCATTACCCAACTAGGTGACATCATCAGTGTGAGTAAGTGTGGGGTTTGCTCCCTATTTTCATACAGCAGCTTGCCCTGCCAGTTTTGGTGGGGATGTAGTTTTCTCTTAATCAAAGAACTACCAAGGAGAATGAATGTAATGAAATATCTGCAAGCAAACAGCCCAGCTTTGAGAGCACCAGGGATTCCACATCCCTATAATTTGAAACAATTAAGGATTTGAAACAATCTTCAGGGCTTTTCTAATCCCCAGGTGCTACAATTTTCCACATTTTTTTTCAAAAAGCGTGAAAGGCAAAGTGGAACAATACCTTCAAAGGAAAAATAAAGATATCAGACAACATGTGGCATTGCTAGAGCTTTCAAAGATGGATGCCATAGAAGAAGGATTTTAAAAGATTTTCAGGGGATGAAACCTGTTAGTTAAAATAATATTTTTTTAAAAAAACCTGATCAAGAGGCCAGACTTCAATTGTGTTCAAGTAAACTTTGCTCTTAGTCTTTCACAAAACCCAATCAACACAACACTGTTTGAAAAAAAAATGCGGCTATGGCAGTCATTTCAGCAGATAGAGGAGATAATTCCAAAAATCATTGAGACAAAGAATAGAAGCAGCCTGCCACTAACATTTTATACTCTGTTCTGTTGGTTTTTTTTTATTAAAGAGTTTTACAAAAAGGAAAAAAAAAATTTTTTTTACAAATATTTCCTCATCCCCCCTCCCTTCCTTACCCCCCCCTGAACTTCCCAGAACAAAATACTGGGTATAACAATTAACAATCATAAGCTAAACTATGCTAACTAACTATGGATTCCTATCCCCCCTTCACACTTTAACTCCCCTTTTACTTAACTAAATATACATACTCTTAATTTTTCTATTCATTCAGAAGCTACTTTGATACTTTTTAGTCCAATGTTTGTTTTGAATATAATCAATCCATCTTCTCCATTCCGATATATATCTTTCTTGTGAATGATGTTTCAAATATGCTGAAATTTTCGCCATTTCTGCCAAATTCACTACTTTTAATGTCCATTCTTCAATAGTAGGCAAATCTTCCTTCTTCCAGTATTGCACCACCAAGAGTCTAGCTGCAGTTATTAAATTTAAAATCAATTTAGTCTCTATAACCGTACAGTCTGTGATTATGCCCAGCAAAAACAATTGTGGAGTAAACTTTATCTTCTTTTTAAGAATATTTTGGATAATCCACCATATTTTAATCCAAAATGCTTTAACTTTTTTACAAGACCACCATATATGATAATAAGTGGCATCATCACAATAACATCTCCAATACTTAGATTGCAAATTCGGATACATACAAGCCAACTTTGTTCTGCTGTTTTGTTGTTGTTTTTGTTTTGTCATTCTTATATTTGACTTCAAGTTTCACAGAGCTACTTGCTTCTGGTTAGGGAATTGGGTAAAGAAAAATTAACTACAGGGCAATTCAAATATGGTCTGAGAAATATCTCAGCTGTTTTGTTTACTTGTTTCTTTTTTAGATTTGGCAAGGAATGTTTTGGCCAGGAAATGGAACAGGACATGTTCAGATAAAAAAGATAGCATCCTTTGGTTAGCTCCTGAAATGTCTCCATTCTAAAACAAATGCATTGCCATTTCAAGGTCTAATGAACATTGCAGAATGAAGGCAGTAGTGCAAGTTCTGCTAATTATTCGAGCCGAGGAACATTTCCCATGTTTTCTTCTTTTTTCTTCTTAATACTCAAGAACGGAACAATGTGTTCCCTCCTGGATTTGAAGTGGTTGTAGAGTGTTCTGTAAATAAAAGTATTTCTGAATGTAAACTCGGAACACAGTCAAAGAAACTATTTCCAAAGATGAGTACTTGGCTGCTAAAGATATATTAAAGGTGTATATGTGAATTCCTGTCACGTTCAGCCCTTAAATGGGCTTATATTTTTCTTTCAGGAATAGTGATATGCAATGCGAGCTCACTCTTTTCTTTTGAAGGTCCTAGTAACTGATAGCATGTCAGATAGTTACTTTGCCACTCGGAGTTACCTCGAACTGTGATATGAGTGGCATATAAATTTGATAAATACATCCAGGGATACATCCAAGGCTTTGATAGTAAATATCCAGGCATGTCTGGAATCTCCTGCTCAATGAACAGAGTGCAATTGTAAAACAATAATCAAAATAACAGGTTCTACTTAAATACAGCATAACTCAGTTTATCCAAAATATAAGAAAGGGAAAAAGCAAGTTCTTCATGAGATGTCTAATGACTCTGCTACTTTTACTGATCAGATAGTAGGTCATGCTGGTCAAGATAAAGTGCACCTATATATTATATCTCTTCCTAAATTATTTTCTCAAGAGATAAGCCCAAACATGAGGCCATAAGCTATTACAGGAAGTCAGCTGTCTCACTAAAAGCTGAATCTTCAAACATTCCTGTACAATGCAAGAAGGCTAAAAATTGAAGGAGCTGGATATTGTAACAAGGCTTGCATGTTCTGACAAATATTGTCTGGATTTCTGAAAAGGGCTAATACTTCAGCCCTAATAACCATTTTCCTTTTATTCTTGTACTTGGTACAAGAATAGAAGAGTACAAATAACAGTTAGTTGGAACTGAAATATACCAGATTGGTTCTTTCAGCTTTTAAAGGCAAAGCGTGGAATTGGCATACTGTAATTAATGTGGATTAGGGTATGGTGAAGGTGTATATGATGCAGAATCTTTTTTTGGAAAGTCGGAACAAAGCTGATTCCTGTCATGATTTATCCAAATGAGACACCGCAATAGGATAACTTCACTTAGTGGAGCAATTGAAATAGTTGCTCCATACCAATTAGAGAAGAAAAGGAGGCTTTTCCCAGAGACTGAAAACTTTCCTAAGCTATTTAAGCAGTTTTCCATTAGCCTCAATAATAATAATAATAATAATAATAATAATAATAATAATAATAATAACAACAACAACAACAACAACAACAACAGCAACAACAACAAACAACAAACAACAACTTTATTGTCATTGTACACAGTATACCATACAACGAAATTCACCCAAAGACTAGGTCCAACACACATAACAATCCCCAAACACACTCCCACCCACCACACTTCCCCACCCCTAAACCACCCAAACATCCACACAACAGACCAAGTAATGCTGTCCAACAGCTCACTGATGGTGGCCCTTTAGTTCATTGTTGAGTGCAATTATAGCTCTGAATATAAACTATTCAGAAAACGTGTGGTCCGAGTTTTAATTGTTCTGTATCTTTTGATAAAGGAAAGCAAAATTTATGGACGTATGATACATAAGCTACCTCATTGGTAGCTTTAGAAACTAATCCTATGAATCATAACCTGAGTTCCTATAATGAATTGTTTTTGTATGTGTTTGGGAGAGAAGGGGTTAAATTCTTCCTTCAGAGCAGGGGTGTCAAACTCGCAGCATCACGTCATGTGATGTATCGCGACTTTCTCCCCTTTGCTAAAACGGGTGGGCATGCCCAGTGCGTGACACATCCAGCCTGCTGGCCGCGTGTTTGACAACCCTGCTTCAGAGCATTTTTTGAGGTGAGACATTCAAAGTAGCAAGCAGAACTAAATGACAACTTTTCTGTCTTAGAGGTGTGAAAGAGAAAGCCAAAACACCAGGAGTGGAAAACAAAGGAGCTCAGTCAGCGCCAATCCAGCATTCATTTCTCACAGATGTATCAGATGTTCAAGAAATGGAGAAAGGACTTCTGAGTCTTCTGAATGACTTCCATTCTGGAAAACTGCAAGCATTTGGTATTTTTATTCTCACTGTTCCCCTAGATAAATTACATGTTGAAATGCTCATGTGATCACTGTTGGAAAAAGTGGGACATCGAAAGCTTAACTGAAAGCAACTGCATGATTTGCTGAAGTCATACAAATTGGGAAATGTTTCATTAAACTTATTTTTTTCAAAGCAGAACAAGTTGCTTAGATCAGTGTACTGTTGCTATTATGTTATTACTTAATGGATTTATGTAACAGTTTTCTACTGTGGTGAATACTCAAGATAATTAAAAAAGGTTTTAAAAGATAAAAATCAACACTAAAATAGACAGTAATGTTATTTAACAATTCTGAGCCTGGCAACCTTGTTTTGTATCCCATTTTTAATATATTTGCTGTCCGAACTCTTTCTTCAGAATTTATATTTTTAAAGAAGGAGTGGAGTTGTAAGAGAAAGAGATTTTAAAAAATAAGTTAGCATTCAGAGTAAATTGTCCATAGTGGTCGTGGCTTCACCTATAAAGATTAGAAAATAGGGTATGTAACATATATATTTCAGCATACTATACTCACAGGCCTACATTCTCGCTAGCTGTGTAAGTGATCATAATACATACTTAAATTAGCTGTTCAGAGTCTCCTGAGCCACAAAATGGACAGCAAATTTTTATAAATAAATAAAATAAATAAATTACTTTATCCTCCCAATGAGACAGAAATTTTATTTGCTACATATCCAAGCATGGGGAGAATGGTCTGGGTCTTGCCCATCAGTTATGAATTATAGCTAGATATTTGAATTTTTATATTATTTTCTGTCTTTGATTTTTTTTTTCCTCAGAAAGATTGGGAAAGCTGAAACAAATTGGAAGAAATAAAACAATTACAGTGAAATGTTTTCTTTAGAATAATGAACACAATGTGACAAAAAGCTGTTGTTTTATTTCTCCCAAATGTTTCTGGTTATGGCTAAGCAATGTGTAGAGGCATGCTTGTAGACTCTCTTGCAATTCATAAAATCTGATGTGTTTTTCTGGAATAACGCGGAAACTGGAGGGAGGCATTTGATCCTAGGAAAAGATACCCCTGCTTTAAAAGATTTGCAGAGAGCTGTCCTGTAAGCATTGCTTGCACTGTCCAAAGCATCTTTTTGCCTTTGTTCACAGCCCTATTTTCTGTTGACTTGTAATAAGTAGGCCTTTATCTAGGGCAGCAGAATACTGCAATTCCTGTATGTGGAGGACAAGCAATGCAGTACAGTTCTCAAAGGCAACAGTGAGATGCTTTTCTGTTCCTAGGTGGCCACGAGCGAGGAAGGAAGGAAGAAGATTTAAGGCTTGATTTGCTTGTGGAATTGTCTGTTGCTGACTTTTTGTTTAAAGTCTTAAGTAAGTCTCAAAGGATAGAAGAAACACCCAGAAATAAAATTACCATGTTACTAAAGCAGTGCTTCTCAAGCTTGGATAAATTATTCAGGTTCTTTGGATAATGACACACAAATCTATTACCGAATCCCCTCAGGGACATTGAAATTAAAGTGTTTTACCAACAATGGGTAAAAGGGACCCTTCTGATAAGTGGCTTTGGGTAACGAAGGAAAACATTTTGGAGCAATGGATTAAAGTATACTTTTCCATTTAATAAGCATGCCAAACTTGATACATGAGTAAAGTTATGCAGATTACATTGTATTTCTGAAAATAGTAAAATGAACCTATACCACTAAGGGTGTAAAAATGATTATGGTATGACTTCGCCACCAGTGGTCTGTACTGCAGCACATGTCTACACAGGATTGCCTCTGAACTTCACCTGGAGCCTTCTGTTGATCCACTCTGTGGCAGCCCAGGTGCTAGCTGTTACAGGCTGACATGAATACATGATACCTGTGCCCTACAATGGCTCCTGTTGGTTTCTAAGTGCAATTCAAATGCTGGTTTTAACTTTTAAAGCCTTACGTGACTTAGCATGAAGGTACTTTCAGGACTACCTTCTCTAACTAGTCTTGCCCCATATGTCGTAGTAGAACCTGCTGGTGGTCACTCACATCTGCAAAGTTAACAAGGTTGGAGACTCACAGGTTGCTTGTCCTTCGGTGTGCCTGCATTCAGGAAGAGTTTTCCTGGAAATTGTATCAACCCCCATACTTCTGATTTTCTGTAAGGTAGTAAAGTGGAGCTTTACAGAGAGCTTGTGAGATTTGAGATGGTGTCATAAACTTCCCTTAGGGTTGGCTGACTATTTGTAATTTATTTTCTCTCTCTCTTTTTTTATTGTGAACGTTTTATGATATTACATTGATGGAAGAGGTAAACTAACAAGAGTTTTCTTGAATGTGGTGAGGTAAATCCAGTAAATCATATTTATTCATCACCCCACAAAACCACTTTTAAAAAATGATATGTGGCTTCAAAGTCTCCAGAGATGCCACATCTTTAGCTTGGAATCGCCTAAAGAAAGCAGAAAACCATCTGCAAGATTTATGGAAGGACAGGTTCAGGGAGAATTACTATGAAGAAGAACTAAATTATGGGGTTATCAGATCTTCAAAGGGGAACATTGCTTCTACGCGGTTTCAAGCAAAGTACTCTTTTGAAGCTGGTTTGTGAAGTCATGTTGCCCTTCAGTTCTGAAGTGTAAAGCACTGGCATGATGTTGCACTTTGATCATTTTCTTAAGCCTCTGTAGCAGTTCTGATCTGTTTGTTAGCATGATGGAAAGTTAATACTTTTAATTATTATCACATCTTTGGCTTAATGCTCTTTTATATCTTTGTTTACTTCAGGAAATGAATGTTCTATTGAGCAAATGGAACATGTAAGAGAAATGCAAGAGAAGTTGGCTCGCTTGAACTTGGAGCTTTACGGAGAGTTGGAAGAACTCCCTGAAGATAAAAGAAAATTAACTAGCGACTCTAATCTGGATAGGTTGTTGTCAGATGTAAGTATAAGCAGGGCGCAGGGAGTTTATAATAGAGTCTTGCAAAGGGTTTATTTCAAACATCCCAAAGGTGCTTTTTCAAAAGGCAACTGGACTTCATTTTTCCTTGAAGATGTTTTGCTTCTTCAGTTCTGTTTGCTTCAAACAATTTTGAGCATCAGATTTTTTAAAGAGTGACCCATTTTAACAGCAAAACTGTATCACAGTGCTCAAAACATCCTGCCTTGCATTCAACCCTGTACTTTTGTGAAATTTTATGTTCAGAATGAAGTATTTTGCACACTCCTAATTGAGAGCAGAGGTGCAAAAATTTCCCTGACTTCAGGTCTGTTTTTTATCCTTCAAAAATATATGGCTTTGTTATTTTTTTAGAGTTTGCATAATAACAAAATTACATTGTTCAAACTATAACCGTTTCCTTCATAAGTGAGGGTGCACTGACAATGAGACATTTTCCCAATATTATACCACCCTCTATTGATAAAGAAAAAACACTGCAGCCTTCCTTTTTTAAAACAGAAGAATACATTTAAAAAGGAAATTATCATTTTGTTTTTTGTCTCATTAGTCCTCCCTAAAACCCTATAAATATCATTAAATTTTCATAAATTTCAACATTACAATCTCTGGAAGCAACACAAAGAGGTATTGATTGGTTTCAGATATTTGTTTTGCATTCTTTCTTTGTGGTATCATTACATTTGCATTTGGAAATTTGGTAAAGGATGAAAGTCGAATTGCAAGATTAGTTTAGTGCTGTCACAAATGTTTGAATAACAAAAAGTATTAAATTGATGGGCCGCTGTTGTTTCCCAAATTAGAAGTCTCCTGCAGAAAAGGCAAATTCAGTTTATTTTTCCATTGTTGACGAAAAAATGTTCTGGAGAGTTTAGAAACACTGAAGAACAGTGTGGGGACATTGCTGTGGGAAATTGACATCCAGTTCTTTCTCTAGTTGGGATTCCAGTAGATCTCAGTTTCTTTTCTAAATACAATTAAGCCTTACCGATAAATTATCTGGACAATTAATAAGTGCAACTTTTTATATTTCTTTCTACTATAGCTGGAAGAACTGAATTCTTCTATGTATCCTTTTTGAGAAATATCTAGTCTTAACCAAATAGCTGTGTAAATGTAATAGCTCATTTTATAGAAAGAGTAAAATTAAGTGCATGTGAGCCAACTATACCTCAGTCTAAGAACTGTTTGATCTGTTTTGTCTTTTTAAGCCTGCAACCGAGGAGAAACCTTTAACATTTCTTCATGATTTACAAATTATTTTAAATAGCATGCAACTCACATTGTCCCGCTTTTTGTTCCCTCCATTTCTTTTCACTTCTGTTTCTTTGTACATCTCCAAATTTACCTGGCTACTTTACCTTCTGCTCAGTTTTTGAACAGAGTAATATTTCCTTAATGGCTTTCAATGGAAATTGGTTGTATCAAGTGTGAACTAACTTAAGAGTTTGATAAGAAACAGTGTGATTTACTGCATGTTTGGGCTGTAAGTTGATTTCACACGCTTCCCACAAAACTTCTCAATATAGACCTGAATAATAGTGGGCAGTGTCATTTTTTGGCTCAGTAATACTTTTCTCCATGTGACTTAATAAACTGTAACTTAGGGTCTCTCTCTCTGTTATGTCTGTTACTATGTAGATTTTTTAAAAGAATGGTATGCTTACTTCATATCATTTTTCCTAATGCCTACCTTCACCAACCTGGTTGCCTTACTTCTGTTGTTTATAGTAGTAATAGCAATAGCACTTAGACTTAAATACTGCATCACAGTGCTTTACAACCCTTTCTAAGCGGATTACAGAGTCAGCATATTTCCCCTAACAGTCTGGGTCCTCATTTTACCAACCTCAGAAGGAAGGAAGGCTGAGTCAACCTTGAGCTAGTAAGAATCGAATTGCTGACAATTGGCACAATTAACCTGCAATACTACATTCTAACCACTGCACAACCACAGCTCAAGATAATAATAAAGATAGTAAAGTAATAGTAAATATAGTAATACTAAATATAATAATAGTGAAAGGATAAGACAGAATATTGGACCAAGACTGCGACACCCAGTGTGAAATTAAGGAACATAATTTTGATTTTGCATAATTTTAAAAAAATGTTAAAGAGCAGTAGGAACTAGGTCTGTAATATGCATAATTTCCCGCTCCAGACCCCCATTTGACGTAGCCTAGTAGCAACTCGGTGTGGTAGTTAAGATGTTGAACTAAATCCAGGGAGCCTCAGGCTCAAGTCCACCTTCCACCACTGTAACTCCCTGAGTGACTTTGGGCAATGTTTGCTCTCAACTCAAGCTATCTCATTAGTTTTCTTTTGTGAGAAATAAAAGGCTTCCATGTTTGCCACCTTGAGCTCCCAGGGAAAAGATAGATATAAGTGAAATAAATAAAACAGCAACTTGAGAATTTCAGTATTTAGAGGAGAATTTATTTTGGGATTATGGCAGAGAAAGAACCCATTTATTTTTAAAAAATCTTTCACCCTACTTCTATCTATGGCTATGATTTAAACTTGAGTGAAGTAGTACTACAGTTGCATGTTTTATGTGAAATGTAACTCGTCCATTTTTCTCATGCTCGCCTGCTACTTAGGGTCCTTTTTTTAGAATAAATGAAAGACAAGGTTCTATGTATCCTGGAGCCTCTTAAAAACATCTTCAGAAATTACCTCAAAACTTGCTTCTCCTGAAATGCACGTAATCTTAGAAGAGCATAAGACATTTTACTTTTAGCTCAAACTCATTGATTGCTATTCCTTGACTCCTTGCTTCAGACAGAAACTTCACTTAGCAGATGTTCAAGATCTTCCGAATACCAGCAGAAGCTAAATCTGCCGTTTTCTTGCTTGTTTTAGGGAATCCAAGTTCCCGTATTTAATTTCCAGCAGACTGTTCCTTGCTTCTGTAACAACATGTTGAAAATAATTAATAGGTGCACACACTCCTCTTAGCAGACGTGCAATGTTGCAGCCTTGTTAGGCTTGAAGCTTAGGGTACAGTATGGCCATGTTTTGCTGCTATGCTTTGTATCGTTGCCTTATCCTCTGTGAAAAGTGGGGAAACTTGAAAGAGCATTTCTAAAATGGAAAAAAAAAATCAGTATTGATTAAGTTAATATATGAACTATGGTGTGCTTGCTTCCTTTTCCACAATGTAGACAATCAGCACATGCACAGTGATGCCATTAAATGAATGTTTAATTTATTTTAGCAATAAAATAATTTTAAAGACCTCTGTTTTCTATAGAATTTATGTTACCATTGAGCGTTTTTATGTGTATCTTTATTTATTTATTGAATTTATTGAATTTAATAATTTATTACTCTGGGCAGCAGATATAAGTAAATATCCAATAAATATAAAACCAGCATAATAAAACTACAACAGTACAACAGATAACCAAGGCTGAAAATAGCCCTTAGACTTACACACAGGTTCATAGTACTTTATGGGCCTCTCTCAGCGGTTTACAGAGTCAATGTATTGCCCACAACAATCTGGGTCCTCGTTTTACCAACCTCAGAAGATTGGAAGGCTGAGACAACCTTGAGCCTGGTGAGAATCAAACTCCTGGCAGTCAGCAGAATTAGCCTGCAATATTGCATTCTAACCAGTACGCCACTACGGCTCAAATAAACACCCCCTCTCATAATTGAATGGTTTCAGTTACCATCTTGGTCCAAGACACAAGAGAAAAAACATCTCAGCTTTACAAAACAGTAATAGGATCAGAGTGCCTGTACATTAGGGGTGGGGAAGAAGCTTATCCCAAAGAGCAGATGTTTCAACAGTAAAGGTATGGAGTCTAGATCCCATTAGATAACTCTGCCTCAGGGGTCCTGAAGGATGTCTACTTTGCTGAGTTAGATGAGCAGAAATAGCTGAAGATGGGATCATATCCTGCACATAACTCAGCCCTCGTAGCAAGGGAGAAATTGCACTACATTTTCATTACAGCTTTACATTTCATGTATCACTTGGGAGCCCTTGTTATTAGAAAGAACAAGTTTGCAGTTGTACATTGATCTCACCCATTTAATAACCTTGAGTGAGAGAATGGCCTCAGAAATTTTGTCTACAAGCAGAACAATCAAGCTCGGAGAGCAACAAGGATTCCACATTGGTCCCTTGCATGTATATATATTTATTTTAAGTAATGAAAGTGTAAGGGTATGCTGTTTAAAGTTTCCACTTCTAGTTACTTTCAGGTAATTAGCCTTCTATATCTGTATGGTCTTATTATTTTCAGATGATTGATGAGGAAATTAAAACCAGATGCCAGACGCTTTTGTGTGAAAGTGAGTGGTTTCATATGGAGATCATTATATTGATGACTGATTAGCATCATAGCTTGATTCTCACAGTAATAAGACTCTTTCTCTGCTGAACTTTACTGATCTGCTCCCTTCCATATAAGTGGGGACCACAGTAATTCTCACTATTATAAATATTGGCAGGTTTTAATTGTTTCAGAAGTGTTACTTCAATGGTAAGTTGTTTCAGTTTTCTGGAAAATTGGTTGAATCCCTACTTTGTATTGCTGTTTGATGTGTTAAAATTAGTAACAATATGGATTTCTATTCCAATACTTGATACTCATGGAAATTGCCACTACAGATGTGAAACCTCTTCATGTTATGGTGGCTTCCTGACAAGTGTGCTACATCGTAATGTATGATTGGTTAACTAATAGAAGAAGCTGATGTCCAGGTAAGCCAAGGAACATATTGATCCTTCGTCTAACTGAAGTAGTCAAGGTGACCACTCAGGATTGCTTTCTCCTTGAGAAAGAGAGATCTTTTATAATCTCTATAAAACCTTTCCGTTAATCCTGCAAATCAGGAGATTTTCTGGAAAGAGCTAGATAGGACTGCATTTGTGGTATGCCATATATTTAAATGATCTCAACTGCTAAGTAGAATTGATAGTCTACACACACACAAACCAAACATCCTGGACAGAACACAGCTTCCCCACTTTAAGCACACACTCAATTCCCTCTTGTCACTCGTGACCCAAAAGAACACGATGGAAATGGAATAAGAAAAAGGGTAAAGACACTGGGAAAGAAAGAAAAGCTGAGAACAAAACTGAAATAAGATGGGGGGAAGAGGGGAGTAACTGGACAGCAAATTAAGGAAAATCAGAGTAGTCTTTGAAGTTACAAAGAATATTAAACTCACTACGAGGACAGCCTTTTTCTGCAGATTTTGCTTTTGTTGCCTATGTTTCGCAGCTTCTATTAGTACAGAATACGAGACCTCATACATTCACAGCTTCTTATCAGTAGCCTCACTTCCAAACAAGTTTCCACTAATTCAAGGGCTTTTTCAATCCAAGCTGATATGGTTTGAAAAGGAAAAAGTAGAAGGAATTTGCAGACTTTTGTTTCTGGGGTTTTTTTAGCAAGGAAGAAGGGCATAGTAAGTGAAAGTTGCTATTACATTTGGTCCCATCGCTATTTTCATAAGTCCTTCAAAACTTGATTGTGCCAAGAGGCCTGGGGGCTCTTAAGGGAATTGTGAGTTGTTGAGGTAGTTTCACTGTTGTTAATATTTGTTGCTCCCTCCTTGCCTTGTAATAATATTAATGGTTTTAATTATTGCTTTCATAGTACCATTTTATAGTTTTTTATTATATGCCACCCCGAGTTGCATTTTGTGAGATGGACAGCCATATACTGTAAATATGATGAGGAAATAGAGAAACATGTCTACATCACCCTTTTATGTCACTTTTGCATCTCTTAAGAATTGCCACATTTTGTTGTTCTGTGCCAGCAACAATGTATGAAAGTTTGGGGTTGTGGTTTTTTTTTTACTGGGCCTCCCTTTCTTGGAAGAGCTTTATCTCTCTTGTTGTCTCTCTCTTTTTTTAATCAAACCCCCATCAGAAGAAATACTGTTGTATAAGTACACAGGTTGATAGACATAGTGATACAGTGCCACGCAAATTCAAGGAACTTTGCCCTTGTAAAAAGATTCAAACTGGACAAGGAATATTTTCCTTTGGCCCTGAGTCAGCCAGTGTTGGCTAAAAGCCCAAGGTATGTTGTATTGTGTACATTGGTTCCTATGGAGATGTGGAGAAGACCTTCAGCCAACACTTCTGGCTTTTCTCAGAAGGGAAAGATCCATCAATTCTTAAGGTAAAGTAGTAGATGTACCTGTGATTATTTATTTGTTCAAACGTGTGAATGGATAGATAGGATATTGAGGGGTCGGGGGTGGGTGTGTATTGTATGTGCTGTGTTTCAGAAACTGCGGAGTTGATATTCTCTTAGTCTAAAAACAGCAAAACACATCATAACACTGAATCCAGAGACTGATGCACAAAAGCTTAATTTGCAGGATAATTCTAGAGGTTAATAGGATTCAAATTCATTTCAAAGTGCAATTGTTTCCCTTATAAAATTTATAACAAAAACATTCAAAGTTAACCTAGCAAAAGGAAAGAGTGAAAACAAGATCGAAACTTGGAATGTTAGAGGGGGAGGAAAATTTCCTCTTTTTGCTTTTCCAGTGAACATTATTGAGCTTTAATCCCTCTTCTTTCTATCCTGCCTTCCTTATATTGCGGTGTCACACACCCCCCCCCCCGAACCACAAAATCTACAACGGAGCTTTTGAAAAGAAAAAGTGTATGTTTTATTAAGAAACTAATAGCTTAGTATTTGATTTCTCCCTTTCCACACACAGATATTGGTAGTAGTCACTGACTACTATTCCCTGCATTTTAACGCCATGTTTTAAACAGTTGTTCCCCCAAACAGTTTGTGTAAGAATGAAAAAAGAGTCCATGTACACAGTCTAGAACAAGAGATCCAAAGCTGTTCAGCTCATTGACACTTCCTGTTGTTTCAGATTGTTAATAGCTTCAGAGAAAAGAAATGTAATATTTCTAAAGTAAATGTAAAGATAGAAAAGGTGAACAGGAATTTCTTCAGATGTATAGTATGTAGAGCTCACCCAGTAACATCAGATAGTACAAATTTTTGGTCCAGTTACTAATACGGAAGATAAATTAAAATACCACTACAGTTTGTCATGTGGTCAACTCATCATGATGCAAATTAATTGATATTGGTGTCTCACTCAACATGGATCAATGGGGATCCAAGTAATTTGGGGGGGGGGGAAGGAGGCAGCGAAGGGTAATCATACAATATGTAAAGTGTCTATCTACTCATTAGAGATTACCCATGAGGTAGCATTTCCAGAATTCATACTTCACCCCCTTCTGCACATTATACCCCTCCCACAGCTTGCACAAACAATGCCCTTTTGGGTAGGGGGACGTTTAGTGTTGTAGGCCCAGGATATCTGTCAGATTACAAAAGGCCAATATTTATTTATTTATTTTATTTTTATCCAGCCTTTACTATTTTTACAAATAATTCAAGGCAATGAACATATTCAGTACACCTTCACCTTCCTATTTTCTCCACAACAACCCTGTGAGGTGATTTGGGCTTAGAGAGAGTGACGGCCCAAAGTTACCCAGCTGGACTGCACAAAAATCAATCGAAGTTTTATGGTTCTCTCTCTCTTTGGTTTTAAGTCAGTTTTGACTGCTAGTGACTGCTTGGACTAGTTCCTTTGTTTGTAAGTGGTTTACTATTGCCTTCATCCTAGGGCTGAGAGAGTGACTGGCCCAGAGTCACAGAGAAGACATTGTATCTAAGGCAGGATTAGTACTCCTGGTTTCCAGGTTTTTTTATCCTGCTGCCTATGACAATAAACTGCCTCTATTTTATAGTGTTGCCCTATTTTAATCAAACACTAGTCCATCTTTTGTGTCTGCTACTATTAATAACACATAGCATTAATAGCATAAATATGAAATGCTATGTTTCTTGTTTTATAATCAGATCAATATTACAAAAATTGATAGAGGGGATCCAGAATAATTTGAAGAAACTAAAGACACAGTCCAAATATTTGGCTTGTTTTTAGAGGTTTTGTGATTAGGGTGTAGATTTTAGTTGAATTTAGAACTCAGCATTTACTCTTGAAAGTTGCACCATTATTCCATTTCTACCCACTAATAGGAATCTAATTGATGTGTACAACAGAATTAACAGCAGACAAAAGTGACTATTACCTGACTAATTATAGTTCATACAATATATATACCACATGTGACATTTGAAAAGCTTAGGACACCCTACAAGAGACAGTCAGAGTCCGCATCAGAGAATGGAAATCCTGCGTACACGATTCAGTTCTTGGACACCAATTAAAAACAAATCGCTTAACGATCAGGTGAGTTAATATTAAATTAACACTTAGCACTTAAACTGCTAAACTTTTGCTTTACAATTTAATATTTCCAAAACTTTCATAGCTCGCTTGTCCATCAACAGTAGGCTGGTTTTGTAGTTTGTTTAAATGTTTCCAGAAAAAAGCACTCTATATGCCAGTTTGTTGTAGCAGAAATATGCATGCCATGAAATTGTGGTACCTAGTTCTGCCTATAGCCGAAGACTATCATAATAAGCCTTCATAAAACCTGATTTGAGTTCTGCTTATCACCACCTGGTTTCAACCAAGAGAATACGTTTGTTATTTTAGCATTTGCTAACCTAGGGGCTGCCTGCAGCAAAAACGTGCTGTTGTAGACAAATATTATTTTGATGCACATTTGACCTGTGGTTTCTATATTCTTACATAAATCTGGAATAAATACAGTTGCCTAATACAACTCTTGTTCCTTTTTTCTTTCTTTCTTTTTTTTGCTGCTAACATAAAAAAAAGCTGTTAAATCAATCTCATGTCCAAAATGTTTCTCACCACAACCAATTAATGCAACATTGTCTTTTAAAAATACATTTGATTGCTTTTAAAATAATAACAAAAAAGAAAAAAAGGAATAAAACACAAAATATATTACAAAAATAAAATAATGCTTAAAAATCAGTGAAAAGTATATTACATGCATAAACATATACACACGCATAATGTTTGCATCATGTTATATACAGTGGTGGGATTCAGCCAGTTCGCTCCAGTTCAAGCAAACCGGTTGTTAAATTACCACCCTGCACTATCAAAGTGGATCCTGGGTGCTGCGCTGCAATGGAGAAACGGGCAACAGAGTGGCCAGTGTAAAGGAAGGAGGCCCCTTTCCCTTTTTGTTTTTTTACACTGTATTGTAAGGACATCCATACAGTCTTGTTCAGTACAGTGAAGCTGTATAGAGTCTAAGTGCTATTGCTAAGTGCTATTGCTAATACCTACAGTCGGAACAGAAGTACAGTATTCCATTCATCTGATGGTCTCCAAATTCTACTATCTTGCCTGTAGAATTATGTTGGCTGTTTACTATTGTTCAGTTTTTTCCCCCAATGATTTTCCTTTCAGCTTTTTAAAAATTTTATTATTATTTTATAACATAAGCCACACTGAGTTGTATAGAATCAGGCGGGTTCAAATTTTAAATCAATCAATCAATAGTATTGACATCAATTTTAGCAATTTTATTAATTTTCTGCTTTGTATTTTTTGGATTTTTGATATAAAAAAGAACTACTGCTACAAGGCTTCCTACCCACAAAAAAATTCTGTTACAACATAAATCAAAATGGGATGTTAGTGGCATGCTACAAAGCTAAATGCTTTCCCTTAGCATTATACTTACTAATATGGTAGTATATTTATTAATGATAATTTTTAATAATATCTTAGGAGCCTAGATAGGCCTAAAAAGAATGGAGCTCAGCTGAAAGAGAGTCTGCCTACTGCATACACATGATGAAAAAACAGCATAGGAGAAAATAAATGAGTGTTCTGTGAATGACACTTGTTTTGTGAGGGTGGCAATGATTTATTTTGAACATCTCAGTGGGGTCCCCAGATTTTTTGCCCCTAGTCCAGGCTTTTTTAGGAAATAATCCAGCCAGTCAGAACTTCATTTGAAATTAAGGATTTTGTTCAAAAGCTTGATTTTGCAGCATATATGAGGAACCGTGGTTCTCCAGTTGTAGTAGCCAAAGTCATTAGCACTGTCCAACACAGCCAACGTTGAGGGTTGTTGAGAATTGAAGTTAGCAATGTCTAAGGACTCCAGATTGTTATCCAAGTTGCATTTTATAATGAGGTTATAAAATGACCCTAAAGTGGAAGATTAGCAGTATTGTATATGGAATGGTCTAATCTTATATGTTACTGAATTGCCTTTTTTTATTTTTTAAAAAACATGTGGCTTTGTTTAGCTTTATCAGGAAAGAATCAGACTTATAAGTCACTGGTTTGACTTGTGGACAGACAAACAACGCAAGCAATTTCTCTTCTTGATATTGAACCAGTGCAGTAAGTCACAGCTGAAGTAAGTGAGCCACTTGCTTTAGTACTATGCTTTGTGAAAATAAAAAGTAGATTTTGCAAGGGCACTTCCTATAATGTAAATTATTTACTACATCATTGTTTGCCTTTTCTGGAATCCAATCCTATAATTAGCTGGAACCCATTGAGATCTCCCAAACAGAGATCTAGAAGTCTTGTAAAACGTGGACACACAAATTTGATGGACCAAAAGGCATATTTCCAATCTTTGGGTTCTAGATTTCAAAACGCCGACTGGTGCTAAGGCAGAAATTATATATACTGTAAAATTATTTTAAATTAATTTAACATTGTGAATATGGCTATTTCCTATGCATTTAATAATTCAGTTAACAGTTGTGATTTAGCTACAACTTTTGGTGGGTCTTTGGGCTAGCAACTGTCCATATGTGTTATAAAATACATACATGAAAGCCAGTGACACAAATACCTTACTTCTGTATTGATGGCAAGATAAAGTCTTATTCCATAAAGTATAGAGCAAAAGAGTTAAGGGAACAAATGTATTTAAAGAGTAAAATACATTTTGTCCCATGCATGCACAGCCTTATTTTCCAAGAAATCAGGAGAAGGTGGGCCAGAATGAGAAAAGTACATCAGATGGAGATCTGCTTCTGGTACCTAAGATCTTGGCCTCCTGATATCTAATGTTGAGGCTGGCCTCTTCTAAATTTGAACCTGTCCACTAGCTTCCTATAAAACTGGAGATTATAATCATGTGCCAATTCACAGACACTAACAAAAAATATTGGTGTTGCCCTGCCTTAGGAGGTGCTGCCACATGAAAATGAAAGTGAACTTGAGAAATTGAATAGATGGGGAGAAATCACGGAGGGGGGGGGAATCATGGTTTACTCATTAAATGTTTAGAACCTCAAACATGATGTTGCTTTGTATGTAACATAAGCTATGGTTCACTTTTGTACAATCCTCTTCTCTTGGCAATAAATCTAAGTATTTCCCTAGATCCGATAATTCATTTCATTTTTGTTGTTGTTGTGTTTTCCTTTCTTGTTGCATAGGTGTGTTGAAAAATGGCTTGTAGAAAACATCCCACTGACCCACGTAGATTTCACCACTCTGCTGCCACGTTTCCTATCTCTCTATATATTCTCCTTTCTCAGTCCGAGGGATCTTTGTGCTGCAGCCCGAATCAATTGGCACTGGAAATTTTTAACTGAACAGGTAGTATCAGAGTATGCCTTGTTCTCAGGTGAGCCAATGCTACATGCTAGAGTTGTAGAACCATGGTCCTCTTAGTGAAGTTCAACTCCCAGCTGTTCCAGATTATGTAACCCATGGTGAGATACTAGGAACTGCAGTTCAGCAACGTTAAAATATCATAGATTATCATCCCTCCTTCATTCTTTGAATAAACACCCCCCCCAATTCAAAATTGAGAGCGAGGGTTACAGAGTCACTTTGTAGTCATCCCAATTAAACACCAAGTTCTTATGCTCATTGATTTGAAAAGGCAGGAACGTTTGTAACATTCCCTAGTGACGTTTCCCATTTGTGTTACTTGTCTCTTAATTATGGCCATTTCTTTTCCAATCTTGAATCCTTAGATGAAGTAGGTATCTTTCTTATTCCATATGGAAGGGGAAATAATCCTGTTGTCAATTATTAATATTCATTGGCTACCAATTGTAGAAGGAGTGACAGAATCTGGGGGCAGAGCAGTGGTGGTATTCTTTGCTACCGGTTCACAAATAGGAGGATGTCCGCTCACTTTGCTCGCACACGCCACCTCTGTGCATGCACAGAGCGTCAAAAACGAGATGTAATGACATCCAGGCGAGTGGGTGGAACCTCCCGCAGCCACTGCTACCGGTTCACCCAAACTGGATATAACCAGCTGAATAGCACCACTGGGGCAGAGTCAAAAAAGGAATCAGCCTAGACTCTACGTAGTCACAAATGGACTTCTTGAATTCAGTTGCCGCTTATCTACCACTAAAATAGTGCTAACCGTTAATTGAGTAGATTGCTGTGCAGAGGCATGAATAAATAAATTGATTTAATTAAAACTTCACATCCGTGCCCCTGACATCAATACAATAATTGGCAATAATTAATTTTATATTCAGATATATTCATCTATTAAATGCATTCACCAATTAACCTACATATAGAATAGCAGAATTTAAATATACCCTTTCTTCTATGTCTATTTATTTATTTTTGTACTATTTATCAGTTTTACTTATTGCTTTTCTATATCTCTTCTATTTCCATATATTATTAGGGTATGATCATAATAATTATTCAAATCAACCAGTCCAATTAAAATTAAACCAAATGATGAGGCTCTTGAGTTAAAATCCAAGGAATTATCTTTAAGTCTCTTTTAAATAAAACAGGTTGCATGTACCTTCCAAATCAAGAAAAAGGGAGAAGCTGGCATTTGTGTACATCATCCCCATAGATCTGCTTCTCTTACATGTCTGATGTTATCAACAATTAAGTCATACTTTATTTGATTTGATAAGCTTTCGAAATAACTTCTCTTTGAAAATAAATGTTTTCATTTCCTTAAGGACTGTCTGTGGATGCCAAAATGCCTTAAGTTAGGATGGTTTCTTCCATATGTTCCTGAAAAGAATGAATATGGCGCTTGGAAGCGATACTATATTGCCTGTGCAACCAGCCTGGATTATCTAACTCCTAGGAGAACTGCATACCACAGCACCACCAGTGATCTCAAAACAAAAACTGAAGAGCAAGAAGAAAGGTGGCAAGCAAAATGTTCTCAGAAATGTATTCGAGGAGGCCTGGCAGTACACAAAAGTCAGTTTTGGTTCAGTTATTAGTAAGGGAGGATCCCATATTTTATCTGTAGCAGCTGGGAATAATTAAGTTCTTAAGAATACATGAGATGCATAGGAATGCCTAGCAAGCCCCAAGGACTAAAATCTGAAATAAATATACAGAAATAAATAGCTTTTTAAATAATTGCATTAGACAGAAAAATAGAAAAGTTTGGCTGAGTTTGACCTCTTTTCACAAATGCAGCAAAGCAATAAGAATATTAGGGCATTGTCTTCTCTTTGAAGTATGTGTATGCCTCCTTAAATTAAGGTAATTATTTTCCATGGGGCTTGAATGTAAAATACTCTAATGAATGATTCCGTCATATCAAATGATTGCAGAAGTGGAATGCAGTTTATAGAATGAGTCATTCTTTCTCCTCTGTCCCTTACTGCTCTTATGAATTTGATTTTCTGCTTATGCCAGTTTGGTTTGGATGACAGTAGTTTCCCCCTTTAGCTTAATTTATTTACCATATTTTTCAGAGTATAAGACACAACTTCCCCCCCTAAAAGGGGGTGAAAATTTAGGTGCATCTTATATCCCGAATGTAGCCCTGCCCACCTACTGGCCTCTGCCTCCCAGCAGTTACCTTCTTGTAGCAAGCAGCAAGAAGAAACAACTCATTTCAGCTTCAGCACAGCCTAATTAGCACAAGTTGAGTGGATCGGGCTCCCGACTCTCAGCTGATTTGCTCTCAGCTGTTTTGCAGAGGCCTCTGCTGCTTGCTGCAAGGAGGTAAATTGCTGGAGCAGATTTTTCTTTTCTTGTGCTAATCAAGCTATGCTGAAAATGAAAATGAAAGTAAAGCAGGCTGTTTGCTGTTTGCTACAATGAGGCAAAATTGCTGGGAGGCAGAGGCAGATTTCTTTTTCTTGTTTTCCTCACCAAAAAAGGTAGGTGCGTTTTATAGTCCAGTGCGTCTTATACTCCGAAAAATACAGTAATTTTATTTTTCACATTTCTGAACTGTCCATCTTCCTCAAAGAGTGTAGTTGCAGTCTTGACATCTACCATGTTTCCCCAAAAATAAGACTGAGTCTTATATTAATTTTTGCTCCAAAAGACGTATTAGGGCTATTTTCAGGTGATGTTCATATTTTTGGGGAAATATGGTATTAAATGCCTCTGTCTGGCTGACAATCTTAACTGGGGCTTATTTTTGGAGTAGGGCTTCTATTATGAACATCCTGAAAAATTGTGCTAGGGCTTATTTTCCGGTTGGATCTTATTTTTGGGAAAACACGGTAATAGTCTCTCTCTCTCTTTTTTAAAACTAACCTGGAGAGAAATTTGTGGACCAAATCCTTTATTTGCGCGCGCACACACACACACACACACACACACACCATGGCATGTTCCCATTACAGGCATTGTGATAAAAAGAATAGGGAGACAAAACTGAACAAGTCATGTCAATCTTCTATTATGACAAATATGATGGTTTGCCCTTTTTAGTAGAACAATTCGCATTTTTGTGCATTGCAGTTGTATAAAGACTGCAAATGTGAGTGTAGTTGTGGGTGGCTCACTGATTTATACATAAATTCTCTTCTGATTAGGAATCTTGCACAGTTTATTAAAATCTAGAACTGGCTGTAAATTAAAATATATTTTTAAATTAATAGTGTAACCTGACAGTGAAAAGGGGAGCATAAATAATCACCTTTTTGAAACTGACATACAATATAATTGAATGGGATTTATTTTTCAGAGGAATTATTCAAAGCCCGTCCACCTTGGATAAGTGGAACCCGTAGCTCAGGATTTTACAAGTCTGGATTTCAACCACAATTGTCCCAATCTATCTATGACCAGGCTAAATTATCAGCTGAATTATTAATGAAGGTATTAATTTTTCCCTCCTCAAATGTTTACGTTTTTATGTCTTTGCATATAGGGCTTCACTTAAGACTTGTCTCCATCCGCAAAATAATTTTGAATCGCATTGCTTAGAGCTTCAGGAGAGCAGTGTAGGCATCTGAGTAAGTGAGCTTTAGGGGCCTGAGGATCTGCTAAACAAGCAACGTTGGCCCTGGGGTCCCCATTGCCAATCCCTGGTTTTATTAATCTCATTTTGCTGTCTCTGGGTTTCCATCAGTCTCCTCTGACTGAATAACAATGGTAGAAAAACCATTCTCTTCAACTTTAAATGGCTATGCAGATTAAAATAGATGCTCAACCTTGGCAATTTTAAAATGTGTGCACTTCAACTCTCAGCATTCCCATCCCAACGTTGAGAAACACTGATCTACATAAATAATCTAAGAACCAGCAAAGTTGGTGTAGGGTAGTGGCATCTTGTCTGGTACTCCCCAATGGCTGCAGCTGACACTATGTGTGCTTGTATCAAGTACAGATAGTGTCTGTATTGTCTAGTGCCGTGATGGCGAACCTATGGCACACGTGTCAGAGGTGGCACACAGCGCCCTCTCTGTGGGCACACGAGCCGGTGCCCCAGTTCAGCTCTCCTGCGCATGCGCGCTCGCTTCCCGCCAGCCAGCTGGTCTTCAGGTCTCTGCCGCATAAGTGGGGGGGGGGCGGAGAGCAGGGGGGAGCGTGTGCAGGGAGGACGCACGTATGTGCGGAGGGCCGCGTGCACATGTGCGGGACCGTGCGCACATTGCATTTTGGGGGTTTGGGTGCATGCACCCGCTTTGGGCACTCAGTCCAGAAAAGCCATCACTGGTCTAGTGCCTTTTTTCCTTCTGAGAGAAATTTTGTATTCAAGAAGCAACATTTTCTGTATTTTGACAGCCCTTTCTGAATTTTAGCAGGCACTGCTAAGGTTCTCAAGATGAGGTGTGATACTTTCCATTTTAGTCTTGTTGCAGATCTAGTTGGTTAAACAGCAGCAGCAGCAAATTGATTTTTCTGAAGCCACTCAAATGGCTTCAATAATTCAATCGGAATCTTTGTAGCAGAAGACTAAAACGTTTAGCCAACAATAGAGGAATTAAATGTCAATAGTCTGGGGAACTGTATTAATCAAAAATATTACCCTTTTCTTTTGTTCTGAGCAAATTAACATGCTCCCAACCTGTACATCCCCGGAGTTCAATTCATTAAAAAGAAAATGCAGGAAGATCCATTGCAATTTAAATGTAAAATGGAATGTCAATACGATAATGACAATATATTATCTCCCCTCCTCCCAGTTGTATCCTTATAACAGCCTTTGGGATTAAGAGTTGTTAATGCCTCCAAATCACAGAACATACTGTACTTTCCGTTGTATAAGACGACAGGGCATATAAGACGACCCCCTACTTTTCCTATTAAAATATAGGGTTTGGGCTATACTCGCTGTATAAGACTACCCCTCAATGTTGTTGGCGCTCCTGTAGCATCATCGGTCAGCGCCAGCAACTCAGATTCGGGAAGCTGTGTCGATCTCGTCAAAGCTGCATGCCGCTGAATGCTGGACCCAGCTGGTTGCTGCGCGGAGCTTCCCCCACCGTACCAGGCATCCAGGTGGATATTACCAATGCTCCGACTTCCCCAGACAGCTGGGGCTCGCCATCACTGGGGTCAGCTGGGGAAGTCAGAGCGTCGGTAGGCTTATACCCGGCGTATAAGACGACCCCCGGCTTTTGAGAGGATTTTCCTGTGTTAAAAAGTAGTCTTATACGACAGAAAATACGGTATCTTGACTGTGAAGGCTTAGGCCAAGGGACAAATTGTGCAGCAAATTCTTTTCTTTTCTAGTTCAACAAATAGATTCTAGTTGCTCATAGATTTGTTCCTTGGGGGGAGGGGGCTGCTAAAAAATGAAAGGGAAACAATATACAGAGGAGAAACCTTCCTCGAAGACCTGAGTTGGGAGGCTAGACCTTGGCAGATGTCCTTTTTTCTTACTCTGCCTCTATGAATGGTGTCACCTTTACTCCTCATCCTTCAGCAGGTAGTCTACACCTCCTGCAGGAATTTAGCACTTCGATGTCTTGTCTTTTCTACAGCAGTGTTTCTCAAGCTTAGCCATTTTCAGGGGTATGGACTTCAAGTACAAGAATTCTTATCAATGGCACCACAAGCTGTGGAATAATTGAAACTGAAGTCCTCACACTCCAAAATGGCCAAGGTTTGGAAGCACTGTTCTATAGAGCAGGGGTGTCAAACTGGTGGCCCATGGGCTGGATGTGTCACGTGCAGGCCACGCCCACCCCAGCTCCATGAAGGGAAAAAAACGTGGCAATACGTCACGTGACAGCAATGTGACACTGTGAGTTTGACACCCATGTTCCAGAGCAAGTGTCTCCAACCTTGGCAACGTTAAGCCTGACGGACTTCAACTCCCAGAATTCCCCAGCCAGCAAAGCTTTGCTGGCTGGGGAATTCTGGGAGTTGAAGTCCACCAGGCTTAACGTTGCCAAGGTTGGAGACTCCTGTTTCAGAGTATACACCTATCATCCTTGGAGTTGTGGTGCCTCTTAGATATGCCATCTTATCTCTCTCTCTCTAAATGCTTTTATTGAAAAAGTACTTTCTACAAATAATTCATTTTTCAAACAGATTCATCAACAGAATAAATCTGCGTCAGGGTTGAGAATAGAAGCTGAGAAGCCGGTTATTTTGTCGTCTGGGAAATCTCTACCAGAAAGGTAAATGCCTTTTCAAATTAAG
The DNA here is from genome assembly GCA_012654045.1 of Ptyas mucosa. Lineage (NCBI taxonomy): Eukaryota > Metazoa > Chordata > Lepidosauria > Squamata > Colubridae > Ptyas > Ptyas mucosa. The sequence continues at coordinate 6,095,313 of WNWU01000005.1, forward strand.
GTCTCTTCTACATATGGAAAGAAGATGGTCAACAAAAGTTTCTAAAAGGGTTCAGAGCTAGAGATAGAAGGGAATCTTACCTTATCCCAGTGGTGAAATGTAAAATTCCAGAACTTTAAAATGTAAAATGTAAAATTCCGGAACTACCGGTTCTGTGGGTGTGGCTTGGGGGGGGAATATGACTGAGTGGGCGTGGCCAACTTTTTTAAAAAAAACTTTTAAAACCAGTTTTTTCTATAACTTCTTCGGTTGAAGAGGTTGTAAAAAAATGCTTTTAAAAGCCTCTGACGATCCCAGCTGACTTGCCTGATCGCAGAAGCTTTTTTTTTAAAAAAAGCCTCTGATGATCCCAGTTAACCCATGCGATCATCAGAGGCTTTTTTTTTTACTTTTAAAAGCATTTTTTCGGCCAAAGAGGTTGTAGAAAAAATGCTTTTAAAAATTAAAAAAAAGCCTCTGATGATTGCATGGCTCAGCTGGGCAATGGGGGGGGGGGCAGGGATTTTTGCTACTGGTTCTCCGAAACACACGCCTCCATCGCTACCAGATCGGGTGATCCGGTCCGAACCGGGAGCATTTCACCCCTGCCTTATCCCCATGATGGAGAACCTATGGCACATGTGCCAGAGGTGGCACACATCACCCTCTTTGTGGGCACGCAAGCCATCGCCCCAGTTCAACTCCACCGCGCGTGTGCGCACACCTCCTGCCAGCCAGCTGGTCTTCGGTCTCTGCTGTGCATGCGGGGGGGCATGGGGCGTGTGGAGGGGCGCATGCATGCACAGGGGCGGGAGGTGTGTGGAGGGCGTGCATGGGGCCCGCATGCGCATTGCATTTTGGGGGTTCGGGCATGCACGCTTTGGGTACTCGGTCCAGAAAAGGTTAGTCACTGCCTTATCCTGTTCACCATCTGAATTAAGAAAAGATTTCCCGTCTTGGGGCAGAAGCAGTTTCCTTGCAACATGAGGGTTTGACAATAGAGCTATATATAGGCCGTAGCAGTGTTTCCCCAGCATCTGCTTGCCTACTGTATTTCTTAAAAGCTGTAAACTTTGCAGATAACTGTCTGTCTATAGCTGTGCCCTCCCTAAGAGAAAGGAGGAAAAATATGTTTCCTCTCTTTGTCCTCTCCCCTTCCCTCTGTTCCTTGTCTTTCCTTCCTCTGGCGGCATTCAATTTTTGTGTTGCAAATTATGTACAGTATACAATGTCCAGTCTGAGAGAGAAAATTGCTTGCTTTGGGTACGGAATGGAATGGAATGGAATTAGAATAGAATAGAATAGAATAGAATAGAATAGAATAGAATAGAATAGAATAGAATAGAACAGAGTAACAGAGTAACAGAGTAACAGAGTAACAGAGTAACAGAGTAACAGAGTAACAGAGTAACAGAGTAACAGAGTAACAGAGTAACAGAGT
>WNWU01000005.1:6098012-6120517 GCA_012654045.1 Ptyas mucosa
ATCTATCTATCTATCTATCTATCTATCTATCTATCTATCTATCTATCTATCTATCTATCTATCCAATTTCTATTTCTGCCCATCTCAAACAAACTTCTAAGTGGAACTTCATTTGTGTGACATTTGATCGTCATAATCATAAAGCTTCATATGTAATATTAACTTTGTATTTGTACAGAAGGACTATTACTTGTAGCAGTTCAATCCCTAACTTGTCTCATAGATTTTGTCAGCCTGTTTCCCAAGGATACCCCAATGGGATGAATTCACTCCATCCACACCTGGTCTTGATATCCTCCCACATACCTGCATATGAGGTAAAACTTTATGGAATCAGTCTTTCCTGCTTTCCTCCATGGGACTGAATGAGATGTCTTCTTCCCTTTTGTACATATAAGGAGGAGCGATGAAACAACAGAAAATCTGCTAGGTCAAATAGGACAAAACAAGGACCCAAACTAAATGAAAATATATTTCATATCTCAAAACTTTTAATATACTGTATGAGCTAAAATTGGGGAGGAGTGAAAAACAGAAAGTAGCTAAACACGTTTGCTTTTAATTTGAAAACTATGTTCTTACTTGTTGTTTTCTTCCAATTTTATTTTAGATGGTTGTGGACAGTGTTAAGCTTGGCGTGGTTCTGGTAGTGTATGAACATACTGGGACCACACTGGAAAGCCTTATTCATTCTGTAGAAAGGGCCTTGGATGGCCATATAGCAAAGAGTATTGGGATAATTAGTGATGGAGATTCCAGAGAGATTAACTTGCTTCAAGGTAGGGTAAAGATAAAATGATAAGATTCTTGAATGAGTGATATATTTTGTACTGAAATGTTATGCGAAAGAGTTGAAGTATGTGAAAGTGAATTTCTTTAAGACTCCGAGTTGTTGGGAGACACATTGCAAGCTATATTGATTTACCTGTTTCTAGCTGATTATGAAAAGCAAACCTCTTCCAGAAAAAAAGATAACTATATAAAATATGATTGTTAAAATATTTTTAAATTACCAATGGTAACAACAACAACAAAAATCCTAAACTAGCACTAAGTTGATTTTAAATTTAATAACTGCTGCTAGGTTACTAGTGGCACAGTACTGGAAGAAGGAAGATCTACCAACCATTGAGGAATGGACATTAAAAGTGGTGCACTTGGTTGAAATGGCAAAAATGTCTGCATATTTGAAAGACTATTCAAATGAAAGATATTTGTTGGAATGGAGAAGATGGATTGACTATATTCAAAATAAGTATCGGACTAAGAAGCTTCAAATAGCATATGAATGAAATATGTAATCTAACTGATAGTTGATAGTGTGGGTTTATAATTTTTAGAGTTATAGGAGTTAAAGATTTAGAGATAATTGGAACTTAATATAATGTTAGCATATTTTAGCTTAATGTTGGGGAAATGCTATACCCTGTGCTTGTTTTGGGAAGTCTAGGGGGGGGAGGGGGAGGGGGAAAAGGGAAGGGGAGGGGGAGAGATAAGAGGGTGGGAATGGGGGAGCGGATGGGTGAGGGACGGGGCAGGGAGGGGGGAGAAAATATTTGTATTCTTTTTTAAACTTTTTAATAAAAAAAAATCCTAAACTAGCAAATATATCCATATACAATATAGAAGTAGTCAAGTATAGATTTTAAAAACATTTCTGTTGGAAAGATACTGGAGAAAATAATGGAGAATTGATTAGGGAATGAGGAATAGGAAACCAAATCAGATCTGAAACTGACCAAATTGAAAATTTTATTAGGAAACTATGGGTTTTCTTTGTTTGTTTCAGTTCAATTAAGGGCCAGCACCTAATTGATCTTGGTTGAGATCAAAAAGCTAAGCAGACTTAGACCTGATCAATACTTGAAATGGAAATTTCAATGTGATAAATTTCCCTTCTTATAACTTTTTTGTTGTTGTTTATCTTATTAAGAGGTTATAAGAACTTCTGAGTGTGAAATTTAATTATTTTTGACTTGCCCTAATAAAATTTCTTTAATATTCTCATCCTCCACTGACATTTAAAGACCATAAAGTATAGCAAGTTATATTTGATAATCGTAACTCCCATAACTAGTTTTCAATGATCAATCTTTCATTTTTTCTGTGACTTGAAAACCATGTAGTGGTATAAAAATGCATTAATTTCTTCACTTCCCAGTAATTTGATTTGCTCCCATTGCTCAATATAAGGCATATTTCCTTACTTAGGAAAAATACAAACAATATTTCATGTAGAAGTCTAATTATCTTTCCTCAGCCTTTTATTAGCTTTATTAAATTTTAAGTCCCTTTTTTAAAAAAAAAATAGAGATCCTGCTAAAATAAAAGAATATTTGGGAATGTATAACAGAAAGAGAGCATCAGACAACAAGAAAGCCCAAGATGTAAAAACATAAAAAAAACCTCATATATTATACTAACAAGATATTCTTGCCCTGAACTCTGGGATAATCTTTATATATCATCATCAATGCAGATGGCAATTTTCAAAGGAAGAAAAGTTTTGCTGGTTCCTGCCTCAGTTTGATTAGAATCTAAAAATATATACAAAAAGGAGCAGGAAGAGGGAAACAGGACAATTCTTACACATTTCCTACACTAGGAAAAGATTATTGTGGCTCTAAAGTTAAGAGATAGGTTCCAACTCATTAGTATTAATGATGTGTGACAATCTTATAACTTCTTAAAAAAATAATAGCCATAGGTGTTTGTGAATCTGAAGAGTAGCAAAATCAGAGTCTGGCATTTTACTTATACGTTTTCTAGAAAAAAAAATTGAATTGGTCAATACTTCCTGATGAGGTATAGTAGTAGAATCTTTTTGCAGTTCAAGACAGTTGGGATCCTAAATATTGTCCATTCAGCTTAAATGCATCCTTTGTTTAATTTTATTTAGGTTACAAAATCAACGCCCTAAATCTTCTTAAACCTGAGGTGAGAGAGTTTTGGAAGCGCTTAAAAAGTTGCATTATCTCTCCAGAAGAAGGTGGAAGCATAGACCTCTTTGTTCCTCTGGCAGCTTCAGGTCAGTCTTACTTGCCACCCAGAAAAATTGGCATCTTTCCCTTTGTTTACAATCGATCTAATCAAACAGGAAACTCCTTTGATTTGGTTGGGGCTTCAAAGGAGCTACCATATATTGTGCAACGGTTAATTACATGGCCACAAACCATGAATGGTTTTGCTTCTTCCCTCTTCCTCCCCAAACCCTTTTCCTTTGGGTTGTGCCTTTTAGATATTAGCCAGAACGTGGGTGTTATCACCACTTACTCATGCTTTCAAGTCATTTCCACAGTACAAACATAACCAGGGACATACATTGATCAAAAAGTCAAGATGTTGGCTGTAATCATGTGATTGAGTGTGTGTATGTGTGTGTGTGTGTAAGTATGATTGAGTTCAGTCAACAGAAATAGCACAAAAGGGTAGTAAAATATGAGGAGCAAAGAGAAAGCAAAAGGCACATACTGATTAGAAACATTATTCCGAGTGATTTTTTCCCCCCATAATGGCCATAACACCTCATAGTGAATCTATTCCAGAAGGGGTAGCAATGCTGTGAGATCACAGTATCTGGGTCAAGGAAAGATCGCCTTCTCCTTATTCTTTCAAACAGGCAGTAAAATTAAACTGAGGAAAAAGTAACACCACATTCCTTGTGGGCTACTGATTGCTCAACATAGAGCTGTATTTTCCTATCTTCAGGAGGAACAGGCAACTGCATTCAGCCACTCTTAGATAGAATAGAATAGAATAGAATAGAATAGAATAGAATAGAATAGAATAGACGATTAGACTAGACTAGACTAGGATTGGGATTGGGATTGGGATTGGGATTGGGATTGGGAATGGGAACGGGAATGGGAACGGGAACGGGAACGGGAATGGGAATAGGAATGGGAATAGGAATAGGATTAAATAGTTCGAAGGGAGCTTGGAGATCTTTTAGCTCAACTCTCAGCTCAGGCAGGAAATGCTATACTATTTCAGACAAATGGTTGTCCAATCTCTTCTTAAAAACTTCCAGTGTTGGAGAATTTACAACAGGGGTGTCAAACTCGCATCATCATGGAGTTGTCACATGACGTATCGTGACTTTTCTCCCCTTTGCTAAACAGGGCATGGGAGTGGCCAGCACATGACGTATCTGGCCTGTGGGATGCAAGTTTGTCGCCCCTGATTTACAACTTCTGGAGGCAAGTTGTTCCACTGGTTAATTGTTCTAACTGCCAGGAAATTTCTTCTTAGTTCTAGGTTGCTTCTCTCCTTGATTAGCTTAATGTTTATTTTAGGGTTGCAATTGCTACATTCTGCATTTTTTTCAAATAATGTTTATTAAAACTTTGAATTAAACAATAAAAGATAATAAAGATTAAAAGAAAAAAATGCAAGAAAATAAATGTATAAAGGGAGGGAAAAACCCCTTGCCCTTCTCATGGCAAGTAAACAGTAAACAATTCCATAATCTCTTCACCTTCTCTTAGCTAACAAATATAAAGCTCTTCACCTCATCACCTATTTCTTAACAATAGGCAAATCAAATAAGTAACTATGTTTTCAATCAAGTTACCAGCAAAAGATCCAAGCCGAGGTCTAAATTTTTAATCAACATATATAAAACTCAACATTCCTCATCTTGTCTTGTAAACTATAGGCTGTCCTCGACTTATGACCACAATCGAGCCAAAAATTTCTGTTGCTAAGCAAAACAGTTGTTAAGTGAATTGAGTCCTATTGTAAGTCCTTTTTTTTGCCACAGCAGTTGTTAAATGAATCACTGTTAGTTGTTAAGTGAACCATATAGTTGACTTTGGTTGTCAGAAGCTTACTGGAAAGGTGATCAGATGACCCCAGAACAGTGCAACTATCATAAATACAGCCAAGCATCTGAATGTTGATCACATGACCATAGGAAGGCTTCAATGGTCATAAGCATGAAAACCAGTCATAAGTCACTTTTTTTTCAGTGCCGTTGTAACTGTGAATAATCATGAAACAAATGATTGTAAGTCGAGTGTATAACAAAATACCATTTGAAAGTCAAGAATGACCCCAATAGCCTAATATAAACAAAATAAAAAACCCCAAATTTAGCATGAGAGAAGAGCTATTTCTCCTTCACAAAAAAACATCCCTAATCCACAACATTCCAAATAACACCTTATCCTCAAAATGCGTGCTACACTTTTAAATGATTACTTTAATCATTTGCAGAGGCAGGAAAAGAGATACTTTCACAGCTGACTCTTCTAACTGGAGCATTCTTCAGGACTCCTACAGGAATAGCTACGGGGTCTTATCAGCACAGTAGGTGGAGAAAATTCCTACATATTTGGGAAGATCTACATCAAATATTTGACTGCTGGCCATATTTTAATTCAGCTGCATCCCATCTTTTCCTCAGAGTTGCTGGGCCCAGACAGAAGCCTCAGCAGAATTAATATGTATATATCTTAGATTTTTAGCAGATGAGATTGCTAATGACATATGCTGGCAAAGAATTATTGCCAATCAGAAACTGACATATCAGGTTTAAGGATCAGTGATCTGACTTGGCACAATAAACAGATGCAAATGGTATTTTGTAATGGGATCCTAAAGGAATCTAAACAGGCAGCAGCAGGTTCTTCTAGATCTTAGCAATACTAAGAAGACAATTGAAATTGCTGGATGAACTATAAGATGCCACTGTAAAACAATGTTGTCTATATAGGCATGTATGCTTCCACATGTTATTAACTTGCAAGAAGTCCAAGCAACAGGCTTTGAATAGAGGAAATTGGAGGAAAGAGAAACAAATTTAATTACATCATTAATACTAATACTTTCATGTTGTAGTGCTTCGTTAGCAAAAGGATTTGCCAGTGACATCATCATTGCCTGGGGGTGCCCACTTGGGGACTCATTTTGTGTTTTCATGATGTTGCCCACCGAAGTGGTACCCATTTATCTACTTACAATCGTCCACTTTTGAACCGCTGGGTCAGTGGGGAGCTGGAGCAAGTGACAGGAGCTCACCCTGTCCTGCAGCAGCAATGTGTCTCAAACATGAGGCTGCTGATCATCAGCCCAGTGTTCTAATCTCATGACCCACCGTGTTCCTACTACAACATTTATATGCAGCTTTGCTTTATTTTCCAGGGTTTTTAAGTACAGAAAATGGTTTCTTATTTGATAGCTTGTTGGTGCTCCCCACATTTTAGCTAATTCTGTTTTTTTGCGGGTGGGGGGGGTGGGAGTGGAGAGACTGGAACATAAGAAATAGTCCATGGACAGGGAAATGACTTTTGTGTTATTGCAGTCCTCAGTGAATGGCTGGGAAATCAGAAAGAAAGCTCTCCTCCGTTTCTCTACCTCACTGAAGTAAAACTGCAAATATGGCTCAGATTCACCGAGCTTCTGGAAGAGACACTGGATGTTGTCAGGAAAAAGCTGAGTCCATATTTTTTTGATTTGCAAAAGAACATGGCTGGCAAAATTCTTGGTAATTTTTCTCATTATGGTCCTCTGTGTTATATCCGAAATAAGAATTCCATGGGACATTTTAGACTTTTTGCCAGTATAAAAAATGCATCCCACCTTAGCAATGGTGTTCGGTTTACTATAAAGATAGATGATGTTTTTTGGCTTGGACTGCACATTATAGATGTGGATTTTTCCCGTGTTGTGTATTTGTGCATGCTTGTATGCCTTCAAGTCAATGTTGACTCCTGGCAATGGCCTGGACATGCCCCTGCAGTTTTATTGGCAAGATTTTTGCCCTTGCATCTTTCTTAGGGGTGAGAAAGAATGACTAGCCCAAGGTCAGCTAACTGTCTTCATGTTTAAGATGGGACCTAAATCCAGTTTTCTGTTTTCTATCCTGGTTATGTTAATCACTCTATATGTAAAATCTCATTATTGAGTTTGACTCCTGTTCAAATACTTATCAGGGTCAATACTGTTCAGTTGTGGGCAGTCAGCTAGATTTGATAGATGCTACCAACTAACTCTTTGTGTCTGGATCTGTGTATGTGCACACACAAGTAACTTGGTAATCAGAATATGCAAAATAATCTAGTTTAAAGGGAATTTCCTATTTTTGTCCCTCTTTAAATAAAACTATGTAATGACAAGTAGAAACCTTATGAGTTTGATGTCTTAAAGTAACTAATATTTCATACACAGGTCAAATTATGTTTAATACTATGCATTGGTCCAATATTCAAGACAATGAAAGAATAATCCAGACTTTGGCTAATGGATTAGTTGAACTCTCAAGAGGAAACCACGTATGATAAGTGTAATCTTTTAAAGTACTATATATTAATAATAAGTTGCAATGGCATCAGTTTTTGACTTCAGGGCTTAATTGGAGTCCTTCCATTGGCATCATTGTACTATCTTTAAGACAATGGGTGCTTCCCATTGTTGAGGAGGCAGGGTAATATTATTTTGTGGTGGTCCTGAAAACTAGGAGCTAAAACCCTGGTTCTATGCACAAACTATCACTTAAGATGGCCGCACCATTGTAATCCCCCTAGCACAACTGTTTCTTGCTTCTTAGATATGTGGGATCACATGGAATGTGATACATGGAATAAATCTCTCTGTGAACTCTCTTGCTAGTCTGATAGCCATTATGCTCCTTTTCAGAAAATCTTCCAGAGATGATGTGAGGAAAACCTTGCAGCATCTTTGTTTACAGGCCAAGTGGCTTACTATAGCATCCATTTTGGTAGACCAGGAGTCCCTATCTCAGATCTACCTAATGTTTCTTACAATTCTCTTCATAAGTTGATCACACATAGAAGGGTATAAAAAAAGATTGAAACTATGCTTCCTGCTCCAGTACTATGACATTTGTGCACTTAGTGCCACAGTTACAAAGCACACACAGCGGACTGTGTATAGGTATACACAGTCTGCTGTGTGTGCAAAAAACATCAAAACATGTTAATCTCTTCCTCTTTTTTGCACATAACTGTATTTTTAGACAAAAGCTGAAGAGGGTTATACTTCTCCTGCAACTTAAGATGCATGCAGTGATAAGCAGGAAAGTGATTAGTAATGCTAGGAGTTCTACAATTTGACACAATGCAAATAGCTTTAATTCAATTTAGCTAATGAAGAAGTATTCTCTTTATAGAGCAACCAACCAAAAAGTACTTTCCTATCCTTGGGCTTTTGTAAAGGTGAATAGCTGTATTGTTACCAGCCTGCCTGAGGACAGTTGCTCTCAACTGTTGTTGCTTTGAGAACAAATTGTCACCAGTATCCTTAAGGAGACTCCTTAAGCAGTTGAATCAAGTTGATCTGCCGTGGGTTTCTCCATATCTTCCACATCAATCTGCTTGTGCATGATAGCCCCTATTCTTAGCATGTGACAATGAAGTATCAACCTGATCATTTTGTTAATGTCATGTGTTTTCACTGCCTATCTTTATATGTGTGTTGGGAAAAATGTTTCAAGATTAATTAGCTGGTGAAAGTGGAGAATCATGCCATAACTTGCTACTCTAGTACAAGCTGGACCTAATTTACCGGTATTTAAATGAAAGGAAATAGTTGAAACATTATCTGTACTTCCTCTCTTACTTGTTGATCGGCAGTGGCTGTATCTGCATGAAAGGAAACAATAGGCATATTCTTTTAAGCATTTATCTGTATGATTCTTTAGGAAAACCCTCTGGAATTTCTATCATCTTTCCTCATGAAGAAATGTAAGAATGGAGAACTTGGAGACCAGGATTTCTTGATTGAGGACACTTCAGAATCAGGGCTTGATGTGCTACTTAAGGTACACAAGAATCAAGTGTTGGGTTTTTGCTACTCCTGTAATTTTTAGTTTTGTTCTTATTCTGTTCGAAACCTTTTTCCTGACAAAGTGAAAGATAAGTGGTTTGTCATAAGGTTTGAGGTCTTTGATGGATCATTACTTGATTTTTTTTTATTGAGAGGGTATTGTTAGAATAATTTTATATCCCTGTATTGAAAGGAAGGAAATACGTAATTTTATTAAAAAGATATTTACACTCTAATTCTCTGCTTCAGAATTCATAAAAGTGAACTCATGTATAATGTATATGTTTCCAGCATGGAAACTTTAATGATTGAAGCGGCCTATTTTAGCTAGTGCTGTGCAAGCCAAAACTATTTCAGTAGCTCATGCAAACAAGTATCTAAATGTGAAACAGTATATTGAAATCTTCAGATAAGTTGTGCCAATCCTGAGACGAATGAACGGTATGATGTCTTACTTATGGAACAAGTAACTAGCAGTAATATAGAATAAAATTCTTTATTGGCCAAGTGTGATTGGACACACAAGAAATTTGTCTTGGTGCATACGCTCTCGATGTACATAAAAGAAAAGATGCATTCGTCAAGAATCATAAGGTACAACACTTTCAACAATTAACATTTTAACATTTTGATTCCAAAGCAAAGCCCAATAAGGTTTCATCCCAGGTAAGCATCTGTAGTGCTGAGTCTGAAGAGGCTTTTGAAGTAAAAGCAATATGTTTGAATCTCCTTATGGTTGTATATATGAAAAGATGCGTCCAAGTTGCAGAGCCAGAAATCAGATAGTAATACATTACATCAGGTTTTAGATGGTTAAAATATGCACATTTTTTAAAAAATAGTTGTCTCTCTCTTTGACAATTAGATAGATGAACCTCAAGATGTGATAGAGAGGCGCCAAAGCTTTGCCAGAGAACTTCTCTTAAGTGAGAGAAACTACGTGCACATTCTGGAAATTGTGAAAGATGTCTATGTTAAACCATTAAAAGCAGCACTGGCATCCCATCAGACCATCCTAAGTGATATAAGTATTCAGCTCATCTTTTCTGATGTCTTGGACATTTTACAAGTAAACAGGTATATTCCATTGACTACTTTGAACCATTCCACTATTAAAAACTTTTAGAGATGAAACAAAGCAATCCCTAGCAACCCAACTCTAATAAATACTCAAGGGTTTGGAAATATAATAATTTGAAGTGACTAGTAGATTTCCTGAGACATAATTTCTTTCAGTGTTGACTCCCTGGCAAGTTTTTTCAGAAGTGGTTTGCCATTGCCTCTTTCTAGGATTAAGAGTGAATGGCCTAATATCATCAACCTACTTTGTGCTTCAGGAAGGACTAGAACTACAGTCTCCCAGTTTCTAATGCCTTAACCCAGGGGTGTCAAACTCAAGGCCTGCGGGCTAGATCCAGTCTGCGGGGTCTTTAGATCTGGCCTGCAGGGCTGCCCTGGAAAGAGCAAAGGACTGGCCCACAGTGCCTCTGCCAGCGAAAACGAAGTTCAGAAGGGCCATGACCTCTGTTTTCATTGGCAGAGGGCTGAGGAGGCCATTGTTTGGGGCTCTCCCTAGTCTCATCCTCCTCTGCTGGAGTCAATGGATTCCCCCAGCCCTGCCTGGGCCACCACAGGCACCCCCAACATGAGTGATGTCAAACTCGCCATGCCCCCCCCCCCGGCCATGCCCTCCCACCCTCCGAGGTCAAACACAATCCTGATGCAGCCCTCAATGAAATTGAGTTTGTCACCCCTGCCTTAACTGCTACCTCAAACTGGATCTCTGTGTCCCAGTACAGTTAACTGCTTTCTAATCTGGTTTGTTAAAGAATCATAAATAGGAGTATACATTGAATATGATTTCTAAGTGTTTGTTTTCAGTGAAAAGCAGGATAGGAAGCTCGACATTTCAGATCAGGAGCAATGTGTCAATTTCCAAATGAAAGAAAGTAGTAGGAGTACTATTATCTGTATAAGCCAAATCCCAGGCCTGGTTCCAGTTCTCAACGCCTCCATTTCTGAACCCCTTAAGAATAATTCAGTGAAATTTGGATAGGTATGGAGAAATTCAAGAAGAATGATTAGAAGACCGGAAACAGATCTGTGCAAAATGCATTGGTACAATGAAGTACTACTCTTGTAGTACTGATGCAGTCATATCCTTTGGAAAACATGGTACCGCTGGGCTTTCTCAGGTCATCACCGCACAAACAAGCACCTCACCTTCACCAGTGGTCCCAGCATCGTAGGAATGTGTCTGTTCAAGCGAACAACCTGAGAAAGCAAGCCATCAGTGCAGCCCCATTGACCTTTGACAGGGTTGCCTTGACGCTTCAAACAGAAATCTTCACTTGCATCAATGTTCTTCACAAAATGCCTTTTCTAAATGGTTTGCGTAGCTTAATAACTAGGTTTTATGTGGTTATGAAAGCTCTTCTCCAATCCCTGGAGGGGTGGCTCACAGTCAAAAATAAAAGGCTGTCCCTATCATCTTGGAATGTAGAAAGGAAAATGGATTCCACCTGAATGTCGAATAAATATCCTAATGGTAACAGCAGATCAACACTAGAATCAGTAAGCTCCCTTTTACTATGGATAGCTAGCTATTCATGGTACTTTAATTTGAATTTCTGCACTGAGGATGGGATTGGATTTGGTAGTTTGTTTCAATGGCTCCGTAGATTCTATGATTCCTCAAGGTGGGTGGCAAAGCAGTAATGTATTATAATGTTTAGGGTGAACATTTGATGAAGTTAAGTTCTCTCTTTTGTAAATTGTAAATTGGTTGGCAGAGGCGTTGGCAGAGTTTTGATAATGAGATAGATCAGCTAGAGAGATTATTCTTGACAGTATTCTTGATAAGAACTTTGCTTTTTTTTCCAAGATGTTTTTTTCCAGTTTCTAAATCTAGCCTACAGCCCTAAGATTTCTTTAGTTTCCGCTTCTGTCACTCAGGCCTGACTCTGGCTTAGGGTAGCCAGGTGCTGCTGGCTGATAGAACGTCAACTGTTACAGGCAAGTCTGGATTAGCAAGCATTCCACTTCATGCAGGTGATTTCACAAAATTTCCCAGGGGTAACTGCCTGAATGCTTAAATGTGTTGTTTTTTTCCAAATGTGGGTCAGGCAAAGTATCAAATTTGCTGAAGGTTATACAAAGCTGAGTTTCTTGTTTATGTATCGATAGCTCTAATATATAGTAGTAATTCTAGATATACAGAGTCACTTGGTATAAGGCAGGCTGCAATAACCAGATACTGGGGATCTTCTTAGTAAAAAATGCATTGAACAGCAGTGCCAACTATTTTTTCAAGGGACAGATCCTATTCTACTACAGTACTTTCTCAGATTTCTACTTGGGTATGTGCTGAATTTATCAGTTTTTAAGAATAGAATATCTTAAGGTTGGCCAATTGAATACTAGGTATACCTGCAATAAATTAATATCACAGATTAATAGTTTTCTGTTAGCCTTACTGGGATCTTTTCTACTTACAGTAGAGGCAGACCCCTTAAAGGTAAGCCTTAAGTCTTGCCTCATGCAAACTGGGAGGGAGATGAATCCTTAGATGTAAAAACATAATGTTGTCACCACCAGCTGTTGCAACTTGTCTGCAACCAGATAGAAAGATAGAAACACCCTTCTGTGTCTGTTCCAAATACAGGTGTTTTTTAGCTGAGTTAACACGAAGGCTTAATGAATGGAGCCCTGCCCAAACCGTAGGAGACATATTCATTAAGTTGGGCCAGCAGTTTCAAACCTATACAGACTTTTTCAACAACTATGCAGTGACTCTGAAAACTATAGATAAGGTAAGAATGCACAAATCTCCCAAGATCTGTCTTATTCTCTACAGGTTTTTTTTTTAATTAAACATACTCTTGCTAATTCATTTAAAATGCACGATGGGCATTTCCCTTTTACAACTTTCAAATGGTGCCAGTGATGGAAGCCTTTCATTGTAGCTAGCATGCATACAACAGGTTTAACTGGAATTCTCCTCTCAATGGAGCCAGAAATGGAACCAATTTGAAGCTGCTTGTGATCGTACCTGGAGGATTTTACGATTCCTCTCCCTTGAGGCCAGCATGTATTATGGCAAAAGGTTTTTGCCATTCAGTTGTTTCTTTTTAATTTGTTCATTTCTAACCGGATATCAGTGTTTGTGTTTTTCCCTGTAATTCCGTCCATCTCCCTGGACTAATATTGCTGCTGTCTTCTCATTCATAACCTATTTTGATATTTCAGTTAATTTTACTATGTAGCCCATCTACCTGTTTTTAGATAGCTGTGCTTTCCATCCAGTATAAACCAGTTGCTATTCATTGTGGTTTTTCCATTCCACACAATGTCAATTGATGAAGCAACAATTTGTTTCACGTTTCAGATTTATCTCCAGAATTGACACTTGGCTTATTTTAGCTATATGGGATATCAAATTACACAATAAGGAAATATAAGGAAAACAATACCTGCTGTATCAGATGCATAATCAATATTGTATTATCCTTATCATTACTCCTCCCTATGAACTTGATGGCCTTAGCCTAGTTTGAGCTGTTCAGCGAGTTCATGGTATCTATTTTCATTAAATAAAATGTGTTCCTTCCAATCATAATCATACACAATTATAGATTGGGGCACAAATTACAGTTGAATGCCTAGTTTCAGGTTGGCACAAAGTTACATGCAAACCATGGCTTCGAGTGGATTTTTTTTTATCTGATCTGCCTACCCAGAGAATTCTTAAACTTCTCAAGCCAACTTAGAAAACATTAAACTTCAGTTATCATTGTGTTGATTGGGAATGATGGGCTTTATAATTCAACACATCTAGCTGCAGACTGGTGGAGAATATTGTAATCCTCATCCAAAAATAGAGGGATGCACATTACTGTTGAAAACTCTAAAAGGAAACGAAGGCAAAATGTGTTGGCAACTTCATTAAGGCAATAATAGTTTGAATACATTTTCTGCTGCAGCTCCCTTCAGCAACTTTTAGCACATGTTTGATGTGACTTTGTCTTGCTGATTGTTGAAAGAAATCTTTCTTTAATGAAACCATCTTGACCTGAGCAGATACACTAGACTTCTAATTAACATTCATAATGCCATGATATCCTTTAGACAGAAAGCATTTTATGAACTGCCTGGCCAAAGTATGGAAGAGTTATGCTGAGTCAGAGTGCTATCAGATTGGGGCAACATGAAATGATATCTGTATTAGAAAAGCTGAGGGGTACACACATGTTCATGGAAAATAATAGTGAAGTCTACTGTGTTTTCCTGAAAATACGACCTACCCCAAAAGTAAGTCCTAGTTTGATTTTTACACATACGCCCAATATAAGCCCTACCCCAAAATAAGCCCTAATTAAGACCTCAGGGTGCGCAGGTAAAAATTAAGCTAGGGTGGGGATGGGGGAGGTGGAGCTGCCCTACTACTTACCTTTGGACAGTTGCAGCCAGGCCTTACACACCCCAACGCTTGCCTTGCCGGCCCACTTCTTCTACCTGCAAGGCTTTCCTGAAGACCTCTGCAGCCGATAACAGAGCTACGGATCGATCTGGAGCTCTGTTATCGGCTGCAAAGGCCTTCAGAAAAGCCTTGCTGGCCGCAGAAGAAGTTTCTGAAGGCCTATGACAGCAAAAAGAAGGCTGGGGATGACAAACACAAATGAGGTGAGTCAGTGGATGACACCCCCCCCCCCGAAAATAAGACCTGGTGCCTTTTTTTTGGTGGCAAAAAATATATATATACATAAGACCCAGTAGTGAGTTTCAACCGGCGTTACCACCAGTTTGCATCATGCATGCGCTTCGCATGCATGCCAAACTTGCACTCCACGCAAGCGCAGTGTATTATGGACAGCTGAGACGTGGCAATCTGCTCTGCAGTGCCTTTCAGCTGGGCTAAAAATAACCAAATATAAGTTATGTATAATGCAGGTGCGGGCGGGAGGGCCAACCTAACCGTCAGAGAGAACTGGTTTGCTCTCAGCTCACCATCATCGCTACTGGCTCACCTGAACCGAGCTGAACTGGTAGAAACCCACCACTGATAAGACCCGGTCTTATTTTTGGGGAAATATGGGAATAGAAACAAGCCTTTCACATCTAGTTCCACACTGCTTCAGGTTTCAATGCTATATCTGGAGAGATGGATAGTGTCTCCAGAGGGAGTCAAGGAAGAGTGGGGCTTGATTGTCATTCTTCCCAAGCTCAGTTAGATTCATGAATGTGTTGCTTGAAACTCTTAACTAGTACTGGTAGTAATTTTTCAAAAATATTCTTATAGCCTTATATTCAGTTCTCTATAGTTCAAAACTATTTGAATTTATTAAGTATGATTGACTAGAAATTGATTTCTTCCTGGTATCCGTTAGTAAATTCTTCAATATTTCTCATTTTTGTTGTGAAGGTCTCAGAAATTAAAAATAAGAGAAGCCAAACTATGAATTTAATCCATACTTATACACCAGATGATTTGCCTTCATTTGAGTCCTTGGTTTTTTTTTTTCACTATCATATCCTTGAAGAGAGATTTAGCATAACCCACTTTCCTTGATGGGTAATAGTCTAATATTGAATGACGTTGCAATTTCCGAGAGCTCAGTTTAGCGATAGCTCAGGATTCTAATGCAGCACCTTTAGAAACTAGCAATAACGACATTTCCCTTGTTGAAAACTCTCTGATTGAACCAGATTAGACAATTGTCCTGTTTCATACATAATCCGGTCATCATGATAATCCAAACCTCTTGTTTCCATAGTGCCAAGAAACTATTCCAGTATTCCGTGCTTTCTTGAAGAGACATGATCGGACTGTTGTTACCACCATGAGAAGGTAACCCAACAATTTCACATAAGGATTGTCATAACCTGGGAGCAAAACAATTGGCACACATCTTTTTCAATGGTGAAATCCAAATTCTTTTATTACCGGTTCTGTGGGCGTGGCTTGGTGGGCGTGGTTTGGCTTAGTGGATGTGCCTTGGTGGGCATGGCAGGGGAAGGATATTGCAAAATTTCCATTCCCACCCCACTCTGGGGCCAGCCAGAAGTGGTATTTACTGGTTCTCCGAACTGCTCAAAGTTTCCACTACCGGTTCTCCAGAACCTGTCAGAACCTGTTGGATTTCACCCCTGGTCTTTTTATTAAAGTTTAAATATATCTTCCATGAGGTTGAATTCTGACTTAAAGGGGGATTCCTAATAAATAAAGAAAAAAGGAAAATTAGGCTCTGCCAAATAATGCTTTTCAGAAAATAACTTCAGGAGCATGATACCAAGCATGTGTCCAGGACTGCTAAAGTTGTTCTAGAAACACAAAAACTCAGAAATTTCGTGGTCTGGCTCTGTCAGCCATAATCCTTTGACTGAACTGGAATAATTTGTAAGGAAGTCCAGGTAGCTTTAGCAGTGGCTTAGAGTACTACCGGCTCTTCAGCCACGTTTTCTTCATGGGATAACATTAATACCATACATTTTTTTTCATCTAGAAAATGCACACTATTCCCTTCTCATTGGAAAGTTTATATATCTGCTTCCATATATGTGGAAAGGAAAAATTCTATGGTTGCATAAGAGGGTAGGAGCAGAAGCAGTACTAATTTCTTTCCATTTCATATTCTGGTCTGCAAAAAACTATTTTAACTCCTGATGTTGGCTCTTAGTTGAATGAACATAAACACTACCCTGTTTCCAAAATAAGACATCTCCTGATAATAAGTCCAATCGGGCTTTTGAGCACATAGCAATAAGGCCAAGCGCTTATTTCAGGGTTCAAAAAAATATAAGACAGGGTCTTATTTTTGGGGAAACACGGTAGCGTCTTCCTTCTTCCTTCTTCCTTTTTCTTTCGTTGGATACGTTTTCCAATATATTTTGGGAGTGTCCCACACCCAGGAAGGAAGGGAAATGATACATAGGTAGCTGACATGATAATTTGGCCTATTGGCTAAACAATCTGCATATATGGTGCTGAGGTCTTTTAAAGTTGTGATGATGGTGGCATTGACATTAGAGAAATCTTCATTGTAAAGTAAAATAGAGTAATCTATCTAGCGTGCATATCACAGCAGTCTGTACAACATCCAGTTTTATAGATAAGATTTTTAAAGCAGTTAAGTTGCTTGTAGAAATATGGTGTTTCTACCATACGAGTTAGTTGACTTAGCTTTAAAATTTGTCTCTTAACAATTTGTACTTATCTGCCATTTTTTTAATTAAAACATTAAATGTATGTGTTTCCTGTGTAGCTTACAAGAACTTCTGCTCTGCCCTTCTAAGAGGGTCAAAGAATACATCACTCTCCTCTGTGCTCTTAAACTTCACACCCCTCAAGAACACACTGACCACGAAGACTTGGCCACTGCAATTAAGCAAATGAAGCAACTCAATGATTACATAGACCAGGTCTGTCTTCTACATTTGCTTTAGCATGAGGATTATTTTGTACCCTTTTAGATGAATGCATGCTACACGGAATATTCTCTAGTTTAATGAACCCAAATGGGATTGTGAAATAGGAGTACCTCCTCCTCCTCCTCTTTTAATGCAATGGGATTCATGGTTTCAATCACATTCTGGAGCTGCTGTTAGTTGCAAAAGGAAAAACCCAAACCCAAAATAACGATATGATATTTCCTTTGTGGCTAATAGGAGGCCAGAGTAGCAAACTTGCTGAGAAATTCCAGTCACAGCTGTTCAGTTTTACATCTTTGTAGATTCTTCCAGATATGCTCATACTCAGACAGTAACTAGAGAATTATTTTCCAAGCAATGGTACTATAGCCAGCAGAATTCCTATCACAGGGAGAATTAGTATCCACTTGGTTATTCTCCAGAATATTCTCCAACCCATTAAATAGATTATAGGCCAGATTTATCTCCCTGTGTGTGGTAACGGATGATCTGTCACAATGCCAGGCTTTGGGGGACGTTCTTGTATAGCTGGATTTGGATTGATACAAAATGGATAAACTTTCTCACTTAAATTTGTGGTTAAATTGTTCTATGCAGTAGAAAATTAAAGCTTGTTCATTATGTCTTCTGACTGCTATCTGATGTTCAGGAACAACATGTGCTTCTTTGTCCTACATAGCAGCTTTCACGATCTTTCCATTTTTGGGTTGTAAATAAGTTCTGCTCTGTCTTAAATTGTTGGACTTTGAGGTATGCCTAGGATACTTGGAGAGATTCCATTGGTATGGGTGCCACTCTAAAAATCTAGCAGTTGAAGTAATTTGCTGGTGGGAGATGTACTGTTTTATACAGTTTTTCTTATTGGAATTTGGATTGTCACTTTGGTAGTGCAATTCTTTATTTTTTTTTTATATGCATGCCACTGTTTCCTCTGCTGATAAGAATATCTTTTTCTCTTGTGAATTTGATCTTGTTAAAGATGTTATTGGTTGTATTGTGTGTGTTTTCTAAGTGACTTTTTAAAATTATGACAAATGTTTTGTACACTCAACTGAATCTACATTTTGGATTGTATGTGTGGGAGGGCAATTGCTTCCATATATTGCATGACTGTTTTTGCTATGAATCCTGAGAACCCATAAGGGTTCCTCTGATTTGTTTGTTCTGTCCATCAGAATGAAAGACCGTCCAGAGGCAAAGGTTTTTAAGTTTCATGATTATATTTATTAAAATGTTTACACGCTTGGTAAGGTTTGGTACTTTATATAATAAGGCTTGAACAGCTCGCTTTGGATCCATAGGGGTGTAGGGTGTTTTGTCATGAAATGAAGTAATAATTTCATCTTTCTCAATTGTTAAGTCTTAGATTTTCTGAAGCCACTGCAAGGGTGAATTAATTGTATGTTTATTCCTATTTATGCAATTTCCAATTTTTTTTTAGTGAGCCCTAAGATGTATGTTGTGGTTTCAGGTAGCAATACAGTTAGATAGCTGTTATGTTTGATTTGCCTATTTTGGGGGCACCTATTAAAATAAGGGAGGATGGCTTCACAACTTTTCATATGCTATTTGTTGAAAACTCAATAAGGAAGTCAAGTCAAAAGAATAGGCTTCACTCAGGTCCACCGTCTAGGCGGGAAAAATAGTTCAAGCCAATTGGCTAAGCCGTCTGACAGCCCCTATAAAAGGGTAAGCTGTCAGACAGAAGGTTGCTGGGTTTTGCTTGTTAATAAAGAGTTGAAGTTGAAGATCTGCCTCTGTCTCTTCAATCGCCTACTATCTAACACTATTCATCTTTTCTAAGCTATCCTATGGTATCTACATCATTGACAGTTTTCTTGGTTTGCTTGTCCAGTTCCTTTTAGGTTTGCATATTTGCATGGTGTAATTTATTTATGATTGCATGATAAATGCAACAAATATGTAAATGCTCAGTTGTTCATCTGGTACACTTTCATCATATGTTAATTTTTACTTAGGGAGTCTACTATGTAAGACATAAATCATCAGAACTTGTTTGAAGGCAATCTGCTCCCACAAAAGTTCACTTAGGTTTTTTTTAAATATATGCAAATATTTTCAGACAGGTGACTCTTTATATGAATATTGAAATGAAGGAAATTACATTTTCTTAGCAGACGGTAATTTGAGCTGATCCAGGTAATTCTTTGAGGGCTATAAAATAGGTTCTCAAAATTTAATCCAAATATACATGACTGATTCACTGTGCTAAATTTGACTTCATTTTTTTTAAAAAAATGACTTTATTTTTTAAACAAAAATTAACATACAGTTGTTTTATTGCCTTTTAAATAAATAGTAACTTCTTGATTATGCAGCATAGCCCTCTAAAGAGATCCTTGCAGTAATTTACTTCATATATATTAAATTTTCTAGTTGAAACTGAATGTGGGCAGAAATGATCAACTATTGAGTGTGCAACAGTGCATCCAAGGAGGACCTGTAAGTAACCAGCTTGGTTTATATGAAGCAAAATGTCCAACAAGTCCATGGCATTTATTTGTGATAATGTCAGAAGATGTTTCCATAGGATGAGTTGCATGTCTTCAACAATAAATGACAAAGATAAAACCAATAGATTTACTCAAAGAAATATGTTTTGGTAGAATGACAAAAAAAAAGTAAATGTCTTTTTTGAATGAGGAAGTTGCTTGGAAAAGTATTAAAAACTGCAATATGGGAATGTGTCAATTACAGGTCAGTGTGTATAATAAAATCATGAAAATAAAAGTTAAAGCAAGTAAAACATAGTGGCTGAGTTACTAGATTTGACTATGCTAAAATCCCATTCAAGCATAGAACTGCTTTATTTTACAGTAATTAGTGTCCTTGACTAGGAATAAGGTTTCTATAGTATTTGACTCATCTTTAAAGGCAGCTCCATGTTGAGTTCATCGTGATAGCCCAGCTGCAAGGTGTTTTGGGTTTGAGTTACTGTTACCAGTTCATTGTAGTAGGTAAACTGCAATTGTTGTGTCAGCCAAAACTAAGGAATAGATCTCCTGGTCACAGCCTAGCTTACATGATGATTTAGCAGGAGTTTTCAACACAAAAGTTCCTTCTCCAAGGATTAGCCTATTCCAGGAGATCATGATCCTAGCAAGAACCATTAGGTTCAGTGTTAACTATCCTGATGTTTATAAACACAAGAAACTACGTATTGTCATGGTTTATTGTTTGTTAGTTTGAGTTTGTTTCTCCCTATTTCAGACCCTAATTATCTCCAGATACCAGTGCCACTGGACCTGGAAGTTGGAATAAATGACACAACCCATGGATGATTGGATTGATGTATTGATTGTATTGTTTATGGATCAAACGTATCAATCACTGTAACCATCAATTAGTGAATCATAATCAGCCATTTATATATTCATTGGAGTGTCGTTATGTTTTTAATTGCAGTTTGACTCCCACAATAATGATGTTGAAATGGGTGCCCATACAGACTGGGGGGAAAAAATAGAGTAAACTAAGAATGTTGATCAAAACGGCCAAAAGTACTTCTGATGTTTCAGCATTTTGGAAGTCTGTGATATATAACACTTGCAATTAAATGCAAAATAACTAAAAATAATGAAGGAATTTGGTAATATTTGCATAATTTTTAATGTTCTCATTCACAGCAGTTATTGAAAGCCAGTAGATATCTAATTATGGTGCAAGATGTGGCCCAGCTAAATTGTTCTCAGAGAATGAATTTGCCATTCAGGTAAATGTATCAGTAAAAATATTAAGGGTAATATTAACAAAATGAGGACTAGCATTATAGAAATGCTCCTTCGTTTGTTTTGTTTTAAGTTTTCTTCTTTCTAAACAGAGACCATGAAGATAATAATTTCTAAATGTATTGAATTATTTATTGGGTAAATAATGTGTCATGTTGCATACTTTCCTTTTTAGAGTGCAATAAATCTTTTTTTAAAAAAATAAATAGAAAAATGCAAACATAAACATAAACATAAACACAGCTATAAAACCTTACAGTATATCTCTGGGTAGTTTTGAAACTGCTTATCCATAGAGATTCTGCCCACTCAATTCAAGGGCACAAAGAGCGCCTACACCAAGAACGGAAAGTTCCTATCTTCAAGGGATCCTGAAAGTAGGCATTCTCTTCAGGGACTTTCCTATTCTGGAGCAGCTTGGTCCCCAAGAGACAAGGGTAGCTTCCATTCTCCTGTCCTCCTGGAGGCTCATAGGAACTTGGCAGATTTGGAAATCCTTGGGACTTGAGAGGCTACACCTCCTGTTGCTAGAAATATTAATCCTAATTTTAAATCTAGTTTTCTATTGCATTTTTCTTATTGTATGTTACTATCACCAATGCATTAGCTGCAGCTGTGGCTTTAGTGTATTGCTTTGAGTAACCTTGACTGAAATGGTTCATAAATTTATCAATAAAAATATTTAAAAAATTAAATATAGGGTGACAATTAACAATAATATAATTATATTATCGGGCAAAACAATAGGGCAATTGTAACGCTAACATTTGTCACTCCTAAAATGTACAGCAAATCAGCCTTTATAATGAGGTCCTTGCTGAGCTTTGAGTTTGAGCAGTTAGAGCATGAGCAGTCATGAGTATGAATGGAAGAAACTTGTTAACTTCTGTGTTTTATTGTAGTGATCTAAAAGATTTTTTTTGTGCGTTGTCTTGTACTTTTCAAGGTATAGACTTTTGCTTATTTTTCCTTTTAGTACACTTTTATAAACATTCACTATAATGCATTTTTAAAAAATGTTTACTGCATTTGAATGTTCTCCTGAGGTTGTTAAATTATTTATAAATAATATTAACATGGATAACGAAACTAATCTTTCAATTTTTTTCCAGGTTGTATGAGCATACCCACGATCTTAGGCTTTTTCTGTTCAATGATATCCTTGTGATTTCACAACGCAACATCTCCTACAAGCCCTTTGAACGAATACCCAAAGTCACATACCAGTTTTTGGCTACAATCATGCTCCATCAGCTCCAGATTGAAGACATTCCAGATTCTAAATGTATGCTTTTCCTTATTCTAAAATAGTAAAAAAAAAGGTTGAATGCAGTCATAGAAGTTCTATATATATATATGTCTTCTCAAGTTTTCGCGAGTGTGTGTATGTAAAAAGTTAAAATCTCGGGTGTTTTCCCGTGTCGTTAAAAGTCTGTTAGTTAAAATGCTTAAAATCCTGGCTTTAAGCTGGGATTTTAGCCAGGATTTTAAGCATTTTAACTAACAGACTTTTAATGATGCAGGAAAACACCTGAGATTTTA
>WNWU01000005.1:6121167-6138396 GCA_012654045.1 Ptyas mucosa
ATACATATACATATACATATACATATACATATACATATACATATACATATACATATACATATACTTTTATGTGTGTGTGTGTGTGTGTATTTTTCTTTAGCCAGGTTCTACCTACGTAAGCCAAGATTTTATGCAGCCCTAGTTCAGTGAAATCTCATTCACTAGTTTTGGGGCTTTTTTTCTTCTAGCAGCCAGCAAGCTCTTTGCTGCCCATTGGGAGACTAAGATAGATCTATTTCTGCCTTATAAGGCGTCATCAGTTAGCCACACCCTCATCTCATGTATCCTCCCTATAAAGGTACAATATGTGTTTTTCTTTCTTTTTCGTAGGTTTTAAGT
Source organism: Ptyas mucosa (assembly GCA_012654045.1). Classification (NCBI taxonomy): domain Eukaryota; kingdom Metazoa; phylum Chordata; class Lepidosauria; order Squamata; family Colubridae; genus Ptyas; species Ptyas mucosa. The sequence goes on from WNWU01000005.1 coordinate 6,121,507, forward strand.
GTATTTTTCTTTAGCCAGGTTCTACCTATGTAAACCAAGATTTTATGCAGCCCTAGTTCAATGAAATCTCATTCACTAGTGAGATTTCACTAGAGATATATATAATTAAAACATTGAGCATTGTTACAAAATCTCAGAGACATTCTCAGAATCAAACTACCATGTTTCTCTGAAAATAAGACCCTGTCTTATATTTTTTTGAACCCTGAAATAAGCACTTGGCCTTATTGCCATGCACTCAAAAGCCTGATTGGGCTTATTATCAGGGGATCTCTTATTTTGGGGGAGACAGGGTATTGCTATGTGATGCTTGTAGTGAGTTCTGACTTTTGGCAACTTCTTGCAATATTCTTGACAAAAAAGGTGCGCCTTGCCCTTGCCTTCTTTTTAGGGCTGAGAAAGCGGGGCTGGCCCAGGGTTGCCCAGCTGGCTTCCTGCCTAAGGAGGAATTAAAACTACCGGTCTTCCAGTTTCTAGTCTGATGCCTTAACCACTGAATCAAACTGGCTCTCTCTTCTTTAGTAAGAGCCTTGATAGCATACAACGTTGCTTTTGAAAGTAGGCTTGTTCTGACTTGAGCATTTAGGAAAGAAAGACCCTCAACTCCATTTTGAAGTAAAAGATTTACTTTTATTGAAGTCAAGCGGTTACACATAAGCAAAGCTGAATCTGAATATTCCCGCACTTGCATTTTCCCCTCTTCCCTGCTCCTCCCCCTTAGATCAGTCAATGCCTTTCGGATTGGGCACCTCTTTGGTGGAGTTTCACATTCCATTCTCATGGCTCCATCCTTGACTGGCCAGTCCGTTCCCTCTGATTCCTGTCACCCTGTCTTTTTTCCCACCTACCTCCCCAATCTCCCCTCTCCCTGAATTTTATGGCAGGATGCCAGCAAAATGGAGTATGCTGAAGATGGCAGAACCTGACATTCTTGCAGGGTTTTTTTTTAAAAAAAATGTAGCAGGAGAAGCTCTGTTTTAATGATCTCCAGCCCATTGGTCCATTGGGTGTGCAATTTCTGAAATGTATTTGCTCACATAAGAAACAACCTGAGAATCTGAGCATCAGTTTAAGGGCGCTGGTGGTAATAAGAGGTCAAGATGGTAATTTGTGGCAGTATGATTGAAACTCCCAACTCGTTGTTTGCACGTCTGTTGTTGATGCCGATACAAAAGGAGTGAGAATTTGGTGATGCTTCCAGGATAACCATCTTAGATTTTATTTTAATCACATCATCCTTCCCGCCCCCTTGCAGATACTGCCAATTGAGACTTAGGGTGGTGTTTTTTTGGGTCAATGAACAATGGGACTGGCAGGAGATGCTTAATTCCCACAATTCCTTGAAAGGCAGGATCCAGGGATTACAGAAGCTGTGTGCCAACTTCGAACCGAACCTGGCAGCAGCCATTTTTCTATTCCTCAGCTGCCCCACAGAGGGGAAAGAAGGGAGGAAAGGAGGTTGGCATTACTAGACACAACAGAGAGCTTTCTCACGAGAACCAAGGTCCTCTCTACTGGCAACAGATAAGGTTGGGGAAGGAATGCCTGGAGAGCCCGCCAATTAACCCAACTGGCCAGTGTGACATGTGAAACTTGGGGATGGGGTTATGTCCTAGTTTAATTATACTGAAACTACAGAAAAGTATTTAGAATTGGTTTTCCTTTGAAGCTGGGCTGATATGATGTACTCGATAAGGAAGACCTTTGAGAAGGAGCCAAGTCTCTGAGTTCTGATTTGCTTGGGTTCATTAGTTGGAGCCTTGACAAGTGGCCTTACAGCATTGCCCACCCCTCTCAGCCCTAAATCCAACAGCAGAGTGAAGCCTCCCCCCAGCCTACAATGTCCGGGCTGCATGAAATGAACCCAAGAGTTAGGGGGGAGGCTTCACTGTGCTGTCAGGTTCGGGGCTGAGGAGGGTGGGCAGCGCTTTAAGGCCTCTTGTGCAGCTGAAGCAAGAAATGCCTCATCCCACACCCTCCCCTCCCGGTTAAAGAATGAAGATTGGGGGGGGGAGAGAAAACGAGGGGGAAAAAATAGTCGCCTCCCAAATCTCCAAAGGATGTGGAGTTGAGATCTGGCTAAATGGTCAGTGTGCCATTACCAAATAAAAGCGGACGGGAGGATATTTACTCCTGTTGCTTCTCTCCTTGTCTGTCTCTCTGCCTGTCTTCTCCACCGTGTCTTATCTGACTTCCAGCTTCTGCCATGTTGGGCGAGGGGATGGCAAGGGGAGTCCCGTTTCACTCCATGCGTCTCGCTTCTCCATCACCTACCCCTCCCCACCTGCCACACCCCTTTGCCAGCTGAGATTGGCAAGCTAGATTCAGGAAGCTGAACGTGCTGCCACCACCCGGGAGGAGAAGAACATCAGAAATGGGCTCTCTCGCAGCACCTCCTCTCTTCTTTTCTTCTTCTCCTGAGTGGCAGCGGTGTGTCTGGCTCACCACTAAGAGAAGGGGTGCACGTACTAGAGTTTGCAGGCGCAGACTCCGTGAGGTTGTTTCATGTGGGTGGCAGGGGCATGTGGGCATGTTCCCCCCTTTGCCCCCCACCTCGCCTCCTACACCTCGTGCTGTTTGCATGGGAAGTAACGAAAAAGCTGCCATGATTGCTGGAGGCAGCGGCCTGAGCAACATTGGCGAAGCAGCCAGTCGGCGCCCCGGGGCCAAGGTTTAGGGATAATAAGGCCAAGGCCATATTTTGGGGGTCAAAAGAAAATAAGACCCTGTCTTATTTTCAGGGAAACACGGTATTTTGTGTGGATAAAAACTGTAACATTCTGTTAGGTTCATGAGGATGCGATATAAAAGAGCAGAAGTGTTTTGTAACTATCCTTGTGAAAAGCTTTTGGGGAAAAATGGGATGGGGCTTTCCACTTCACTTCTCCTTGATCAGATTCCCTGTTTTGCCTTCTTCATCAGCTCTGTACGGATAGTTCCTCAATTTACATCCAATTGTTTAGCAACCGTTTAAAGTTAAGTTACGAAGGCAATGAAGAAAAATGACCTACAACCAGTCCTTGCATGTATGACCGTTGCAGCATCCCCATAGTCCCATGATCAAAATTGGGGTGCTTGGCAATTGGCATGTATTTACAACTGTTGCACCATCCTGGAGTCATGTAAATTTCAACCTTCCCAGCCAGCTTCCAACAAGCCAAGTCAATGGTTGCTTAACAACCATGTGATTCACTTAACAACGGCAGTGATTTGTTTAACAACCGTGCCAAAAAGGACTTGTAAAATCAGGCATGGGCCATTTGCTTAGATACAGAAATTCTGGTCCCAATTGTCACCCTAAGTCGTCAAGCACTACCTAAAATAAAATAGTCCTTCTCCAGTGTACAGGTATACAGTGTACAGTGTACAGGTAAACAAACTTACAACAGTTTGTTTAATGACCATTCAAAATTACAACAGCACTGGAAAAAGTGATTTATGATTGTATTTCACACTTAGGACCATTGCAGCAGTCCCACGGTCATGTGATCAAAATTCAGACGCTTGGTAACTGACTCATATTTATGACGGTTGCAGTGTCCCAGGGTCATGTGACCATCTTTCGTGACCTTCTGACAAGGACAGTCAGTGAGGAAGCCAGAGTCACTTTTACAACAGTGTAACTAATTTAACAACTGCAGGGATTCACTTAACAACTGTGGCAAGAAAGGTGGTAAAATGGGGGCAAAACTCACTTCAGAAATGTCTCAGTTAGCAACAGAAATTTTGGGCTCAATTTTTTTTAAAAAAAAATTTGATTTATATGCCGCCCTTCTCCGTAGACTCAGGGCGGCTTACAATGCGCTAAGCAATAGCCTTCATACTTTTGTATATTTATACAAAGTCAGCTTATTGCCCCCACAAACTGGGTCCTCAATTTACCTACCTTAGAAAGGATGGAAGGCTGAGTCAACCTTGAGCCTTGGTGAGATTCGAACCTGCAATAATTGCAGGCAGCTGATGTTAATAACAGGGCTTTAGACCACTGTACTATCCAAGGCTCTTGTGGTTGTAAGTCAAGGACTACCTGTAGTAGATGGGAAGAGCTGTTAGTTTGTACTGTTTAGGAATTCCCTTCCCTCAATTTTCTCTTACTGTGACTATTGATGCAGGAGAGAGAGAAAATATTCACAAATTTTCCCTGTGAGTCTGCTGTAAGTCTCAGTATTTACTGCTGGGCTGGCAGATTTATCAAAATGAGTGCATAACACTGTAATGGATGCTAAATCATATCCAAATCCCTTAAGGCTTTATTTGAAATTCTGGAAGTCTATTTAGAATACAAACCAGCATGTACTGTATACCCAGACACAAAGGAACAGCAGAACAATGCAAATCAAACTGATGATAGTTTAAAAACAACTGCTCAGTAATATAATGAATGCTTCCATTACCCTCATTCTGGTTCCCTTAAGGCCGTAGTGGTGAACCTATGGCATGCATGCCAGAGGTGGCACGCAGCACCCCCTCTGTGGGCACGTGAGCCATCTCCCCAGTTCAGCTCCGCCACACATGTGCGCACGCCTTCCGCTGGCCAGCTGGTCTTCGGGTCTCTGCCACGCATTCATGGGGGGAGGGGCATGTGCGGGGGGGGCGTGTGCATGTGTGGGAGCCAGGGTACATGCAGGAGGAGCAGAGTGCATGCAGGGGCCCCACATGTGCATTGCATTTTGGGGGTTCAGGCGCACTCGGTCCAGAAAAGGTTAGCCATCACTGCCTTAGGGTATTTAAGATTGAGATGGGTGGCTATAGAAATTGAAGAAATAATAAATAAAATAAATTTTGGCTCAAGGACAAAAGCCTGAACCTTTTATAAATCTGTACACTGTGGTAAAAGTAATTTGACCAAAAATATTCCAATGAAAGCAAAAATATTTTTATCAAATGCATCTAAAGACAGATCCATCCTGACTACATTTTAGAAGTGGAGTCAGAATTAAACCAGACAACTAAAAGTCAATAACCACACAGTCATCCTTACTAAAGGTATCAAACTAGATCAGAATTGAATGAACAGTGAATGACCATTTAAAATTTAGCAAGGCAAATAATAACGAACATTCCTGATTATTAAAGCCAAAGTTGTCCTAACAAGTACATTCAATGGGAACAATTTTGTATTTCAACGATTAAGTCATAGCAAGGCCAGAATAAAGAAAGAGGGATGGGGGAAATTCCATGAAGCAAATATTTCACAATTCAGTTTATCACCAATTCAGAGAATGGTATTTATTGTTGCAGTTTGTCTGATAAAAACAATGGGAGAAAGATTTAGGTAGACTGTTGTGTAAAAAAGACTAAAATGTTAGGAAATCATCTTTAAAGGGATTGCAATCAATGATGTTTATGACAGTTTTGGGATGTTTTCCAAGTCAACTTAAAAATTGTTGGTTTTAGTTGATCCCGGGACAATTCGGCAAATAGAAAAGTTAAAATAATTTTGACAGAACTGTGGCCAGTAATAATAAAATAAAGTCAATCCAGAAATATAACAATTACAATGATTTTTGGCAGAAATGTAGTCACCAATAATAAAGTAAGTGAATGAAATTTTTAATACAGCATTGAATTGTCCCAAGCATGGCAAGTAGTCCTGCAGCGAGTTGGCCATGGCAAGTTATCTTAGCCCCAACCTGACAGTGTGACTTAAAAATCATAAGGAATTTATGTAATCCATTTAGATTTCAAATACCTTGGATGATGACTGGGAAACCTTTTAGAAGAGTTTTATTGGACCAGGAGTCATAACATTTTAAAGCTTCTTGTAACAATTTTTATCACTTTGGAAGGGAGCTTCTCATTTCTAAAGATATAGGTTAGGTTGAAGGGTATTCAGTTGACAAGAATATCCAAGGCCTTAATATTGAGGTCTTATACAGATAATCCTCGATTTACAACCACAACTGAGACCTGAACTTCCATTGCTAAAGAAATCAGTTGTTTTGTGAGTTGCGCCCAATTTTACAACCTGCTTTGTCATGCTTAAGCAAATCACTGCAGCTGTTAAGCAAATCACACAGTCGTTAAGTGAATCATTTATTTTGCTTGTCAGAAGCTGGCTGGGAAGGTAGCAAATGGCAATCACATGACCCCAGAATGCTGCAACCATCATAAATACATGCCAATTGCCAAGCACTTAAATTTTAATCATGTGACCATGGGGATGCTGCAATGTTCCCAAGAGTGATTGTAACTCTCTCTCTCTTTTTTTACAGTGCTTGTAACTTTAAATAGTAACCAAATGAATGGTTGTAAGTCAGGGACTACCTGTATATCAAGATGACATATTGGGTTGCTCTCAGACAAACAGATCAGTCACTATTTGACTCCAATCATTAACAGTTCTACAAAAAAAACAAACAAAGCAAAACCATGGATGGAAAGCCCTCTCACTTTGGTGCACGTGTTTCCTGTTTAGCCAGTATTGGTAGATTAGATTAGCTACGTCTGCAATCAGGACATGTCCCGAACTGCCTTTATTTGGAAGCTGAGAAAGCAATTAGTACCTTCCTTGATCATAAATATACATCCAACCTGTTCAAATTGGAATTCCCTTTAAAGCCAGATGAAGAGCATCTGACTCCAGCCAGTTGAACATAAAGGGAGTACATTTCTGTGTTTTAATTTCCTAAGTAATTTCCTTTCGATCAGGGGTGTCAAACTCAAGGCCCTTAGTGCTTCTGCCAGCGGAAACGGAGCTTGGGAGAGTTGCGCGTGACTCTCCCAAGCTCTGTTTTTGCTGGCAGACTGCTAGCAAAACAAACTACTAGCAAAAGTGGCATTTGATCACTAGGCAAGGAGGCATCCAAGAGGGGACAGAAAAGGAGAAAAGGAAAGAGGAAAGACAAAAAGATGGGAAGATGGGAAGAGAGCAAGGAAGGAAAAAGAAGGAAAGGGAAAGGAAGAAGAAAGAATGAAGAGGGAAGGAAAAAGAAGGGAAAAAAGGAAGAAAATATTATAATGAGGAGGGTCAATGGATCCCCCCAGCCCCGCCCGGGCTACCACAGGTCCCCCCCGACATGAGTGATGTTGAGTTGGCCACGCCCACGAGGTCAAACACAACCCTGATGCAACCCTCAATGAAATTGAGCTTGACACCCCTGCTTTAGATGAATAACTACACCCACCTGTGATCTCATCTTTAGACAGCCAGTTTGGTGTAGTGATTAAGTTATCAGCCTAGAAACCAGGAGGCTTAGTTCTAGTCCTGCCTTAGGCACAAAGCTAGCTGGGTGACATTGTGTCAAATACACCACCTCCACCTTCCTAGGAAGAAGGAAATGGCAAACCAAAAATCTTGCCGAAGATACTGAGGGCACTAGTTCAGTCAGTTACCAGGAATTAAAGCTGATATACAGGCATGCATGCGTATACGCGCACATTAAAAATCCTCACCCTTCAGCTATTAATTTTGGAGTAGTGCATCCCAGGGAAAATATAATTCACTTCTAAAAATGTTCCTAAAATGAGAAGTATTTGGGAGCACTACTTATAATTTAAATATTTCTTATTGAAGGTGTGGGAGAATGGGAAGAAAAGAAATAGGATTTTGTTTGAGTCTTACATTTAATAATTAGCAGTGATAGGTCAATTTGGACAAACTATGCATCTTGGAAAGAGCCGGATAAGATAAATCTTTTACTTAGCTCTAACCACATATCATGCTCACAATGAACGTCATAGAAAGGTTAAAACCATATATGGTTCAATACATGGCATGGGCCAGGTCGTATACAGAGTGGCCTCTGAAGATATCTGAGGATATCTCCCTGTGCCGCCAGGTCAGATATAGTAAATGCTCCAGTCCCTTAAATCAGGGGCCTCCAACCTTGGCAACTTTAAAACTTGTGGACTTCCAGAGTTCTTGGAGTTGAAGTCCACAAGTCTTAAAGTTGTCAAGGTTGGAGACCCCTGCCTTAAATGGTATCACCTACTAGGACCTGGGAGGTTGGTCTTCTCAGCAGAGCCTTTTACTCTCCCAAAAGGCCTTGAAAGGCTGACTTTTCACCTCAGCGTTGGGATAGGGTAAAAATGGAGCTCACTGATTGCAATCATTTCTGTATTGGGGAAGAATTGTTTTGGGATAAGTTGTGTTTTTTTGGCGGCTGATTTTTATTCTTCTATATTTTGTTGTAAGCTGCTCAGTTATGACAGATAAAGTAGACAGATAAAGTAGAAATCTAAATCTCTTAATACATTCATACAGATTGGAATTTTCAGGCATTTTATGCAAGGATACCTGTAATCTCTTCTTATGATAAATCTAGGCTTAGCTAGGCAGCCAATTTAATTCATTCCGCAATAGCCACTTTATGAACACTGAACAAGTAATACTTATCACAAGTTCCAGTGCACAGTTAATGTGCATTTAACTGCTGCGCATGTTGACTTAACAAATATTCTTAAGGAATCTAAATTGATGACTTTTATCTGCTTCTTTTCACAGATATCAAGAATGCTTTACTTTTACAAGGGCCCAAGCAGCAATGGATTTGTTCTACAGATGAAGACAAGTTTGTATGGCTTTCTACATTACGAAAAGCAACTCACTGTAGCATCAGTGGGGATGTAAACTGAATAAGGTAATCCACATTTGGTGACTGCAGTTGGGACTGATAACTCAGACAGTAAGTGAAGCAGTTGCTATGTGAAATCCATGTCCGTGTTTATGATCTTATTTTAAATGTTTTCCTTTGTTTTATACACCTACAAGAGTTGTAAATGTGATGATTGGTCATAAAGTTTTCATCCCTGTTGTAACTGTGAATGGTTGTTGTATGAGGCAGTTGTTAAACGAGGACTACCTGTATACTTTCCATGTATACTGCTCATTTATTTTATTAATCATATTTCTATGCTGCCCACTCTCTGAGGACTCTGGGCGGCTTACAACAATCGACAGTATACTAAATAGCATATTGCGCACAATAATCTGGGTCCTCATTTTACCCACCTTGGAAGGATGGAAGGCTGAGTCAACCTTGAGCCGGTGAGATTTGATCTGCTGATCTGCTGAACTAGCAGTCAGATGAAGTAGCTGTAGTAGAGCACTCTAACCACTGCGCCACCTCAATTTAATGACATGGTGGATGTGACCATTAACTGCAATAACTATATTATAAGCAAATTTAGTGTGAAATAAGTATATACAATGATTTATCACAGGAGCGTGTGGTTGAGTCATAGGTTATGAATGTGATTAATAAAATAGACATCAGAAGGTTTTTTTAAAGAAATATTTCCTTATCACCAATAAGATACAGCTTGCCTGATTTTGGATTTTTACGTATGCAGTCAAAAATTTATATCTGAAAATGTTGCAGTAGAGATTGTTTCAAATACCATCACTATACTCTCACCCGTATCTTGCACAAGTACTTGAGTAGGCATCTGCAACCCTTATACTGATTCGTGCTGGAGGAAATCTCCAAACTAAATATTGTATAAGAGATGGAATCTTTGGATTTGAATATGAGAATATCAGGATTGAGCATGATACTATATGGCAGGCGCACACTGTAACTAAGTGCTCATGAGCTTCAAAATAAAATGTGAGAATAAAGTGGTTTTGTTTCAATGACTGAATATAAGGGATATAACTACCTTTCTAGTCCTTTCATACACAGAAACATGTTTTCATGGAAAAGAAAATGTTTAGTAAAACAAATTACTTTTGCTATGACTTGATATTCTGTTTATGCCATACAACATGTAGAAAGACATTAATGAACCATTAATGTAACTGAATGATGCATTATACTTTATTTTGAATATATTGTCTGTTTTGCATGTATAGGGAATGCTTTTTATGACTTTTTTTTGCTTCTTCCTAAATGTTTGATATTTTCTATCCTGTTTCCCCCAAAATAAGACATCCCCTGATAATAAGCCCAATCGGGCTTTTGAGCGCATGGCAATAAGGCCAAGCGCTTATTTCAGGGTTCAAAAAAATATAAGACAAGGTCTTATTTTCAGGGAAACACGGTACTAAAGAGTTTGTTTCCAATTTTTATGAGCAAATATAGGACTATCAGTAGCATGTACAATCTTAGATTAGTAGAAATTCTGCAAGCAGATAGTCCGGTTCCCTCAGAATGCTAAACGTGCCCTTTTTAAAAAAATCCTATCATAATGAATGAAGCCACCCAGTTCTAGCCTTAAAATAACTGACTCTATATTCAGTAAAAAAAATTGTAAAAAACTTGTCTTCTGTCCACTTGTCTTGTTATTGAGCCAAATTAAAAGGATTAACTCCAATTAAAATATTGTGCTGTTTTATTGTTGTAAAAATCACACGGTTGCTAGTTCTGATTCTGCTGAGATACTTCCATGCATTTTAACATCTATGATCCCACAGCCAGAATAAGCCATTAAATAGAATATCTGCTATTAGTCAGCATTAATGCAAATTTACATATGAGATCAAAAGGTGTGTATTATACAATATACAACAAATCCTAATACAGTACATCAACCTGAATAGCAGGATACACTCAGGAAACTTTGTGTTAATAATGAAGCCTGTCTACAAGCCAGAAGAAGAATGCTTGGAGACATGAACAGAAATAAGAACCCAACTTTTTAAGAAACACAAATTGGGGGTACCAGGGTTAGGTGGGTGAGGAGTGGAGGGGAAAGACTGGGGAAGAGTTGAGGTACTGACACATTTCTTGACCACAGAGAGTGTTACAGTAATGTTTGGTGGATGTATCAGTTTGTAAAGGATAATGTGCAAAGCATGCAACTATATGTGGTGTTCAGGAAATGTGCATGACTGAGATCGACACCCGATCCTTTCACAGAAGAGAAACACTTTGTGGGCAGACTGCAAAAATGACGTGAATGCAAACATTTCAACAATAGTCAAGCTGTGGTCACACATGCAATGGATTAACAGACAAGGACAACGGAATTTGGTATGGCAAAGTGTCAAAGGTCATAGGCAGGACTCGGAAGATAATTAGCTTACTCAAAAGGAATAGGCTTCTGAAATTACTGAAAGACTGCAAACTCTTGATTTGGGGGATCGGTGATGACCACAGCTGGCTAATTTCCATTTACACAGACAGATGTGTAAAAGGCATTTATGATAAATATATGTGCTTTTGTGATAACAGTAGCTATTAGGATGCTTTTATTCATGATTTTTGATGTGAAAGATAGAAAATTCATTCAGTATTCAGTTCCAGTTTGGGATATAGGCCACTTAAGTTGTATAAATCTGGCTCCAACTTAAAAATTATGTCCTCCCAAGAAAATGGGAAGATTGGCAGTGCCAATATATTGAACATTCAAGGAAACGCTTATTCCATTCTTTGTATTAAAATTATAAAAAGTTACTTAAATACAACTGTGGACAGAGGACATAACAATCACAACAAAAATGTTAAGAGTGCACTGAGTGAAACATATGGGATTTTAATTAGGCCTTTTACCCACATTTCTGTTTCAGAGTTAATTATTTCACAGTTAATGGCAATTGGTTTATAAGTGAGAGAAGGGTCGAAGCTGTTCCAGTTGGACCTCCAGTGAAATTCTCTCTTCCAGAACATCCTAGAAAGGAAAAAATTGCCATTTAGATACCATAATGAAAGTGTATTTACTATATATACATGCACACACATGCACAATTATATATATATATATATAAAATATATTCTTGAATTTGAAGGAAGCATACCTGACATTAAGCTGAAACTTAATACAGAGAAAATTAAATGTTTATGCTAATAATTAAGACAGTGAACTTAGACACAACTTTTACTTCAACATGCAAAATTTCTGCCTAGTGTTCTTTATATTTTTCTTAAAAATATGTCAGCAATTAAATTCAATAATCTTTAATGAGGAACACTTGTGGTTTCTTAGCAAGTAAAAAAGTAAATCAATAAACTATGTTTCAACAAACCTCTTTATTTTACATTTAGTAGATAGAAAATATTAATAGATGTATGAACTGCATATGATGTCAGTTTATCAGTAGTCAAATTCATTATTGTCTTAAGAGTAGTTGTCGTGAATAATGCTGAAAATCTACTTTTACAAAGCTATGTTGGTGGAAAAATGTAGTGACAATTAAAAACTTATATTCTCTGTGAATCTGCAGTCACAATCTTCTAATGATTGTTCCACCAATTTTTTCAGTGAAAAATCTGAGAATAGATTGTCAACATCTCCTCCTCATTCATACATAGGATATACTTTTGGCTCTTTTCCCTTTTCCTCCCTAATCTCATGGATCTTGTAACTAGTTTTCCAACCTATTCTGAAGCCTTTGATATTCTGCAGAATACAGCTCACTTAAACTATATCAAGAAAGTAGCTGAAGAGAACATGCAAACTGAAAGCATGAGCTATGGATCCTGGGCTCTTCTTTACAAGTTTGCTAAACGGAAGGCACAATGTATGTTTGTAAAACATCTCATAATAACTTGTCAATTATCTTACCTTTAATTGTTGCTGCAATTCACTGTTCAGTCTGGCCAGAACAGTATTGGTCTCCTTATTGCGTCTAATTGATGCCTGAATAGCTTTCTTGTCCTTTCCCACCGATCTGAAGGGACATTTCATGAAACAACTTTCAGGAATTGTGGAATACTTTTTCCCTTAAAAGCTCAAGCTGTTCTGAACACAATATTGTTAAATTCCTTAGCTCTGTAATGTGTTTAATTGTACAGTTGTAGAGCTACCAGGTAAAGTATTCAAAGCTTATATGCATTTACTGGCACTTTCTAAGACTCTTTTTTTCTATGAAGAGATCCCATGTTGAACAACTCAAATCACTTTTGAATTGTTCTATTTAAGTTCCAACAAGGCAGAATATCTGTAGCTCAGGAACTATGGAATCCTTACTGCTCTCTGAACTTCCTTGCTTGCTTGCAAATGTTTCATTACCCATCTAGGTAACAACTTCAATGTCAGTGAGTGTGGGTTCTGCTCCCTGTTTATACAACTTTTTTCAAGTGTTTGGAACAGCAAAGCTGTTATCTACATATTTCAGTATTTTAATTTATTCTTCACAACTTTAAAGCTTTAAAATCACTGAACATGTTTCCAACAACAGTTTAAACAGTACCAGTTTATATGACTGCCTGTGTAAATGTAGGTGGTGGCCAAATCCATTCCTCATTATCTTGCCCAGAACAACCCCCCAAATTAAACAACAAAATCACAGTGTTTTTGGGGTGAGTGGGCGGGGAAGCAGTTTACAAAATCAAAAGCACATTATCCTGCACTTTGACCACTGTAACTTAGAAAAATACCAAAAGGTCTCAATCTTCAGCCTTCCTCTTGGACACACGTTAGAATTCAATTTCAGTTTAGAACACCACCCAAATGGAAAAAGTTACCCCAAAGTTAGTTGCATTCTCTCAATCATATAAAAAAAGCTCCACATGATGAAAGAAGAATCTATGTGCATCAATGAATTTGCACGAGCCATTCCATTCCATCCTTATTCAGAATAAAGGTAAAGGTTCCCCTTGCACATATGTGCTAGTCGTTCCCGACTCTAGGGGGCGGTGCTCATCTCTGTTTCAAACCCAGGGCCAGCGCTGTCCGAAGACGTCTCCATTTGACTAAACGCCAAAGGCACACAGAATGTTGTTACCTTCCCACCAAAGTGGTCCCTATTTTTCTACTTGCATTTTTTACATGCTTTCGAACTGCTAGGTTGGCAGAAGCTGGGACAAGTAACGGGAGCTCACGCCTTTACATGGCACTAGGGATTTGAACCGCTGAACTGCTGACCTTTAGCCACTGACCCACTGCATCCCCCTTTATACAGAATACATAGTTGTTTTATGTCATTTTAATTAGTAGACACTTGGAAAAGGAGCTTGCAAAATAATTTTGTAGTAATTTTCTCTACAACCTCAATTTTTACATATTAAATCTTATGTGCAGATTAAAGCTTATTTATACTGCCTTTTTTAGCAATTCGAGAATTCAAGCATCGTAGACCATTAAATGCTCCTTTAATAAATCTATTTGCTGTTTAAAATAAAAATATAAGAGATACTCATACACATCTTGGGTTACCTGGGAATCGATGGCTGAGAAGCAAGAACAGCAGCTATGACACCTGTTTTCTGCGCAGGCTCCTCAACTTCAGGTCTCAGCTCATCTTCGGATTTTGGCCTTCTGCGGATAGGCTTTGGTGGTGGTGCTAGAGGTGTAGTGCCTTTGGCCTGAAAAGAGAGTCATCATGGTTGATGAATACATATTGAAGTAAGTTTCACCTGACCTCAGAAATATTAGTTGGTTAAATAATTACAAATACTAATTATTTAAGCTGTAAGAACCACTTTGATGTAGGGGTTAAGGCAGGGGTGTCAAACTTGTTTTCATTGAGGGCTGCAACAGGATTGTGTTTGACCTTGGGGGAGGATGGGGGCATGGCTGGCGTGGGCAAGGCCAGCTTGACGTCACTCATGTTGGGGGGGTGCCTGTGGTGGCCCAAGCGCTCTGCCAGCAAAACGGGTTCCTGAGCTCCGTTTTCACCAGTGACGGCTTCCTACAGGACTCCACCAGCGAAAATGGAGCTCGGGGAGAAGGGAGCCACAGGCAGCTCCCCCAAGCTCTGTTTTTGCTGGTGAAGGGCTGTAGGAAGCCGTCGTGGGTAAAAATGGAGTCTGAAAGGGACATGTGTGGCTCTCTCGAACTCCGTTTTCTCTGGCAGAGGCACTGCGGGCCGGTCCTTTGCTATTTTCAGGGTGGCCATGTGGACCAGATCTAAGCACCCTGTGGGCCTCTAGTTTGACACCCCAAGGTTAAGGCATCAGGCTAGAAACCAGGAGACTGAGTTCCTGTCCCATTCTATGCACAAAGCCATATAGGTTACCTGGGCCAGCCCCCTCCTCTCAGCTTTTGAAAGAGGGCAATGGCAAATCACTTCCAAAATCTTATCAAATTCATGCAGTTGCCAGGAGTCAACACTGACTTGAAGGCACACACATGCACACCCAGAAAGCTAGTGATTAAACTAATTAGTACAATTATGGCTTTTAAAGAGATCTTACTGTAACTCTCGTTAATAAGAGACCACACACAATTCTACAAGCTATAAGGTGGCTGTGCCTAGGGATATAGGACCTTTGCTGAGAGGTCATCTCACTTGGTAGAAGCAGCTAATTTTCATAAACTTCTTTGAAGACATTAGCCGCAAAATAAATCAGCAGCCTTTTGCACTTCATGCTAATTCCTTGATTTCCCATGATTCTTCAGTTCTTTAACAAAAAAAAAGCTTATCGGCTCTGTGTTCATTATTTATAAACAGTGAAAAAAAAATAAACCTGAATGAATTGCTTTCTGTGCAATGATTAATACATTTTATAAGATATGTTCACCTGTTAGTATGTTGCATACCATGTTTGCAGGGGTAGTAGAAACTGTTTTGTCTTCTATTCTTCCATCTCCTTTGGCAACTCTTATAGATCCTGCAGTATCAGAGGGTTTTTCTACCTAAAGAGAGTCAGAGACATATTCCAGAAACTTATCCAGGCTAAGGATGAAAGCGCTCTTCAAATTTATGGAAGGTCTCATGGTACAGTACTTAATATAGCTATGGATAGATATAGATATATTGATATGTGCTAACCTGGACAACCTCTGGAAGTTTCTCAATTTCTTCAACATCATCTTCATTTACATTCGATGCAGCAAAAACCTCAAAATGGCTAAAGTCTGCAAAGTTTGGCTGTTCTGGGATTTGTTGAGGTGAAGTATTGTTGTGCACTATTAAACCGTCAGCATCTGCTGATCGATGAACGTGGCTTCCAGCCTATAATTTTTTTTAAAAAAAAGAACTTTTAAAAATCTAAAAAAAAATATATGCAGAAAGTCGATCAAAAAAGTTTGCTACTACACACTTAACCTAATCATCATCAACTCAAGTCACATAATGAGAACTCATCATTTTGAGAATACAAAATTCTTTCTTGCTTTCGCCAAGACAGTCCTATGCACTGGCAAAGAGTCCTGTAACAAAGGGGGAACTGTATTTCATGGTCGAGAGGAAAATGCAATCCTGAAAATAATGTCACAAGAAAATACTGTTAAGTTAAAACAGAAATTCAAATATACCTGTGCGGGCTGAGGTCTTGGAGGCACTGCAGGAGGACAAGCAATTGCTCCAGTCTGCTGTTGACCTAAAAAATAATAAGACTGAAAACCTTCTGGCTTAATAATGCACTAATCATATTAATTTCTGGAAAATGTTTAGCTGTTGTTTGGATGTAATACAGCATCCTGTCAATTAAGAGTCATACCGCAGTATTATCTGTTGCTCTATTTCAGCCCATCATACATGTTAAGGGTATACAAGGTTTAATAGGTTTTAAAACTTTGTGCAAAAGACAAAGTCTTCTATTTATTAATTCTATACAGTATTAAAGAGGTAGAAATTCTTTATACCATCTCTATTAAATTTAAGAATGTCTATATTACTCTGAAATGTATACAAAGTCACAGTTGCAATTACAATTGATAGTACCTTGAATGCCATACAAAAAAATTAACTAAGTGATTCATAACCTAATATATACAATTATCCATAGGTGCCCATAGATTTTAATGTGCCCAGTGACAACTGGCATTTGCCAGTACCCTTTTTCAACTTGGTGGTGGTGGTATTATTATTATTATTATTATTATTATTATTATTATTATTATTATTTTGGCTAAATCAATGTTTTCTGTTTGGTTATAACTCTTGAACAATTATTTCTGTAAGAATATAAACAGTGGGCCTCTGGCCTGTCGGGTCCAGCAATCTGTTCTCTCAATGGCCAAGCAAGTTCTCTCTCTATAAAGAATAGAATAGAATAGAATAGAATAGAATAGAATAGAATAGAATAGAATAGAATAGAATAGAATAGAATAGAATAGAAT